>JAVJGI010000050.1:29914578-29935369 GCA_035590275.1 Ibycter americanus
CACCACCAGAATTTTTTTTGTTTGTTTGCTTTAAAAAAAAAAAAAAAAAAAAAAAAGGTGCCATGGTACAAACTATTTTTTAAAGTGATAGATAAATCAGCCTTGCCCAGTATCTCTGCTTTTTCCAGTTGTATGTTCTTCACCTTCTTGGTTTGGCTGGTACAGCTATGAATCCTTAATGTAGGAATGCTCTGCCTGCCCATCATATTGTGGAAAATAGTGGTGGTAGTGTATTAAGGGCTGCATTTCCAAATGGCTTTAAAATAGGAATAATTTTCTGGTTTTCTCTACATGCAGGTGGCCACTTGATGTGAAATCACACATGGTATTATTTTTTTATGCCCTTTGGGTTTTAATGTAGTTCATGTTTGGTTTCTCTAGATACATAGTTAAGAGAGCAGCTCTTTGGAAAATTTGGGTCTTTGAATTTTTTCTTTGGTAGTCCTACTTGTTATTGTCACCTAAGGTTGCTGAAAATGAATATTGTGTGTCTGTTAACCAGACAGAAGATCATAAGCAGATCTCTTCTTGCAGGAGAAGTTGGTTCATGGTCCTTTTAATTCCTATTCGCATTCTAACAGGAGTACATGAAGACAGGTGCTGGGAAGGACTGTGGCTGGCAAGGCAGGGCAAGGTGAGGATCAGCCTGGTTGTTCTGGTCTGTAACATCTGCTGCTTCAGTCACCACTTTTTATATCCATCAAACAGCGCAGCTTATGCACCTCAACCTTATCTTTATATGCATCTGTGGGATGCCTATGATCTGCAGCCACTTTTTATCTCCTCTTTGGTGCATGATCTTTTTTCACTGTCCTCTGCAAAGGCTGCACCTTTTGGATAGCAGAGTCATGATCTAGTTTGGAGCTGTGTTGTGTGGTGACAGTTGGCATGGAACGTAGTGCTAGGGGAATGAAGCAGTCCTCTGCGGAAATGCCCTATCCATTCCAAACACTGAGGAGACCTGAACACAAGTATGGTCAAATATAATAGATAGTTATGGCCTTAATTCTTACCTATTAGGGGGGTTTTGGCAGGTTTTGAATCCCTTTTTTTTTTTTTTTTCTTTTCTTTTCATGGGAAGCTTATGATAACAGAGACTGATCAGCTGGACCACTTGCTGCCATAGCTGAGACATGGCAAACTGCACCTGTGAGAACAGAATTATTTTTTTCCAGCTACTAATTTATAGTTTGGAAATTTAATATGACTCATGTATGAAAGAGCTTAAATGACAACATATTCACCTAAGATAATGTAACAAAAATGTAGAATTTAAGCTAGATGAGATCTGTTGCTGTGCATTAAAAATAGGCAAAACCTCTTTTTTAACTCTTTTCCCCAGATTTTCAATCAGAACAAAGATCAACCTAAACCAATGAACCATTCCAGAAGCTTTGGGAAAGTCTAATAAAGGGGCAAATGCACAGTGATACTTCTCACATTTTCCTCAGTTTGAGGCTTAAGGATTTCTTGAGCTGAAGGTGATACCTTTTTGTATTTAATAGCCCATGATGAATTTTCCTCCATTAATTTGTTTAGTTCTTCCACCAAAAGAGGCAGTGACCAATTGCTCCTTCTTCATGTCCTGCTGGTCATGATTTTGCAGACTCACGATTGTTTCCGCTCTTCTCAGACTGCTGTAGCAGAATATAGTACAGCTAAACATCTGATTTTCTGCATCAAATCAGTTCTTCCTAGTTATCGAGTACTGGCCAGAGTAATATCTGACAGGGAGAGTTTGGGTGGTAAAGATTTATCAGAGCTGGTCTTCATTATTCTCCATTAAATGGAGAGGGGAGAAATTATGCCATTATTGTCAAATGAGAATTGAAAGGCAGAACAGGACCAAGAATGATTGCTCTGTTAGAAATGCATGCCCAGATCACTATGGGCTGGGAGCTAGGAAGCAAGCAGGTGAAGCAGAACTGATCCTGGTGTGACTGGAGAATCTAACAGATGCCAGCCCTTCCTGGGATCAACACGCACCCCGTATTGCTTTACATTGTGGTATCCCACAAAGTAGCCCTGTAACTGTGTGTTTATTTTGCTATGGAGAGACTCCCACAAAGGTGAAAAAAGGTTGTGCTTCTTCCACATCCCAGGAAAGAGAGAGATGAATGCTGAATCAACCACTGTGTCCAAAAATGTTTCATAAGCAATTCCACAGGAAACTGAGGAAGATTAACCCAAAGGGAGCTTTCACGTACCCTGAGATTAGTGGCTGTTCTGTGACTTCAGTGGTGCTGATGTTTGGCTTGGAAAGGAAGAGGTAAGCTCTGCGTCCCTCTGGATACAGACATGTAAATGTGATGGTATGAGCTGTTACAAACCCTACAGCTGAGACACTCACTGGTTCTTCAGGGACTCCTACTGTGTTTTAATCCAGTGTAAAACTGCTGAGTTAAGCACCACAGAAACAATCTTGACTACTTGTGTGATTGTCCTGGTTTCGGCTGGAGGTAGCTGGTACAGTGCTGTGTTTTGGATTGAGGATGAGAATACTGTCAACACACTGATGTTTTAGTTGTTGCTGAGTAGTGCTTACACAAAGTCAAGGACTTTTCAGCTTCTGATGTTGCCCTGCCAGTGAGTAGGCTGGGGGGGGCACAAGAAGCTGGGAGGGGACACAGCCAGGACAGCTGACCCAGACTGGCCAAAGGAGTGTTCCATACCATATGATGTCATGCTCAGTGTATGAACTGGGGGAGAGCTGCTGCTCAGGAACTGGCTGGGCATCTGTCAGTTGGTGGTGAGCAACTGTTTTTCATTTGCATCCCATGTTTTTCTTGGGGATTATTTATCTCTCTTTTTTGTTACTCTTCATTACAATTTATTGTCACTATTATTGTTTTTATTTTATTTATTAATTTATTAAACTGTCTTTATCTCAGCCCACAAGTTTTCTTACTTTTACAATTCTCTCTCCCATCCCACTGTGGGGGGAGTGAGCAAGTGGCTGTGTGGGACTGAGTTGCTGGCTGGGATTAAACGACGACAGTGACGAATTATGGTGCTCCACAGCTGAGGGCAGAAACTCTTCACACAGTACCTACTGAATCCACACTGGACTACCATCCCTTCTTTCCAACATTCGGTGTTGGCATGCGGAGCTGGTTGATACGTGATTTGTGATACCAACTGGCTGAAACTGGATTACATCGAACAGAGCTGTTCTTTTATGAGTGGTACAGAAACAAAATGACTTGGTTGCATGTGTTTAAATTAATTTCCCTATCTCAGCTTCACCCCAAAGTAAAGCATCTGACCTCTCTGCTCATCTAGTGATTTTGAAACCTGAAACTGCTGCATAAAGGCTATTTACATGTCCACCTGACTGGTTTCTGTATAAAGTATTAATTACAAAAAGATTGCATAGCATGTAGTACTGTTTTATTAAACATTTAAAAATATTGTTGCAAAAGAATTGATGTAACAGGGCTGTAAATGTAGTTGTTCTGGCAGCTCTCCTTTCACAGTGACAATATTATTCCTCTTGGCTTATATTGGTTTAAGGGTTCTTTGAGCTAATTTGGGATGCAGAAATTAGAGGAAAGTAGATTGCTGTGCCCTAATGGTGTCAACAGTCCAGTGGAGGACTCAAATAGTGCTGTGGATTCCCGGGTGGTAACAGGGAAAACAAACATCCAGAGAAGATTTTTAGGAATAAGGTTAGCAGGACTTCATCAGTAAATCTGATCTGGGTATATCCTTTTCATCACCGCTTGGAAACAGTGTCTGAGAAAGCAGTTTGCTCAGCCAGTATGTTTGGGCAGCTGAGCAGAGGCAGAGTGAGAGTGTGTAGTACAGTATTTCTTGGGCTTACGGAGAGTGGGGCTGCAGAGCTACTGCAAAGGAATGGCAGCTAGTCATGGTGTGATAGTCTAGCTTGGAAAGATCCCAGTCTCTTTAGTCTCGTTATCTGACACCAGATGGCTGGAGACCAGCTCTTCTCTGCTTTGTGCATCTGTGTTTGCTTATACACATGCCCAAAATGGATGTATATGAGAATGAAAAGTAATTTAACTGGGATGAAGTTTACCCCACATTGGATGTTTTGGGGGCATTTTAGCTAACTACTGTTTTTCCTCA
Organism: Ibycter americanus; assembly: GCA_035590275.1. Lineage (NCBI taxonomy): Eukaryota > Metazoa > Chordata > Aves > Falconiformes > Falconidae > Ibycter > Ibycter americanus. The sequence continues at coordinate 29,918,668 of JAVJGI010000050.1, forward strand.
TTCTTGTTCTTAGATATATGTTCTTCCCACACACCCCCCACCCCCCCATTTTAAAGTAATATTTGCCCCCTATGAAAAATCGGTGTCTGGAAGACAACATAAGGGTTGCAAAATGAAGCTCTCGGAGGGTAAGAAATGCGAGAATTAAGATCACCTGATGCCTCCTTAGTCTAGTTTTCTATACCATGCAGGATTCCTGTTTCACTTGGCAGAGATGGTGTATTATGTTATCTTAATGAGCAGCTATGCATTTTTTTTCTATATAGAAATTTAATAATGTATTAAAATTTATCTGTTATACCAGATGCAAAACAAGGAGAAAGTGTAGCCTTATTTTGGGGATTCCATTCCTGGAATATTTAGAACTTGCTCTTTCAAAACACATAGCATTTCCAAAGGCTTCATATATTATGAGTAGCTGCTATTGATTTCAGCAGTAGTGCCAGTGCCCAGCACTTGGGCTGAGCACGAAGGACTACCTAATGACTAAGGACTACCTTTGAAGAGTTCATGATATCAGCTAGGAACTCTGGTATAGGCAAGAATTGGAACCAGGTTTTTTTGGGAGACTTTCCGTTGCCTTAATGTGGGACCATTCTCTTTAAGCAATTTCTGTGCTTCATTAAATCTTCCAAATTCTGCAGTAAATGAGGCAGAGATCCTGCAGAAAACAGATGCAGTTAGCAGTGAATCCTGATTTGTTATTAGAGCATGGTAGGAAAGATCATTACTATGTCACATAGTTATGCCCAAAGACATGGTGACACGTGAAAAATTCATGGTTACTGGTCAGGTTATTTGGTCATGGAATTTTTAAGATCTTTGCAGGCTTAATATGCTTCCATATTTTGGATTTAACAATTAGCTTATCTGTTATAATGCTGTGCTTAATATGGCTTGGATCATCGTAGACTGCTTTGACTTAAGTTGAGTCAAAGCAAGTGGGAGGCAGATCTGAGATGAAGCTAAATTGGTGTTTGTGAGAAAGAAAAGCCAAGAACAGTGGTCTGTCAGAGTGCTTGTCATAGATAGTTAAATGACTTTTCAGCCATTCGTTTACTTTTTTCTGCACCAGTGTCCCATGGGTACGTGCTAGGGGGTAGTGCTTAATTATTTCGGTTTGTTTGTTGTCAATAAGTATTTGTTATGGATTCTCTTCCAAGTCCCTAGTGAAAACCTAGACAGGTTTTCATCATATAACCTGGAGGGATTTTCACTGACAAAAGCCTGAAGCTGAAAGGCTGAGCTCTAGCTTTGAATTCTAGCGAGAGTTATGGTGGGGGGTCCATCACTGATTTGTTCTGCAAGAAATATTTTAGACAACTGTGTTTCTGTAGATTCATTCAGGTAGTCTTAGATTCAGATATTAAAAAAAGTGACTGAACAGTAATATACAATACTCATTTCACTGTGGAGTACAGTAATGCACATTGGAAATGAGATCTCATTGGAAAAGGTCATTTGAAACAGATCCGCAGAACCTTCACGAAGCTGTAATGAGTCATGAGTCTGTGAGGACTCGCTTGCTATATTGCAGTGGAGGGTTTAATGTTTTGTTTTTCTCATCTAAACACTTTGACCCTCTTTATTTCATTAAGATAAGCTATTATCTAACTGTCAAGAGCCTAGAATTTCAGCAGATTTGTTTGCTGACAAGTTCATTCAGCACAACCATTCTCCTACTCACTTCTTTCCCTACTTCAAGCAAATTTTCCTTTTTTTGTTCCTCTTTATCAGTCCTTTATCCTTTACAGCTCCTCAGCTCTCATGCTGCCTATTCCCAGATGACTTTTCCGCTCTCATGATAAGTGTTGGTTTGAATGTGTAACAGAATTTGGAAATATTCTTAGTCACTCGTGATGTTCATGTCACCAGTTGTCTGTGCTGTGTTGCTGTGCTTCACATCAGTGCTGCAGAGTTGGGCCTGTGACTTGACAGCTTGCTGGGAGGGAGAATTATTTATTGAATTTATAGCCTTTACAGGAGGTTTTTTTGCAATGCATATAATACTGAGTTGGGATGAGAAAACTGTGCAATGCCTTCACCTCACTTCCCACTTTAGACTGTGCAACAAATCGAAATCGTTGAGCCAACTCCCAGTAGATATTTGGGGGCGAGTGGAGTTGGTGGGGAAGGAGAGAAGTAGAGGCTTAACCTCAATAGTGAGGGAGAAGCAGAAAAAAACAGTACAAAAAGAGTGAGAAGTTTTGACTTTCTTCATCCCGTTTAGGCACAGCCGTGAGTTCATCCAGCCCACAAGTGTGATTATAGATTGGTAACTGATGGGGCCAACTGCATTATTCATTATGGTTCAGACTGAAATGAAATCATGGAGGGCAATTTTCTGTGTCACACTTCAAGGTCAGATGAGAGTATTTATTATTCCCTCTCTGTTTATCTGTGAATGCAAATCGAATTTAGTGATTCAAATTGATGAAATGTTAGAAATATAAAACTCATCAGAGCCGACATGAAGAGAAATTACTGGGTAGAGCTGGCCAGTGACTTCACCATCCCATGTACAGGCCTCTGCTTTGATTAGTAATTATTTCAATCTTTGGGCTTTCTCATTCCCAGTTTTGTTTCAGTTGTTGTCATTTTTGTTTTCAAAGAAAAAAAGTGTAATAACACTTCAAAGCATTTAGAATTTGAATTAGATGATGTAAATAAAGCCAGCTGCAGAGAGGATGCTTGGATCCTGGCTGGAAGAAAGGTTTTCTTTCAAAATTCTTACTTGTGGTTGGGTTTTTTTGGCTTTTTCGTTTGTTTGTTTGTTTTCCTGCCTCCTGTGACAGTTCCCTTTCTCCAGGATTTTGCTCACTTACATTGCACGGAATGTTCAAAGCTGGCGTGGGGCGTGATAGGGAAGGGAACAGCGATTCCCAATTGTTTGGTGCTGAAGGTCCCCGTGTTTCCTTACTGGTATTATTACCCACAGGCTGACCTTCCTCACCAGCCAGTGTTGTTGCCAGAGCAAAATCTAGGACCTGCAAAGGGGACCAAACAAGCATGGCTCTCTTACTGAAATAATTGGAATGGAGATGTTATCTTCCCAACTCATTGTAACACATTTTGAACATTTTAGTGACCATCTTGGCTCCATTCGGTCTATCAGTCTGTGGTCAGAAGGCATTGCCATAGTGTGGGTCCTGTTGTCTGCAGTGTTGGAAAGAAGAACCTAGGGGGGGTTATTCTTATCTCAGAGTGGGAGTGGAAGATCCCTATCAGTGAATGCTCTTTAAAAATAGGCAGTCCTCTGTCATTGCCAAATGCCACATACAAAATTATGATACACAGATAGATGATACATGCTGTGCAGGCTATATGCTGTGTTAATAATCTTAGAGGACTGTTGTTTTTAACTCCCGCTTCTTAATTGCTTGCATTTTATTAAGAACGTTTAGTACTTGCTTCTCTACCAAGCACTGCAAAGGGAATAAGTTTGCTCAGGATGCAACTGCATCTGACTTGTTGTTGATTCAGAACAAGAGCCATGAGCATTTGGACATACCAAAAGCCCTTAATAGATTTGTCTACATAAGCTATTATAAATCACTTTGTGTATTCAACTATCAGCTTGATTTCTCCTGTAGCCAGTTATACTGAAGACAGCAGCATTTTCAAGTTAGTAAGCATGCAACAAGCAATGTGGGTTCAGTGGTTTTTAAATACTAGTAGAAGTTTTATTCACCAGATAAATGCCTTTAATAGAAGCTTTGGCCTTATGAACACTTCAGGTTTGGAGGCTTAGAAAAAGGATATTTATGCCTGTAGTTATCTCACCCTTGAAATATTTTACATTCCAGAATTCAGTAATGGATGTATTTGACAAATTATTCATGTTTCAACTTAGAACCAAACCAGACCCCAGAAGTCTCTCATTTATTAAGACATTGCTTTTATTGTCATCTTGATGGTGAGTGTGGAAAGCATGTTTAATAGCGTGACAGTAAATCTCATATTGAGTGGCTGATTAAGTATCCGTTCAGATAGAGCTACACTGGGCTTTGCATTTTGGCAATGCTTCTGCTTTTGGTTCCTGTGGGTTGTTGTGGTCAGCAGAGCCACGTGTGTGGCAGTAAGCACGTTGACCTCGTAATGAAAGGAAGCAGAAGGTGCCTGATGTGAATTTCTTTTAGTAAATCCTAACTCCTTCCAGTCAATTGTGGCTATTGTACCAGGGCTAGAACATAAAATTTATTTCTGTTCTGTAACTGTTCACTTTGAAGGAACTGCATTTCTCAGCCTGTTATGTATGCTGCTGGTTGGGGAGTAAAATTAAATACTGTCTCAATGATAAAACATATTGTCAGTGTACCAATAAATCTCCAAACATCTGTCTGCTTCTTACCCATTTCACCTGTCCACACTAGCAAAATAATTCTCTTTATATTTTCCCTCATTATAAACTCAGTGTGATTCAAGTCTTCCTTGGATGTACAACAGCAATGTGATGTATGAACTGCTTATTTTTGAATGATCTGTGATTTATGGAAGCGTGGTAATGGTGAGTTACATAAAAGGTCTTTGAGAAAATACGAAGTGTGAACCAAGAGAAAGTTTGCAGATGTTTGCTGAAGGCTTGGGAGAAATAAATAGCAACAAAAGCAGCTTGTTTTCCTACTGATTCTCTGTAGACTGTTTTGTGTAGTATTTTCTGTAGCAGTATTTCATATGCCTCTCTACAAGGCACAGTTAAAGCTTTAAATAAAATACAGCCCACGTGATAACTTCCACTAAAGATGTTAATATTTTGTATCGTTGCTCCTTCTGAATGTAGTAGGCAAATAACAGATAACAGGGAAGCGTTGGCCTCCACAGTTCCCACTTGCGTGCATCGCAGTAGCAGCGCAGTGTTTCAGAGCAGGAATAGATGCTGCTGCTTCAGTATGTTTGCAATTCTGTATGTGAAGAAGAAAGGAAGCAGAATAAGATGGCAAACAATCCTATTTTAATAAAAGTTATCACTCAAACCTTTGGCTTTTGAGTGGAAATAATTCTAGCACTAAAATAATCTTCTTCCTGATGTTTGGTTTTCTAGTTTACCTGTCTTAAATTTATTAGTTGAGGCAGCTCCATTCTGCAGCAGTGTTCTCAGAGCTCCCATCCATCTTTTCAGCAGCATTTTATAATGGATCTTTTTTTTTTCCTTTTTAACGTAAGGTGGAAATTTTTGTTTTGCTAACCCCACCTTTTCTTTCCTGTGTCCTGTCCCTTTTTAAGTTAGACTGTTTTTGTCCTCATGATCTCCCTTCTGTTTTTTCAATTCCCATCCCAGATGGTGGTGGTTCCTGTGGAGGCAGGTTAGGCGGAGGCTAAAGGGGGGAAGTCTGTGCCAGAAAATGGAGATTGGAAGGAGCCTTGAGGAAGGGCACAGGCAGGGATGTTATGTTGGCTATCCCACTGGACAATATGAACACATGCTGGAGTTGCCCTGTTGCTACTTATGCCTCCGTTTGGGCTTATAAAACCTGGGGGAGAAGAACCAGAATGAAAAATAACATTTTTGTTCAAGCTGTCTGTGGTTCATGTCTGTGTGTACTGTCTATAAATGTGTAGATACGTTGGGAAGGCTGCAAGTTGTCAAGCCACAGGAATGGGTGTGCTTTTCTTCATCCAAATGTCTTGCTACAAAACAATTTCCCTTGCACCTTTTTGCCTCATTAGCTCATGTGCTAACCTTTTTATTTTGGACTTTGTCATGAAGACATTGATAGTTGCAGCATGTTTCTTTTTTCTGTGATGTTTGTGCAATAGCACTGTCATCGTGTTTTCCTTCTGTGCCTCTTCAGTGTTCTTCCCATCCGCGCTCTTTGGTTTTCGGTGCTTTCTCTTTGATGTGATCCTTGTTTCTGACAGTTGGCCCTGGTATGTGTAAGTGTCTCATCTTTTCCAGAGTTGCAACATGACCCAGACAGTGTTGATCTTCTAATTGTGTCTGTGCCACTGTGGACCTCTTGTTTTCCTTTCAGGTTGATATACAGACTGATTCTGGAATCCTGTTTGCTTTCCCTGTTATTTTTTAAATCTCTTTGAGGTGGTTACTTGGCTACTGAAAGGATGAAATGATTAAAATAATGTTTTATGGATCATTGAGGGTGGGGAGCTGTCAGCTGCTTTTGTAATTTTTTGAAGAGGATTATTAAAATGTATCTTATAGCTTCAGTATTCACTTTCTGCCATCATTGTTCTCAGTCTTAAAAAGAACATTCTGGAAAATGAAGTTTTATCATTAAGATTACATTGAAGTGGATTACAGAAGAGAAGAGCAAAATATGAAGAGTCTCAACAGCTCAGAAGAGAAAGATGTTGGCATCTCATTCACTGGGATGTGGAACGAGGAACATTAATAGGCTGATAAACAGCAATGACTTTTTCTCTTCAAGGCTTAAAAGGTTTACTTTGAACTTGCAAAGATTTTTTAAAAAAAAGCCAGTTCTCCAAGCTTATGTTGAACACAGAACTCTGTGCCTATTTCTTTTTTTTTTTTTTTAATGCTTGTTTTGAGTGAGCAATTACTTTTGAAAAGCTATAGGTGTCACCAGTGTGGAAGAAGAGTGCCCATGTCTAACTTCAATGGCATTTGCTGTTGGGCACCTACTTCCAAATCCTCTTTTGCTGTCAATAAGGAACTTTCTTTTTGGATTTCTTCTTAGAGACAGTTTATGTTGTATTTGGTGCAGTTTCTGGAAGAATTATCAATCTGTCCTAAGAGAGGAAGAAAGGATCTGGATAATTTACTTTGGCATGGTGTGGAGAGTTGTAAGGAAGTTGGCAATTTCATGTTTCCTATGGTAACAGTCAGTTCAGAGAGTTTGAGTATTGTCTCTGCTTTCATAGACATACCTGGCATTTAAATTTTATGTACATAATTATCACAATTGATCTGAGGCTGATATGAAAAGGTAATGCAAACGCCATGCAATGGCTGAGGAAATGGCCCATTTGTCTCTCTCTGCTTAACTTTTCTCATGTTTTAAAACAGTTGTATTTCAACCTAGTTTGAGAGGTGTGTATGTGCCTGAATGTCTGTGCTCTCCATGAGATGTGAATCTCAAATATTTTTCATTATTTCACAATGGAAACTTTTGTGATTTATCCCCAGCTGGCAACTAAGCACCACACAGCCGCTTGCTTGCTCCACCCCCACAGAAGGATGAGGGAGGGAATCAGAAAAGTGAGAAAACTCATGGGTTGAGATAAGAACAGTTTAATAGGACAGAAAAGGAAGGAAATAATAATAATGTTAATAATAAAAGAATTAGAATATATAAAACAAGTGATGCACAATGCAGTTGCTCACCACTCATCAACCAATGCCCAGCCAGTTCCCGAGCAGCTCTCCCCCAGTTTATATACTGAGCATGACGTCATATGGTATGGAACGTTCCTCTGGCCAGGTGGGGTCAGCTGTCCTGGCTGGGTCCCTCCCAGCTTCTTGTGACCCCCCCAGCCTACTCACTGGCAGGGCATGAGAAGGTGAAAAGTCCTTGACTTGGTATAAACACTACTTAGCAACAACTAAAAACATCAGTGTGTTACCAACATTGTTCTCATCCTAAATCCACAACACAGCACTGTACCAGCTGCTAGGAAGAAAATTATCCCAGCCAAAACCAGGACAGAAACCTAGCACATACCTTATTTTTCATTGTGAATGTCAGCTCAATCATAATCCGTCAGTCCACTCAGCATTTATAGAAATAGGTCACAATGTCAGGAGATTAGGGAAAAGATTTCTCCATTGTCCTATCAAAATATTTTGCAATAATCAAATGCAAGATTCTGGCTGTTTTGTAGTATTTAATCTTATGTTTGCGTTTTTTCTTCTGTTCTGACTCTAATCAGGACTAAGTTTCTTTGATAGGGCAAATAGTATTTGCAGTAAGGTTTCTGTGGTACGAGTTAATTTGTTATAACACAGTTGATGAGGTTTTTGTACTTACATTTACCCTATGCATAAAAAAGCAGTATTGTTGAACAAACTATAGCGAGTCTTAAGACAGTAGCTGAGATTACTTGGTCTCACTCATGCGTTCTGCCCTGTACTGGAGGCTGACGTGTTGCAAACTTGGTAGGCTGGCATGTATACGTGAGCCTAAAGTCTGTCTTAGCACAAGCTTAAGAAAGTCAGTCTTAGTGCAAGGTGCATGGAAAGGGGGATAAGTGTTTAAGCCTAGGATTTTGAGAGGCGTGGTGTGATGAATCTTCCTGTTATGTTTTAAGATGTTACCCAAGTTGTGTCCATCAACTGGAAGTTACTGTCAGCCTGAATTGCCCCTGAAGGGGTGTTTAAGGTGTAGGATGCTGCATTGTGAACTGAGCAGCTGAGGTGTGAGCACATGTTCGAGTTTGCTAGCTATACTGCAAAGTGGTAGCCTCCAACAAAAGGATGGACTGGAGAGCAGCGGTGGCTATCTTTGTAATTTGGCAACTGTAACTTCTGAATGATGTGGGTTTTGTGCACTGCAAGTAATCATTTCTTGAGTGGCATATAAGTGCTTGTGACGTTTGATGTCTCAGTTATACCACTTAATTTTATCCCATATTTCACAGTATGCCAGGACTCAACCTGCTGTTTGTCATCTTAGGATGTTGGCTTCCAGGAAATTTTTTAATATGGATTGATTTTGTAGAATCCAACAAGAGTTGATTCTCTACTTTGTTCCTGTGGAATTCTTGCATTATTCAATAAGAAAAAGGCTAGTGTTTGTATTAAGTACTCATGAGACTGAAGTTGAGATGTTTGCTGAGGTTAGGATGGGGAAGAGAGTATCCAGTGCAAGGCTGGCGCTTTTTCATGTTCCATCACCATAGATACTTTTCTTGGGTGCAGGTTCCCTTTTAAAGTGATTAATTAGTACAGAACCAAGGAAGCAATGGTGCCCTGGTAATGAAATTATACATTTTCAAATGCAGATTTGAAGACCTCTTGATGTACCTTCCCACCTGAATACAACAATGAAGAGACTATTTCATAGTCCCTCATTATTAAATTGGTCTGTGAATGGTTCAAAATTGAACTGGAGCTTTAAACAGGCTTCTAATTCATCCAGTGTTTTAAAATGCATATTTTTCTTCAAGGGGGAGGATTTTGAGGTAGGGGGACAGCTGCTTGGGGATTTTGCTGAATTCCTACATAAATTTCCCAAGAAGTATGATTTGGTGACCTGGTAGTGCAGGAGGTACTTGATTTATACCTAGTGTCTTTTAAGGCAGTGTTCCCTTTTGGATCTATCTAAGCAATACCTTAACAATAGTGCTATTTTATTTAAAAGCTTTTTTATTCATTTTCTTTTAATAATAATGATAAAGAGTACCCTTCTGAAGCATTTATAAATTTTCCAGTGTTGTTTTTGTCATCAGAGAAACAAAGATCATCTGTTCCTGAGTAAGCTAGAGATGTTGGTTTTGATCTTTCTAGCTTGCTTGAGGGTTTTTGACTTGTGTGCGGTACTTTTTTTCATGTCCTGCTCACTTTTTAAATACTTAAAGTTAGTGAAGTCTTGGATAAACTCGACATACTTAAATTATGAACCGACTCTTAACAATCACAAGAATAATTTCATTCTTACTTTGTTATTGATCAAGTACTTTGCCAGCATACTTGATCTGTCATGAGCTGCTTTATGTGTGCCTTGGAACAGCTGCCCATTAAAGTCCCAGCAGCAGACTGAGTGTCTGAAGGGCACGCATGAAGAACATCTCCAGGAATACATGGATAATAATTGTGCATCACCATGTCATGCTGCACAGAGAGCTGAGAAGAGGGACCAGGCTATTCTGGCTTAATTGAGAATCATGTCCACATTGCAAAAGAAGTGCTAATCACCTGGCCTCAAAAGACATTTCTCTTCCAATATAGGTTGCTGGCAAGAGCAATGTCCAGGTGGTGGCTGTAATTACTTGCTGAGTATTATCTATCTGTCAAAGCAGATCATATTAAACCTCAGTTTTACTTCTACTTTTTTTAGAAAAAGGTGAAAAGATACAGTAGAACCCAAGATTATACATTGTTTGTTGAAAATGAGGCATCTTCTGAAAGGCAAACTGGTTGATTTTGAAATAGATATGCAATTATTTAAATGCTTTGTATATGTGGGGTTCCAGTAATTGTCTTGTGCTGAACAAGAAGGCTGTCACTGGGATGGGTCTTCTCTCACATCTTTTTCTGAGAACTGCTGGTAGTGAGACTGCAGCTATTCTGTTTCCAGTGGTGCAGCCGTAAAATGAAATGGCACCAGCCCCAGTGTCCTGGTATCACGGTGATGCTTCTCCTCTCCGTTTTTTCTGATCTGTCTAAGAGGTGGTGGTCAAGATTTCACAAGTCTGTATTATCTTTCTTAGTGCCCGAACACTAGAGAAGGCCCGGCAGCAGCTACAGGAGGAAATACTACGAATTCAGAGCCAACTCTTGGATGAGAAGAAGAAACGTGAGCAGCACGAAGCGCTGGTCAGACGGCTGCAGAAACGTGTATTGCTGCTCACCAAGGTGAGTTTCTAGATAATGTCTGGAAAAGCCTGTGCCCTGATTTCTTTCCTCCAGGTGCAGTCCTTGCTATTTCTTCTTTGTTCTCCTCCATAACGCGTACTACAAAGTTACTATGGGGTCTTTGTGTAGTCGGTGCTACATAAGACATGAAACTTGGCTTCAGGACTGTGTTAGAATAAAAGCAGTAGTACATCCTAAGGCTTTGTTAGTGTTCCCCCCCATCTGGGCTCGTGCTGCATTGGTGATACGTGACTTTGTCTCAGGCTTGGCATTTGTGTGAGGGCAGAGAACTGAATCGTGTTGTCACTAGAGTGTTTTGAGCTACTGAAGGGAATTTATAATGGCTTTGGCTGAATCACCTCCTTTCCTAAAGAGAATGAAATGACGGCACCTTGTCAACTGTTCCTGTGGAAAAACAATTTACAGAGAGTAAGAGATCTGCCTTCCTCTTCTGCTGAAAGTCTGTTTGAATGTAATGGTAGGCACTAGACCAGTAAATCGAAAATACATTTTAAGATCCTTTCTATAGGATATATCAAAGAAGTCTGCATTATCCTATATCAGGTGTGCTCTCATGATGAAATTCTATACGATAATTTTGAAATCTGTAGAGCATTGAAAACTTTATATTAAAACCTGAGAGCACTCTTCCCCCAGAGGGAATAATAATTCTCTGTAGTCAGAATGATAGTTACTTCACTTTCCAAGAATACTCCTTAGAAAACTTCACTCATCTGAGCAGTCTCCCTGATGTTATAAAGCTGCTCATGTAAGTAAGCTTATGTGTGTGTGTAAGGTCAGACTCAAGTAGTTGGAGCATGTGAGAGGGAGACAGGCACATCACTGTATGGGGAGCAAGGGTGCTGGTATGGGAGTGACTGAGCAAGAGGGAAAGGAGCTGCTGTGTTGCATGTGCTTTAGGCTTTAATTTTCAGTATCAACTAAAGCATTTGGATCGATTTTAATTGTGTTGCACCCAATTCTGCAATTCTGTGTAATTCTGTGTCATTGTTGAGCCAAAGAAGTTGTGATATATGGTGCGGAAAGCAGGGCTTCTTGAAGCATGAAGCAGCCACTTTACAAGAGGATATTCTATCAGATCTTCTGGCTGCAGAATCTTATGGAGAGTCACATAAGTGAGAAGAGAAAAATGACAGCAGTTCTTTCTGCTTCACACTGAGGTAGGCACTGCAATCAGTGGATGGACCAAACTCTCTCCATGGAAACAGGAAAGGCATCTCTTCTCCTCAGCATTTCTAATACCACCAGCAGCAGACAGCCCTCTGTAGTGTTCTAGTTTGGTGCTGGCATGGCTGGTTATGACACAGGTGGACACTGAACCCAATAAAATTCCTTCATTTGCAACCTCTTAGCTGTCTAGCATTCCGCTGGGCTGCTCAGCCCTGAAGGAAGTTTCTCAGATGTTTTCTAAAATATTCCCTTTGTTAACTTATTTCCAGTCCTCAGCAGAAACAAGTTTTGTCGTAGAATACAAAAATATTTTTACTTTTCTTTAAGTACTGGACAAAAAGACAACAGTACTTTGTCATGTAATGGCAAAATTATAACCTAATTTATATAGAAAGATTTGTTTGCTGTCCTCTTCCAGAAGAGAAGTAGAGGAAAAGTTGGAAATGTCATTTGTCAGACCATGGCAAATAAACTTGTGTTTTGACAGTGGAAGTTTTCCATGTGTTCAGTGATTCCTCAACTGACCGTTTTTAAAGCAATAAAGACTCTGTTGTTCTCTGAAAATTTATATTCATGGAATCATAGAGTGGTTTGGGTTGGAAGGGACCTTTACAGATCATGTAGTCCATCCACAGAATGCCTGGGGTCCTTTGTGAAGGAGTACATGCATTATGGTACTTGGGCAATCTATCCTTGGCACTGTTTTCCTGCTGGTTGCTCTTCTCATGCAAAATCAGAAGAAGGAATTTCATTTAATTAAAAAAGTATGATATTGTGATTTAAAATGAGATTGAGCAAATATATTGCCTGTCAAAAATAATTATTTTACATTGAAAGCATATCACCTAGAATGGTATTTAATCATCTAATTAGTGGCATCAGTAGTACAGTGTGCTTCTATGTAATTTGAGAATAGAAAAGATGAGCTCTCTCTATTGAATCTTTGTCTTGTTAAATAGGACTGTGAAAATCTAATTTGGGGGAGACTATTATATATATGATTGAATTGCGCTTGCTTTTGATAGTGTGATTTTTTGCATTTGTGTATATTTGACCCTCTAGTAGGGCAGTGAATCTGTTCCTGTATGCTGAACAAATAAGGATTGAAAGGCATCAGACGTGTTTAACAGTGCAAGTTTAATGCAGTAACAGCTATCCTTTCTTTGAGCTCAAATTGTAACCTGGAAGTCTCAGGCCTTGAATGTGTTTTAAAAGATCAATAGAAAACAATAAGCTGTTCTTCATGTGATAACAGCAGTACCAAATATTTTAGTTGTAAACTTACTCTCTTCATGCTTGCTATGCCAATCTGATTCCTTTTATGTTTTAAGTTTACTTTTATGACTATTGAATTTTTTTTCCTCAAGATTCAAGCAATACTTTTTGGCTTTCACAGATTGCCTGCCTCACTTGTTCAGTCTTGTTCATTTTCTACTCGCTACAGTCTCTGTCTTTCTTGGTTGCTCTCATATTTCCATTTCAGTGCATTTAACTTCTCCATCCATTGCTTGCTTCCTCGCCTCATTTGCTTCTTTTGGGCTTTCTTGACCTTACTTGGGCCTTTCCACTTGGTTTAACATTTGGAATTGTCACAGTTGTCAGTCTAGGATACTTCTGTGAGTCACTACAAATCTCTTCCCTGGCAGACTTGAAGAACGGCGTTGTCCTGTCTGTGATGCACTAGTGCAGTAGTCCAGCCCAACTGATTCCACCTCTGACAGTGACAGTGGGCTGGCATGGCAGCTGCATCCTGGTTATTCCTGTTGACAAGCTGCTGTTTAGAACATGTTAGTTTATTACTTTCTCCCATATGTCCTTGTAAATCTCAGGGCAGTATTTAAGTTTTTAATCTGCATTTTTTCACTGAAACATAAGACTAGGTTTGGATGCCCTAGAGATTTTCAGACATTGACGGCTTGAAGGTATCTCCTGGACTGTCAGTCTGTTCGCTTAAGGTGATGCAAAAGAAATTGATGTTTGAAGGTTTGTATTCACTCACTCTTTTAGAAATCCACTTGGCTGGGTTTCCTGTCTGTCGTGCTGTCTTTTTGCTTTGGCTTTGTGCAGAGTTCTAGGGAAATCTTTAATCTTTGCTACATTACCCGAGGTAATTCCGATACAACAGTAGTGGGACATAATCTGAAGTGCTGGGGAAAGACCTAGTCCACCTCTGCCCTTTTTCCTCTTTGATTTACTATTGTATTGGCTTTGAATGCCATGTTTACCTACACAGTTTTGTGTTTGACTTTTATGCTGTCCTTAAGCTTGTGAGTATGTCTCTTTTTTCTGAGAGCTTTGCACACAACCTCTGGTTTTTGTTTATGAAGTAGGCTTATTAAAACCAGTCAATTCTGCTACCAAATGGCTAAAATTTGAATCTCTTAGGAAATTTTATGACACGTAGGTCTTCTGAAATGTAAAACCCTTTCTGAAAATCCTTATCTGAGTACAAGCAGCTGATTGAGTCAGTATTTAATGGAAAGAAAGCTCTGGTCTATTTGTTTCAGGAGGGCAGCATTCAGAAGGTACAAACGGACCTTGTGCAGCAGGAGTGTGGTTGGAGAAAAGCAATAAAGGCACACTGAAGGGTTCCCAAAGCCTTCTGATGTGGAGGGCCAACAGTTGGCTTGCATGGATCTTTTTAGGCTTGTCACCTGCTCCTCTCCTTGTGTGATTTTTATCTGGTCGCAGTCAGTCCTTACCTGTATTCCTTACTTAGCTTGCTGTTAGGGTTCAGACCTGCCAGCCTCTTCTCCTGCACATGTGCAGTTCAGTGACTCCTTAAAACAGTTATTTCTCTTGTGTGCAAAGCTGGTTGGATGTAACTGCGTGAAGCTCCAGGGTGAGTAGGAGCAGCCTGTAACACGTGCAGCAGATTTGACCAGAGACAAAATTCCCTGCTTTTTTTGCAGCCAGTGCGTGATCCTTCGCGGGAATCTTTTGCCTGTTTGCATGCACCAAAACTCAAAATGTGAAGCCCAGTTTTGGTTACTTCTTGTAACTTATTCCAAATGAGTCCAGTTTGCTTCCTAAATTGTAGACTTTGTGAATGTATACTGTCCTAATTGCATCCCTTGCTCTCGTGTAAGGCATAATGCAGCAAATGAGTTAATGTGATTGTACTGGATGTTGTTGTTTTGCTGTGTCTATTTCCTCTCTGTGCATTTGTCTGCCTTTGGGTACTCCACTGCCTGGAGAAGAGGCTGAAAAATTCCATTTTGTTTTCTGAGCTTTCAACCAGATCATGTGATTTGATAGGAAATCTGTTTCTATTGAGACATAATTTAGGCCATCACCAGAAAAGCTGGAGATTAAACAAGTATTGATTAACCAACTCCAGCAGACTGTTCATACCACATGTTCCTGGAGATATCTTTGCAAGAGTCAGTGCAAAGTATGTAAGTGACTCCCAGAGCCGAGAATGGCAGAGATGCATCAGAAATGGGACTAGGTAATTAAACTGTTCATTAAGCATGGCAGATGCAGAGTTCGTGACTTGATTTGCCATCTGCTTTGTTTTGTAATCAGTAAAGATTTAAAATAATGCTGATGGTTTCTCTGTCATATTGGGTCTTATGTTTTTTCTTGGGAGGCAGATGATTTTAAAACACAAGGAAGGATCTTAAAGTTCTGGGCATTCAGCAAAGAAGGTGAATTAACGTTTTTCCGGGGATATGTTAAAAATTAGCTTTAAGTATTGCACTCAGTAGCAATAAAACCAGCCACTCTGGCAAACAGATGCCTTGCAACAGACCTTCTTTTGGGTATCATACCCTGTGCTCAGTGTCCAGGTAGTATGGACAGCTCTGGGGCAGAACTGAGCTGCTTGTCTGTGTTATGAGTAGTTTGAATGCTTTTCCCTGGCTGTTATGATATGATGCTTCTTCCTTCCTTCCTTCAATCCACTTTGACTACATGTATGTCATTTAAGCAGTGCCATTACTTATGCATCACCAGCTGTGCTGCCATGTTATGTGTGATTGTTAACTGCTGTCAGCCTGACCCTTGCCAGTCCTCTCCCTCATCTCACCGTGGCTCCCCATCATAGGTTTTTATAAACCCGTGGAAGTTATCTTCCTTTTTATGCCTGCAAATAAATACATTTTAAAGCAATTCTACTGCTTCCTCTTCTGTGATTCAGCAAGACAGGGTTTTTTTTTGTGTCAGATAGTACTTGCTAGATCATCCTGCATGCTTGGAGAAGAGAGGAGACAGGGCACTCTGTGTTTGAAAGAGATTCAACAACTTTTTAGATTGAGCACAGTTCCCTTTAATTTCAATGGAATTATATTAATCAGTTAAATAATTTCAGAGAAAAGGTGATTGTTAGTTGTGGGTGGAGGGGTATGGTAGCAAGGGAAGAGAGAAGATCATTAACCGCTGTGGGACAGAGAGAAAGAGGTGATTGCTGCCTGTGGAGTACAGGGGGGTTGAACAGGTCTCTGCTGAATTGTAACTTTAATATCCACTAACATCATAAATTTTAATTCTCAGGCTCCTCTTGTAGGGTGCCTTTTTTAAAGGATGAAGACTAACAGGTCAGAGATGGGGTAGATGCTTTTATGAAAAATCTCCCCCCTCATTAGCTGGTGTTGTATTGCTCCTGAGTTCAGTCTGGTGCAGAGCAGTTGTTGGGCTTTGTGTTTGTGGCTCACACAGGAGTGTCTGCGTAGCTGGGTAAAGCGTGCTAAGTTTTGTGAGGAGAAGGTGGTATTTGGGGGTTTGATGACTGCTGCTGTAGATATTTTCTGTTGGGGTGGAGGAAATACCACATTTTGTGTTTGGTTTTGTTGGTCTCTGACAGCTCTGTGTCTTGTGAGGTGGAGGTGCTTCAGGGGAAGAGAGTTCTGGGAGGATTTCTTTTAACACTGGAGGGTTTTTATGCCCCTGTATAACCCAAATTTGTAAATTTGTTGTGATTTTTTTTTTTTTTTTTTTTTTTTTTGATTAAATTCCTACAGTTAATTACTTTTTTATTTTTTATTTCTTATCCACCTAACCATCACCTTATGGAATTAA
>JAVJGI010000050.1:29935379-29957560 GCA_035590275.1 Ibycter americanus
GAGTTCTGGGAGGATTTATTTTAACCCGGGAGGGTTTTTATGCCCATGTATAACCAAAATTTTTAAATTTGTTGTGTTTTTTTTTTTTTTTTTTTTTTTTTTTTTGAGTAACTTCCTCCAGTTACTTACTGTGTTATGTTTTAGTTCTGATCCACCTAACCATCACCTTCTGGACTTCAGGCAGCTGCCTCACAAACGTAGCAGCATTGGACGTATTTTGCTGTACCACTCTGCCTGCAGTGGATGCTCCTCGAGATTCTGCAAATATTTATTCTGACTACACTTTTCCTGACTTTTTTTAAAAAATGTCTGTCACTGGTCTACTTCACCTTTCTTAATCATCTTGCTCACTGTATTGTAAGGGTCTTTAAACCATGCTCTCACCTTCCATATGTAACAGCTTTCCAGGACCTATTGACCTGATGTCATATATCTCTAGATCTCGGAGTCTGAGTGTGATTTTTCTCCTTTGTCTGTAGCCCCTAATTTGTCTGCTTCTGTGTTTATTTAGCTTGCAATGGAATGGTCTGATTGTAGTTTTCTTGAAAGTTGCTACAAAAGATACAAAAGAACAAATACAAATTTTATCAGCCTCAAGATAGTCTTGACTGCGCTATGCAAGTCTCTCAGCTCTGCAACTGTAGAATCAGAGCAGTGTTGGTGGCTTCTCCCTGCCTTTCTGATGAACCGGTCATAACATTTAATGAAATGATTTCATCTGCAGTGCCTGCACTGCCCATTTGTAGCATGCTGATCAGAATCCCACGATAGTCTAACGGCGATTTTTGCAAAGATTCGTACAATGACAGACTAACTTTGTGCTGATTTATACTTGATGCTTCGTTTTGTTATATTCATTACAAGATCTTATTTGCATGCTTGACATTTTAAAATATTGTGTTTGGAATGTGTTATTTATTTTGAGACCTTTATTAAGCAACCTCAGTCTAAGGGTTTAATTGTTACTGATAGCTAAGAGTATAATTACCTCAGTAAAATATCATGACTATATTAAGCAAATGGAAATTGTCTTCCAGAATAAAATGAGTACAAGCCACTTTCCTTTGAAACAGGTTGTTCCATGAGGCCTACTATTATCATTTGCTAACACTGTTGCAGAATCTCTCTATAAAGAATGACTAAGGAGAGCTGAAATCGATGTGTTTAGAGGAGAGGCAGTCTGTAGTAGTTTTGAAATAGTGCACAGAGACCATTTGGAAGGAGGAAGTACCTTTAAACTAAACCAGAAAATATTACCATTTCTCAAGTGAGATTTGCAGATTTTTGAAAGACAGGAGAAATGCATGTTTTCTGGTATGAGCTCCCAGACAACTCCCTGCTTTTCTTTTGCTTGGTTTTCTTTGTTTGACATGAGCTTCCTTACTCTGCTTGATTTGGCCATAGGTTTACTACTCACTTTTTTTACTCAGTGAAGAAAGTAGCAGAGTTGTTGAGTTCTCACTACTTTATCCTGCTCCAAAATGACTTTTCAAAGCCTAAGAGTTCCCTTAGTTTCTGACTTGTCAGTCTGCATCCCCTGAGGGCATCTCTGGATCTGAGCTGACTGAGCTTGTTCACTGGCTGGGAGCACTGCAGATGTTTGGGAGCGTGGTCTGCCCTTGCCTTCTTGCTTTCCACTGGATCCTCTCTAGTGAGATCTTTTGCTCTTGATCTGATGTTGCCCTAATTCTTCATAACTAATGGATAAATTTGCCTTTTCACTGACTTTGGGTATTCTACTTTGTATACCTGTATGGGTACCTATAGGAATGTGTCCCACAGAGGCATGAAGGTGATAACCTTTGTTAGAGCAGAGCCTAACCACCCAAGGGCTTTTGACATGGAAATGGTGAACGTTAGCTTCAAATGACCAGCCTGGAGGCAGAAGATGAATTAACTCATGTGCCTTGCTTCCCTTTCCCTTTTAGAAGCATGAAAGAGCTCATAAAAATGATCTTAGCAATTTTTTGGGAATCAATTCTGTGTAATACGTTCTTTTGCCTTTTTATGTATCTGGTAAACCTTGTAATGATAAAAATACAGCGTTCATTACTATCTTTATATCTTATGCTTTTGAGGTGGAGGCACAAGGACAGCCTCTGTATTCTTACTGCTGTTATGTCTGACAATTTCTATTTAAGCAAAGTGTTTAGAGGGTTTTTAAAAATTTTACAACAATCGAGAATATGCAGCAAAGTTGAAAGTTATATGTTATTTTATGAGGTATTTTTGAAGGGCTATAGAAATGTTATCTTTTTTCCCAAAATACTGACTGGATGCTGCTTTGTTCTACCACCGCTAGATATTAATGCTCAATGCTAAGAGGTTAGATTATTAAAATTAGAAATATACCCATAAAAGAATTTATTTGACCTTCAGTTCTCATATTTCTCTGAGAGAAAGGGCTGTAGGACTTCTAAAAGTAAAATATTCAATAAAAAGAAATTAGGTTAATCCAATGTTATGGCTGAGAATTTACACTCACCCGGGTCAGGTAATTCAAAGTTATAGTTCCCTTGATGCGTGTGCTGTAACATTTATTCCTTAGCTCCTCGGCCCTGAATTATGAAGGATGGTTGAGCGGATATGGCAGAGAAGCAAGCGAGAAGATGAATGGGTGGAATGAGGGAGTCATTGTGCAGGGAAGTCGGGCAGAACAAACCTCGCTTCTGCGCATCGCAAGCAAGGGAAGAGCAAACAGCAAGAGGTAGCTGAGTGGGGTGGCTAGGCATGGGCTTGGGCGGCATCCAAAAACAGGGGAAGGGACTTTGGATTTCTGAACAGCAGGCTCTGAAATACTAGCTAGGATAAGCTGCACAAAAGGGTTTTTTTGCATTTCTTTGTGCCTCAGATACTTACGGTTTGAAGGCATTAATATCAGTGCCTCTTAGAGTGGTGGTATTGCCACAAGAACTGCAGCTTTGAATCTCTGACTTCTCTGTGTTTTAATTCTCAGCCATAAAACTGGATTAACTGGGTTTGCTTCAAGTTGAATCGCAGTGGATTTTTTTAAAGGGTAGGAGAGAGAGATAATTAAGTAATTGCATAGTAGCTTATTTCAACATGTGATGTGAGCCTCTGGTAAGAACAGCTGCACCACTCAGACACCAGTTACTCAGAGCATCCTTTCAAATGAAGACCCAAAATCTTTATAAAACTGAAGGACTGTCTGGAGAATTAAGGAGTTTTGGATTGCTCCTGGCACAGTATCGTGCAGTACTGACTGTTTTGTTCAATGCATGTTCACAACATCTCAGGTCAAGCATTGCTTAAATTGATGAATATATTAGAAGTCAAATGAGTTTTGTTTCAAAGCATTGTGGAAATGGTCTTTGACCCATGATTTGTTGCATTGAGGAGAAATGAACTGTTCCCTGTTTTATGAACACATTTGCCTAGGTAGTATTTCAGATCACGACAACTACTTTATTTAATAGAAACTACAGCAAATTTGAATAATTGGTCTAGTTTCAGTTAATGAGTTCTGATTGATGTACTGAGATTATTATATTACAAGTTTCTCAATATATGGGACAGCTGCTGAGTTTTTTTAGTGTTCTGTGGAACATCTAGACCAGGAGCTGTGAAGAACCATTAACCATAAATTTTCCTGTTCAGGTGGAAGCAGTTTGGGACAGTGGAGGAACTGAGGCATAATTTTCTGTCTCTATGAATCCAGAGCCTCAGGATTTGCCCAGAAATACCACTACCTTTTCTGAAGTCAAGAATTTGGAAAGGGATTAATAGGTAAACAAAGTGTGAGCATGAGACAGGAAAAGAAGGAAAGGTGATGTTTAACTTTCTTCCTGTCAGGAGGTGGAAGAGAAGCATTTTTATGAGAGTCTCATAATTTGTAGAGGTGGTAGGTAGGAAGGTCCTACGACCTGTGGGGCATCCAGGCTGCTTTGTAAGTGTAGGGAAGCACAAGCCAGAGCAATGTTTAAATATGTCTGTCTGTAGTTGCGTCTGCATCTCCTTACTTTCCTTGGGTAGTGAAGAAGAATTGTCTAAGGATTCTAGGAAACGTGTCCCTTCGCTACCCACTGTGTGGGTCTGTAGAAAGTGAAACAGGCTTACTCCAGCCAGTGCCGTATCATCCCAGGTATTTGCTCCCATATGCAGCCCTGAGGGCAGCAGAGACTACACTGTACTTGGTCTACCAGTCAACATTATTTTGGGTGTCACAAGACTGTGTGTAAGGAATTAGGACAAAGTTGTTGAAGTGAAAGTGATTGAAGGGGGGAGCGTTGCAAACTGATCGCTTTTCTGCAAGCGTTTGACAAAGTTTGTGCTGATCTCATGCCTAGGAGCTGCAAGCACCTGGAGGGCTGGGTTTGACATTGATGGCAAATATTTTTCACAGAAAAATTTGCATTCTGCTAGTTTTCTGTGACAGCCCATGCTGTAACTGCAAGATCTGTTGTTTTGCTGCAGCTGAATACTCTTCCCCCCACCCCTTTGCTCCACCCAAGATGTGAGTGCAGCTTCCTCCCTTCAGTTTTCCCCACCCTCCTGATGGCACTCTGAAGCTCACATCGGCTTGTCCTGAGTGCCTGTAAGGAGCTGTAAAAACTAAACATAGAAGTGGATGACAGGACTCAGGGCTCACTGTCCTTCTGTGCATTTGAAGGACATTCAGAGTACAAGCAGCAGGTCCTAGGCAGAGCTTTCACCTACCTGACTGTATAGCATGTAGGTTTGGATTGAGGTAGATGGGGTGTGCCCGAAGCCCAGTGGGCTCCAGCTCCATGGGGCAGTGCCAAGAACTCATTCTCCTTACAGGGAGAGGAGATGCTCTTATTCCCTTTCTCCCTGTGAGCAGCAGGGTCTTCCTTCCGCTGGGAGAAGCAGTTGGAAGAGTCCCACATTTCTTATCTGCCTCACATGAGAGACACAGGTTCCAGGTAGGTCCAGGACCAACAGCTGGATGTTACTGCTTATGTGGATGAGAGAGCAGCTGGGAAGACTAATTCTGTGCATTAAACACGTGGTTAAATTAAAGATAAGCATGGATGTGAAGTAAAATTTCTTTCAGTATGTGCACACAGCTTTATGCTGTGTGCTTCTACAGGGCATGTGCAAAGTGAATTTACAAAATGAATGTGCAGTTCTTAAAATGATATAGTGTCTGAATTAGCAATTTAAGCAATTTAACGGTTGTTCTCCCCGGTTGCTCTTTTTTCAGACATGTACATAAGCTACAGAAATTTTATGTTTTGTGCTTGTAACAGTAGTTCTACTATGTAAATAGTATTTTCAGTTTTACAGATAAGGAAACACTTTTTGGCTTCAAAAATTAATTTTCTGTTGATAACATATTACCTTTGGAGACCAACGTTCCAGGTTGACATTTCTGTTATATTAATTACAAAAGAAGAAAAGCTGTGCTTGTTTTGTCATTGGGAAATGCCATATGCAAAGTTATTGGAAAGCTGACCTTGTCAGAAGTGTTATTGCATTATCCTCTGTGAGGGCCACCACAACTGAATGGCAAGAAAAAAATGCTGAAAGAAAAAAGCAATTTCAGGAAATATAATGAAATCAAAACAAAATGCCTTTTATCCCTCTCCAACGTGAAGATGTTTATTAAGATAGCATATGTAAGAGTTTGGTGCTGGGGGAAAAAAATGCTGTGAACCACTCTAGGTTGTTTTTTAAAAATAAAATCCACTGTTCGAGAGGATTTTTGACCTTTTGCATGAAGTGAACATGAACAAGTGGCAATACTTATGCCAGTGACATCCCTCCCACGGCCCGTTTTAACCCACTGTAACCCTGACCATCATCCTTTTCCCTTCTTACTCATTCTACACACGAGGCTGCAGGGGCCCAGCCTGCACGGACCAAAGCCCCGGTGCAGGGGCTGGGCTGGGGGTAACCTCTGCCACCGCGGTGCTGGCAGGGTCTCCCTGAAAGCAGTTGCTTTCCTACCCCCAGTTCACGTTGCCAGTCCTTCAAGTAAATCGCAGCTCTTCTGTTTGCTTCTAGCAAAATACCAAGCAACTCATCTGTTTGCTTTTCCGCTTTTCCTCCCAGTTTAAAGCCACAAATCTGTTAGTTTTCTCAGAGCCATTACTTGTCCTCCCTGAACACCAGGTAACAGCAGCAGCTGCACATTTCTCCTGCTCTGCCTCAGTGTCCCATCCAGACGCGGCGGTGCTGAACAGCCCTGGTGATTGCCTTCTGCGAGAGAGCTGCCTGCTTTCATATGTTTCTAAATAATCCTCTCTGCTCCTGAGCGGAAAGGTACCACTTTGTTTAGTGGCCATTTCATCTTTGAATGTATGAGCTACAAGACATGTTGAGTGTCTGATTCTGCTTGTCCCTGTGGTGTAATTGTCACAGAGGTACAGTTCACAGGTAGCTCAGTGAGTTGTTCGTCACACTTTAAAGGCTTTAAATGAAATCTTTTCTACCAAAGAAATGATTAAAAAAATCCAAGAAAGCTATTTAACCTGCCCCCTCCTTTTACGCTACCCAACATGTTTCTTATGTAATATCTGTGCACATGAATTTGTCATGTGTGGTGCTAACCTGAGGCTATGTTTGTAGCCCTTGTGTTTCAATATTGGCTTTTTACTTGCATAAAAGAGAAAAGAAATCTGCTGAACCCTTGAAAATATCCTGGATAGGATGCTGAACAGCTGTAAATAAGAGCCAGGTTTATAGTTTAACTCTCTAGAGGCATATGCAAACTGAAGGATTTGAAACATATGTTCTAAATCTGATGTTTTCCTTTAGATAACAGAAGTAAACAGAAATACAGACAGAAGCAATTAAATGCGCATATCTTCCCTGCCTCACTTTCCTCCCTGCCTGGACATGGATTAGGGAGTTCTGAGGTTCTGAAGGTCTTTCTGCTGCAGCTGTTGGCACATCTTCTGTGTCTTGAGTCACGATCTCTGTTGGAGTTCTTTCCCTAACATTGGGAACAATTTGATCCCTCTAAGGGACAAGCTAAAGTTGACTCTGAATCTGTCTCCTGCTGAAAATACCCTGACTTTCTGAGGAGGTCTTTTTACACTTCACCTAGCTAGGGCGAGTTTGGGGTTTTCTTTGCCAGTGTTTAGCTACTCGTTACTCCTTCTGCAGAGGTAGTTTTTGTCTTACTAGTTTTCCTTCAAGGAGAGGGAGCAGGGATGGGTGCTGCCTTTCATCAGCCAGCAGTTACACAGGCTTAGTTTTAATGTGAAACTGCTCCACTGAAGGAACTGGATCTTAACTGTAGCCAAAACACCAAAGTACGTATTTCCAGTTGAATTAGCAATACCAGCAGATAGAGGACTTCTTGCTGACCCCGGCCCAGTCAGCATGGGGTCATACTTCGTTTGCTTTATGCAGAATTCGCTGTATTTTGGATGCTTTTCAGCTGACAGAACCTGCAAGCTGTTCCTCCTCTGCTGTGGTTCTGCGCAGGGATCATGGTTATGCCTGCATGCAAATAAATGGATGCCCAACGATCTGCATCAAAAGTTTTGATTTGTAATTAACTTTTAATATGCTAAAAGGAAGGCTAATAAAATTAAATGTAAATTAGAGGGTTCACAGTCTTCATACAAATACAACTTAAGAAAAATGTTTATCTTCTTCTTGCTGCATTGTTAAGATGTAACAAGCAAGATTGCAGCTTTCCGCGGGGAGAGCTTTGGGGCTTACAAGGTTTATTCATCCAGACCAATGGGTTCTTTTTCCTTGCAGATTTTTCCCCCAAGAAGTAGTGATAAGAAGCTCGGTAAGAGGGGGAGGAATCTTCTTGTTACATTGGCTGTCCTTTCTCTTTTTTGTTTTGGGACTTGGTCTGCAGTTAAATGTGTTATAAATATCTGAATATCAGTGCTTGGTAGACTTATGAGAGCTGTTAACAACTAATGAAGGTTAAATACTGTCTATTTTGGGAACCTGAATGACGCTGCCACTCATATTTTAGCAGTACTCAGTGTTTAGGGTTGCATTTTTCCTTCTGTCATTCCTGTGAGATAAAGAAGCACCATTATCTTGGTTATAAAAGAGGATGGGGAACCAAGACACTCGGATGAAAGAGCTGAAGACCTGAGCCCCAGTCAAACAGGAGTTCTGTGGAAGAGCTGTTAAATCTTTATTGCATCTCTTACTGAGGATATTTGTTTTTTATGGAGTCTCACAATGCAGCTGCAGTTTTCTGTGCCTTACCTTAGTGACAATGACCTTCATTCAGATAGCAAGCCCTTTGCTGTAGCACGGGTGTATGTATTCCTTGACGCTGCCTGCTCCACTGTGTTAGCATCAGCATTTCACTGATCTTCTACATCTGCCAACTCTTGTCGTATCATCTAGCGTCTAGTATCATTTTGGTGAACCTGTATTAGTACAAGGATCTGACTCTTCTCCTGGAGCAGTGTTGCTGAAGTGGTTTTGTTTGTGGAGGTGGTGGCCTGGTTTATAGGCACAGGCTGGAGTCCCTTCCCTTCTGTCTGCAGCCAATATCTGGCTGGCATGTCAGTAGGGATGTCATAGCTCCAAAGGGTCTCCAGATCAAATATCTAGGAGATTGTGGTTTAAAAGCTGCTTGTGTGCACCCTGTGTGAAATCTAGTATTTTTTTTCCTTCCACTTTGCATTAACTTGCATTTGTGTGTGCTTAGTCTGCTTATCAGCTTTTGCTCTTCCCTCATTAATTTTTTTTTTTTTAGGTTCTCCATAATGCCTCACCCTTGTGTCTAGACTCTGCTAACATTAGTATTTTATGTTGTCAGCGCACATCTTGCTATTTGCCCCTGTTTTTCTACACTAATAAATACACTGAATGAAACTTCTGGCTCTAATCCCTAGCACAGCCTGCTGCTAATTGCTTTCCATGGCAAGGAAGAATAGTGTGCTCCTCCATTAGCTTTTACCAACAGGTATTTGACTCTCACATAATGATTACAACTGAGGGATACTTGGTCATTTACACAGACTTTCGAAACTCTGCATTCACTAGTTTGCTCTCCTGTGAGTTCTCTCAAAGAATTGTTAACTAGTTCAGTTTAAAGGACTTTAAAAAAAGCTTATGCTTATCTGTTTCTGTGTTATCTTGTAACACTCAGCTAAAAAAGATGCTTTGTAATTCTGAACCTCAACTAATTTTCTTAATGTTCAGGTGAAACTTCCTTGCCAATGACTGATTTCCCAGAACAACCTTATCTCCTCTTTGAAAACAAATAGGAGGATGTCTGCTGTCTGGTATCTCCAATAGCCATTTTTAATGTTAAATCGCTTTATTCCTTTTGTCTGTTAACACCTTTGTTATTTTTGTCTTGGGTGAATATTTAGCTTTGAGATTATTATTGTATCTTCTTCTTAGTGTGGTTTAATATCTTTGAAGTGTTTGGTTGCCTCTGTTACAGTTCTCTGTTAAAACAGCACAGTTCTGTAGTGAGGACCTGTGCTAATTCTTTCCAGACCCTGTATCTTTGCTGGGTCAGAGTCAGAGTGCAGCTACAGTCACTCGTGCTTCTGACTTCCAATAGACTCAAAGAATTGGCCTGTATACACAGCTGTCCATCTCAGTTTGTTTTAGGCTTTTAAGTTTTCATTGTGTTGAAATTGGTCTACCTTTAAAATACAAGTGATTATCATTGCTGTGCCTTTTACTTACTTGCAATTCTCCATTGTGTTTTATATTTACATGACCTTTCCTCACTTCATGCAAGCATCACGACTTTCAGTGTTTTGATGTTTGTCTTTATTTTCTTCTTTATGAAACTGGTAATGTAAAAAAAACCACAACAACCCAAACACAACTATGGAAATCAGTAGGTTTATTTTCTTTGAAATTTTGATAAAGATTGGAGGTACTCCTGCAAGTTCATGTATTGCATATAGCAATTTCTGAAATGCTCATTGTCTTCTCCCTATATGAGTGTCTGAATGTCCTGTGAGATTTAACACTGTTGCAGTGAGTAAACAAATCACTGTATTCCCAGGCAAAGAAAAGTATAACTGGATCACAGTTGCTGTCACTGCTGTCTATCTTGAAGATGAATCAGTCTGCTGAAATGTGTACCTGTGGGCAGTTTGTAGAGTTTAAGTAGTCTTGTTCTCTATGATCAGATTGAGATTTCAAAACTGTTATCCCTTACCTGGGGTATTACTTCATGGATTTTTTTTTCCCCTTTCTTCCCCTTTTAAAAATTTTATTTTATTTCATTTTATTTTTTTGAAGAAAGTGGCTGCTTGGTGACTGTGTACATTTTTAAAATGAAGCAATCAGGTGGCAGATGAGCCGAGAGGCCATAGTTCAGATATTATCAGTGACAGGTATTCTTACCAGATGGCGGAAGTGCAATCTGCTACCTAATTGTGGATGCGATTGTAATGTTTTTATGAACTTATTCCAATTTCATCTTTTATTTGTCTTCATAACTGTTAAGTGCACTTTTTATGGTGTTTCTCTCTACTGGAAAATTTAGATCAGATTAGAACATGACTTCTCAAAGCTGTGGGAACTGGTGCATAGTTTAAAGAGGATTAGTGATCAGTATGTATAAGGACGATTCTGTGTAAGGTAAATCTTAGAAGGAACACCTTCATCTTTAGTAATTTATGTGTCAGTAGAGATTTCCTTCTTACTTTGGCTGGAAACTGTTGTGTTAAAGGTCATTTTATTGAAATTCATGCTTACATATTCATAAAAGTATGCATTCTTCTGAGCATTATCAGTCACCAAGTTTTTGAAGTTGCCATGCTGATATTTTCTGTATCTTCTAGCACTGAAATCTGGTATGATGAATAAAGGCAAATGTCTGCTCTTGATATTTATAGCATTAATAAAATTAAGAGGGGAGACTGTGATGACATATGGTCTTTATACTGTCTGTACTGTATATAGTGTGGTTCAGCTGGCAGGAGAACATGAAATTATAGGAATAGGAGAACTCAATTCTCAGTTCATGGGCTTGGGGAAGCAGGTCTGTAGATAGTTACAGGCTGATGCTATATAACAAATTTTCTTTGCTTGTCTGTGATCTAGGCACCTTTTGCATATTCCTGTGTCTTTATTCTTTGAATCCTCTGGTAAAAGCAGACATGACAAGATATGGTTTATATTTATCTTTTGTATTATTTTAATTTATGTTTGTTAAAACAGCTCTGTAAATATTGTGGAAATATCAGCTGAGAAGGATTGGGGGGAACCAGCGTGTGACAGGTAGAGATTTATACCTTTGACGCCCTCAGCAGACCTGTGGTCTCTGACCCGGGCTTAGCAGTCCTATTCCTGCATTATAAAAGCTGGAGATTTGCCTTAAGGAAGCATCCCTTCTTTGTCCTCTTTTTTCAACCTTACTTGCCTTTTATATCACCTCATCAGACAGATTTTTCAGGGTTCTTATCTTTGCATCACTGCCTGTTTATCTTGAAGTCTTAGCAAGGGAGCAGGCTGCTAATGTCATTCCCTTCTGCATCCCCCCTGTTCTGCAGGCTCTTTATGCAGGTGGCTTTGTGCTGTAGCCAGGGCTCTCCCTGATTTACCTGTTGGATGCTCAGGAGTTCTGCTGTTCCCTCCTTCAGCTCCAAAGAAACCCAGGGGACTGAGAGCTGACTCCTTGTATTTCTGGCTGGTGCATGCTCTTAAGCTGCGCCCAGTCACCCTGCAGGGAACTCAATTTTTGTTCAGCTTTTTGGGGAATTTTACAGGTCAGCTTTCTGAGCCATAAGTGGCCTCAAAGTGGTCACGGCTGGAACCAGTGACCTTTCTGTGAGATTTGTACTGGCTCCCATCAACCAGCAGGATACCACTTCCAGAGCTAAATCTAACCTGCTAGGTAAGAGTTATTTGACAGTCTTGTGTTGCCAAAGACTGTAGCACTGCATCTCCTTCCGTTTATCGTTAGGGTTTTTTTCCCCCTTCACCAGAATTTGTTTGAGATTTCATGTAATAGAGGATTATGAATAACATTTGTCACATTTGGAAAATGTAAGTCATTGAGGAATGATTTCAGCTTACTCCTTTATAGTCTGCCAGCCTTTTTGCTGTTCAAGATTTGAAGGACTGCGTACTACTATAGAGCTGTTTCATCACGTTTTCTAACAATGAAATTGCTTTGCTCTTCAACCTTGAGGATTTTGTGTTCACTACAGGCTGAGAAAATGTGGGCCAGAGGGCGTAGACATATAGCATGTATAGTATTGGAAACCAGAGGAGACTGCCTGATGTATATACGTGTATCTGAATGTGTGTGTGAGAGCTCTGGCACCCTTACCCCAGGCACGGGGAACTGGCTGTCAGATGGGTGTGAAGTGTGCTGTCGTCTTGCTTATGGCATTTCTTTGTTTCCCATCCAGCGTCAGACTAATGACAGCTCTGATAATGCCAGATGGCAGTCACCAGTCGTCATTTAATAGCAGGAAAATGTCTAAATATTGTCTCCAAAATGGGTTTGTTCATTCTTTCTCCTCGTTCTAGCCTGGCAGTGATCCGCAGGCAGCACTTAGGGACCTCCTAAGAAGATCCCTTGTAGAAAACTGTCAGAACAGATTGCTGTATGGATTTTCAGAGGATTAAAGTTAATTAAAGAGCTCTTCTTTGCTTTCATTTCCTCCTATCTGCCAGCTATTTACATGCTAATGTAGGGTCTTCCAGGGAGAATAGGACAAGTGTCAGCATTAGGCATGTTATCACACATGGAAACAGTAGAAAATAATGAGATGAGCAATATATATGTGTGTGTAGCTTGACAACTGGAAGTCAGCAGCACTGCTTTTTGCATATTTTCAGTAGTGTGAGATCTTACTGAATATAATTCACTCTATTACATCTTGCACTGCATAATGTAGTACTTCATTCACTATAGTATCTTTACATAAGCAGTTTTATAAATAGACAGATTTAAGTTGTGGGGTTTTTTTTGGTCTGTTTTGTTCTAAAGAGGAAACTTCTTTTCTGCAGAAGTAATGAGTAGTTTTACTAGGAGTACAAACCTGGGAGCAGAGATTGTGGTGGGGACTGGTGTCTGCTGTTTCCTTCTCTTGGAAAGATTAAGCAGAGTAGGCGCTCGATGTGTAAGCAAACTGAGAGTGGATGTAATAGTTTTCTGCTCCAGTTGTATTATTATTTGCCCATTCCATTTTCACATTATTTCAAAGGATTATTTTCTCATGTAGTTTTTTAATATCTTCCATTTTATCACTTTATTAAAACTGCTACATAACAGATGAAATAAAATTGATCCCGGGTTACATTTCAAGAGGGAGTTTAATGCTTTAGGAAAATGAAAAGCCTTGCTGTCTGCATTTTTAAACAAAGCTATCAAAAACATCTGTATCGTTGAGCATAGGTAAAGAGTTTTTTCAGCTGCTGAAGGCAGTCCAGATAGTTTGAGGATACTGAAGGTAATTAAGCTTCCGAGGACCAAGGGCAGTCAAAGACATATTTGTTTCCTGCAGCTTTTTGTTTCTCAATGTGCAAATGAAATATGAAGTGACTAGCTTAGCAAAACAAGACATGCTCTTACCATGGGCTGCTGTTGAGGCCAGGGTCCCTGTGTTTCATGTGACCTTGATGAAACATCTATTTGGCATTAGTCTTTTTCTTCACTTTAGTCTTTTGTTGTTTTCCTGGTGGAAAACATGATGGTCTGTCTTTAAGATGTCAGCTGGCTGTTCTTTGGCCTTGAAAATCAATGTGACATTTTGTGGGAGAGTTAAAGATGAGGGAGAGGGAAATACCTTTAGGAGACTTAGTTGGGGGCAGGCACTGAAGAGTCATGAGTGATTCCCTGCATGCTTATGACTTCGTAGCACAGCTTTCTAAACAGATGCTGTGAAAGGGATGTCAGGCGAGAGATGCCCTGGGATTTTGGTGTTTGAGGCTTTTTCTTGTACTTGGTATTCCAGATTTCTCCTTAGTGAGCCTGGTGAGGCTGGCCAAGATGAGATGCTGCTGTGCAATAAGTCTAAGGCTGAATTTCTCCCTGTTGTGGTTTTGCTAACATCATCTGAACTACACCAGGGAAAATGTTGTCCCTGCTGTCTAGGTGCTGCTGAAGGCTTGTTACCCAGGCCTGTGGGGGTCTGAATGATTCAGAGTGTAACATGTTGTACTTGGTTCCTCATAGCAGAGGAAACCAGTATTGTTTCTCTGCTGACTAAATCCTATTGCTAGATGTGGTTGGGGGAATGTGATACGGTTGCCAGCAGAAGAGTTGCTGAGCTCTCAATTTATTGAAGGTGGGAGATGTACGTGTGGTAGTCAGAAGGATCAGGTAAATTGTATGGTCCAGGCAGGGCCAACACGACACTGCTTTCAGGAGCTCTGACATGGAAAAGAGAACCGATTCTTAAAAAAAAGAAATAGGCTTTTAATTTGTAAAGCTCATCTCTCTTGCACAAGTGGTAAGACGCCTTATTTTTGTCTGTGCAATATTGGTTTTGGGCAATTATGAAAACATCTAACAAAAGCAGAGAACTACTGTCAGGCTTTTCCTAACAGTGATACAAGTGTGTGTGTCTATAGATAACACATGCACTTTTTTCCCTTTCATCTCTATTGTACTTTGTATGAGGGAGAGTTTTTTGTTTGGTATGTCACGTGGAATTCTTCAGTTGTATCTTGCCACATGCTCAAAGGAATTTTTTTTCTGTGTTATGTTGTTGTAGAAAGAGATCCAGGCCTTTTTTCCTGTCTAACAAATGGTCTCTCTATTCATTCAAAACGGTTGTTCTGTTTTGAGACTGTATTGAAGCCACATCATGCAGTACACTCTGTCTTGCTAAATAATTCAGTTTGGAGCTAATGCTACAAGGGAGCAATGATAGCTAGCCCCTTGGAGGCAGGTCTAGTCACCCCCAAATTTGTAAAGTCACACAGTGTAGAAGCGCTCTCCAAGCAGAGATTAGGACATCAGCTCTACTGTGGTTGATTGGGATGGATGGTGCTTGAAAAAAATCAAAGTAATTTTCTGGTTGGCTGCAATGAGGAAAGAGTAGGGGGAAAATTCTGGCCTTTGGCCGAGATTTTCAAAATATTTGCAGTAACCACTCTTAGAAATCTTAAAAGAAGCTGTTTCTCAAAAAGGAGTAAACTCTCAGCCTTTAGAGACACATCGCTTAATAGGTATCTTCTGTTAAATACCTGCATTTTTCCTTCTTGTGTCTTTCACATTCTCCACCTGCTGCTGCCTGTGGACTGTCAGAGTGGATGGATGCTGTGAAACAACGTCAGAAGGATGTGCAGCTGCACTGTGACCTGCTACTGATCTAAGAAGATGGGAAACTTTCAAACCTGACAATGTAACATCAACAGCAAACCTTTTTTTGTGTTTATAAGCATTCATTCTTACCACCTTCCTTGAGGTCTAAGCTCATACAAAGGCTCAGACTTCGGTCATGGCTAGTGGCGCTTTAATTTTTTGTTTTTAAAGTGAAGTTTAATTTTTTCATCAGTCTATTGACATTTTTCTATAACATATCTGAGAGATTTTACTTGAATTAAAAAGGAAAAATGTGCAAAAAGTGAGAACTTAGAAACCCAATCAAGACCACTTCAGCCAAAAAGGGGCAATTCATAGAATCATTGAATGGTTTGTGTTGGAAGGGACCTTAAACACCATCTAGTTCCAACCCCCTGCCACGGGCAGGGACACCTTCCACTAGCCCAGGTTGCCCCAAGCCCCATCCAGCCTGGCCTTGAGCACTTCCAGGGATGGGGCACCCGCAGCTGCTCTGGGCAACCTGCTCCAGTGCCTCACCACCCTCACAGTAAAGAATTTCTTCCCGATACCTAATCTAAATCTACCCTCTTTTAGTTTTATAATTCTTTACAGTTGTTTAATAGATTACATGTGCTTGAGAATACATGTATTTTTGGTTGTGATGAATAGTTAAGGTTGAACATTTTTCCACAGACAATGCAATTTACTGGAAGAGAATTGAGAAGAAAAAGTGTTTTTCAGTTTTTCAGGTATTGCATGCATATTTTGCTACTTTCTGCAATAGCCTTTTTCTGGAACCTGTAAATACACAGATCTCGGTGAGATATTTAGTTGCAATGCAACAGTTGCTTTGCCACTGGGAGGAGAACATAAATAATTTTTGAGAACTAAAATTCTCCAGTGTTGGTATGTGTCTGATTTGTGGGTCACAGGCCCTTCATTCTGCAACCTTTCCTTCAGACTTACTGATTCTTGGTGATGTACATGGATATTGGGAGCAGATACAGATGAAAAAGAAGAATTTCAATTAATGAGGAAAAAATTTTCTGTTAGTACATTGGCGCTTTTTTAATTAAAATTTGATGTTAGTTTGATTTCTGGAACTGAAGTAGGGCATATCAGGCAGCATGGCAAGACTTCTAATACCGAAATTAAAGTTTTGCTTTTAATTTTTGGGTGTCCCTCAAGATAGGAAGCAAAGGAGCAACCTGGAGCAGTAAACAACATGAATATTTTAGAAGTAGATTTTTTTTTCTATATACTACCATATTTTAATGACCTATGCATAGGAAGGGATTCATTTCCTTAAGTCAAAGAACTCATTTCCTGATGAGACATGCTAGGAAAGCTGTGAAATACAAGGTAAATCCTGGTGCTTGAGAGATCTTTCTAGCCTTTTTTTCTTCACTCATTGAAACTTCTATGTACTGGTTGAACGTAATTTGCTGAGAATAGTAGTATTGTGGGGGAAGAAGTGATGCTCAGCACTTAGTCTTATATACATATAAATAAATATATATGTAAGGATGTAAAAAATAAGCGAATGAAAGCACTAAAGAGGTCTGGTTCAATAAGACAGTGTTTTCTGGGCGTTAGCTTTCTGAATGGCTCTGATGATAGAAAAGAGAGGTCGTAAGTTCCGTCCTTGTATCCGTGAATGTCACAAAGAAAGCTCAGATACTCACAGCACCTTTCCCATTAATGTGTTTTCCTGACTTCAGCACAAATGACCCCTAGATACATGATAGCTCTTAATACGTTTTGAAACTCTCTTTCCCATAATTAACTTCTGATGGAATAAAACACAAGGCTGCGCGGGTTATGGATTTAAAGAGACTATTCAACAGGTTTTGGAAACGATACATAGAAGTCTTTCTGCCATTTGCATAATTAAGCTTAATTATTTTGAATTAATTATAAGGTCTTGAGCACAGACAGGTAACAAGCCCTATGTTGTCCCTCAGCAACATCAACTTTTTAAAGCCCTCTCCAGTCAGATCCTAGCCAAGTACAGTGTTCCTCTTCCCTACTTATCTGGCCGCATGGCCCGTGGTAGCCCACAAGATGTTGCAGCCTCCACATGGTTTTCATCAGAGCAGCTGCCATCCCCATCATCAGAGAAAGATGGATAATACTAAAGCCTCTTGCTCAGCCAACATGCTACCTGTTAGCATCAGATTAACTTTTCCAGCCCTGTGAAGTTTAAACAAAATCTGTCGGCTCTTCCCACCCTCTCCACTACCTCCAGCCTTCCCACGTCGCTGATGCAAAGTGCCGAACTCGCAGTGACGATGAAGTTCATCTGTGGCATGCCTGGGAGGCACAGGTTTTGACTGTTAATTAATAATTCCAGTCCTGCGCAACAGCTAGTCTGACAACAAGTCAGTCTGTGCAGAAAACTCCTGGTAGACTTTGAAGCAAGCATGCAGAAATATCCTATTTTCAGCTGTACGTATTTTTTTCCCCAGATTTACTTCACCGTGGCACTGCTCTAAATATGTCTTGTGAGATAAGCTTTAAATCCTACTTGGGCAAAGTTTATTAAAAATTAACATTTGCATGGGGAGTTATAAAAAAGAATAGGACCTTCATTAGCTTAAAATCATCCAAAGTACAAAATAATATTGAATTGCTCTCCACTGGTCCAGACTAGGAAAACTTACTGCCTGCCAAATCTTGAAGCCCAGAAATAGTCAGCATCAATAGCATCCAATAAGCCACATTACAAACGGCAGCTCTATCCCCAGAGGTCCAAGAAAACAAGCTGCTACCGACAGGCTAAACAGCCTGAAATTATTGGCATGGGATATCAGCTGCCACACCTCTTCAGATAAGGCGTAGGTTGAGTCGTGTTAGTTAAATCAGGGACTGGTTTGAGCAGGGATTCATGGTTTTGTTTCAAATGGCTCTTTCTTGTTTTTTCCCAAAATTGGGCTCACATTCTCGCACTGTGCTCCCTGACTTGAATTTAATAATACTTTGAACCGGAGCACACCGGCATTGCTGGGGTATAAAGCAGAGTCCAGGCTGCGCTTTCACTTTGCGTGGATGTGTGTGCAGAGCAGCGTGTGAGCTGGATCACGCAGTAGCTGGTAACGTCCTGGACACCCCTGAGGTCCTCCTGTATATCACAACGCCGTTCTGCTCTGAGTGGGGAAAATTGTGCGGTGTTCATTAGACATGTAAGGCCCTGGACTAACTGCTCTGTTAGTTCCTGATGTTTGGAAGTGAAATGTCAGTGCAGATGATATAGTTTGATACAGTTTTGCTTTATGAAAGTTCACACTTGAACCGAAGTAACCCATGGGCCAGGTAATGCTGGTTTAGCCTGACTGAGGCCATATCCCAGTGACAGTGATTCTGATCTCCAGCCTTTACAGAAGTTAGAGGAAGGTGGACTAACAGTAAAGGTGCTGAAATACAAGTGGGAGGAAAAAGATGCATTGTACAGTCTCTAGGGAGAACATCAATTTTGATACAAATCTAGGACAGATGAGGAACGTGTCCTTTCCCATATTCCTTTTTTGAGGAGGCTGCATATTGCTTGCCTATAACTTGCAGCATTTAATCTGTTGTGATTCCCTTAAGTGTCTGTGTCTCCATCATATTCACCTTCCCTTGGGCTGCAAGTCACCAGCATGTGTGTCTTTCTGTTAATTTGTCCCAGTTCACAGGCGTAGCATCATTAGTGAAATAACGCTGCTGCTGTAATTACTGTGGGATTTGCGCGCAGCAGTGCGCTGTTGCATTGCGGTGTACCTACTCTTTAATCTACATGGGCCATCTGCTTTATTTCTTAACTAAAAGTTGTTTTGTTTCTGCTTTGGAAGAGTGAATCTGTTGCTCCTAATCTTCTCTGTGTAGAAAAACATCGCAGCTAGGATAAATTAAATCCCCGTTTGATAGATCGTGCTCATTTTTGTAAGATTTCTTCCAGGTCATGACAGTAGTTTTGCTGTGCACAAGTTTTTGCCCTCCTCTGTGGCTACAGGGACATTCAGGTCAAAATTTTGGTAGGACCACTCCATAATCTAGAAAACTCTTGACTGCTGTAAGTCGGACAAGTTCAAACACTGTATACAGTCCTGCTGTGGTTTTTTTTGTAGTGAAGATATCCCAATACAGTTGAAAGATTCTACTGGGTGGTTATCCTATGAGAACTCTGCAAGAAAAAACCTTTTAAAACCCCATTCAAGTAAGCGTTGTATGTTGTATGACAAAGTACTTTGACTTCTAAGGAAGAGGTCTCTTGTATCTTTTACTACTGCTTGCCTGATAAAAAATAGTGAATTTTTTGACTAATCAGGTCAAAGACCTGAAGTTTCTCCAAATCTTCTGTGAAGGCTGTCTTCTCCCTTGTTGCCTTTCTCCTCCCAGGACTTCTTCAGGATCAAATGGATCATCTCTTTGTTATGAGCTAGTTCCCTAAACAGTCCTCAAGCATAGAAGTAGATTGTTTAAGTGGGATGGAGCACTGACATTGCTGTTAGAGAAAGCTTGCTTTTATTTCCCAGAAAAACTCGTCCATCAGATGATGATTTTGAGAGGTATTCTTTGGTGTGGTCAAACTGGACGATTTTTGGATGCTTTAGGGGCATTAAAATAAGATTGTAAAATAAGAGCAGTGAGGATCTGGCAGCGTGTGTCACTTTTCTGGTCTTTTGAAAGAATTTATAGCCTAGTTTTACAGTAAAGTGGGTTTTGTTGTTGTCATCTTATATGCCTTTTTAAAATGTTCCTGTTGTCAATAAATAAGGTGAGGGCTACAGTGATCCATGCCTCAAAGAATATAAATGTCAAAAATACACTTTCCTAGGTCTGTTGACAATTTATTTTTCTTGTAATGGGAACATTATTTCTACATGAGCCTGTGTTTTCTTACCACTAGAAGTTGTTGCATTCAGTTCTGAGACAATGAAGTAACAGCATCAAATCAAGCAGTTTGCATCTTGGTTTTGTTAAAAGACTAAAAAAAATAACAGTATTTCTCATAAGATGTTTTGGAGTAGAGCAATCATTTAGAAAATGAAAAGATCCTTTGTCTAGGAGGCTCTTCTGTTTCATTCTTTAATCTAAGCAGCTGTCTTTCTCCTTCCCCGTGGGAAGTTGTGGTGGTAAATAACATGGAAATTTATTTGATGATGGAGACATTAGAGGTTGGCATGGACAATTAATTTGTTATTAGACAGAATTAATTTTATTTGATCCTTACATGGTTCTGTTGCTGCATATAAATTCAGCAGCTCGACAAGTTAGCCTGCAAAAGCAGCTCTGTTCAGTTTCGCTGAAGGATGGCTTTTTCATGGCTGTGAGATCAGGAGTGGCTTCTTTCCTTCTGCGTGAAGTGCAGATTACAGGGAAGTCTTTGGCTTTGTGCTGCTGAAGAAAGTTCTGGGTTTGTGACCTAAAACTTGTGCTTTGCTGCTTGACAAGCAGTCTCTTTTGCAGCACAGCTAAGCCTATCTAACATGTTGCTGTGGAAGGGATGGTCCAGCTTCCCTTCTCCCCTTCCCAACCTAAATGTTCCAGTCAT
Source organism: Ibycter americanus (assembly GCA_035590275.1). Classification (NCBI taxonomy): domain Eukaryota; kingdom Metazoa; phylum Chordata; class Aves; order Falconiformes; family Falconidae; genus Ibycter; species Ibycter americanus. The sequence goes on from JAVJGI010000050.1 coordinate 29,956,082, forward strand.
TTTCTTTGTACAGAACGGGTCTGAAAATGAAGTTTCTGAAGCTAAATCAGCGGAAAGTTAACTCTAGAGGAAAGTGAGAAGCTTTTTGCTGGTGAGTGTTCTTTGTATGAGTTCCTCTGCTCGTACAAGGGACAGGGGAAAGTATCAGTGGTTACAGGTACAACTGTTGATTTTCATCTCCAGAGGAATGATCCTTGCAGTGTCACAAAGCAGCACCTTCGTATTTCCTTTTTTATTCCTAGAACTGAAGACTGTATTTTGGTTGATTCCGGTAGGTACTGATAATTTCTTCTGTAAAAATCGAAATTAGGTCTCCCTCCATCTTTCATGACTTAGGCATGTCAAGAATTTGGACCACGTGTAACAGGAACACTTTGGGAATGTTCATACTTGTTATCATCTCTACTTTCTTTTTCTGTTTCTTTGTGGTTTTGACTTTCTCTTGTATGACTTCAGGAAAGGCAGCATCTCAGAAGTGGCTGCACAATGGTGGTGATCCTTTCCTAAAGAGAGCTGGTGTATAGTTGATAAGGATTTTTTTTTTTTTTTTTTTTTTTTTAAGAAGAATGACCTAATCACTGGGAAGGTCCCCAGACAAAGGCTTGAAAGAGGTCTGTGTTTTAGCCCCATTCTTCTAAGCTGCTGAATGACCACAACCACTTCATCTTGCAGTGCATCGGCTTCCCCTTCTGGAAAATGGAGTTGGTAATACTTTACTTCCGTAGTAGACCCTTTTAAGATTGACTGCTAAAAAGTGCAGCATAAAAACCTAAAGGTAGTCCTACATTTATCTGTTGCTAAGTGGAAGAATTACTTGAACAAGTTACATGGAACAGTGTCCTCATAAGACATCTGCTTTTGCATATATTATTCTGCATTTTTCCTCCTGCTTCTCTCCTGTCTTAATTGTCTCTGCTCCAGTTTTCCCCAGACTGGAGAGTCTATTGCTTGTGCTAGATTAGCAAACTAAAGATAAAAGTTTTTGAAAATGAGACCAAGGACAAAAGCAGGGAGTGTGTTCAACTTGGAACTGTAAAGGAATATGTGAATGTGTTAAAAAGGGTACCAGATTCAATTATTTTTGTTAACTGGTGAGATCAGAAGAGAAATCAATTATAATGTGCAGATATCTTTGTTTGTGAGCTGCATGGCAAAAACTTCAATTGCATTTACTTTTTAAAGCTGACATGTCAGGAGACAGCATTGTTTCAGTAGGTATGAACAAGGAAGAGACTAATGTCATCTGTAAGTGGCAGGGAAGTACGGAACTTGCACCTCTTGCCAGTAATCTTTTCCATTTAAAAAGCAAACTGGAGAAATGCAGTTCAACTACCATAGAATCACAGAATGGTTTGGGTTGGAAGGGACCTTAAAGAGCATCTAATTCAAGCCCCCTGCCATGGGCAGGGACACCTTCCACTAGCCCAGGTTGCCCCAAGCCCCATCCAGCCTGGCCTTGAGCACTCCCAGGGATGGGGC
>JAVJGI010000050.1:29957838-29999329 GCA_035590275.1 Ibycter americanus
GTGGCCTCCTCTGGGCTCACTCCAACAGGTCCATGTCCTTCCTGTGCTGGGGGCCCCAGAGCTGGATGCAGCACTCCAGGGGGGGTCTCACCAGAGCGGAGTAGAGGGGAAGAATCACCTCCCTCAACCTGTTGGCCACGCTGCTTTTGGTGCAGCCCAGGATATGACTGGCTATTCCCGCAATAAGTGAAAAAGCAGGAGAAACTAAGGGATAAAAATCACACCTCTTGAAGAAATTCAAGGCTAGACTTGGCATACATTGTTGGAGATGATTTAGCAGTAATTAAATTGGTTCTAAAATAGTGGGTAAAGCTGTAGATGAGAAGAAAAAAAAATCCTGAATATCCATTAGCATGCCAGACTGTTAGCAAGCTTAGTAGGAGAGCGGCGTGAAAGTAAGCATTAGTGATGAGTAACTGTCCTCCCCTTTCAGCGAGCTCCAGGTCCACACTGAGCACGTGCTTAATGATTGCTTTAACCACCCGGCACAGACAGGCTGTCATTTCTTGGTCAGCAGCCTTGCAGCTGTTTAAAATGTTCTGGTAACAGACACAGTAGAGACCCCATGAATTTTCTTAACGTTGAATGCAGAAGTAAGCCGAGCTCGTATTTGTTTCCCATCTCCCACCGCGCCTGTGAGGTTCTCGCCTATTTGCACTTGCTGAGCCCCGCATGTGCGATGCCCGCGTGGGTGTGTGCCCACCTCCGGTGCCGTGGTTTCTGCCAGCCTCCGGCAATGGCTAGCAAAGATCACCTATGTGCCTAGGAAAAACTTTCCTTGCAGCTGGCATTTGCTGTGGGATGCAGTGCCCCTTAGGCTGCTCTGGTGTGCAAAACAACACAGTGCTTATAAATAACACAAAGTTATTTCTAACGTGCTCCTATGGTGTTACAAATAACAGCCATATCAATCACATATCATTCATTCAAACATAAGAATTTAAAACCGCTTCGGAGACCCCTTGTTTCTTCATGTAGCTGGTGAAAAAGAAATTGCTGTTTGGAGCATGGGAGGAGTGTCTTTGCTTTTTTCTTTGCTGTTTGTATCAGTGGGTTAAATTGCCTAATAACTTTGATTCTTAGCTTTTGAAGTTCTTTTTATTGTAAAAAGTGTTATTTAAGTATGAAATATATATGTTTGAAGTGCATGAATGTTGAATTTAGAGAAGATTGATAGTGTTCAACTCAATTCAGTGTCTGATATTAAAGCGGCAATTACATATGATTTGTGAAATAAAGACAGCAACCTCTGCGGAGTGTGGTACCTGCAGGGTTTAACAGCATACTCTCTGATCTGAGCTAATAAGGGTGATATCTAATATTAGAGTTTGCCTTGTCAGAAAACCCATTAGTGTGCCAGTGTGAGAATGGTGCGTGTGATGCAGAAAGTGAGCAGCTGTTTGCCTTTTGGTACCACAGGAGGAGGCAGGGAGAAGCTCTCTCTAAAACATTCATTTGTTATGCTGCTGGTTTTTTTGTTTGTAGTATTAAACTGTTGATAAAGAAAAAGATGTTTGAGTATACATTCTTTTAGAAGCATGTAAACTTCAGCTGGAGATTAATTCCTTGATTTGCTTGTGTTCGTCTGAAGTTTTTAAATTTTTTTAAAGGTTTTTTTTTTCTCTTTTGAGATGAAAACTTCAGAGCTCCCTCATTTTCAAGCCATTTTTTCTTTTCATGTCTTCCTTCTTCATGCATGCTGAACATGCAGAACTGACAGTATTTTTTTTCTTCCTTTTCCACACATCCAAAACCAAAATACAATTACAGTTTCCATTCTCTGTACCCTGGAGAAACAGGTCATTATACAATCTACACCACAGGCTTGATGAGGAGGGGGTTTCAATTAGTATCATGTTTGTGTTTAAATTCCAAGCTGCTAGGGATCTGTGTTACAATTAGGTATATGGAGTAACGTGTGTGATGTGCAATTACAGAATATTAATAAAATTTGGGGCCTGAGCCAGTGTTAGACCACAGACGTTTCATCTCTGCTTTGATTTTTAGTGTCACTCTCTGAGTCTCCTGCATTTTACTTCATGGTGGCTGGCCCTGAGTTTTCAATTACAGAGTGATTTCTTGTCCTTAATCCGCAACTCATTCATTCTTGGCTCTCCTTCCAGTCAGGTCTGGATAACTCTGTGTCAGAAATACTACAGCGGTTCCTCTCCGTTTCTGGAGACAAATGGATATTTATTAACCATCTAGTGAAATGGTAAAAAGAGGAAAGAGTGAAGAATTACACTAGCGAATACTGCGGCAGAGAAACATATCTTCAAATATGTAAAAGACTGCTCTAGAGAAAAAAGTAATAAATTTTTGCCTAGTGTTGTGCTTATAGGCTTAGGAGATCATTTCTAGCAGCTATTTTCTGTTCTGTTCACTTTTCCAAGGCGCTGCTCCAGCAGCTCAGAGTACAGACAGAACTGATGGGCTGTGCTTTGCCCTCTCTTCCCTCCATGACCATAGCTCCTCAGTATCCTGCTGCCTCGGACCGAGGGGGAAATCCAAATGACAGAGCCTGTGAGCCAGCATGGTCTCAGCAAGCGAGCCTGAGGTGGATGGGATCATTATTTCTCTGAAGGAGCGCTCTGTTGGAGCTCTGTGCATGCAGTCAGTGAGATACATGCCTTTGTGAGACTTCATGTATTTAGATCATTAGAAGGTGTGTCTGTTTTGCAGGTACATCAACTGCTTGTACCTTCTGCATCATGTTTCAGAAATCTCACTAGAGGATGTTATGTGATGATGTAATACAGAGTGTGTTCAGAAATCAAAGACTTCTGAAGATACAGAGATAGTATTTTCTTCACATATACACATTTCATTATGTATATCTGGAGCAAATCTGATTTGCTTATGTTCATCTAACAGCTTTTCCCCCAATTTACTTCTTGACTTAAGTGAGTATTAATCATAAACTGTTTCATTAGTCACTAATTTGATTCAGGGAAAAGGTTGCAAAGATTTGACATGTGCTGTAAAATTTGCACTACTTCCATGGACTTGAGGCAGGTGTTTTGCACAAGAAGTCTTTTACGTAGCCTTGATTGTTGATTTTGTTTGTGTGTGTGTTTAGCATCCTTGATGTACACAGGAAGACAGAGGCAGAAACTTACCACTTGCTGCATTTTGGGTGCTTCTGTTCTTAGCCTCAGTAAGCTGAAGAGTCCTAGTGAATTAGTAAATGTGGACAGCATCTTCAAGACTGCACTGACAAAGGCAATACAGTAGTCATACTTTCTTTTAATGTGGTAGAGCTCATGTATATTGTTATTCGAGGTGAAATAATAGGGACAAGTCTGAAAAATAATACTTGCAAGCAAAATAGAAACAGCTTTTTGGAATAAGTTGAGGGAGAGGGATTGTGAAAGGGTCATAAATTCTAGCTGAGTATTTGCTCTTGTTACCTTTTGTCTTCCCTTCATCTCTAAACCAACATTTTTTGTGCTTGTGGTATCAAGTGGTTTTACGTTGATTGTGGAGGCTTTTTTGAACAACCCAAGGTGGAGGGTAAGGATGCTGTTAAAGTAATTTAAAATTACTCCTGAGAGAAGGAACTGAGGGAAATAGCAGGATCACAGTCCTAGACTTCAGGAGAGCGGAGTGTGATCTGTTCATGAGCCTCCTTGGAAGAATCCCATGGAGTATGCTCCTGGAGAGAAGGGGAATCCAGGAGAGCTGGGGAGGTTGGCATAGACAATCTCGAGAGCAGCTTTCAAACCTCAACTGTTGTGCAAGTCTGAGTCTATCTGTTGCTGATAATAGACTATATTGAAAATGGCATCATCTCATATAGCATTTGTTGGTAAGATAAAGCTGTATTTCTGAAAGATTTACTAAATCAGGAGAGTGCTGGCCAGGTTTATTGTAAGGCATTTGGAGAGAAAGGCATTTTATTAAATAATATAATGGTATTTCACAAATGGAAGCAGAGGAACCAAATATCGCAACAGATATGTGACTTCATTTTAAACTTTTTTTCTTTTTTTAGTTTAGAATAATAAAAATAGATCTGATAGTATTTCCTGACACATCACAATGGGCTTTTTTCCAGAGATGGGACAAATCTAGTGATGAGTGTTCTATGCCTAAATAAATGGGTCTGTTCTCACCTTTTTGTCTTCTGGAGGACTTGATTGCAAACTAAAAATTCTGTAATTCTGCCGGTGGAATTGAGTGTCCTTTGGATCGTCTTTCTGGTATGTGGAACATAGGAAAGGCTAAATTTCAACCTGAGTGCCTCCAAGTTATCCAGAAAGTTCTGCAGTGTGGGTGTGTTGCAATATGGAAGTGGGGGTTCGTTTTCATCATTAACTGTCTGCTACTTACCAGCTCTTTCCGTGGTGTTATGTGGCAGGGAGAGACTTCTTCCCTCTGTTACTGTCTTTTCTTTGGCAGTCATTTCTGTGATTGTACCGTGTTCTATTCACTTTGATGAAGTTGTGCCCAGAAGTAGAAAAGCTGATACTGCATTTTGTCGTCTAGTACCTGGCAGTTCATTACTATGAAAGCAAACCAATGGTTTCAGGTTGCAACAAAGTAGATTTTTTGATACTGTGGTTCTGCTCTTTATTGCTGTGTGGGTTTGTTGAAAATAAAATGTAAATAAACAGGAGTGTACATAATTTTATGGTCAAATATTAATTAAAAGACTGAGAAATGTTTTCGTCTTATACATTTAATCATCATTCTCTTTCAGATGTATGTAATGAATACATTTCCTAAATAATGTTTTTCTTCTGGTAAACTGATTTTTCCACTTGTTTTTAATGAAGCATGACTTCAGTGCCTCATGTTTTGTCTAATGGTTTGAGCATAACATTCTTGATGTCAGTGCAGTTTTGAGGAAAGATTTTGTTGATTTAATATTGCAGAGGCAATGGAGGAAGAACAAAGAAAGGAATGTCATTTTGTCTACGTGAATTAATCAGCAGTCTGGTGACACTGTAAAAGGAAGGTGTTCGCTGAGTGGCAGCTAATATTAATATTAGGTGTACTAATTTGTAGGCTATTTTAAGGTAATAGTATCAGTTCTGAAATCTTTAAACTGAGGGAATCTGTATACATGTGCTGTTGTCACAGGGCTGGAGGCCCTTCCTTAGGTGTAGACATGCATTCTCTTCTATTTCCTGCCAGGTGTGGTTGGGGAGATTGTTGCCTGTTGTGTTCCCAAACTGCAAATCACTGGACTTTTGCCATCCCCTGGCTCAGCAGCTTTTGGGAGAGCATCTTGTCCTGCTTCTCTAATGGTTCTTTTTCTAACTTCTCTGATGTTGTTGAGCAGTAGGTGTTTGCCAACCTGTGTAGTTGGCACTGAGTGCAGTTAGCGGGTCCTCGCCTGTGGGGACGTGCTGGTGGAGTGGGGTCTGTGGGTAACCTGTATGTGAAAGAGTTTGATGGGCAGCAGATGTCGGGATCATGAGCTCTTTAGCCAGCCAGGAGCTGGGTGAGAGTGTACCTGTTACTCACGGAAAGAGGTGGGGAAGGGCCCAGTGACTTGCAGTGCATCTTCACTCTTTCGCTTCATTCCTCATCAACCCACTTCAGCTAAGGATGCTGCAGGATGAGAGCAGCAGTCAGGAATGGGTGATGAGACTGTGAAAGACTGGGAAAGTGGTTATGCTGGAAAACTAAAGACTGGATTTGTTTACCTTAAAAAGTAGTTGAATAGGAGGTGACAAGTTGAAAGCACAGAGTCTAATGAATGAATGGTTTAGAGAACTTGTTTGGGAGCTGTTGTTTTCCCTGTCTGTGCAATGCAAGAACAAAGGTGTTCAATGAAGCTGAAAGATGGCAAATTAAAAACTGATAAAAGAAAATACATTTTCAAGCAGTCAAAAAAGCAATGGGATTCATTTCCATCAGAAAACTGGCAAGGTCAGAAATTTATCAGGGTTCAGAAAGAGACTGGATATTTATATGATTAATAAAATTATCTGGAGGAGTTGTCACCGAGAGCTTGTTTTTCAAAAGTATTCATTAAATGACATTTTTTTGAAGCTGGGAAGCCCAAGGTGAAGGTGCAACAGTAGTGGTGGTAAAGTGCCATAACTTTGTACCTGCCTGACGTGGTCCTTGTGGCTGGTTCTTAAGCATCTGATTTTGTTCGTTGTCCCCTCTGGGTCTCGAGAGGAGTGGGATCCCAGGCACAGAGGGGTGGTTCATGGCCTTCTCTGCCCACCTGCACTGGTGTTTACAAGGGATTAGAGTGCTGGCATATGCCAAACCTCTGCTCGAGAAGCTGCAGTCCAGAGCACCAGGGTGGCATATTTGCTTTTTTAGATGGAGAAACCTTTCCAGAAGTGCAGCTCACAGGGTTAAAGAGTAGCTGGGCTTCGTGGTGTTCGCTTCCTGAGAGTAACCCTGGAGGTAGCTCCTGATTAAGCTAATGAGACATTTCTGTGGGTGTTTTCTGAACTGTGCTCTGGGTGGAGAGAATAAACTGATCTTAAAAAAAGCTGAGGAGGAGGTGTTACTTGGTTGCTTCATCTATGTTTTTAACCTTTTTAGTTGGCTTATATATGCAAAGTGTTAAAATTATTGTTCATCCATATTTTCAAAGGGTACAAGTTAAAACATGTGACCCACATCATGTGGGTAATGTGAAATCTGTGTTGTGTAATGTGAAATTAGTATTTTGACCATATCCAAGTAAATCATAGCATTTTAGTTCAAAATAATGGCTTGTTATTGCTTTGCCCTAGATAAATTGTTGGGTGCGATTAAATAAGCTGTCCCTTAAGCTAGCCCAGTCTTACTGTTAGGAGCACAGCTTGGGTGAGAAATGACCCTTTATGGTTATTATAATTTCAACAAGAATGTTTATTCTTTTGCCTTATAAATGGCTTATGTTGTATAGAAGTTGCACACTGTACCTCCTGTACTTACCAAAATGCTTTATGGTTTTTGGTCAACAACTTGAGCGTTGGGGCTGGGCAGGCACTGGGTGTGGCATTGTGTGTGTGGGCTGTTTGGGTTTTTTTACCCCTCTGTATTCAGCATCACGGTGGATCTATGAATACTGTGGGCTCCTGGACAGTTCCCTAGTAGTTATGGGCCAGTAATTGAAGGGAGTTTCCAACAGCTGTGGGTAAGTGAAAACATTTTAACCCCAATGTATAGTGGACAGAAAGGCTTTTTGTATAGATGCATTCAACCCTGTGGCTTGCAAATTTGGTCAGACATGATGTGGAGGTTGGCAGTGTGGGTGCTGTGGGTGTCTGTAGGCTTCACGTGTGTTCAGGCACACGTTACTCAACTCACTTGCCTGAGACAGTCCTATTGCAGCAGCCAGACTTCTCAATCTTCTCTGCACAGTGTCGCCTTCCTAAGGAGGTGTTGCTGGGCTGTGAGGGCAGGAAGCTGTGTCCCCTCTGCCCGTGAGAATCCTTTAAAGATAACACAGATATGCTAGGGGTGACCTAGAAGATAACTTGGTGTCTGATTTCTGAAACTCTTGTTGAAGTTGCTGATCTTTTATACCCTGGAGGTAGTGAGGGAATGTTTTATGAATTAAGTAAAATATGGGAAATTATTAATATTTTTTAATAAAGCAGTCAGGTGATGTATATTCTGAAGCACTAACTAAAAGCCCTTTTTCTTTGCCTTTTCCAAAAAGCCACAGCTGCCATATTCCTGCAGTTGTTGACACATTGTAAGGGGTCCAAGAAATTACTCTTCACGTTCAATGGAATGTGCTGTGTTGAGCTGATCAGATGAACTCGGGACTGTGATTCTTCTGTCCTCTCAAAATCTGATGCGAGAGATTTGCCCTCCTGCTTCGGTTCTGTCATAGCCTGAATCCCTAGGAACAGAGCCCAGACAGTGGTGTGATTCCTCCTCCTTTATTTTTGCAGAGATAACTGCACCAGCTTAGAGCACAGTTCAGTTTACTTTTCTCCAAAGTTAATGATATCTAAGCGGCTAGAACTGCAGGAAACTGGCTGTTAAGAGATTTAGAGGCCAATATCTGGGATACTTAGTAGGCAGGAGGAAAAAGAAATCTGAGGGTAAGGAATAAACATAGGACTGAATTTTTATGTGCTGTAGACACTGCCAGAATAGAAGAATCTGATGCACCCTCACAAAACCTTTCTTTTCAGGGCTGAATAAGGTTTTTTTCTCTCTTTTTTTTTTTTCTTTTTTTTTTCTCCTTTCTTTTTTTAAATAGCTGAATAAAATATTAGTTTTATATTGCCAGTTAGTAAGGATGAATACATTTCCGTGTCAGTTCCATGCCTTCCCTCTGCCAGTGATGGTAATCTAGTGGCTAGGTTGAGGAATTTATGGTATTAAATTCTTTTTAAAGAAAGGACCGTTTTTCAAATGTGAACTGTGCACATGGCGTCAGATTCCAGTGTCAGACAGGGAGTGGCCCTGTGCTGAGGCAGGTGAATAAAGCAACTTCACACTTGTGCAAGCCACTGCTGGAGCAGCAGGGCTAAGAGAAATGGTAGAAAGAAGAGGAGGTTTTTTTAATCAAGAGATGAGGAATACACTGAGATAGAAAAGCAAGCTTGTGCTAGATAGGCAGTGGTGAGTGTTCCGGTAGAAGGGAGTTAAATGGAGAAAAATCATAAAATTATTTCATGGCAGCAGGAGGTTGGGAAACATAACTAAACATGTTAAACTCACTGTGAAGCAAGGGGACCCCAGGGGTATTTTAGTCAAATAATATTTAGTTTGTTGCAGTGTCAATGGTATGATTGCTTGTCAGCTGGCATATGTATGTGCTATAAGCAAAATGAGACTTTTAGAGACCATGCACAATTTTCCAGAAGATAATAAGCAGGGGATTTATCAAGAGACAGATTAAAAGAGTTACAGTGGATTTATTTGCTCTGGTCCATTGCCAGGATATAAGGCAAGCTGAGCCCTCTCCAGAGAAGTGTTGGAGGTGAGGGACAAGAGCTAGAAAGGAAGAGCGAACTACAATTCTGGAGAAAAACTTAAGGAATATAAGAGCATATAAGAGACACAGGAATTTGTAGGTGCACATTTAAAGTTGCCTGCTGAATGATTGCCAAAAGAGCAATCAGATTGCAGAGTCTCTCCAAAATTTGAGAAATTACAGTTGGGAAGCTAAGAATGTCTCTGAATGCCTTGTTCTGACACCTAAAATTAGCCTTTAATCATCTTTTGCAAGCTGTCTGCCTGGCTGTGTCCTTTTTTCACCACAGTTTCCCATGGTGGCTGCTTTCTCCAGTCTTCCAACCTTGGGTACAAAGTTGGTGTTCAACATTAATGATATGCTACCTTTCCTGGCAAGAAAATGGCTCTGTTATGAAAGTATCAGAAAAACTGATGAAACCCATCAGTTACAGAGAGATGATGGGACAGATAGGGATGCTTAATTCCTGGTTTGCTGTGCTTGTGGTTACAGAGTACATCAGTCCTGACCTCTTTCCCACCTATTCAGGTCTTGGACTTAAAAAGAAATTTTTTTTATTTTTGTTGTAGAAGCCTTGGTTGTAGGGCACAATACATTTGAAGGGCTTCTTTATAGGTTACATCCATCTTTAGACTCCTGCAAGAGCCTTATATTGGCTTGAGGGGCAAAAATGCAAGCAGAGGTTTGATTTATTGAAAGTCACGTTTGAGAGGTAAGGATATTTTGAAAAGCCATTCCCTAATGTTCTTGTCAGTGCAAGGGTAGTGAAATCTGCTGGACGTTTTTATTTTTATGGAGTTAACAGGTTTTTTTGTAAATGCTGTTTTAATTGAGGTCTTGAGTAGGAAGTCAATGGTGTGTATATACATATGTGTCTGCAGTCAGTTCTAATTTGCAAAGTAATGTGAAAATAGGTCAGCCACAGAGATAAATGTTGGGAAATGGCTGTAGCTGAGAAGGAAGCGATTTGGAGGTTTGGGAATAGAAAATTTTGGTTTAAAGATGATTAGTACTGAAGTTAAGGGTGGTAAGAGAAAGGGGAACCATTTGCCTTCTGGTAGATGCTGCTGTAGATAAGGAGGATTTGAAAAGTTTCTGCTAATTTAATTTTTTCTGGTTTTGTTTGGCATAGAACTCTTGGGTTTTTTGTCTGTTCTGGAAGACTTGATTAACTCTTGTTAGCAGTGCTCCAAGGGTGTCAGGAGCTGAGGGGGTGTAGCTCACTTAGATACATTCCCATAATAGCAAAGTCTGACCAAATGTGCCTTTAGCCAGCGCTCTGCCTTCAGGCCCCTGTTTCTTGGGTCTTGCTGTCACTTTGTTTTTACTTCCCCTCCCCTATTTTCTGTAAGGCAATGGGATGTGAACATAGTCTTTGAAGAGAGAAAACTAATTACAAAGTAAGACTTATATCCTTACCAGTTCCTCCAGCCATCAAATTGGGGCAGAACCTGTTAACTGTCAGCAGCCCCGTGCATGTTCCCCGGCCAGTGCTTTTCCGTGATGTATAAAGCAGCTGCCTGTATCCCGACGAACTTGAAGTGGGATACACGTATCTCCTGTGCGTAAGGTGCAATCGGGCAGCTTGGGGAAGGGGTGGATGCCAACTGACGCTGCAGTCTATTAATGGTACCTGGTGTCCGTGTTGCCACACAACACTCAGGGCGCTCTGCTTTGCTTTCATGTGTTTCATCACCTTGATACAAATTCATTTCTCTAAATTACAGAGAAGTTGTTGAGTTGTAATCCTCCTTTTTGACAAACACATCACTGAAGTTGAGATTTATAACATTTATTGCTTGCCTTTATTCAGTAGACAGGTTACCTGTCAAAGAAGGAAATTAAACTGGTTTGATATTATTCATATTAAGGCTCAGCTGATTGTTTCTTTTCCCTAATTCTTCTCTAGCTGTTTGCAATTTAATTGTTAATGTTTTCTTCAAGTATTTTATGAGATACCAAAATGTTGAAGTGATTTATAATTGCTAGATTTATAATTGTATTTTCTCATCCATCCTTCTTTTAAAAGGTTGGCTCTGTTCCTCTGTGCTGTTTTCAGGGCCTGTCCTGCCATTTGTGAGTTCATCAAAGGTCATTGCTCACGGACCAGAAATTACCATAACTAATTTTTCATGTATCCTAAGGATATATTTTGTCAATAGGTCCTGACATGGTCTAATATATTTAAATATTCTTCAGTTATTTCTGACCATATTTTGGCTTATGTTCCCACACCTCACGCTGCTAGTTTTACTAATGTTAACTGGTCAAGCCACAGTTGCTACCCCCCTTTTTCTATGTATGCATTTATACAGCTCAAAGCAAGAAAGCATAGACCTCTCTTACATAGTCATCTTTCTCTTTTATTTGTGTTTTTACGGGGAATAGTTAGCTAAATTATACCTGATTGCAAATAGCATCTGTTTGATGTTGAAACTCCATATCTTACTTCAGTCTTGAAATTTTCTCTTATTACAACTAATTTGGAGTTAGGAGTCTGGAGAGGAAGAGGAGGGGGAAATCTTGCCACTGATTTCCTATAATGAAGCAGTCTATTAACATTCTCCAAAAATTATCATTAATTAAACAAAAAGCTCATCTAACACTAGGAACAGGAATATTTCTGTACCATCAAAAAAGCGCCGAGTGGGAAATATCATTATGATTCCACTTTACAAAGTCTGTCTCTGCCAGGCTCTAACCCATGCAGAAGTGAGAGAGCAAGTGAGCTGTGCATTTGGGTTGTGGATTAATAGTTGAAGTTCACTCATGTGGAAATAAAGCAGATTTTACTGTGACTAGAAACTGTCATTAAAAAGCCATTATCGGAACCGACCAGCACAATTCCTGCTCTTTCATTGCTAATGACAAAACAATCTGTTCTTTAAAAAACAACAACCCTATATTTTCTTTCAGAGAATGGTGCAGGAGACTTACCAGAACAGAAGCCGGATAAAGAGAGGCAGTTGAAAGATTTATTGATCAATAAACCAGACAATTACAGCTTGTTTATAAAAGGAAAAAAACCCAAAACCCCAAACCTCGGGCCTGCAAGCAACACTGAGACTCTAATAATGATAACTCTGGCATCCAGCTTGAAACGATAAAAGTCAATAGGAAGATATAGGATTTCAATAAAATTATGACACTAGATAAACTTTACCCCAGGAACAAATTTTCCCTGGGTGTGTGACTGACTTCAGTGAGATTTGTAACTTTAATTTCTTTCTTATTGATTTTTCTTTTCTTCAACTAATTAGAAAGTCCGTGGTGAATTGTGTGTATGTATGTTTGAGGAGGGGCTAATGAACATTAACAGGAATAGGGCCTGAGTTTGTATGTACGTATATAAGGTCAGATGGCTTTTAAAAAATGATTTTTTGGCTATATTTTACTCTTCAGTTGCTTCCAATACACAGCTGGGAGTCACTCTCATACTCCTCAGCGTGCAAATATTTGAAGCTGCGGGCTGCCCTCGGAGATGAGCAGCAGCACTGCTTCAGTGTCCTGGGGGCTGCTGGTGGGGAGGGTGATAATGGTACTTGTGTGAACAGTTCTCAGGTCTTTCCATCAAATTAACCCCAAAGTCGTGAAGGAGCCAGTTTATATTACTGCGGTTTCTGACCCACTCTGGTAGCCCTCTGGTGTGTGAATGCTGGGGAAAGAGACTTTCCTGTAGCTTCAAGCTACTCCCCAGCTGGGTCGAATTTTGGCTTTACATGGAGGGAATAGAGGAGCTGGTGGGAGGACTGGAAAGAATCTTTTAGGGATGGCATTTTGCAGAGATGCCATCCTGTGCTTTCCTGTAGCAGATTTTCATGGGTCTAGCTCTAGTTCATAGTTAAGATTATAAAACATTTTCTTTTTAGTTACTTGCGCAATAGTAGGAGGCATATTTGTTTGGTGAATTGACTGTTGCTGGCAGAAGGAAGGGAAATTGTTCAACCTTTGAAAAAATTACTATCCTTTCTCTTTTTCAGACTTACATCTCCTCAAACACAGCTGCAAGCTGCAGCACCAGAGTTTGCTGTAGGGCATTAATTTCCTAGGTTTATAATGAACATAAAACCCAATTATTCTGTTTTTAGGGCATGTTTAGAGTAAGCTGCGTTTCTGTTCTCCTGTTGGTTTGAAACTGGTCAAGGTAAAGAGCACCTGGAAGTGTGCCAGTGTATGGTCCATGGTGAGTTAGCAGAGATGCCCTGTGCTGGGAAAACTTTGGAAATTCCCAGAGAAACTGCTTTTTAGTAATTCTGATAAATACTCTTCTGATAGAAAGTGGAGGTGTTGGAAAAAGGTTAGAAAGGGCACCTGAAAGTCCCTGGAGAGGCTTATGATGGGGCGTGTGGGATGAGGAGATATTGCAGCAATTACTAAATCAGGATTATGTTTTAGAGAATCTTTTTAGACAGAGGACTTCTCAACAAGAACTTCTGTTTCCTGCCAAACTAACAAGATCTTTAGGAGGGAGGGAAAAGCTTTCAGTAAGTGCTCTTGATGGGGAGAAATCTGAAAAATGGAGCTGGGGACCACTTGTTGGAAGCTGAGAATTGATTTCATTACAGTATTAATATTTAGAAATAATTAAAGAGGAAAGCTAAACTCCAGGATGAAGTGTTTAATTGTACCACCCTTTATTTTAGCTTTTCAGCACGTTTTTTTCCCCCCAATACAGCTTGTGCTGTATTTATCGTGCATGTTTTTTTCTTGAGACTTTTACTCTTCCTTTAAGAGAAAGGCTTTGAAGGGCAAGGTCTGTGGTTGATTTTAGGGGAAAGACGGCCTGTAGGGATGTCCTGCTCCCATGCAGTTTTCCCATCCTAACATGAAAGCAGAAGCTTGTCCTCCTTGCAGCTGAGCAGCTCAGGGAACTGTTAGGATCTTCCTGGGGATGACTCAGATGACCTAATATTCAGCAGTTAATTGGAAGCCAAGTGTGATGGGAATTGCCAGGGGTCCTGTTTGCTTTTGAAAAAATGCTAAGGATTTTGGGACTGCCCTGCTGTAATGGCGAGAACATTACAGTGTTAAATTATCACATCGATGAAAGATGCTTAGCAGAAAATTAGGATAGCGGAGCCGCTAGGAGCACAGAGAAAGAGAGAGGGTGCTGTAATTGCAGATCTAATTGCAACAACATAGAAGGATCAAACTGATACCTTTGCTAAACGCTGTCATTAAATTCTCTTCTGTGCTCTGGACAATGATTCTGCAATAAATAGGGAATGAAAATTGTCTCCTGAGTAAAAGCAGTTTGTCTTATGGAGAGTGCGCTGGGCAACTGGGTGATGTGTGTGTACGTTGGAGAGGGAGGAGGAGGATGGAGCGATCCTGTACTGCTGCCTTTCTGCCAAACAAGTTCATTACAAGGCAGGCGTGGTGTAGCTGGCTTTGGGTTTTCTTCTTCTGCAGTACAATGGAAGTGTTTCCTTTCATATGTCTGCCAGATGGGTAATTCTTTCTAAACTATGTCAAAACTGTTCTTTCCTTGGAAAAATGTTTCTCTTCTGTCAGGACTGAGCAAGGAGCTAGTAGTAGCTTCTAGTACTATTTATGTTAAAACCTGTTTTTCTTTATTATTTTATTAACTCAGTTCCTGTAGCCCCAGGCTGTCCTTTGGTCTTGGGATCCTTTTAGCTGCTGACCAACCCAAGCATCTTGATTGACCTTTCAGTCCATGACGTGTTTTGAACACACGCTGTACCTCTGGCAGTGCCCCTAGTCTTATTTTCACAACTTGAATTTGAATGTTCCTTCCCTTTCCCACACGTGCACTTGCTATCAGTGTTCAGTCTTTGACCTTTAGATTTTGAAGGAGGTCAGTAGTCTTTGTAGATGGGCTTGCTCAGCTGAGCGGTTAGCATCACCGTCGCCATCTGAAATACAGCCTTTTTCATTTGGGGGTGGGGGGAAAAGGACCTTTTTTTGTACCCTGGTGTAGAGGAACTGGAGAGGGTTAATTAACATTGATAATGTACAGTTGTGGGCTTGCTTCAGGGGCAGTGGGTTGGCTGACGTGGGTAATGTACAGCTGTGGCTTGTTTGGGCCAAGTAGCTAAATAGCACTGAGGAGCACTGGTGGAAGAGGAGTATTGGGTAAATACAGGAGACTGGATGAAGAAGAGCCCAGGGAGGTAGGAGAGATGAGGAGAGGCCCTGGGAGAAGGAGGGGGCCTGAATGAGGTGAGGCTGACTGGAGGAGAAGCCAGGAACCTGGATGCGGCAGAGGCAAGAAGCAGGGTGGACTGGTCTGAAGAGGATGAAGAAACAGCACGGACAGTAGATGAACTTTGAAACCTTGTGTGGGACTGATGGTGGTGCCGAGGCACGAGATGGCTGGTATGGGACAGTAAAAGCCTTGTTGCAGCCTGATAGTTTTGTCGTGCTGCGACACCCTGGCAATTCCCAGTTTCCCCAAAAAGAGCAGGATCCTAGTGAAGCATTTCAGTGTGGCCAAGGTGGGTTTATGAAGTGCTCCAGGTTCAGTGTAGTGGCAGTGGCCTGGTCTGGATGTGAACTGCAAAGCTATAAAACTAAGTGGTCTTATAATAATATTTTGCACGTGTATGGTGACAGAATTCACACGAGAGAACTGCTTTGCCCAGAGCACTTGTGCATTTCTGTAACAGAGTGAGATGGCAAACTTCAGCAGTGAAAGGAAGGCTACACTGTCAGACTTCCTAGGAGTTTTTGCTCTTTGGATTTATGGCAGGGGCCTTTTTTGACCCTGTTCTGTAGCCTCACAAACATCAAGGCTCTTCCATGCAGTCAAAGAATAAAATACTTCATCAGCTGACTAATCCCTGTATGTGTGTGGCACTGTAAGTGGTAATCTCCTTAAAATACACCTGACTTTTTGAAGTTCTCAGCCTTTTGTCCCCATTCTTCTTCTCCATCAATGCCTTGGAGGTAGGCGTTAGGTGCTATCTGAAGTTGGGAATGCATTAGGAAATACTCCAACCAGGAGCCCCCACAGAAAGTTTTACCTTTAGCTTTCAGCCCAAGCTTTATATTTGGGAGTGCAAGTGCTCTCACAGAGGGGAGAGGGATCCTTCTTTTTGTTTTTCTCTGCAAACGCATGGTTATAATTGCTAGCAAATAGCAAAGTGAGCCAGATGCATTGTCTGCGAGATACTAACCTCTGAAAAAATATTTATTATAAACACTGAGTGTTGCAGTGTTCAACGAGTGATAAGTTGCATACATTTAGAGGATATTTGCTCTCAGCCACTTTGTTCGTTGTCAAATCTGTTTCGTTTCTGTTGTGACAATTCTGTTCATTCATTGCTGGAACTCTTTGGCAGGAAAAATGTCAAGTACTACACTAAATACGTTGCTGAAGGAACCCATTCAGCCATGTTGAATTAGAATAGTGTCTCTGAAAAGAAGGCAGGCTCTGTTTTCAGTTGCCATCTGCTTGTTAGAGTGTATGCATGTTGCTTTCCTGCAAGGGATATGTGGTTTTATAGGCACAAGACAGTGTCTAATTTTTCAGTTTTCAGAGCAGCAACATTCATTTTGTTAGAACTGTGTGTTTCATCTGTGGCTTGATGCCAATATGAAGATGATTAGTGTATATCCATCAGGGTTTCATTGCTGTGTAAAAGAACAGTGGGAAAAAATGTAGAATATTGTTCTGGGAACCCTCTCCTTGGAGTGAGGTCAGGGGCTTTATCCCTAAAGGTGTTTGCTGTTCTTCCTGACAGGAGCGTGATGGGATGCGAGCAATTCTGGAGTCATACGACAGTGAGCTGACGCCTTCGGAGCACTCGCCCCAGCTGAACCGGCGTATGCGTGAGGCTGAGGAGATGGTGCAGAAGCTGCATGCTCATAACACCGAGCTGGAGGTAATGAAGAAGCATCATAGTTTAACCCTGGGGTGAAGTAGTTGAGACCCGTAAGATTGAACTGCGTAGTGATTTGATCTGCTCTCACAGAAGACACATTTGCAAAATTCAGATTTCAAAATTCCAGGATCAATAAGACCTACAAGTTATTATTCTGCACCTGAAGCTGGCAGAAGCCACGAATGATCTCTGGGTGTGATGAGTGTGCTTTGTGTTAAGCATAGCTGTGCTTTGTGGCTGGAGTGACAACTAGTTCCTGCGGGTTAAAGGGTTGTGTATAAGGGAAAGTAAATGGGTAATGAAATGTAGCAGGTGTGGTGTCTTCTCTGTGGTCTACTCTGAGTGATTCGCTAGATCACATGTGTAGCAAGGCTCTTCAGCACACAGCGTGAGTGAGTGTGTGTTTGTAAGAGCTTTACTCTTAAGGGCTGAAGAAGTGAAGTGTCTGCTGTTAATTCTTCACATCTTGGCATTGGGCCTGAAAACTCCAGAATACCAGTAACTCTATTGAATGCTTTTTACTAGGTTTTCTCTAAGTAAAAACACTCCTTCCAAAGATAGAGGTATTTCTTGAAGGAATTCTTACACTCTTTTCAGTTCTCTTTTTGTAATCTGATATGTAACAAGGTAAATGTTAACGTGCATTTGCCAAATAGTTCCCCTCTTCTCTGTTGTACTTTGTCATAATGGAGTGGGCTTTATGGTCAGGAGCTGAAATATTTGGAATATGTCTGTGATCTTAAAGCTTGGCAGTTCTGTTACATAGGCTTAGCAAAAATCATAAGTATGTGAATTTTCCTTTCTTCATGTCTGGTTCCACCATCGTATAGATTTATACATGCCAGAATTCAAATGGAGTAAAACTTGTAGGAATTGATGCTCCTTGGATTCATGTTCAAGTCATAGAGTGGGTTGTCCCACTGAGCATAAACCTCTTTGTTGCTTCTGGCATCCTTAAAAATGCTCTTTTCTTGTGTTGGTGGGTGGGGACTTCAGTCAGGCAATACTGGCTCCAGTGACCTTTAAATTCTTAGCAAGCAGAGCAGCCTGGTGTGGTATAGATCAGTATCATCCTGTTTCTCAGAAAAGGAATTCTGTGAAGTTTTGGGCAAGCTGATGGAGATGTTAGCTGGTAACCTCAGATAAAATGGAAATTTGCCTGAGTTTGTCTGTCTCAGAATGTTTCTCTTTGTGTTGTCTTTTGATCGCCATATTGCTTACCACCAGATAGAACAGGATTAGATGATGCTGACATAAAGTGATAGGTGACTCTTATTCTGTTTTCTTAGTTGTTTCCAACAGTGGCTCTAGTTGTTGGAGGGAGATTTCTGGAATCATTTCCCTGAATAGGTTGGATGTGCATGGTATCTTTGGGCAACAGTGAAATATGTTTTCTTCTTCAGGTGAAAGCATGAAAGAGTGTGGGAACCAATTGCTACACCCGTTTAATTATTTATAGGGAACAAATTCTAAGTTTTTTTTCCCATGGATATAGATTAAGGGCTACATGGAAAATTTCAGAAAGGAGCTGTGTTCTCTGGAGCTTTGTTGTGTGTGATGTCAACCTTTAAGCCTTTCAAAGACTTTGCTAGAAGCAGGATTCAGAGACCTGATATTTCCCTTGTAAAGTAAAATTTTACTCTTCGCTTGATTGTGTTTGCCTTTCTGACTGCCGTGGTGGCTGCCGAATCCCATCTATTTTGAAATTTTGAGGGAAAGTTTTTTGGTGTAGTAAAAATCTGAAAACTGGAAAAGGGAAGTTGAGGTACAGGCAGGACTTCTGGTGCCTCATCATCCAGAGCAGCAGCTGTAATCAGCTGCCTGTACATCAAAAAACTGGCCGATAGCAGCTGTTAATAACTTCTAACATAATGCTCTGCACCCTCCCAGCTCTGCTGAGCCTCTGTATAAATTTTAGAAATGTTGACACCTGCATGACTCATCTCACAAACAGAGGAGATGGCAGGAATGAGGCACCTTGGAGCCTCAGTTGTTTCTGAGGTGTGGGAGAAACAGTCTCTGGAGGGGGGTGGGAAGGGAAGGAGAAAGAGAACTTCAGCATGTTTAAGTTAGTGCAGCAGAACGGTGGGGGCATCCCGGGAGCCCCTGGTGTGGATGGGCTTGGGGGAGCAGCACACAATCAGCTTGTAGAGTAGCACAGAATAACGAGAAGAGCGCATCTGCGAGCATCGTGCACGTGGCAGCAAAGCAACAACGTGCACAGCTGTTCTGATGAGATCCAGGTAAAGGTCTGGGGAGGCAGCAAAGAGCGAGTGATGGATCTGAA
Source organism: Ibycter americanus (assembly GCA_035590275.1). Lineage (NCBI taxonomy): Eukaryota > Metazoa > Chordata > Aves > Falconiformes > Falconidae > Ibycter > Ibycter americanus. The sequence goes on from JAVJGI010000050.1 coordinate 29,976,866, forward strand.
CTGAAAAGGCCTGGCTGACACTATTACTTTTTGCTAGACTAAGTTGGTTGCAGTGTGGAAAACAAGATCACTAGTTAACAGGGGATATATCACTGCAGGTAACCCCAGTTATGCCCACAGAGGAGTGCTTCTGGCAGCTCAGTGCACACTGGGACGCTGTGTACAGGAGCAGCCGTTGCACAGTCCCCAGGCGCTGCATCCCGACTGGGGAGGCTGCAGGTATCACTGTGGTCCAGGAGCATCTTCAGTTTAAAAAAGTCCTTGAAACCTGTAAGGCAATTGCATCCTCTTGCATTATATTTTGTTGTTTCTACCTTTCAGCTTTGTTCAGAAATCTTAAAATTCACACCATGCACCATGTCTCTCCTCCCTGACTTCTTTTATAACAGTTTTTTTTTGTTTTGTTTGTTTTGGTTTGGTTTTTTTTGCTATAGAGTACTTAATTTACTAAAATCTCTTTCTGTGCTCCCTAGCAGAGAGCTCTTTGATATTTCTTTTTTTTTTTCTTGTTTCTTCTGACTGCCCTAATCTGTTACCAGCAGCCCCACCTCTGAACAAACCATAGAGAGGAAAAAATGATGTTTTTAACAGGGATTTTTCCTTACCCTGAAAATGAAGATTTTCCCATCCATTCCAGCAGCAGTGCTGCTTCACTCTGGTGAAGACAGAGTGATAGTGATAATGCAGTAGGAGCAAGAAGGAAACCGTATGGGACTAGGAAGAATTTAGGGTTGAGGCAACAACTTTTAACTTGTTAGGGAGATGAGTTCTCTGGTAAGTCCTTTGCTTGATGTATAAATGGAGGGCGGGAGCCATTTAAAAGAACACAGGGAATGAGAGAGGAGTGTGTAAGCTCTGGAGGGTTGTGTGTGAGTATTGATGTGTTCTGGGAGGATGGAGTTAGGTGATGCACTGAGTGGTGCCAGACTCCCTTCTTCTGCAGCCTTGCTGGGCAGGACAGCTGCTGGGAACACTGCTGCGTCCACATCACAGACATTGCTTGGATTACAGGCACCTTTCCAGAAACTGAAATGCAGAAGGATGCTTTCATCCCGGATCACTTCAGAGATGCAGTGGTGCTGCATAAACTAGTCCTAACAGAGCCTGATGGGGCAGAGAACTGAAAGGCAAAGACAGGCTGATGGGGAACTTTTTATAAATCCCCTTCATTTGATGAAACCCCCCCCATCATCCCTGATGAGAAAAGCTGGATCTCTAATGCATGGACATGCAAACACATAGTCTGTTCTGGGACCAAAAATGATTGCTTTATCCTTCCCAGAACTGCCTGCCCCCAGCCCACCCCCTACTCACAACACCACTGATCTTGCTGGAGAGGTTCAAGAAAGCACTTTATGGACTGTTGAACGTAAAGCAGGGGGGAGATGCAAAGAAAAATGCCCTCTGAAATGGTGGCTGGAAAAGCAAGCAGGCTGTGTCAGGCTATTTCATGTGGTTAATGAACTGTCACTCACCATCTTTTTAAAAGTGTGTTTTGGAACTGAAAAGGGAGTAGGAATTTGTCACTGGCCAGCCTGCTATAAATACTTAAAATAAACAGAATTGTAGCCTTATTTATATTATGGCATGAATTTTTGTTTTGATACTGGTAATATTAACAGTTCTTGTCAATTTGGTTAACTTTTACTAGCTTTGCTCTCACTACTTCTAATTTCAAGGTAAATATGACAAAACAAGAAGCTTCTGTGCAAGCAGCAGCTACTGTGAAAAAGCTGAGATGTGGAGTTAGTGTTTGAAAAGTTAAATCCAGCTGCACAAAAGAGAAATCATCATAAATATAACTCCATTAATAGCGACTTTATTACAACACACTTGGCTCCATATGAAACTTTAATGAAGAGAGATTTGCAAGGAAGGCTCATGCTGACACCTTCAATGGTCTCAAGCATTTTTTACATTGAGAGATTTACAGTGAGCACCATATGTACTCTAATCAGTTAATTATGAGTCTGACAGTTTCAGCACATGAAATGCCATATGTTCTGTGGTTTTGTTCTGCTGGGGGCATTACTGGTGACCTCAAAACTCATTGACCAAATATTGTCACTTTATCTGCACCTGATAACTGCAGCGCATATGCTGGAGGTGAAAATTGGGCATTGTTGATTCTTGTGATGCTAGTCACAAATCTGCTCCTTGCAAAGGAAGTTACTTAGCAGTCACCCCGGTGTTTAAAGTGCTTAAATTTTATGTGCGGATGCAATAAAATGTTTATTTGAGCAGTTAACAGTTCTTCCTTGTCTCTCACCCAGCTTCCCCTATCAGTGCCTTCCACTTTTTTACCTTCTATTTTTTTTCTCTCTCTTTCATCCACACTTTATCTTGCTTTATCCCTCCTCTGCTGTATTTCCTCTCCCCCTCAAATGTAAATTGCTTCTTTATGTACAGAAGGGATTTCTGTGACAATGGGAACTTTACAGAGAAATTTACTCCCATCTGTGCAAGGTACAGAGGAGTTTGTTTTAGTTTTCAGATATTTTTCTGCATGCTTTCTCTATGTCTTTGCTGCCATCCAACCTTTGTGCACTTTTTTTTCTCGGTGACAACTGTAAGAAGCAATGAGAAGATTACTCTGCTTGCTTCGTATGTCCAGAAGGAGCAAATTCAAGTCACTAGAGCTTTCCTGGCACTCCAGAATGGCATATGTTTCACTTGCCCAGACTTCTGCTGTCATTGTAGCATCTTATCTGTGACTCATGTGGGAGAAAACAGGCTCTCTCTGGAGATGATGCTAATGTGCTCCATGCATCAGCTACCACTGATTGCTGAAGCAGTCACAGGGCTGGACATCATCTTCTGACAAAGCAAACACCTTGTCGAAATAGCATTTTGAACCTGAATGCTTTGGCATCTCTTGGCAGACAGCAGCCTTCCTGGGAACCGCTGCGGTCCTTTGCGTTCCTTTTCTAAAGGGGAGTAGGTCAGGCTCCATGTCCTCTGGCAGGCCTGCAAAATGGATTACCTTGGCTTCTCGCTTCTTTCACACATTTCACCTTCCTTCAGACCTGAGTGACCTTATCAAGTCAGGGAGCTGTTAGGTTCCTCCCCTCCCTTTTACACCTGCCAGTGGCTGTGTTTTGGGAGAGCACCTTGCATATAACCATCATATAAATGAGGAAGTCAAGTCATGAAGGGGCTTAATGATTTGTTACAGGTGACAGTCCCTGCTCTGTGGAAGAAGAGTGCCTCTTAAAACTGGTTGATACTGCAGCAGAGCCTGTCTCTGCATGTCTGAGACTTCTTGTTTGGTCGAACTGGATCTTAAAATTAAATTACTATTAACTTTTTTGAGGAGATTCCCCATTTTGGATCTGTCCTGAAAGTAATGGATCAAGAGAAGCAGTCCATGGCACTGCCTTATGCTGGAGATATTCTGCACAAACCAGCAGTGTTTTCACTACAGGATTTTTACAGCTATTTTTAGTGCATGGATGCTCTGACAGTTGAAGAATGGCTTTAACTCAGCAGTTCCTGGGGACCACAGGTAACAGGAAGCAAGACTCCATCATTCTGAAGAAAGGAGAATGTCCTGGCACAACTTGCATAGAGTAAATTACATGATTAACTAAGACAGTATCTGTATCTCTGGCCTATGATAAGCTGCTTTATAGACAAGCCGCCAGAAAAATGCCACCAGCTGCAGAACAACGAGCAGCTGTAAGGACCCTTTTGCCGCTCTTGGCTGCATAATGAAGTAGGCTATTGAAGTGCACGGGACAGAAAAGCATTTTCCAACTCTGCTGCTCTCCTGTGCTTGGAGTGCCATAAGAACAAGGAAAACACTGTAATTACCATCACCTCTTGCTGACAGTCATGCCTCTGATGTAGATGCAGTCCCTGACACTCTGCCCCTAGTTCACTTACCGACTAGATCATGTCTTGACTATCTAAATGTAAAAATTTTGAGTAACGATAAATTATCACCTGTGCTAGTAACACAGGGAGTTTAGGATGGACTCCCACTGTCTAAAGTGTTTCAGCCTGCAGGAAGCGTACCTGGCCTAGGTGAGACCACGCTAATGCCATCAACCTCCAGTCTGGGTGTGATGCCTAGAGGATATGGGAATGCTCATGTACTTGACCTCTGAAGGATTGCACTTCAGCCCCAAGCAGATGGATAGGTGCCAGCAACAAAAAACGTTTTGCCCTCCCCCTCAATTATGCTCCCCTTAAAATGCTCTTGGTATGGACAAAGTCTCCTGCAGCCTCTTCTGGTGATGTTAAGAGTTACCAAGCACAAATGAGGCTTGACCTAGGGAATTTGGATTAGCTTCAGATGCACCTGGCTATAGCAGACAGGAGAAACAGATGAACTGGGTCTAAATTCTGACAGAAGGTTTAAAATTGGGTTCTTTCTTACTGATGTTTTGGAAAGAGAAGATAACTGATGTGCAGTTATGAGTCATATTTACCACAATAGAACAGGGGAGAGCATTTCGTGTGGTGTTGAGAGCTTTAAAACCCTTTACGCTGGAGAGCCTGCATGCCTGTGCCTAGAGATACAGGCTCTGCAATTATATGTCTTCAGGTGGAGGAGGAAGCAAGAATACATTTGGAGTGGGAGCGGTGGCCCCTTCTGCAGCAACTGGCAGCAGACAAAGACGCTGCATAAAAGAGCTGCTTTTGTGCAATATGGTGCATATCGCCTCCTGCTGCAGGTGTGCAGCTGTGGGAGCAGGGGGCTGAAACCAGGATGCAAGTAGCACAGTGGTAACACTTCTCTTCCCTCACAGGCAGAAGACAGGAGGAAAATAGAAAATTAAGCGTCTTTAGGGAATGGGGTTAGGAACAGGTAGCTTCCAGCTTTCCAAAGGGAAGGCTTTGAAAATGCAAAAATGTGTTCTTACGTCAGTCTCCATCACTTGCTGTTGCAAGGCAGGCAGTGTGGGGGGAAGGGCTGGGAGTCAGTAGGGAGGCTGCTGGGCAGGTGCCTCTCGTGCTTGTACAGTTGTCCAGTGTTGCTTTCCCCAGTTACATAGTTGTTTGGTTTTTTACAATGTTAGGGAAACATTCAACGAATAGGACAAACTGCATTCTGCATCTAATTCAGAGATTTAATCTCTTTGAATCTCTTCCAGCATGGAGATTTTATGTGGCACTGGTCTCATCCATGTGGACTGTGCAGCTACAGCCCATGTCACTGCTAATGACACATGTCTGGTGGCAGGGTTTGTCTTTGGTGGTTCTTGAGTGATCCTCAGATAGGAATGATCAAAGCTTCCCAACCGCTTCCAGGGTCTCTTTCTGGATCAGGGTGATGGGATCCCATTGGAGGCAATGCCACATCCTCTGGAGCACTTGCAGCCCACAGTTGCCTGAAGTGTGTGGTACGTGTTCATGTGGCTCACCACCAGAGAGGTGTTTTGGTGCCTGGCTCAGCAGGGACGGGAGAATTGGCTGCTCCTGGCCAATGTTTCTCCAGACTAAAAACCAGGTTCATTTATGCTGGATTTCCCATAGGTGCTCTCAGGCCAGTGCATCTTGTCCTTTTTGAACTATATTGGTGATTCAGACTTCAATGCTAGTACAGACCTAAGGCTGATGTTAAATCTCTCCTAATTATTAGGACTACTACTTAGGAACATTCTCACATTGATGAAAACTTTAACAGCTTGTGGAAACCAAGCAGTGCCGGGGGAGAAGGGAGGTAAGTATCTCGTGAAAAAAGTAAAAGCTAAGTTTGCACATAGGGATAATGTTTTACATGGAAAATGTCATGGAAATCTTAGCTATTTCCTAGCTCTGCACTGTATCAATGATGTTAAATAGTGCTTGGGTGTCTTAAGATATGTTCTTAACTTCTTGAGATTTTTTGATTTTTATAATGGTTGAATTTGAAGTCTGTGATTTATAGTGCTTCATTCCAGAATAATTACATAATCTCTGCATAATTTAAGATTTTAAGTATGTATTTGTGTTTTCATGTCATCTTTTAATTCAAGGCGATGGTTTCCTGTAAGAAAGAGGGATTAATATTTTTCATGAGTATTTTCCATTTAAAACCATGCTGTAAAGTTTCCAGAGATTTCCTGCAGGGCCTCTGCACAGGCTTGTTGTACAGCTGAACACATTTCTGCCCACTGTGTTTCCATGGGCTCCAGCTACAGAGTTTTGTTGAAATCCTGTTAACAAATAGTTATAATATATAAACAGAAAAAGTGCTTTGAGAAAAAAAAAACATCAACACAAGCTTGTTCCCATACTCTTGTGGATCCTAACACTCTTGCTCTTTGCAGTTTGCAAGGATTGTAAGATCCACTTTAATACACTTAATACTTTGGTTATTATGGCAATTAGAACAACAGTTGTTGCTGTCTGGGTTTTCTTTTTGAAGCCCATTGATTCTTTATTTTGGCCTTAATTACCAGTAGTAGAAGAGGTGTTTCTTCAGGGAACTAATTAGTCTAAAAACTCTGGTTCAGCATAGTGCTTGAGCACAGTTGAATGGTGCCTAAATGCAAGAGCCAATTGCAATTGTTTTATTTCAGAACACACATAATTATTCACCCTTAATACTTCTCCATAGTTATGATTTGTGTTTACTCCCATGCGTTCTGCTTGCCTTACCCTATGGACTGGCTTGTCCATAGGATGCAGCATCTTCATTTCCCCAGTTTGGTTTCATATTAAAGTCATGAATTAGAGTACGGCACCATTGAAAGTTGTAACTTGATCAGAATTTAAAGGTGGCTGAATTCTCTCTTTATTTTTCTCTTTTTCTTTTTTACTTAAATGTGACTAGCCTACTAATATTTGGAAAAGGCTGGGAACAGAATAATTGAGAAAGCCAGCTGATAGCGGTTTTCACCAAGCTGTGAATAAAAACTAAGCTGTTGATATAGATCTCCTCTGTTCAGGGGTGGTCCAGGTAAATTGTAAGGAACAATTCTGTTTTCTCAGAGGCTTTACAATTTATCTATTTGCTTTAATCAGTGTTAATGTCAAATGTGCTTTGATTGTGCTAAAAGCTCTTCACAAAACAAACTGGAAATCCCAAGTTTTGGAAAATGCCACAGTCTTCCTGTAATGTAAGATGTAACATTTTTATTTTGATATTTTTTTTTATGCTGTTTAATAAAACAAGCAGTACTAGTGTACAATACACATGTCATGAATCCAACTGTGGTGTCAGTAACATAGATATGAAATGCATGGCACATTGATTTGACATATTGAACTGATTTATGTTTTCAATTTGTTTAAATGGCTATAATGGCTTTAGCTTTGACAGATGTACACTCATATTTTAGTTCTATTCAAGACCACATTAAAAACAGAACTGATTTCTGGTTTAAAGCATTGATTTTTATCTCTTCTGTGTTCTGTTGCCTGCATTCCACACGTCAGACTTGCAAACACAAGTTCTTGTAACATCAACTTTATTTCCTTTTGGAAAATTGTAGAAACAGCTCATTTGCCATTGGAAAGCTGATTCTTGGAAGAGTTGCTAAACATAAATATTTTAAATTTTTAAAGGAAGTCAACAAGAAGCTTGAAAGATTACCTGTTCCACTATTATTGGTATATAAAAACCCGACGATATATTCAGTAGCTATGAATGTGAACAGAGTAATTATTTTGTTGAGGTTATTTTAAGTAGTCTATCTTGTGTAATGGGAGAGTTGTTTGAGGCTTCTTTGTGTAAAGACTGCCACCGTACATTATTTATGTACACAAAGAAACGATGAGCGTCTATATCAGTGTTAATTTATGGGAGAATCTCTTGAGAGCCTACAAACTCTGATTTTTTTTAAAGGGCTGTGCAATGCAGTTGGGAACTGGCTTAATGGTAGAGACGGTAAGTGAATGATCTTTGTGGCAGATATTATTGCTAAGCTGTTATCATCCCTACCTTTGGCAATTATGTTCTGACTACTCTTAATTTTATTAGCTGTTCATACAGATGCAGCGTTCTTTGCTTTCTAATCATCTGGTTCATTCCCTTCTGTAAGAGGTCATCTCATTAGTGGAAAATGCAGCCTTAGGACAGATCAGTTCCCCAACCTGCCTTTCTCAAGTATTTGGATAAAATGTGTGCTCCTTTGACCTCCGTGGATCTAGTTGCACCTAGCAAAATGAGTGTGCTGGTTTCTGAAGCATTCTGTGACCTTTTGTATGAAGAAAGGTGTTAGGACAGCTAGGAGTGATGTCTGCATGACTGTGGTGGCAAAACCGTATTTCTCTAGGTGGGAACATTCAAGCAGTGGCTAAATCTGGAGGTACCCGGGCCTCTGATGCTGCCGTTCTTACTAGATAGAGATGGCTCTGTGCCGTTTGCTCTAAGATCATCTGAGTGTACTTAATTGTATCTCAGCTGCAGCATGGCAGCATGCAGAGCTGTTGAAAAGAGAGAAGTTGTTAGCATTATGTATGGGATTTATTTAGAGTTGCTCATTGTGCTTAGGAGAGGCTGCCTGGGCGCCTGTGATGAGCACAGAACTACCTATGCAAATGTATGCAATTCCTGGGAATGTTTATAACAGTATAAAATACATGATTAGTCTGAAATTCTTTCAACATACATGATACCAACCATATCCAAGCTTGTTTGAAAGTGTTAGTTAATTTTTTTGGTTTATTATTACTACCAAAATGCACAATGTAAATACATGTGTATACATACATACGTGTTCCTAGTGCATGGTCAGGAAAGCACATCCAAAGAACTCTAGATGACTGACTTTATGCTTTTAAAACAGCATAGTGTCCCGGGCTAATTTTACAGGCTCTTTACTGCTTTGCTGTTTATGTGCATTTCTGAAGACAGTAGGTGAGACTATCACAGCTATATAGAGAAATGACATTTATCTTCACAGTGCAGCATGACCTTATCGTTCATAAGTGGCATTTCCTCTCAAGATAATGAACACCTTTTTATTTAGGCCAGGCAAGACCCAGATTCATTGTATCTGGTTTCTACAGCCCATCAACACTTCATACATTACGGTAATTATTGCAGATATTAGTTTCTGTTGCATTCCACTTGCTCTTTGGATCCCACTTTTTTGGAACAGCAAAGGGGATTGAGAGAGGGAAAAGGTCACACTGGAGTCTTCGTGAACATCTGGGAGCTGCTGAATGACACAAATACAGTCACTCCTACAACAAAAACACATTTTATATACCCTTCCTGTATGGCCTCTTCCACAAAGAGTGAGTCACCATTTTGGCATGTGTCAGCCTAGGATGGAGAAGCAAGCGAGTGTTGCCCTGAGGTCAGCCACCTTTAGGCAAAGGCAAATCTTCGTAGCTGATTATCTGCTTGGTTAGGAAGAAAGAACATTTAAGCTTGAACAGGAGGTTAAAAAAATAGTGTTCCCAATTATTACTTGCAAATATTTACAGAAGGGAGCTATCTGTCATGCTTCATGTTGCCTTACCCCGGCTCTGTTGCTTGATTTAATTTTGCCTGCAGCATTAGCTGCGTGTGTACTCACCGCATCCCTTGTAATGCCCATCCACCAGCGAGCCTGTGCACGCCTCTGAAATAGAACTCCCAGCCTCAGAGCATCCCATGCTGTGCAATGGAGGAGCAATTCAATACATCTTGTACCTTTGTGGCAGGAGCTAATAACTGAGATTATCTTGGCATATGTTCTGACTTCTTTCCTTTCCTTGCCAAATGGAGATCTTTTATGTTTCTGTAGCACAGCTTTGCTAGACAGGCATTCAGGTGCGAGGAAACTCAGAGGTTTCTAATGGGACCATCAAGCTGTTTCACCTTTTGCCTTGTCAGTCTGCATTTGCTAGAGCGAGAAGCGATTGTGAGTTGCTGGATTGCTTTCCTGAAATGAGTTGCTGTTTGGTTCACTCAGAGAAGATAAACACTCGCATCTCAAAAATATCAACCTGTCTGGCATCTTTGTTGGCAGCCTCAGCAGAAGGGCCAAGGAACAAATGGACCATGTCTAAGATAAAATTGCAGTGCTCCCTCTGGAGTTAATCCTTTCAGCCCAAAACTTGAGAAGCACTGATGGGGCAATGTAAGGAAATACGCAATTCTGTTCCTTCTGCTCTGTCTATTTTATGGATAGACAAAGGACTTAGGTCCCAGATTGATTAATCCTGCCCTTTGCCCTCACAGTAACTCTCCTGCAAGTTTTGACAATGAAAATTAAACTGATGGTCAGCAAACAGAATATGTATCATGCCTGTGCTATGCAAGGATGGTTTCTTTCTTTTCTTATTTTTTTTTATCCCTTGCATACCCTTTTTTTTAAGTAAGGGAAGATATTAAAGATACTGATGGAGTTTCAAAGTTTGGATTACAGTCCATTTTGATAGTCTTCTCCACTTCCCTACAGGAGAAAATAATTTAGCTTTGAGAAAGCTGTAAATCTGTGCAGAGCTGGCATGGGATTAGCCTCCATCCCCACAGAGGAGAAGGCTCTGAGGAGGTCCTGGGCTGCTTGCTGGAAAACTCTGTGCTGCACAAGATCTGCCATGGAGTTGCAGGGAAGGACTTTACAGGAGTAGTGAAGGACCTTAATGCTAGCCAAAGTCCTTGGAAAGAGAATTCAGAAGGTTTTTTGCTCCTTGGATTCTGTGAGAGCCTCCTTCAGGCTTGAAAGAAGCAGCATAGGATTAAGAGTAGTAAATAAAAACAATAATTAAGTTGGCTGCTTTGATGAATGCCAGAAAGCTAGAGACTGGGAGTGTTGTGGGCAGTCAGACTAGCTGTGAGAAGGAGGAGGAGAGTGACCAGACAGGTTGGAAGAAGAGCTGTGAAATAAAAATTCCAGTTATTTTGAGAACTGATTATTCAATATTATAAAACTGAGTTTATTGGAAATTTTCCTGCAAATGCTTTCCAGAAACTAGATCATCTCTGGGAATGACTCAGATTCTCCCAGCTCTGTTGTTCATTGATATATTTCCACTTCTCTTATGATGTGGATGGTTGCTTAACTTTAATAGTTTTGAGTCCGCTTCTATTTTGGATGACTCTCACCACAAGATAGCTGCATGAACACTTCTAGTGCTTTACTTTAATGACTGCACTTAGTAGTATGTTGAATCTGATATGTAGAAAAGACTAGAATTTAGTCCAAGATGGCCCACAGGAGCTTGAGTTTCAGAGAAGACTCTATTGATAATATAAAAGCCTTCCTCAAGTTATGGGTATGTGGAGATCTTCAGGGCATCCACAGTCACAAGCATGTTTCCCCTGTGTACTCATGGTTTAAATACCAGCTTCAGTACTCACGGTTTAAATACCAGCTTCAGTTTGCCTACAGAAAGCAGTTCCACCGTAACGTTGAGCCTGAGCGCTGTTTCTGGATAGACTGCACCAAAGAGAGCATTGTGGTTGGGTGTCATGTTTTGCACAGCATAGATGCTGCCTCTGTTACCTCTTTGTCTCTCTGTCCCTGCTTACCTCAAGTGTGGCACGGTTACTAACTGATGCTGTGACGTAGCTGTGTGCCTTCTCCCATCCCTCTTCTTTCAGTCTTCTGGAAAACTAGAGGCAAAAGCGTGTTTGTGCACTTCATACATTTGAATGTCTTCATGTCTCTTTTATCCCTCCTTCCCACACCCCATCCTTTTCTGTTTCTTTATATTTTTACCATGTTTCTTCTACCTGGTTAGCCACCTCCTTCCCAACAAGCCATTAAGCAATAACAAGAGAAACAAAAAAGAAAATATCTTGCAGTTTCCTTCAAGTGCTTGCTTTGCATTTGTTGCCTATTTATAGATTATTCACTTACACCACAGTGGCAGTCAATTAGAAATGTGGTGAATCCTTCCTTCAAGAGCATGCCAAGAGAGGATCTTTTTAGTTTGCTTGCTTTTTTGATGATTTTTGCTGGAGCCTCTACAGTGTGCTTAAATTCCATTGGGATTTGTTTATTTTTAATAAATTCTCAAATAAAAGTAGAAGAGTTTTGCTCCTCTTCCAGGAAGTTACAGGAGCATGACCATGGTGTGCAGGGATGTTTGATTTTACATGAGGGTGGTAAAAATGTATTTTACATGTTTTTTTCTTCTAGTTGTCATCTTGGAGGAGTCTTTACTTTTTCAATGTAAGGAATGTCGTTCGATAGAGGGTACTGTTACCACCCCCCCCCCCCCCCCCCCTTTTTTTTTCTTTTCTTTTTTTTCCCCTACAACTTCAGGCAACTTCTGTCTCTAAAGCCTAGTCTGTTTGTAGTACGAAACTGATGAGCTATATTATAATTGTAAATTGTGACTTCCCCTGTGGCCTTGCAAAGGACATATGATCTTTGTGCTTTGTTTTCTCCTTTTGTTGAGCGGGGTTGGTGCTAATCATCTTCAGCCCCTCATGGGGCGTTGGAGAGGTAAAGGAAATTTGTACTGGTATATCCCAAACAGTGAGGCAGGAGTTGTGGGTGAGACACAAGTACATCACAGGTGAGATGTTGCATTAGACCTGCATTAACAAACTCAGCTGGACTTTTGCTGGCTCAACGGGACATGCTGAGGTGTGGAGCTTTGCCAGGGTTTTTGCAGTGAAGCTTCTCTGCAAGGAGGCTGGAAACCACTGATTTATGTAATACCTGGAAATGTCAGTGCTAGCATTCTCCTTCAAGACTGGGAGCTCTTCGTGGGTAGGTATGTGTTGGGAGAAGAAACTTTGCAATTTTTTTCTAAATGCTGCACATTACATATTGCAATGCTGTAATATTACGTAAGGTTGGTTTTGCTTCTACAAAACCAATTTAGAAAGCAAATACAGTTTTAAACTGGGTCTCCGCATTTGCCAGAGCCTCTGCAAAATGTTTTTAGCAGCCAGTAGCTGTACTAGCTTAGGGTATTTTTAAAACTTTTTTGTTCCCCTCTTACTGCTCTTGGTATTTATGCCATGGTATCCTGGCTGGACAACCAGAACAAGGCAATCATCTGGGGGGCTGACGCAGAGAACAGGTATAAAATTCTAAGAGAAATTCCTGCTTGGCCTCAAGTGTGAATATACCTTCTGTGTTGAAGAGAAGAGTCTCTCTGCTAAACTTGCCTTGCTCACAGTGCTGTACAGAAAATACAAGAAAATGAAGGTACAGGATGAAGGAGGACAATTGTTTTATTTGTTTTTTCATCTCACCTCCCATGATAGGACTTGATTCTTTGCTCTGGGCCCTCCTAGGTCAGTTGCATTTAGAGCAGCCATCAATGCAGATCAGCTGTGCTAAGCACACTGTGACATTTGGAAATCCCTGTCTGGAAGGGGAATTGAGCAATGAGCTTCTGCTAATTATAATAGCTATGTTTAAAATATAATGTTTGCTTTATTGAGCAAAATCCAACTACACACCCAGACTAGAGTCTGGAAATACTCTGGCAGCAGAGGAGACAGGTCATCAGCAAATGCGTTCACAGAGCAGAAGCAAGGGCAACACAAGCACTGCTTTGTCAAAGCAAACATTGCACAGTTTTTGTCCGGGGGTTAACGTTGTTACCTAGCAACTTCCAAGAGTGTTTGGAATTTGTTGGAGACCCTCCGAGGCTTAGGCACTTTACCCTCTGTATTCTGTTCTGCTGTATGCCAAAAATACACTGGCAATAATTTTGCAAGCCAAGGGTAGTGCTAGCTTAAACACCTCCTTGACCTTTATTTGAGCTAGCACAACCTGTGCAGTAGTACTGAGAACCAGGAGAAGAAACCAAACTAGATTAAAATTAACCCAGAAGAAGAAAAGTTTGATTTAAACATGGATCTTCACTTCCCCAATGACATTTGCTGGCTGGCTTAAAACAGTTTCCCTGGGAAGTGTGCTGACGTGCCTGAGGGCTCCTGTTTGGAGTGTGTGGGGATAGCAGTGAGATGCAGTTAGGGACAGGGCTCACAGCACACACGTATCATTAAAGACATCTTTTCTGAACTACCGCCACACATCACCAGCTGCCAAACAGCCTCAGGCGGCTTAGAGGAAGGTACTGCCCTTGAGTACTCAGGGTTGCTAAGGTCAGTGTGAGCTGTTCAGTAGCCTTGTGTTAATAGTTAGAAAGGTTAGTCAGAATGACTGCGATGTTAGGAGACTTGTATGAAAGAACACTGCAGCTATGCTGCTTAGCTTTCTATATTCTTTGTTTCATCCAGTTATAGAGCTTCTGGCTGGGATCTAATCCACGCACAAAACCCCCTCCCTCACCATTGCTTCCATCTGGGGCAGAGGCTTTCCATGTATACCACTTTTGTCTGAATTTCTGTTCAGATTCTATCTCCCCTGAAAAGTTTCTTTTAGCTCATAACCAAGTATTAGTGTTTCTCTCCAAAGACACTGGCCATCCACCTGTGTCTTCAGAAGCATTGCCACCCTTAGGCTGTAAGGGTATAGAGACCTCTTCTTGGCAAGCAAGAATATTTTCCAGGTATTCAGCTGTCAGCCCACTGGAAATAAAATGTTGCTTTATGGTTGGTAGACTGACAATAGCTCTTTATGCCTTTAAATTAAAAGTGACACACTCACATAAATCATTATAACAGCACTGTATGCAAACACAGTGCCTGAATCCACAGTAGTTATGAGATGACAGTGAATTGGGGTGAATACCCTTATTCTTGACTTTGAGAAGTGCAGTGACAATGAATCATTCTTAGTGATGAGATGCAGCAGTGCTGACTCATTGGGCTGAAATTAGAAGGGCTTTTTTAGGTAGAGATGTAATTCCACCATTTTTTCTGATGAATGGATAAGAGTGAACATTTTTGTTGACTAATTTACAGATTTCGTCAACTAAATGTCATTTCTTTCCCTCTAGCTATCAAACCTAGTTGGAAGCAACTGACAGGGGGAGTACTTGGATCCAGGGAGGTGGTACTGGAAAAATATGTAGGAAGGAGTGGCAGAAGAGTTCGCAATTTGGTAGAGATGCTGGGTGTCATATTGCCACCTCTTTTAGTTTTTGAGATTCCCTTTTTCTGGGTTTGGTGAGTGCTCTAATGTTTGCTTTCATCAAGACAGGGGGTTTGGAGCCTGAACTCATTCTGCTGATAATCTAAAGAGGCGCAGGGGGGAATAACTGCTGGAGTTAAAATTTTGACAGAAAATTAAATAAATGCACAAACGTTTGCTCCTCCTTTCCCCAACCAACTCATTGTTACATCTAATAGCAAGGGATTCTATTCCCTATAGCTACTGTGTCTTCTGCTTGTAGTCTCTAGCACTGCTTCCCAGTTTAAGAAGGGTTAACACAACCTGAAGAAAACATTGTGCTCACCCAATCCCAGAATTGCTTATAGTGCCCATTTTCAGATCACTTAAATAGCAATGAATGACCAGATTCCCAGAGGCACTACTTTTGTTTCAGAGTCTTGTGCTGGTGCCCCTTCATTTCAGCTTTAGATTTGATCACAGCACAGTAAAATTCATTCTCTTTAGTGTCCTCCACATGATTTGTATTCCTTTCCCTTTTTGCTATTTCCCTGTGGAATGGGCTGATCCTTTCCTAATATTTTTTAGTTGCACTAATATATTAATAATCTGGTTTTCTCCTGGCAAGAGATTTGTGGTCAACCCTCAATGGACAGATTTTATGCCAGGTTATCTTTCTGCTGTTGGGTTAAAAATTTTGCTAGGGGAGCAGCAAAAGAGAAGGGAATCCCTGCTATGACTGTGCGCTCAGCATTTTTTCTGAGGCAGGAATATTTCTGAGCCCACAAAGAGAGCATTAGTGGCAGAGGCTTTTCTGATGGGTGTTCCAGTGATGGGGAATGACTCCTTTGGAGAGTCCATCAGCATCCAGCAGTCACTTGTGTGTGTCTGGGAGATGCTGTACTGGCCGACTGCATAATGCTCAAAGCAATTGGCTTGGCAGAGTTTCATCAGTCAGGCTGCCCTTTGCTGTTGAGGAAGCAGCTGCAAACTCACATTTTTTGTTTGGCAATGTATTCGCTCCCCAAGGGCTGCAGCACCATTTGATTAGGATGGAGGGAAGGAGACCTATTGCAAAAGTGTATCATTCCCAGCAGAGCTGTGCTAATCTTTTGGTCTCTGCTCCTTCTTAGCAAGGTGTTGAAGGAAAGCATCAAGGAAAAACAGGAGGAGAGAGGAATTGCTTGGCTGTTACCCCTCAATCTCGGCTGCGGCTCAGAGAGTAAAACAGCAAATACTTGCTCTTGTTTTGAGATATTTTTGCAAATTTAATGCTTTTTTGTCGCAGGAAAAATCTGGTAACACCTGAGCCCCTTATTTTCCTGCCTACCTGCTTTCTTTGTGTTTCAGTCTAGCATAGGGCTGTCTGATCTCGGAGGACTCATCCTTTCCTGAATGTAATACTCTGCATTTTTCCATCTCCCAGTTTGCTTTGGTACTGCGTTCCTTACCTGACAGCATCTGCCTGGGAGATTGTGAACAGTGTTGATGAAATAGATTTTGAGAAGTTCAGAATCTTCCTCCAAGTTTTACGTTTTATTGCAGTTGTGAAGGTCACCTTTGCTTTGAGGATCAGGGAGATTAGGTTACCACCACCTCTGAACATGCCGGTGCTGAGTTCTGCACTTAATGTGGTGCTTAATCCTTTTACCTGAGCAGTGTGGCCCATCAGGTGTGTTTTGTGTCAATAGTGACACCTCGTGCTCAGAGATCACCTTCGGTCAAAGATTTTTGAATGGTTTTACAGAGTGACTATTATCTTTACATTACAGAGGGAGAGAAGAAAGGAGATTCAGAGAGTTCAGCACTTTGCCCTGGGTCTCTTGGCAGTTGTTAGGCAGAGTGGGAACAAAAGCCAGGTTTCTGCTGCAGAACTATGCAGCTTGTTTTAAGCTAGGTCAAGTGACTTGCCAGGAATAAGGATGTGGGCAATTTCTGCTTGAAATCCTATCTTTCTCATAATCAGTTGTTCCACAGTGACTTTGTTTACACCCTTTTCTCATAGCTTAACCAGTGAGGGTTCGGGGTGATTTCATTATAATAAGCTTACTGTCAAGAATTCTTGACGTTTGTGTTTCTTAGATGGATTGTGTTTCTTAGAAGAAGAGAGTTCAGTCTGTCCTTGAGACTGAAGAGCTAGAGAAAGGCTTGGTTATTATATCTCTGTCCACTAAATCTTGATAGTGTGTTGACAGGAGCCCATATCTTGCAGATGTTTTCCCTGTATCTTCAGTAATTATAACTATGACTTCAGCAGTTTTTCAATTTGCAGTATCATTTTTTTGTTTAGCACCCAAGAGCCTCTGCTTTATTCATCCTTCATTTTGGTAACCAGCTGATTTTAGTCTCTCACTTGGGGGCGGCATTTCCCTGCTGCACGCCAAATCCAGGAGAAAAGTGGTTCTCAAGTAAGTAGCAGCTCTTGCTTTTTTGATGAAAACCTCCCTTCACTACCCTGCACAAAGCAGTAGCCTTCAGTCCCTGGGTGTTGCGTTTTGCCGTGATGCCTGGGAGCATGAGTCCCTGGAGATGTGGGACATCTTGCTTACAGGCATCCTAGTTCCCTGTCTTGCCTGTCCTTGGCTTGGGGTAAAATTTAGAGGGACTAAATTACATGGAAAACCACATAAGCTGTGGCCTGAAAGACATGCTTTTCATTGGGCTGTAAGCCTATCCACATAATATAAATTATGTCACTAAGTAATGGTCTCTGTTTTGCCTGTTGCAGCTTTTCTGCATGTCAGAGTGAGTGTCGCTTCATGGTATATAAATTTCTGAAACACGCAAAAGTTGTTGGGTAATTTTCCCCTTCACTTTTGGATCAGACGGAGCTCCACTCACCTCCAGTTTTGCTCCTGTAAGATAATATGGTGGTTTTGATGCTTTTGAGACAGCACCAGAGTTTATTTGTAGCCGTTATTTCCCACTTTATAAAGGATGTGCATTTGATTTTATAACCAGGAGAACTTTCTTGAGAACAGCAAAATTGAATCTGTAAAGCAGCAGGGAAATTATTTAGCAGTGTCTGATACTAAACAGTCTTCCTGACTGTGATCTCAATTGATGCAATTTTGTGAAAGATCAGTAATTTAATCTACAAAGCATCACAATATTTTAAATTAGAAATGACCATTTAATCCAGTGTAATTTTGTAGTGCATTTCAGAGATGCCAAAACAATACTGTACTGCTACCAGTCTGCAGTGACGATGGGCTAATGGGTTGAAGGTGGAAGGTCTGGCTACCATGGTATAAACAGATATATAACTTGGAAGTATAAACAGGCAAATTCATGCATTAACTGTTGAAAGCTGAATCCCATGAGTGAGATTTCAGATTGAACACTAATGAAAATTTCATTTCAGTTCTCACAATATTTTAATATGCAGGATCACAGTATGCAAATAAACTGAAGACTAACTGCAAGTGGCTGATGAGTTACTTCTGCCTCCGTCTCTGCCACCCCCATAAGTAAGCTGTCTGTGGCTTTTGTGAAATCAAAGTTTTCCTCCTGTTTTCCCCACAAGCCAGAATCTTACAAAAATATCTTTGTGTGCAAGTTAATTAGTGACTGCAGCCTTCTCTTCGAAGCGTTATCATGATATTACTGTGTTCCACGTAACTAACTCATCGGCGTGGTGCATAGAGCTATATGTATGCTTTTAGGTTTGATTGAATTGTAAGTGTTATAATCAGTGCTTTCCTTACCAGAACTGTCCTGGGAGTGCAGCCATGTTTTTGCGTTTCCTTCTGTATTTCAGTTGCAACTTTGATGCACTATATTTTCCTTGTGTCTCCCAAGTCTGACAGAAACAGGCAATGCTGTGCTTTTTTTTCCTTGTTTTTCTTCCTTCTTCCCCAGTCTATGACATCAGATAAGATATGGTGGCTTGGACCCTGCTACAGGTCACATCACGCTTTAACCACACATTAAGGCCATCTAGCTTGAGCCAAGAAGCTTCATCTTGTATTTTCTTTTGTAAGTGATCAGATAAATAAGTTACTGTGACGTTACCCAGGGAATGGGGAGCAGCCAGCACAAGGAAACTGAAATGATTGGGCATGTTAGAACATAGAAGATTCCATAATTCTGTGATCAGTAGCCGATATAGCCTTGTAAATTTAAATTGTGTGTTAACTTTCTCAAAGAGGAGAAGCAAGAATTTATCTTAGAAGTTAATTAATTTGAAATAGCTATTAATTAACATTATACCTAAATTTGCCAATCGTCACACTTGACTTGAATTTGCATACAACTGTTGCATATAAAATACTGCTAAGGGTGTCTGGGGCTTTGGCATGCTGTAAAAATGCCATGTTTTGCAGCTGTGTTACAGCTTTGCCAGGCTGAGCCTCCTCCTCTTCCCCTCCCATGTGGTCGTGCTGCCCTTCCAACAAGTGGCCTTCCTTCTGGGGACCCGCAGTTGGGATTTAGAGCTGTGAAAGCACAACCCTGGAATAGGCAGCTGTGTGTATTCTCAGATATTTCACCCTGATGAGGGAGAATAAAAATGACTCTTTTTTTAATTTGAGGTAGTGAATGTGCTGCTTGTTTCTCTCCCTTGTAAAGTATCTACATTGTATTATGTGACTGTTAAGATAATCATGTTTTCGGATGAAAGTATAAGACTAAAATGATGTTTCCAAATGAAGGTTGTTTTGATTTATCCCCTGTATGCAGCACACATAATTTTGATTCCCTAACTCTTTGAAGCAAGCTTTAATTTTATGGCTCTGGCTGTTGCTAGTATTGTTCTGTGCCATACCTATGAGCTATTCAATGTGCAACATCGAGGAGTAAATTAATGCAGGTCCACAAAGAGAGTGCTTCGATTTGCTAATTGCTTGTAGAGCGGAGGGTATTGTTGTGTAGAGAAAGACCGTTCATTAGAGATTGAGTAGCTAATTTTTTCCTACAAGTGAGTCTCACATTTGAGCCGCTTGCCTATCGGTCAGGGTAGCTGGCTCACGATCAGCCCCCAGAGAAGAACGTGGGGCTGCTGGTGCAGTCAGTGTTAACACCTGCGTTGTAACCACCAGATTGCTTCACTTTCATTCATTAAGCCCTCCCTGACCAGCTTCCTCCAGCGTTGTCAGTGAAAACTGACTTTTGGAAGGTGTAGAAGATGAATTATTGATGCAGGGAAGCAAACTAAAACAACTCAGAATCATCTCTTCAGGATCTGAATCAGTTCCTCTCCTCGGAAGCCATTCCTGCTCCTCTTTCAGCGCTGAGCTGCAGTATCCCGGCGAGGCCGGAGTGCAGGTTATCTTTCCCTTCTGGCCACTCTCTTAGGATGGCAGTAGCATTGACAGTAGATTAGACTGTTGCCGTGTAAGATGAATGTTTTGAATTGACAGACCCTGCTTTTGGAGGCTTAAAGTAATTGACTGAATACTGGAGAGGATTTTTTTTCCCTGCTTTACCTGGTTGTGCTGCCTTCAGTAGGCAAATTGGACTTTACATATATTTGTATATCTGATTCTTAATATCTGTTTGCTTATCAGATTTCTTAATGCTTGAGCTCAGTGATCTGTGGGAATTTAACATGTGTATTAAGTAATGAGAATTTCCTTGGAGCTTTAAGTTAACGTTTATGCGTAGTCTGAAAATTCATCATGCAAGCTACTGAGAGATCCCTGAGATACCGAGGTGAACGTGATCAATTGAAAAGCCTGTAAAACAGAGCTGAGCTATGTATAGGTAGGACGTTGCTTTTGCCAGTGCAGAACTCTGGGATGGGACCGGGGAGCTGCTCCAGCACCTGCCGCAGATAAGCCACCCGTGCCTGTGGGTGCAGGGGTCCAGGGCCCTTGCACACCATCTCCTCCCTAACCACCTGAAATGACTCAGGTTTGTTGCTCGTGCTATTGCTGGCTGGGAGTGGCCAGAGCCAATTGAACTGAGAAATCCAACGGTTCATTCCTGAAAAAGTATATTCCAAGAAACATTATTTCTTTCAGGTCTTGCCTGGCAGATGCCCGAAGCGGGGCTGGGTGCAGGGGCTCAGCACGCTGTCAGGCACCGGTCCAGGGCCCTCTGCAGCTCCTTCCTTCCACGCCTGTGGTGGCTGGCAGCTCCTCTGAAGCACTCTTGATTAAGTGAGATGTGGGGATAAGTTCAGAGCCTAATTTCTTCTTCATAATTAAAAATATGTGCATCTGTCATGCTGCTGGTGATTAGGTTGTATTTTCTTGTGGCCTAGAAGGAATATGGCAGTGAATCACTTTGCAAGCAGCTGTCCTCTAACAGCTGAGCTAGGTTCAATATTTGATTTAAGCTAATAAAAAGTCTGGGGTAGGGCTAATGTTTACAAACTGGGTGTGATAAAGCATTCAGATCATCTGTTCACAGCCGGGCGAGAGCAGGCACAGAGGACCCCACTGAAAGTTTGGGCTTTTGCTTGTGCTTCCACAACTGCCTGCGTAGGTGGGCACGGGCAGGGAGCGGGCAGGAGGGCCCCTGTGCCGGCTGTGAGCACATCAGACAGCATCAGCTGTGCTGGGAAAGCCTCCTTCATTACAGCTGTATCATTGTAATGGCTCTTGATGCATTAAATATGTCCCTTTTGCTCTTCTGTGAGAGTTGTAGTCAAACTATACATTAAAAATCCTTTAATCTTCATGAATCATTTCTTCCAGCAATCTAGTAAGTTTAGTTGCGGTTCTCTGGATTCCCACTAGTTAGCTACTCTTTCCCTTTGAGATGAGCTGCCTGGAAATAAATGCAATGAAGAAAACCTATTTTGTGATTCAATCCTTATCTGATTGCTTTTCCAAATCATATTGATCTGCTGTTACCGTGCTGCTGTTTTGGACTTGCTGTCCAGGTTTGCCTCTAGGTCTCTGTGGGATAGCAGCTTGAGAGGTTCGTACTTCGTTATTTTCCCCAAGCCATATTATGTAAAAGGTAAATTATGGAATATTTCCTGCTTGTATTTCTGATTTCTCCCATCCCTTTGTATTATTTCTCTCCTGTCTAAAAGTTTTTGCAGCGTCTTTCTGAAGTAAAATGTGTCAGAGTCTTTTCTATCCTTTTTTTCTGAATTTTATCAAGCTCTTGCACTTTAAAATGCTCTTATACCCATTTAGTTAAACAGGTTCCGATAGCGTACTGTTGTCTTGATATTATAAAGAAAAATATTTCCACTGTCAAGGTGACCAAAGCTTGGCACAGTGTGGTGGGTTGATGCTGCTTGGATGGCAGGCGCCTACCACAGCCGGTCTGTCACTCCCCACAGCTGGGCAGGGGACAGAAAATATAATGGAAGGCTCATGGGTCAAAATAAGGACAGGGAGCGCTCACTCACCAATTACTGTCATGGGCAAAATAGATGCCATTTGAGGAAATTAATTTATTGCCAATTAAATCAGAGTAGGATAATGAGAAATAAAACCAAATATTAAAGCACCTTCCCCCCGCCCTCCCTTCTTCCCAGGCTCAGCTTCACTCCCTATTTTCTCACCGTCCTCCCGCTCAGCAGCACAGTGGGACAGGGAATGGTGATGGTGGTGGTGGCTGTGGTCAGTTCATTGCACCTTGTCTCTGCTGCTCCTTCCTCCTCAGGGCGAGGGTCCTCACACCCTGCCCCTGCCCCAGCCTGGGTCCCTTC
>JAVJGI010000050.1:29999662-30012729 GCA_035590275.1 Ibycter americanus
TTCCTCCTCCTTAAATCTGTTGTCCCAGAGGTGCTGCCACCATTGCTGATGGGCTCAGCCTTGGCCAGCGGTGAGTCTGTCTTGGAGCTGGCTGGCCTTGGCTCCGTTGGACATGGAGGAAGCTTCTCACAGAAGCCACCCCTGTAGCCAACCTGCTACCAAAACCTTGCCACGCAAGCCCAATACACCCAGGTTGCTCAGACAGGTTTTGGAGTTCACCTCCGTGGAGATACTCAGAAGCCAGCTGATCAATAGCCCTGAGAATTCTCATGTAGCTGCCCCTGCTCTGGCCAGAGGATTGAACTGGCCTCTTCCACTCGGAATTACTCCGTGATTCTGTAGACGTCTGTACTAACAGGAGGCTAAAGAGAGAGACGTGACCCTCAAATTAATTGTAAGCAAATATGTAGTTCTTAATGGCTCTTTACATCTAGTTTAGAGTAGGCCAGTAGTTCCCATCTAAAGGTTGCTTTCATATAGATAAGGTTAATTGATATACAGAAAAGTTGGGGTGGTTTTTGATCAAAAATGTTCAGTCAGTCCTGGGGTGTTTTGCAAAGGTTGTGCTAGCATCTCTCATAAATAACATCTCTGAGGGCATGTTTCCTTATTCTTCTCCATGTGACTCTTCTGGCTCTAGCCTGCTGGTATAATTCTACCTGATTCAGTAGTAGTGGGGGAAAAAAAAGTCTTTCCCAGGTGTCTGCAAATTTATAGTTTCCTGATGTTTCAGCATCAAACTTGGTGATAATTTTGTTTTTTCTTCTCACTTGCTTGTACATGCACTTCGTGTTTGGTTGGGACTGGCATCTCCCACAGTGTTTAATGAGTGCGTTTCATTGCCCTGTGCCAGGTCCCAGGCTTGTATTAAAACCCTTTTCATCTTATTTGAGTGTCTGTTCCTTAAATAATGTCACATCATCCCAGGCCCTGCACAGCAAGAATCTGTAACTTTTTCAGTTTCCGCTGAGCTCTGAGGCTGGCAAAGTCTTGAACTGTTTGGTTGTTTGTTTGCAAAATTGAACTTCTGCTGTGCTGATCCCTAAGACCATAATTTTTTTTTTGTTGTTTGCTTGCATTTCAGTGCAGTTAGCCTTCAAAGCTCAATTTTTCCTTTTCATTGAAATAAACTGCTTGCTATTTGTCTCTGGTTTGGATGTAGTACTCAAAAGACCCATTTCAAGTGTGGCAAGAGATTGTTTGAGGGACTCAGGAGGGTTTTAATGAATATCTGCTTGAATTTATGTGAATTAGTTTGCAGGAAAGTTTTTTGGGTTCTTGTCTTGTCTGGATACATTTTTTAAATTAGCGTCTCTGTCATCAGTTCTGACTATTTCTTGGGCTTTTTGCTAACCAGAGCAAGGCTGATTGCAGGCTTGCAAAGTGCTGTGAAAGAAAAGATGTGCTCAAGTAGTATATGTGGCTTCTCTTAGCTGTCTCCAAAATACCCATTTCATTTAAAATCCTTTTTCATAAACAAAACTCTGTGAATGATCCTCCTCTGAGTCAAGTTCCCATTTCTCCCCACATTATACAGGGATAATATAAGATATTTCTGCTCTGGTTTAAGATTCTTTAAATTTCAAATTTCCTCTTAAAAAAGAAAAAACTTTGGGTTGGGATCTTTTCTCGCAGGAATTCAGTAGGGTTGTGTTGCAGAGATTTTCGTGGTATTTTACCACAACAATTTTGAAGACTTCCAGACTGAACCCTATACCCCAGAACTTCAACAAGATATTTTCTGTGAAGTTATCTTGAAACACACACATCTTCAGGAGCTGCGGAGCAAGCCTTTTCCTTCTCTAAAGTTAAGCTTGGCAAAATTGGGTGGGCTTTAGACCACTCTTTCTGCAACTTCCAAAGAAATGGAGGAGAGGTGCACTTCTCTGACTGGACCACGGGACTGAAATTTGGGATAGCTAATCCAGTGGAATTCTTCTCTGCAATAAACCTGTTCTTTCTTGTGTATGTTGGCTTCAGGCTCTTTGGGACAGGATTGTCTCATGGAATGGGATGCTGATAGGACAGAACAAGACCCAGCACTTACAGTTCCTTTTCAAATCTGTGAAAATCATGGTGCCCTTGGCTTTTTTTGGTTGCGGGGGGAAGGAGTGCAGTCTTACTAAACTTCCAAAAATACATCCTAGATTTCATTGTGGTTTTTCTTTTTTTTAATTTGGTCGTGCAGGCTCAGCTGTCTCAAGTTCTGGAAGAAGTGGGAAATCATAAGCAAAGAGCAGAGATGGTAAGTGTTCATCTTTTTTTTATTTTTTTTTTTTTTTTTACAGAGCAGTAAAGTATAAAAAGTTCAGTTCATTTAAACAGTGGATCAGTTCCAAATATTCCAAAATTAATAAAAAATAAGCATTGTTAAAGTTTGTATTGCTACTGCTAGTCTTGGCACTCTCTGTCTCCATACTCACCTGGAGCAAGTGTTGGATGAGATCTAGTGGGCTTTCTTCCTTTTTTTTGTCTATTGCCTTTCTCTTTGTTAGGAGTTCTAGATCAGAAGCAAGCGTTTTAATTTCATACTGAATTAACTCCTTTCTTTGGGGGCCTTTGATTCCGTCTCAAGTGTGTGAAGGGCAAGCAGATGAGATATGACAGAATTACCACAAACTATTTTTTAAATAATCTGTTAATTTTCTCCTGGGTTTGTCTATTTTATTGACAGTTCACTCAAGGACCAAAAATAATAGAGGCCACAAACCCAGGCAGTAGGGAGGTTTATGTGCAGTTTCATGGCTAATGTATACGATTCTTCATACTCGGGAATAAATGAAGTGTCATTAAGCTGTTTTGTGAACCAGTGTTTTTGCTCATGGGCAAGTAGTGGCATTCCTGCAACTTTTGCTAGTCACAAGAAAAACCTGAGCAGTATCCAGGATGTAGACACTCATTCTGTAGATGTGTTTTATACTGGATTAATTTTATTACTAATGAAAAAATAGGCATGCATCACTGGCTAGTAAGTAGATGCTAAACAGACATCTGTTCTAAAATCCGAATTATAAACTACAGTGCCAACACTAGTCTTTTTAGACTTCTGCTTAACTCTACTAGGGCACTGGAGAGCAGAACCGGTGTTCCACTGCCGTACTAGTAATAGGTTGCCATACATCTGCTAGTATCTTTTTTTTTTTTTTTTTAATTTGTGCTCCTTGCTGTTTCAACATCAGATTTTTCATAATGAGAGTGTTAATTGATTCTGATACTGGGGTGGTCTTACATTGTGGACAAACATTTCTGTATGCTCAGCCGCTTTCTGTGGTGACACAGGTCAGAACTGGTATTTCCAAAGAAAACTGAATTAATCCTATTTACCATCTGATCTCATTACATGCTGCCTTGTTAATAGTTTTAAATTCTATACAATCAATTTTGCATTGTGCTCACTGGACTTTCCAGAGGAAAAATTTGCTGTTATGTTTTAAATATTTTGATGTGTGGGTTTTTTACACATTTCAAAGTTTTTCTTTTTGGCTCATTAAGTCTGGATTTTCAGTTATTTGTTTGCCTTCAAAAGTTTGTCATATTAAACAGGCTAGCAGAGACCTGGAGAAACTGGAACTTCCACTGTTAAAGCATTAATTGGTGGTGTGCATCATCCATCAGCAGAGGATAAAGCAGCAGTCAGTGTTCAGTGCCTATTCCCAAGGGTTGCTCGGTGGAAATCTGCAGATCTTGTGATCTTCCAGTAAAGCTCACATCAACCTCACGTGAACAGTCCATATTCTGTAGTGCTTTAGACGATGGATTCCAATTGTGAGGTGTGGGCTTTGTTCAGCATTTTGAATTTTGTTCAGTAAATACAGGAAAATTGCTTCATACAGAGGAAGAGAAATAGTTTTTCCTCTTTTTCCCTTTTGAGGGGAAACCTGACAGTATAGGTCCTTCTTTTCACTGGTGGTAGATGGTTCTCCTGCATCCCCAGGTGAAATCTCCCTAGTAGGGAAAGATGTGTTACTTCTTATCTTCTACAATGTTCGTGGTGGCAGAGGTCTGTCTGCTTGGGATGGGGCTGTTCCAAAGGGCTGTCCAAGTGCTCCAGCAGTTATACTGTCAGCCCCGCTCTCCTCCCTCCCATCCAACAAAATTTTCTTTATGTGGTTTTGTTTTGTTTTGTTTTGTTTTTTACCCTTTCCAGATCAGTGTCTCACCTGGATGGCCTTATTTTCAGAGTCCTTTAAAGCTGACACTTCAGCAATTGTTTTGCCTGATTTGGATTCCTAGCATCTTGCCGCCTTTTTCATCCCTCTCCCCGTTTTTCTCTCGTGATCCACTGCTAGTTAAATTGATGCTAAGCCTCTGCAGTTGTGGGGGATGCTGAGGGGCTCATCCTGCTCTGGGTGCTGACAGATGTGGATATTGCTTTTCATCAGCCATTCTGCAAACAGGCTTATGGCCCTAAGTGAAATGGAATAAACACCTATCAGGTGCTATCATACAGTCTGATGGATCTTTGGGCTGCTTCTGGGATAAACCTCTGTGGAGGTGACATCTCTGTCGCCACCCTGAAGAGTGTTAATGGCTTTGCCACCCTCTCCAGAGCACTGGAAATGAAGCCATGTGCACTGGGGCTGGTGAACTAGCTGATTGGATCTCGCTGATGAATTTGATGGGCTTCCTTGTATGCAATGGGGAGCATCTTAGATGCCCTGGTAAATAATTCATTCTTTACATAGCGATATTTAAAAGTAAAATGCTTGTGGGATAAATCGGATAGGATCGTGGCCTCAATAAGACAGCATCTGCATGTTCTGTGTCCTTGGCAGGGGAGGGCCCTAGCTCAGGGAATTGTGTCAACAGGGACAAGAAGACACAAAGGGTGGTGTGTGCTATAGGGGACACTAGGCCGGGGTGCAAGGTCTTGCTGGAGGAAGGTGGGATGGACTTGCTGCGCTAACTGCCGTCGAGTACTCCAGCGCATGCATTCATTGCTTGTCAGCTAAAAGTGAGTTTACTACTGGAAGAATAAAAAAAGAAGAAAAAAAAAAAAAGAAAAGAAATTTAAACATCTTCAGCTAATTGCAGTTGACAAGACAAAGGCAGTTTGACTTTCCAGTATTAATTAGCAAACCCATACTAATTAGCTTGTATAAGCACAATTCATGCTTCTTTCCCTAAATGCAATTAATATTGCAACTGAAGACGTCTCTGGGCTGTGCCGCTGTATCATTAACATACTTTGCCCTAATTAGACACGGCCAGTAGTAGCTGGAGAAATGAGTTTGTGATTACAACCATAAAAAATCCTCTAATATTTTATATCCTTCAGGGAACTTGAACCTAGAATTTATTTTCTGATTTAAGAAAAATTACCCTTATCATTGTGCTGTGTAATTAATAATGAAACTTTGATTTTTCTCTCCCTCTAACCCTTCACTTATTTGTTTGTCTTTATTCACAGTTTGAGTGTGTTCCTATTGTAAGGGAACAGTGCTTGCCCGGTCTTGTGAGAGGTGGTACATAACAGTCACCAGTCTGACAGGGCTCAGGTAACTTAGTATTCCCCCAGATCTGTAGGTTTTGTGTTTCTTTTATTAGCTGAAAGAATGTTTTTGTTGTGATTTTTTTTGGTGCCTAAGCACACTTCTTTCCTGCAATTTTTGTGTACGTATGTGCAATTTTCTGACAATTTTATCAGCACTGGAAGTTTTCTTTATTGAGGCTAGTGCTCCAGTATCTTTATCTCCAGGATGTGCCAGGAGATTGCTCATAGAGTTCACACATACGGCTCCCTGTTTTGTGTTTCCCAGGATCTTACTACTTATGGTGTGTTAGTTTAATGATCTACTGGCATAGAGCTGAAAGCTAGTTCCACTCACACCAAACTATTATTTGTGGAAAATGCTTTCTTGTTTGTTATATTATTTTTCTTTCTCTCCCTGAGGGAAGGAAACAGAAAATGTGTTAGTTTTTCTAATTTTCATTTGCCTTTTTCATATCCCTTTATAGACCCGAGGAAATTGTTCAGCTCAAGCTTGCCATCCAAGCAACAGCTGTGATCCCTGATCTTACACTTTCTTTCAGCCTGGTTCTGTAGCACAGAGCATTCATGTCAAGGTGTTTTTTTTTTCTCCATCATTAATCCCCAAGGGAAGTGAGCTTGGTATTAAAAAAGCATCACCTGTATTTTCACTGCCCTGAGGTGCTCTGGGTATCTTTTGGCTTTCATCTTCAAAAGACAGCTTGGCCCATGTGGGCTCTGAAATCTATAGACCGCTCATTGGAACAAATTATATTTCACCCTCCAGCAGATTAAAAAGGATGGATATAAGAATCAGAAGAATTGCTTAGCAGGGTGGGAGGTAAAGAAGATTTGAAGTCCGAGAATGTGGCCGTCACAAAATGAATGGCATAAATTGAGTGTCCTTACTGAAGAAATAAAGACACCTTAAAATGAAAATAATGAATGTGCCTTGCCTTGAGTAAAAGTTACTCTTAAAATGTTAACCCTTTGCAAAGAACAGGAGATCTGTATTTAAAGGCAGCAGGTCAGGAATAGTTGAGGAGCCAAATCATGTATTAAGTCTGACGAAATCATGTTTAAGTTTAACTTAAAAGTCAGTGACCACCTACACTGATGGTTTTCAGGAGAAATAATGAAGACAGAAGGGAGAATACATGAAAGAAAGAAACTCAGAGAACACTGAGCATGATGTAGTTGGGAACTAGCTGTTAACTGGAAGGCAACATGGAAAAAACTGTGCAGAGTTTGGGAAAACCGCAACAGACACCAATTTATAAACAACAAGAGACCCATACTGTTCATAAATCTTTTGCATTATTACTGAAAGACTTTTACTTTCTAGTGATTGCATCAGACCTCCAAAGTTTTAAGAACTGTGACTTTTGATACTTAAATATCTGGCAAGGATAAAAATTCGGTTACGTTTTACTTTACAGGTGATAACAGTAATACTATGGAAGAAGTGAAAATGAGAATATGAAGGAAGTGAACTTTAGTATAGAAAGACCTACCCTGGATAACTTGCCAATATAACGCATGTAATTCTTGTTTAAGAGTTATTAAACATAAAGCAAAGAATACAATGGACCAGGCATAAGAACAAAAGTAGAGTTCTTTAGTGGAAATGTAAATTCTCTGTATTATCTATAATGGGATGGCAATTAAATGTGGGATTAGAGTACTGAACCACAGTAGTTATAAATAAAAATGAAGCTTTGCTGGAACATACATAGAACCAACAGGCTGGGCAGGGAAAGGAGACAACCGACCAGTACAGGAAATTGCCATCTATCAAAAATGTATTTCATCATTTCTGAATTGATTTAGCAAGGTGACAGCAAATCTCCATATCATCTGACAGATTTTATCCTAGCACCTTATGTGAGACTAGCAAACCCAAGACAGATGAGTAGCGAGGCACTCAGCTGAGCAGCAGCATGAACACAGCAATAGTTTTAGTAAGGCAATTTTAGGGAAATATCCAGTTCTCAAATCAGATTGAAAAACATGAATCTGGTTATAAAGGGACAGCAAAAAAAAGCTGATGCAGAATGAAATGATACGGTAACAGAAGACTGGAAGAGGTCTTTTAGATTATACAGTTCAGTCCTTTGGTAACTGCTGCAATTGCAGCATATACCTCAGTTTATAAGTTTATCAAGCTTGTCTTGAAACTGCTTTGGATGTTTGTACCATTACTGTCATAGAAAGACTGCTCTGACAGCTGAAATCTTCCCAGTTCCAAAGGAAAATACATGTGCAGTTAATATCCTTTTTTTTTCTTGTGCTAATGTTTTCCTTAAACTACAGTGAGTGTTCTTCCTCCCTCATATTTATGCTGTGACATACTAATAGAGAACAATTGTCCTCTCCCAGCATTTCATTTGTTTAGGTTAAACAAATCAAGCTCTTGCAGTCTTCTCTGAAAACAGGCTCTTTGGTCTCCTTGTGAATCCTGCAGCTTTCTTTAAATCTCCTTCCGTTTTCCTGTGTCTCCTTTGAAGATGAGTAACCAGAGTGGTCACATCATTCCAGGTGATGTCCCAGCAGTAGCTTGTACCAAAGTGTCTTCTACGGGAGCTTCTAGTACAGGCAGGTAGCTCTCTGTCCTGGATGTAGCTCAGCTCTTCCTTGCAGAATTGCATTACCCATTTCCACTGCCGCATGGCACTGATGTTCATCCTGTGATCAATTAATCTACCCAGCTCTTTGTCCTCCTCTCTGGTTTCTGACTGATGAAGACTCAATTTGTAGGAGAGGTTCTAGCTGTTGTGGGACTTGCACAATTATATTTCAATTCTGTTGCTGTTCCTTCAGTTTTCACCTAGCTTCTTTTTTCCTGATCTATTTATGCTCTTCTGTGATAAAGCCTCCCTGCTTTGTGCTATCAGTAATTGTGTTTGTGTGTTTATATTTTTTGACCCAAGATCTTCAGTGAATTTTGTTTGGTTTAAATAAGTTTTCATGATCAGTGTCTGAGATGTCTTTTTCTCTATTGGGTAACTTTACTTCAGCAGAGCCTTTTGTTGCTTGTTTGTTTTGTATATACTTCACAGTGTTTGAATTATTCTTCACTTTTATTGTGTGGTCCTGTGAATTTAGAAATGTGATTTTGTTGAAGGGAGGAGGGTTAAGTGAGCAGGAGTCATCGATACCTTTTTTCAACTTTTCTCCCTGATTTTTTACTGTAGAGCTTTGGTTCTCCAGGTGAAGTAAACCCTAGAACAGAGGGGTGGGAGTACTCAGAGTTATTCTTCTCTTCTCCATTTCCTAGCTGAGAGCTCTACTTCAGCGCTCATTGTAAACTAGTACATTAAAATTAGTCCTTGCAGATCCCCACAGTGTAAGAGTATAGTAAGTTCTGAGGAACAGAGAGAAGATTTTTATTTTTCTTTTCCCCTGTCCTCTCTTAGCATAGGGAATGATGAACGGCTTCAGTTGGTTTTGTTGCATCTGCTGCATGTTCCTTCTTAGAAAATTGATGTTCAACACACAAAACTGGCAGCATCAGAAGCATCTATTGCATGTGACTGTGGGCAAAGCAGAGAGCAATGGAAGCTTTGGGATTTTGGTAGATGAATGCTGAAAAACTGCCTGTAGACTGGAGAAGTGATCAGTACATTACACTTCTGCATGTTAATATCTCAATGCTATTTTAATTAGGTTAGAAGAAGAGACTTAGTGAGTCAGTTCTTGTGGTTTATCTCTGTTTTAGAAGTCTAGCCAGGCACACGGGATCAAATAGTACATTCCCTTCAAATTAAAACGAAATAAACGGTCTGTTTAAAAGTCCCATTACACAAATGAACCTGCTGTTGGATCCATTAACGTGAAAGTTTTATGGAACTCAGCAGCACCGTTTGGTTTCAACAGGACTGTTTTCGTTTTTCTCATCAAAGGCAGTAACAGCTGACATGGGGTTAGGATTTTCAAAAGGAAGAAACATAGCTGCCTAAAGTGGAGAGCTGCCTTACTGCAGCTCCTCGCTTTGGGCTCCCTGTGGGACAGGTACTGCTGGATTTCAGGGAAATGGTCTGATCCAAACCTGAACAGCAATTCTGGCTCAGGTGGGATGCAGGGACAATGATCTGATTCTCAACCCGTCATTTGGGGAGGTCTCCATGCTACAGGTGTACCCGTAAAACCCGAGCTGTACTGACAAATGCAATGGGTTGCTTTTTGGTAAAAAGGAGGATGGCTACTGCTCCACTTTTCAACCTGGAAATAGGCTGAGAGTTGATAATGTGCTCTCACCTTTGCATTGCAGGATTGTAACTGGAACAAGGACTGGGGAGGGAGAGCAGGGCAGGGCTTTTTTCTCATCAGTTGTTGAGTGGAGGAGAAAGGTGGATCGTTTTCCTGTGCAGAGGACACTGCTGTGCTGCTGTTAGAGTGGTCCTGTTGCCAGTGTTACTGTTGCCACTGTAAAATCTGAGTTACACTGAGTTACTTGGTTGAATAAAATGAATGGGATAGGGATATTATCAGAGGCCTTATTATAGTAGGCACAGCCTTGAGATACAAAAGACATAATATGCATGCAATTATTGTGCTTTTCCAGACTTCATTTATCTTTACAGAGTCTGTAGGAAGTTTATTGGCTACTTCAGACTCACATGGTTTGATTTAGTTGAGCAGTGACTTATGTTGAGCACTTCGAGAGGCAGGGGAAAATCAGGTGAGAGGTCCAGGATACCTCTAGGGTTCAGTAATTTCTTCTCCTTTTGTCTGTCTTGCCAAAAAGGCAACTTAGAGAAGCTGTAGAAGGAAGATGTGCTTCCAGTGCATGTCCAGAAGTGGAAAAGGAAGACTTGATCTGTTGAACAGTCTTGTTAGGATGGGACAAAGTAATCATTAATTTCCAACTTGCTTGTGACAAGGACGGAGGCCAGTTTTCTCCTGCTTTCACAGTCCTGGGAAGTTGTACCTGCATCAGAAGAGAATCATTCTGAGAGATCTGATCTGAGAATGGTAATTCTGTAGGCACGGTTTATCCCGAGCGTGAGGGAGGATGTGAAGATCTCTAGCTGTGGGATCTAAGGGGGGCATTTGAGGGCATGTTCAGTGGACATGCCTGCACATCAAAGGCTGCTGGATACTTCTTGCCCAGGGCTGGCTTTGTGTGTACAAAAAGTGAGATAAAGCTTAAAAAACATGAAGTTTCAAGACTGTCTTAGTCCTTGCACTGATGGCCTGCTCAGCTTGCTATGTTATTTGTTTTGCTTTCTATGTGTTTGCATCTCAGCACCCTTAGAAGAGCTTGTTCCCGGTGTTTTTTGCCTTTAGCTGATAGATGCTGGGGGTAGGTGGTAGTGGTGGCAGGCTGGGGTCTCTCTGAGCTGATGTGTCAGGGTAGCAGAGTCCTCCAGCAGGACCTGTAAAACCTAATTTATCCACAGAGACAAGAAGATCATAGAGCAGAATTTTTCCTATGACCTCTTGGTAAATAATCAATGGCAGTGCCCTGCCTCTTTGGAATTGCTTAATTGAAGCTGACAACTCTTTGTTGTATTACAGGATCTAGCTTGTCAGGAGAATTTTAACTTATTTATGAATATTTCATTAACCTCTAAAGACCGGGTGTATAAAATCGAGCTCCTGCCAGGCCCTGTCCTGTTGATGCTGTTTTCAGTGCTAATGTCACCCACTGCGCATCTATTACACCTTCCCTCCCCTCCGAGCTGGACCTTGAAGTTTATTGTTGGTGGCAGCAAGAACATGTTCACCAAAGGTTAAAATGCCAGGCTTCTGCTTTGGCACCAGAACTGAACATACGGTATTTGAGAGAGAATAGGTTTTTTGCTTTTCGTTCTGTGATTGCTTGCTGGCAACTGAAAGGGACTGCAGGCATAATCCTGAGAGGCTTCGGGCAGAGCAGCCTTGACAGGGCCCTGTAACCTTTGCTGTTTGGCACGAAGAGAGAGATTTCACACTTCTTATGCATTAAAAGCCCACTGCTTGTTGTTGCAAGAGAGCCTTAGGATGGATCATTTAGCTAGAAAACCTTAAACCTGCTGCTCTTAGCCTGTTTTGGGGGGAAGGGTTTGGGGAGCGAGACTCCTTCAAGCATCTGCCGCTTCCTTGAAGGCAGTGGGGAGGCTCTGTCGAGAGAGCTGCTACCTTCCCGTAGCTGGATCCCTTCCCCATCCTCATATTTCCCATCTCTGGGAGTTCAGAAAGCACCTTGAGCATGAAGCTCTGCTGGCCCCTGCTCACCCTCTCTCTCTCTGCTGAGACACACCAGAAAGCAGTGCTCCCAGCTGTAGTGAACTGCAAAATTGGGCTGGAGGTGCAGTGGGAGCGAGAGAGCTGTTCTTAAAAGCATGTTGAAGTGCAGGCTGTGGGTTGTTCCATGTGAGTTGGAGCAAGAGGATTAAGTTCCATTTTCAAGTCTAGCACTCAGTGAAGGCTCCTTTGCTCTCTTACAGTATTAAGCAGAGATTGATTCCACTGTATTTATGTTAGGAGACGAAGGAACAAAAATGCATGTTAGATTCCACTTTCGCCTTTGACCTTCTTAGGTGGTTGGTAAAATGCGTAGATTCTTCTCTGACTGTTTATTATGTGATGATTTTTCAGCAAGAAAGCTGATGGGGGGTGAGAGGTGGCATTACAAGCTACCATTTAATGAGAATTGTTGACTGAATGCTCCACAATCTCCTCAAGGGTATATTTTCAGGAAACAAACTGTATTCAGACTTCGTACAGAGGAGGTATGACATCTTTGCAGATTTATTTGTTGCTTTGCCTGTGAATTACAGCTGCGAGAAGACTTGTCTAGTAAAAGTGCCCGCTCCTGCATGAAAGAAGTGACCTGTGTGATGCTCGTCTTGAGAACCGACAACTCCATTGCGCCAGCGCCATGGCCGCACTGGACAGGGTTGTGGCACATTCAGTCCCACATCTTGACAGGTTCCCTAAAGAGACTGTTATCTGTGTTTTGCTGTTCTAACCATGAGTAATGGGTAGGAGGTGTCAGCCATTTAAGGCTAATTACTCCAGAGTTTCCTTCTCTCAGGTGGACATCTGCTGGTTTGCTCTCCCTGGTGGGAGGAGCGTTTGGTAGTTGTTAAAAGAAACAGTAATCTACATGCTGGTGAAAGTGGTGAAGGGAGGCTGATAACAGCAGAGAGGCTCTAAGCTGAATGGACATGGACATTAAGTGATCCTTCTTCAGAGTGAGCTGTTATAGCAAAGAGGGGTTTATGGGTGTGGAGCTGTCAAGGAGTTTTGCCGTCACACAGTGGCATTGAGGTCTCATGGCTGCACCTGCAAGTGTGGACAGGACAAGGCTGAGGGGAAGAGATTCCTTGTCTGCTCCTTCCTCTGGGAGTACGAGTTGAAATATGTAATAGTACTTGAATCAGCTCATGGGTTTAAATTAATGTCTCCAGTTTCCTTGTTTGGTAAGTCTCTTGCACAGGATATTTGTTCTTCTTCCCCGTGAACTTTCCAGTTTTGTTAATCTTGTGCTCTGAGCCAGCTTCCATCCTGCTGAAATGTCATAGACTCATAGGATGGTTTGGGTTGGAAGGGACCTTAAAGAGCATCTAATTCAAGCCCCCTGCCATGGGCAGGGACACCTTCCACTAGC
>JAVJGI010000050.1:30012829-30307151 GCA_035590275.1 Ibycter americanus
CGGGGGGCTGCTGTGACCCACGGGCAGGGCCCGGCACTGAGCCTGGTTGAACCTCACACAACTGGCCTCGGCCCATCAGTTGGGCCTGCCCAGACCCCCCTGCAGAGCCCCCTGTCCCCCAGCACATCAACACTCCCCCCAGCTTGGTGTCATCTGCAACTTAGTGAGGGTGCACTCAGTCCCCTCATACAGGTCATCGATAAAGATGTCAAACAGAACTGGCCCCAGCACCGAGCCCTGGGGAACACCACTGGTGCCCAGCTGCCAGTGGGGAGGGACTCCATTCCCCACCACGCTTTGGGCTTGGCCGCCCAGCCAGCTTTGTGCTCATCATAGAGCACCCCCGCCCCAGCCATGGGCAGCCCGTTTCTCCAGGAGATGCTGTGGCAGGCGGTGCCAAAGGCTTTACTAAGGTCCGGGTAGACAGCATCCACAGCCTTTCCCTCACCCACTAGGCAGGTCATCTTGTCATAGAAGGAGATCAGGTCTGTCAAGCAGGACCTGCTTCTCATAACCCCATGCTGGCTGGGCCTCATCCCCCAGTTGTCCTGCACATGCTGCATGATGGTGCTTAGGATGATCTGCTCCATAACCTTTCCCGGCAATCACTGTCTTCCCTCAGGCTTTTGGGGTTCAGGAATAATGTGCTGTGATCCATACCAGAACACTCCTTGTGGCTTGGCTGGATGCATCCAGCAGCAGGGGCAAATTGGGTAGCGTGATTAAAGAACAGATGGGGTTTGGAGGAGAACAGAGATTAGCATGGGAAGGGATTATGTCTGCTGTGCTCGTCCTCCTCCTGTGTCCTTGTGGGCCTCAACAGGACTGGTTTACTCAATTTTACATAGCTGCTAAGGAGGAACGAACAACGTGAGCTCCACTGTTACTCCTTCCCTCTACAGACTGCTGCCCGAAATTAATTCTGACAGAAAACATGGGGAAGAATGCAAACTTTTAAATTAGAAAGTGGGGAAAGAAATGCCACAGCTTATGAGGGAGTTATTTCCATTTTTGTAGTTTATTGTGGTCTTTAAAATCCCATTAATCTACAGTATGATGTGTCTGCTCTTCTGGTCTGAGCCCAGCCTCTCCAGTCATCTGCTGTCATGAAGGAATGTGAAAAATAGAGGAAAACCAGCAGAAGCCAGGAAAGGGAGTCTGCAGAACAGGAATGGACTGTGAGCCTCTAGCCATTTCCACATACACCCCGTGGTTAGAAGCTGACTTCTGAAAACAAAAGCAGGAGAGACATAAAGGAGAAAAAAAAATCCATATTAATCCTTTGAATCTGTATTCACTCCTGTGAGTGAATGAGAGCTTTTAAAACTATATCTTTTGTCTCATTTTTCTTTAGTATGGAAAGTAAATTTTCAGTGAGAAACTTGAAAGACTTTATCAGTTTTTCCTCCTTCTCTTGAGAACAAAGTGCTCTTTCGTCAGACCTTTTATAACTTTAAATGTGAAGCTCTCTCCCAGCGTCATCATTTCTGAAGAGACAATAAAAGCCGGTGCTAATGCTGTCATTTCTCACACTTCTTCCTGCTCCCTCTGAAATCTGATTTGTTTATATTCTGCAGATCTTACGCAAAGAAAAAGTGCTCAAACTGTTGAGTTCATGCACTGTGGGGTATAGCAAAACAGAGAGCATTTGGGCATTAGCACCTTTTAGAGGAAAGGTGATAACTGTGCAGAAACTAGTTTTTCAGAACCTATAAATAAAAGTAATATATTTTAAAAGAACTTCACTAGAGACTTAAGTGGCAACAGCTGAAGGACCTTTTCAGCTGGAACAAATCTGAACTTTTTCTTTGTGCTGTCAAACTGCAACCCCAGTAAATCCTAAATGTTTTTTGTGGATTTAGTGACTGGGTAGAGTTACAGTAGTTCAAAAGAAATTCATGTCCTTGCCAATGCCTATTAGTCACACTTGCTGGAATTCTGTCTGCTCTGCTCCTAACACCATCTCAATGCCATCTGGATCCCTTAATAGCGTCTTCCCAACACATACATTTTCTGCTCCATTCAATAGTTTCCTGTTCAGCAATAGCTTTTCCACATGGCCGTGTCCTCTTTGCAGATGGGGCCTCCATGAGACATGTCCTCATGGGCAATATCCACGCTGCTCTACAGGCAATCACGTAACACATCTGAGAACATTAAAAATTAATAAAAGAAAGCTAAAGGGGTGATGGTAGGAAGTTCTCACTGGTTAACTCCATTGAAAAGCTGTGGACTGAGAGAGGCTTTTGGAAGTGGCTAGGTACTGTTGAAAATCAAAACAGGTTCCTTCCTTCTTCCTTTCTAAAATAGGAGCAGCCTGGCCTTTTTCTCTAGCAGCCATTGCTCACCATCTAAGTGCTTTTTAGATAGACTGAATGCACACGTTGGGATGTCTCCTGATTCTCACAAGTGTCATTTCAGGAGAGCTGAGGCCGAACGTGGGTTTTTTTTGTTGTTCCTCCTTCTAATCTGGGACAGTGAAACATAACAGTGAAAGTAATATAAAGCTCGGTTTTGAAAGTGGGAAAATCCACATGTCTGAGCAAATGCCAGTGAATCTGTATTCTTGCACTAAATTTGATCTTGTGAAAGGCTGCGGAGGTGGCTGGAATTTACTGTGTGCCTGTGGAGCCTTTGACTCTGGGTTAAGCTGTCTGCATCTGATGCAGAAAGTCTTAAATATTTTCATGTTTTCAATCCCCTGTATGGACAAGGAACAAATTTTTCCAGAAGTTAATCCAAATGATTTTTCCCTGTATCACAAAACATGAGAATGATGTCAGTATTTCCAAATGTAACTGATGTTCCTTCCTTGTGCCGCAGCACTGCTTTTAAAATGGGCACCAGCATTCATTCCGGCCCAAACGTTACGTTGATAGATGGTTGTGCTGTACCCAGATGTTTCTGTTCTCTGCTTTTTGTGGTTCTCACATGAATTTATCACAGATTGTTCTCCCTACCTGAAAGTAACTCCCATATGTAACGAGTTGAGGCATGCAAATTGGTGATAAAATAGCATCACATATCTTGTGCAGATGTCCGTGGACAGACAGCACGAGGTGCGTGCAGACTAAGGCTGCCTTTGTGGATGCTGGTGCATCCAAAAGCAGTACATATTTGGCCCTCTACCTGAATTTACGTAAATGAAAACATTCAAGTGCCAAGCAAGTAAATATTTTTCAATATTTGACTGCCGTATCTTAACCACCAGCTGCAAACGCTTTGCTGTGTTTATATATAGATAGGATTTCCCTTGCTTCTCTGCCTTTGCCATTGGGAAGAGTTCCCCAGGGCTGGAAAGCAACGCTAGAATAGCACAAACTGTTTGCTAATGGTTCTTAATGCTTTCCCGCTGGAGATCCAGGACACTTAACAGTGTTAAAAATAGGTTAGAAGAGGGATAAGCAGTGAAAGTGCTCGTCAGTCCTAAAAACCTCTCTGCTACAAAGAGGTTGCAGCGATGTTCCCGGTGCTCGGCGCAGGGGAAGCAGCAGGTTTTGCCTCTGCAGGAGAGCAGCGCCGAGGCAGTGCGGAGGGGAGCTGACCTTCCCCCGGCGGGAAGCCCCACGCCGTGTCGGGAAAGGGGGATACCCTGATGGTTGGGGTACTGGGAAGGAGCCGGCGTCTGAGGGATGAGTCCAAGGGCAAGCTCATGGGGGAGAGGCTGTGAACTTCAGCCGTGCTCGCAGGTGCTCTTGTGCATGCTACCGGTCACAAAATACGTGGTCTGGGTACCTCTGCAGCCTGACTGCGATGCCCCAGGCTTGGAATCAGCGCCCTTTCTTTGGTGAGGCACGAAGGGCACGAACATGTTATTAAATCTTAAAATTGCAAGTGAAACAGCACAAAAATATAATGGCTTAAACCCACCCTTGTTACAGCTCGCTCGTGTCCCAGATCTTTGTGTTTTCTGGTGACTGCTGTGAGTGATTCCAAAAGGGCATCAAACAGGCCTGAGCTTAAACCTCCACGTGGAGAGAAGTTCTGCAGGCAGATAATGGCAGTATCACAGCTTATTTGGGAGGCTGGATGAGGAGAAATTTGTTTAAAATCAAAATTCAGCATGTAAAATATGGAGAAAGTACCGATGAGAGTCCTGTGTCTGGCTCTGACCTTTCAGTCGCTGCTGCGCTGCTGTTCCTCAGAGAAGAACGTTGCTGCTCTTGTGGCCTGTTCTGCAATCCATTTAGAAATACGCCCTTAAAAGCATTAATTCCATTTTGAATTTCCATTTTTCCCAACCTTTTCAGTCTCCTGTTTCTTCAGCATCCTCCAACCCTGCTAGCTTTGTGTCTCTTCTCAAAATTATTGATGATCTTTCTTGATGGCCTCGACAATGCTAAAAGCTGCTCCTCGGCGTTTTACAAGCTTCCAAAAGTGAAAAAAGATAATTTATAATATCAGAAAATTACCAGCAGGGGTCGGGCTTACAAATAATTTAAGCAATTCAAGCTGTGTATTTATAAAGGAGGCATTTCTGTGCCGAACATGTTGTAGATCAACCAGCTTCTACAGAAAAGTTTGTAACTTTTGCCCGGTGAGTAAGAGAGATGGCGTCGGCGTCGTACCTGAAATTTCTGTTGCATAATTTTGAGATATTGGCAGATGGGTGCGTTGTTTATTGTCACGGTGGAAGGATTTTCAGCTTAATTTAGATCATTTGAAAGTGAGTATTATCAAGGAAGAAAATTAATTTTTTAAAAATATTCTGGAAAAGGATCCTGAGAAAATTGAATGCAAATACCGATGTTAATATGCATTAGTTGCGCAGTTAATCCCAGGAAGTTAACGTCTGAAGGGTGAGGTTCTTGAAGCAGTGTTAAGGTTTTTATACTCTGTACTTAAATGCAAGCAAAAACGTTATATCAAACATTTTATAATAATAAAATCATGCCTAACAAGTTTGATAGAGTTCTCTGAAGGATTCAACAATCACTTGGCTAAGGCTGATATGGTTGATAGAATGTATCTGACCTTTCAAAAAGCTTTGAGCCAAAGGCCACAAAGAATCTTTACTTTGATGGAATAGCAAAGTAGGTTCTTTGCTGGATTAATAAGAATATAAAAATCACAGAGGGCTGGTTGTCCCGGTGTAGTGTCTGCAGGGATGGTGGGTGACCATGCGAACAGGGCAAGGCTGCTGGGGTACGTGGCCAGGAGGCTCTCCGAGCTTCTAGTGCCTTGTCTCCAGGGTTTCCTGAGCCAGAGATAATGTCATGTCTTTCTACTTCGTAAAGCTTGATGCATTTTTCTTCCATTAATTTATTTATGTAATACAAAGTTAAAAGATGGAAAAATCAAAGAATAAATGTTGTTTTCACAATATCAAGCGCTTTCTGCTAGTCCTAGAATGGCTTCTGTTGGGAACTTGTTGTCCTACACAAAAAGGAGTTTGTGAGCAGTAAGGTGAGAGAATCTGAGAAATTGCTCAGCTTATCAGACTGTTCAGAGTTTCAGAAGAATCTTATGATGCTGCTTGAGACGAGAGATGAAGTTGTACACCAATAATTGCAAAATCCATGCACATAAGAAAAAAATGCCTTTATTTTTACTCCCACAGTAGTGGGCTCTAAATGAGCTGTTATCACTCAAGAAAGAGATCTTACGTTATTGTGAACAGTTTTCTAAAAATATCAGGTAAGTGCTCCATAGTTAAAAAGACAAATAGAATACTAGAAATTATTAGAAAAGAAGTTGAGAACAAAACAGAAAGCCTCATTGTACGATTGAATACATGAGTGCTGTGTGTAGTTCTAACTTTTCTCATAGCAAAAAGTCTGTATAACACTTGAAGAAGAACAAGGAAGGGCAATAAAGATGAGCAGAAATATAGAAAATTCTGGATGTGAGGAAAGGTTAAATAGAGATTCTTCAGGAAATAACAGAGGCAGCCTGTAAAGTGGTATGGAGAGGGGAGTATGGTACAATTATTCACAACTTCTCATAGCAGGACTAACAGCCACTCAGTGAAATAATCACATGTGAAGTATAAAACAAAATGAACTAATTTTTCATACAGCACATAATTAAATTGTGGAACTTACTGCCAAGGAGTGTTGTGAAGGCCAAAAGTATAAATCAGATCAGAAAGAGATTTGATGCACTCATGGAGATTTTAGCTGTTGGTGGTTATTAAATATGATGGTCTAGACTCAGTCCTTGGTTTAGGAAGTATCTAAGTTGGATTTGCTTTATATTCAAGTTGTATACTTTTACAAATTATATTTTCATCATACAAACTTGTATCTTTTAGTCATTAAACATTAAAAGTTAAAACATTAACTGCCTCAGGAGTGTAGCTGTGTGGTACTGAATAGAGGAATAATCTGATAATGCTCATGATTTCATGTTTTACTTGGTTATTTGTGGTGGGACTGTGCAGGGACAGTGTCTATTAACTTTCCCTTCTTCTCCAGGCTGAAAATTGAGGAGCTGGAAGCTGAACGCAGCAAGCTGGAAGAGGAGAACAGATCCCTGGAAATGAAACTGGAGAAGCTAACTCTGCAGGTAGGAAATGTGGAGGTCCAGAGCAGCTGGAGAGCTTGACATGGTTCGTTCACCATAGCTGTTCTAACAGATGTGCCAGAATGCTCACAGCACGCAACTTCACTTCCCTCAATCTGGGCAAGGCATTTTTCTGAAGCCTATGCAAACTGCACCAACGCACCTATATCTCTGACCATCTTCTTGGAATGTTTTGATGTCAGATGCAGTCACACGGATGCAGTTGTCTTTTTTGATGCCTTTGCCTAGAACCTCTTCTTTTTCTTCTTAAACCTTAAAAACGGTTCCATTTTAAGTAACTCCACTACCATAAGTTGTCTGTCTCAGTTCATTTGTACCAAAGCAGGAGTGTAGACAGGGCTTAACAGCGTGGAGCTGATAAGGAAATTTGAATTCTGTTTGTACTGAGGACTCCACTGCTGCTATCAGCAATGGAGATGGAGACCACTGCTTTGTGGCTTTATTAGATAGTAATTTTCCAAGCCAGGAAGCATCAGTACTGTTGAGAGAATGACATGGCAGCATCTCCACACCACAGACATGGAAAGCAGAAGGTGTGGAGTCAGAAGGATGAAAGGGGGTGTTTCTTTTGCTGTGCTACTGTGGATGTTTTACTTTTTCCTGAGTTAGGGCTGTTCTGTATGACAGGTCTTC
Organism: Ibycter americanus; assembly: GCA_035590275.1. Lineage (NCBI taxonomy): Eukaryota > Metazoa > Chordata > Aves > Falconiformes > Falconidae > Ibycter > Ibycter americanus. The sequence continues at coordinate 30,019,988 of JAVJGI010000050.1, forward strand.
AGCTTTTCACTCTGGGATCTGTGAAGTCTCACCCTTCTTGAAGGAGGGCAAGAGCACCTGCAGGAGTTGAGCGGACTGTCTGTTCAGCTTGCTGTCATTCTGGGAACAGCTTTCCAGGGTAGAGGAGGGGCATGGGAGTTGTTTCAAGCTTTTATAGTGTTTCCAGTTTGAAGGGTGCTGGAACAAACAAGAACCTGAGCCTGTTTGTTTAATCAAAGCCCATCCTGCTACAAACAGTGTTATCTCTCCCTTCTGTTCTCTCCGATATGCTGAACAATTTGGCATTGTAGCATTTCATTCTCTTAATTTTTCTTTCTCTCTTCTTCTTCTTCCTTTTTTTTTTTTTTTCTTTTCCATTTTTGTGTAAATTGCTTTATGGTGAAAAACCTGCAGGTTTGAAATTACCCAGATTTCAGACAGACCATTGATTTTTATCTTGACACCTATTAGAGGTGAATCAAATCTTTTTTTTTTTTTTATTACCAATTCCTAGAGACAGCGGAAGTGACAGCTTTGATAAAGCAGGGAGCTAAGACCTGCTGAGCATCTCTGCTGAGCCGTGTTTAGTGTGAAACCTGTCACCCGGCTCTCCTTTAATTGAGTTTCAGTCATCAGGAGGAGATGAAAGCTTTGGGCTGGTGTTTCGATGCTTAGTTGTCCAACAAACACAACAGCAGCTTTGGTTTCAGAACAGGTTGCAACTCACTCAGGTAATTTTTAATCTGCCAATGTTGTCTTACAATGGCTTTTGGCTTTCCAAGAAAGCCTAACCAGAGAAATTACCTATTTCTTTGTAGTCTTTTGAGATGCTCTGCTTTGTTTGCTCATACTGCTCTTGAGATGCCAAAACACCATGCTTTTTAAATTGCACATTCAAAGAGGAAAGGTCCAGAATCTTCAGTGTAGTCTTGCTGTCTGCCTTCTGGTCCTTGATAGAGGAGACCACCAGCAGCTACCATTTGGGTAGCTGAGCTTTCACAGGACAGAAGAGTAATGTGGTGGTAGGAACAAGATGGAACCTTCATACTGTGGTAAAGCTACTACACAGTAACAGTTGTACTGTTCACCCAAAAGGCTTTGAAAGCTCACCTCAGGATCCCCGTGACCTATCTCATTGATAGTGCGCGCTGTTTGAATGCGGAATTGTGCAGGTCAGGCCTTTGTGGAGGGAATGGGGAGAACAGGAATGACCTGCAGACAGAGCAGAGTAAAAAATATATGGGAAGGATGAGATAACACGTACATGTGGAAAAAGAGAAGGAAGGTGGTTACTTGGCTTAGCAGGTCTAGGAAAGAGAAATCTGCCAATCCCCCAAAGGACTAGTTAGTGAGCTGAATCAAGGTGATCATGCTCTTACATCTGCTTTGCCATGTGGCCTTAATTCTTTATTTAAAAGGAGGTAGCTCTCCCATTCCTTAGCTTCTCACTTTACTTGTGTCTTAGAGGACTGGATGCCAAAAGCAGCTTCTCCAAAAGAGAAGGAGTAGAGAGAAAAGCATAAATATAGGAGTATGTAGGCTGAATGCTAAAGTGTCTGTATTGATCAGTGTGTGCCCACCTGAATGGTCAAGATTTCAGAACTCCTCAGCGGGGAGAACATCAGCCTTCCCATTTTTTTATTCACCTTGGGAATCAAGTATCTTGACAGGTCAAGCTTGGAATGACTTTTTTTATAAATGCATTGGAAGAAGGTTCCTTACAGTGGGAACCCACTAAGTTAAGCTTAGAAATTCACCTCTTCTATCAGTGCAGAGCAAATACACTGAAAATATTGTTATACGCTCAGATAACGTCACTGAAATGTTTCTAGTTTGACATGTTATTTGTTCCCATATCTGAAAGAAATCACTGGGAGATGATGGGTTAAAGTAACACCTCTTTATCACAAAGGGGGAAAAAAGCAAGACAAATTTCATACATAGAAATCACAAGAAAATTTTACTGAACAGAAAGATGATTGAAATTACAAATATGGGAAAAGCATGGCATCAGATAAAGGTGTGAGAGAAAGTAGGGAGTGACATTAAACAAGGAAGGATGAGGGCAATTTTTGAAAATCTTTATATCCAGTTCCTTTTTTCTGAAACAAAACCCCTGACTTTCTGGAATTGTATGTACTAAATGAGAGATACATGGAAGGGGTGTATTAAAGTTGTGAATTTGGAGCAGGAAAAGGTAGGATGTAGAATTAAGGCTTTGCGTCACACTGGACTGAAGCCTTGAGTTCACAAAGCTGCGTGCAGTGAATGAAATCTAGGGAGATATGGCTAATATTGGGTAATCAAAAATGTCAATGTTTGACTGTATTGATGTGTGGAAAGGAGTAAAGCTTCAAAAATGTTTGTCTCCTCTTACATCCTTTTGTATCCGCATATTGGCACATGAATTTTGCTCATTTCTGCTTTGGCTGCTGCTGCCAATAGCCTACTTTGTGAACTACAGGACCCTGATGGACTGGCCAGAGGGCGAGCAAGCATGTGGAAAGGTACTTTTGTGTTAGGTGTGTGATTCACGCTCCCTGAGCTCGGTATTAGCAAATAAAGAAACTGAGATACCAATAGCTATCCGCAGTAGTGTGTATAACATCTGACATCTCTTTGTATTCTGTGCTTGTGTGGGGACAGCTTGAATTATGGCTGAAGGTGCTTTCCACCTCCACACACCCCTTCCTCCAAAACCCGTTGGCTCTTGACACCTAGCTGCAGGCTGCATTGATTTTCTTTCACTTGTATAAAGACTTTAGCATGGATATTACTCACTGGTCAGGTCTTTACTGCTAATAAAAACCTCAGATTACAAAAACACAAGAAATGTTGGAACTGTAGAGAAATGACGCCCTGCTGAGGTCGTCCCCATCACCCAGGACATTATCGTAAGAAAAACATTTGAACTGTGGCTCAGGGAAGGGATTAAAATAATACATGAAATGAGTGGGTTTAACCAGACAATTTTATCTCCTCTCCCCTACCCTTCTTTCTTTTGATGAAGCAAAAAAGGCTTCCAGGAAAGCGGTTGTGCTGTTATGTTTGGCCTATGGTGGGCAGACTTGCAGAGATTTCAGTGGAGGGTTTGGTTTGTTTAGTTATCTGAAATGATCTGGACTATCTTCCAAAGCTGCTGGTGGAAAAGTGCAGCTCTATGCCAGGAACAAAAGAGACTGATCAAATCAGTGCTTTTCGGATAAAGTGGGAGGAAAGACTTGTGAGGAGTGTTCAATTAGCATTTCTTACTGCTAGGAGCCTTGTGTTTATAGGCAACCAAGCGGATGTGAAGTGTTCCTTATGCAAATACTACTCTCCTCTTTTCCTGCTCTCCTCTACTCTTCGAGCTGAAGGAGAAGAGATTCTTCAAGTTTGGCTGCTTCAAGGAAGATTGATTAAAATCAGCTGCAGTTTCACTTAATTGGATCCATATGCTTAGAGAGGGAGCAGGACTAGTTAGAAGTTCTCATAATTAGTTCACAGCTGGTTGGTGAGAAAAATGAAACTCCAGTTAGTGTTCAGATAAGTGGATCTGTACGGATAAAAGGCAGGGAGATGTTGTTTTTTACGCTGCGATCTGTTTGGGCATGAAAATTGCCTCTAGTCCCATAGCTGAGCTAGAAGCCTAATCCCTTTGAGCGTGTGCATGTGTATTTATGAGACTAAATGGAAGGGGTCTTGATGTTCTTGCTTGTTTCTGAGTAAAAGGAATCACCTGTGGATGCTGGCAGTCAGGGAAGCCTGAACAGGGTCACAGAAAGCTGGGGGAGGATCTCAGGGACTAGGTGACACCCTACAAGGGTATTTGGCCATGTGAAAGGTTCATGGTTTGGCCCAAACTCAGAACTGATTAACTTTGAGTGCAGTGCCTCTGGTCGCAGTAGTAACTAGTTGTGTTTAGCCTTTTTGCTGGTCAGTTATATGACAGCAACACTCATAAAAATGCAATATTATCCATACCTATTGAAATAATTGATTTTTGCCCGTTACGTCAAAGGGCTCAGAAGGAGTTGACTAGCTACATAGTATGGGGACAATCATCAGAAAACTTTCCCTGGCCAGAAGCAGTTTTTTATGCTAATTTTGCAGTCAGAATAGAAGGGACTGAATTCCCTTTTAAGGTGTCCATGAGGGAACTGTCTGAGAAAAACATACTCCACGAAGTATTTGGGGATGTTTTGTCATGGTGGCGTGTCTTTATTAATGTGTTTTGAGGTGTTCCTTACTGCATGTGTAGTAGTTCCTTTTTAAATGTCGCACTTTGCTATTGTTGTTGACCATTTTACATTTTAAGATATTAGTCTGATTAAATGACATCTTAGTTTCTTCCAGGATTTAAACTAATTCTTTTTGCACAAATTGAAGCGTAAACCACTTGTCCACTTCAGTGATAGTTGTTTTGCAGCTGTAATGATTTGAAGATAAGAAATAAACAAGTCTGCAAGCAGAAATATTACCATTTTTTTAGTAAGAGTGGCTGACATAATTGGCAAAGTTAGTGCAAATACATTGGGTGTCTGGAGATTTGTCTGATTTGTCTGCTTTAGGTCATTTTAATTGGCCTGCCTAAGCTAGCATGGACTTAAGGTGGTTGGTCCCGTCAAAGCAGGAGGCTCCGTGCAGGGCTGCAGGGACTGTGGGTGGCTGCTGGCTGCTGTATTAAGCTCTCTAGGAGTCAGATGCCCATGGATGTTTGGTGTGGGGTGCTGGGGCATCCAGAGTGCTCTCATGTTTCTTTTTTCCGTTATCTCTGCAACCTTTGTGGTTGGGCTAGTCTCGCTCTTATCCTAGTGCTGTGTTTTGAGGGACTAACGAAACATCTGGGAGCTGTACCCCAAGCACAGGTTTCTCTGTGTGGTGAACAGGCAATGTTTCTCCTCTTTAAGCATTAATGACTCAGTTTGTCGTTAGGACTTTGGCATCCAGGCAGTAACTAGCTTGGAGTTAGGAGCCCAAGGCAAAGCTGAGGTCATTTAACAGTCTAACTGTTCATTATGTGACCAGTGAAGAATGATGAATGAGTCATTCACACTGTTACAAAACTTAAAGCGACATAGTCAACCTTTCACGGTTCCCTAACTGACCTCTCAAATAAATGCTCACGAGTCTTCTTCCTGGATTATCTCCATGCTTTCCCTTTCACAAGTTTCCTGTCTTTTTTCCTTCATCTGTGCATGCCGTGGTCTGCATTAGTGTCTGTGGCACAGCCTGGTCCTCATTGAAAACCTCAGGTGGTCAAGTTCAGCCCTTTTTTTTTTTTTTTTTTTCCAAAAAAAAAAAGGCTCCTTTAAATGGGTTTGGGCAAACCACTGGCATCTTTTCAGTCAGGTGTAGCTTTTGGGAAGGTTTAGGAAAAAATTTGTGTGTGCTTCAGAGGGATTTAATTATGAAGATAGAATAGGTGAGAACATACAGCAGGAGACCAAGTGAAAAGAAGCTGAACTATGCAGACAAGTGCAGCTCCAGGTCTGCAGAAGGTCATATCATATCATGCTGCCCCACTCATCCAGCACATTGAGTTTCACGGAAGCGTGTGGGAGTGGATGCGGAACAGAGCGATTTGTGATCCTTTTCATGGACTCCTGGATTTTACTGGCAATAAGTTCATCTTTTACAGGCAAAGATTATCTTCTAAATTTCACAGGCTGCAGCAAGTCTTCCCTGGTGTAAGGAGGCATGTGTCTGCTCAAGTGTGTATTGGCAGAGACCACTCTCGGGGTCACTCCACAGTTTTGCTCAAAGCACCAACGAAAAACACATGTGATAAACATCTATGCTGCCTTGGTGAAATTTATATGATTTCTATTAATTATTGACCCAACAGCTCAAGTGTAGCACAGGTATTTCACTCAGGGATTGGTGTTCTTAATTCTTAGCCTCATTGCAAAGGTATTTGGAGGTACCTTTACACTTTCAGGAGTCTCCCCATGACCTAAATGCCTCCACCGCTCACTGTCAGCATATAACCTAGACACCATGGTTACTCATTTATGCCGGATCAGAGGTATGTGTTGCTTGCATAGAACGTTGGAGAATGTGCACACAGCAAGCTGGCTGTAATTGCAGCAGGGACTGAGTGAATCTGGTACCGTGGGTAACAATAGCACTGGAGATGGCATGGCACAGGCAGTACCATGTCAGTGCTAGAGAAGCACCGTGGAGTTGCTGAGCATGTACTCTGGTGGTGAGCATGAGCGAAAACCTCTGCTCTTACACCTTCACTTCAACTGTTGCTTGAGCTAGTCAAACTGCTTTGCTGTGTAGGTGGCTGTTAGTGTTCACACTGAACTGCTAAGGGTGTATGTTAAAGTGCTACCCAAATGGATACAAGGGAATATAACTTCCCCTATGATCATAGTATCATGGAATTATTTAGGTTGGAAAAGACCTTTAAGATCATCAAGTCATAACACTGCCAAGTCCACCACATAGTGTGCCTATAAATTGTGCTAAAAGGATTATATGTGTTATTTGGGAGAAAACATTGTGTATGTTATGTCACGTGGATTAGGTACTGAAGAAAGTCCTAGAACCGGTGTAGGATGGAAGGAGTGCAGAAGCTGCTATGCTCGTGCTCCAACCCTTGAGAACTATGTGACACTGAATTAGCTGGGGCTATGCAAATATTTGTACATGTTAATTCTGAATACATTGCAGTTATTAGAATTAAAAGGAATTAGAAACATTCTGTGGGAGCAGAGAGGAGAAGCATAAACATGTCATCGAGTTGTAGATTTGTCATTAGGTGGTTCAAGGAGAAGCTGTTTCATGGCCTCAGTGGCGCTGATAAATGTGATGTGCAGAGTGGATGTTGAATAAAACAAGGACACGCACAGCAACAGACTTGCTAATGTTTGTTAACATCAGGGACCAGGAGTGCATAGATTCACATTTGTGCAGGGAAATTTTACCAACGTGCCCTTAAAAAAAATTTTTTTTAAAGGAATTTGCACATTGAATATTAAACACCTGAAGCTCTATAAATTTTACTGACAGAGCTAAAGCCATATTGTTTATTTCATGCAGCACCTTTCTCGAAGTTCTGCAGAAACTGATTAACATTTGCATAATACATTTAACACAAAAATCCATAATAAATTCATTAATGTACTTCTGCCACTATCCATGAAAATATCAGCAGTTGTGTGGCATCACACAGCTCATTAGATGAGCAGAAGGGGAGGAAGGGCGAGCGCTGGATTTCCTGAACAGCTCTGCAACAGGGAAAGGTCAGTGCGCTAAGCATCAATACCTGAGCAGCAGCACAGAGAGCTCAGAGCAAGCAGGGAGAGAGATGGGACAGGCATAATGTCCCACTGGAACAGGTTGCCATACCAGTACGCATGAAGCACAGGCTTTAAAAGGTGGCATCTATGCTAGAGTAGAAAAATCAGTGATGAGCACAAAATGCAGATGAGGATGCTGCTACACTGAGAAGGAGGTTGCTTCTAGAGTACATGTATTCTGCAGGGGGCAAGCATCGAGAAATTGTTCAAGTCCTGCTGCGGTACAAGAAAGCTGGCTTGAAACAAGCCTTGATTTTCTGAGCAGGTATTGCAGAATGAATTATGAGGTTTTAAAAGTTGTGCAAGGCTTGGTTGCATGGCAGGGGGGCACTAAACTGCTGAATCTGGGGGTATTCTGTGTGTGTGCGTACTGCTTTCATGAAAGAAAGGTATGGTGACAGACACCACTGTTAGTGTTGTATGGTAAAACGAGCAAGGATGCAAGAAAATTAGTAATTTCAGCTACAAATACACATTCAGACACAGAGTTGTGTTTATAAAATACCCCACCCAACAACTTACAATGCCAGCCTACGAAGCAGTAGTAAGTAGCACCTATAGAAGGTTCCTATGCAGGAAGAACGTTTCACTGATTCCCCAGAATCAGCCTGTAGGTGAAAGCCAAAGCTGAGGAGGCAGACACAACCATTTTAAAAAGAGACTTCACTTTTAAGCTCCTCTAATCTTACTTATCACACAGCAAAGAAAAAGCAAAGTTTCAGGAAATGATAAGAGTGACTCTCCCTTTATAGTTTTCTGGTTTTTCTCTCTAGTTATTTGATGGCACAAATTAGTTTTCAATTGTTTTTTAATTCATTTTCTGTTATTCTTCTGTTGCTTTGAATTCTGCTGCGATGTCACAGAAGCAAAACAAAAATGTCGTTTAGACCCGTATAGAGAAAATAATGCCTCGCAAGGTTGTTTACTGAAGCTTTGTGCTTTTGCTCAAATTTCTATGAATACCACATCCGTAAGTTACAGCTCTCTCCATGTTAGGCTTTTAGCTTTTCATTACTCGTTATCATTTCAGCCTTTGTTTCATGACCCAATTATTTTCAATTTTTTGATTAAACCAAAGTAATCAGTCAAAGTTTCATGCTGTCCTTGTCTTTGCCACTTCTTCTGTTGTGGTCTGGCTTTTGCCACTGGTCTTCATAAAGTCAGAGTTTTTGGTAATATTCTTCCACAGCTTTATTCTTCTGATAAGGAGGCCCTGGTTAGGGTGCAGGATTTTTCCTCTACTATTTGGTATGAGGAAAACTTGACACCACCTCTAAGAGGCAGAAGACCAGGTTGTGTTAGTCAGATTAAGGACAAGAAATTAAGTCAGTGTAGCCAGTTTTTGTGTCTGTGTGTGATGAGGAGAGGAGGAAAATCTGCCTGTTTCATGTCACACTGAAGAGTGGGCAGTGGTCGTAATGATGTTAAAGTATGTGTGTGAAAATGGGAGATGCTGTGGGCTGAGCCACTGATGGAGATGCCAGTGTGCATCAGTGAAACATGTTTTCATGTGACCTCTGTCAGGGGGTTTCAAGCATGTGAGATGTTGATGTGTTATCTTACATACCCCAGAACCCTTCCCTTTAATCAGACTGACCTACCACCTATGTGACGCCTGGAGGCAGAGATCTACATAAAGAAAATGGGTTTCCCCTGAAGAATTTTATCAAATAGTGGAAGGCAAACTTGCTGTGCCTCTGTCACTCAAAGGTGTGGCATTGAGCAACTGGATCTGCAGTCCAGGCTTTCTGGGGACTGGAGCTCGTGATGTGCCTGGGGAGACCCAGAGGTGTAAGTGGGGAGAAGTAACACCCTGACGTTAGAGCATCTCCGCCAGCACACCCCGAATGCAGTGAGACCACGACACAATCTCTTCCCAGTCTAAGTTTCCAAATTTGCCTCAAATTCCATTTGCTATCGTTTGATAAGACTCTAGAGAGACATAGTTCCAGACAAGTCAGAAAAAAGTAATTGTTTTTGACAGCTTTCTTACCTAGATTTGAAAGACAGCTAACAGTAGAATGGAAGATGATGCCTAATTTAGGTAGAAGGGCTCTTTCAATGAGGGTGGACAGTCAGCATGGCAAGATAAGTGAAATGCTGTGGAAAGAGCATCTTCTTTTTATCTTTTTTTTTTTTTTTAATCATTTGTCACATGAGGTGGTTGTTGTGTGTACAAAGGAGTGGTGGTGTCTGCAAAGCCCAGTTGTGTTAAATACCGATGGGAGAGTTCCCAGGTGATCCGTCACATCTTTGTTTACCCAAGCACGGGGTTCAGCTCCATCAGGAACACTGGCGCTTCCCCTGATCAACATTTAAACCCCACATATCTTAAATAATACAGAAGTTGTGCCTGTTCTTTGCATTTCTGGCAGGACATTTGAAATGAAATAAAAAGTCCCTGAAAACTATTGTGCGTGTTTGTATACAACATAAGATGTTCAGTCAAGATTGTGACATTTCAGTACAAAGATGCTGCTTTTGAAAAGGGGGTTCATTGTGCTACTGGCTGTAGTAAGATGAAAAACATGGAAAACCAGTAACATGAAGGCTGTGCAGCAAGGATGAGCTCCACAGAGATCCTCTCGTGTATTTTGATTGTCTTCCAGTGGATACATCCTTTCTCTCTGTGTAATGCTACCATGGTTGCAATCAGTAGTAATTACAGAAATTTTCTCATTTTTATGAGTAGGGGGATGTGAAAAGCTGTTGGCAGGGCAGTCTTTGCAAGGGAGCTCAGCTGTGGAACTGCTTTCCCTCTAGATCTATCACAGCTAGAGCTGCTGACCTTAAGGTTTATTTTCTTAGGAGTCAAGGCTTGCTCGTAGGTTGATCTGTTCAGCGTGCAAGGAAAAGCGTGATTAGTTTATGTGTGAGCTCTTATGATTAATATTATGGTGGAGCAGCCTGAACATTTAAAGACAACGCCAGGCAATTTGAATATATATACACACAGTTATTTTTTTATATAAATATATGTTTGCAGACGTGTATTAGAATGCATGCAGATGTATTTATATCTAGACGTGACTTGATATATATGGGTGTAAAACAGGGAACATCACCTGGATTGTTTCAACAGAATCCGACTGGAGCATGGTCAGAGGGGTTGGATGGTGGGAAGGAACAGTGACTGTACAACATGTGAAACAGTTTTTCTGGTGCTGCCTAGAGGCTGTGCTGAGGTGGCATGTAGACTTCTAGGTCCAAGTAATTTGGGGATTGAATGTACAATGTCTTTTGGCCTTTCTGCTTTCCCAGGGTCTCTAATACCTTCTGAGTATGATGCTGCTGTTGACACTAACTGCTTAGAAGATAGATCTGCGTCTGCACCTGAAGATTTGTGTGTGGTCCATTCTTTCAAGCATCCTAGAGAAAAAAAATACTGGACATACTGTAAAACAGACCCACCAGTTAATTCATCAGCATATTTCTCCTGAACCTACCCTTTCATCCCCCCATCTCAGCTCTTTGGCTATTCTGTTCGACTTAATACTCTTTGCTGATGGTGCGTGCTTCCAGGGGATCAAAAAGATAGTCTGAGTCCTTTAGATATGTGTGAAAGAGATGATGCCCTTCTACGGATTTACTCAATAATAGCTTGAAAACTTGTTACTGGGCAAGGCTGCTTCTGAAGTACTTGTTTCTTTAGGCAATCAAATCAAGATAATGTTGAATTTGCTGCTTGGAGCAGTTAACTCAAAACCCTTCAGAATCCAGTAGGTTACCCCATAGCCATTCCTCTTATTATTTCAGTTTATCCACAAATCTCTCTTATTCTTGTAAATTCTAAATGAAGAGATGACTCTCCCCATCTGAAAAGATTTCGCTGCTGCTTGAAGTCTCCTTGTACTGGCAGAAAAAAACAATTGAGCTTTGAGCTTGAACTGAGAGACAGATAAGATCACCAGGAGATTTCCACAGCGCATGCAGAATATATTCTTCTCTAATGGATTCTTAGTGCTGTCTGGCAAGTTATTGCATTGTTTGGGCAAGAGAGAAGAGAGGACTGGATTGCTTTTCTTGTTGGGTTTGGCGTTTTTGGGGTTTTTTTCAAAGCTCCCAAATTTTGTGAGGGTAGGAAGTTAAGGGTGGTTTCTCCGCATGACCCAGGATGTCTGTCAGACATAGGGGAAGCTAATTAAAATGTCACTATATGTACAGGAGGGTGATGAGGCAGAAAGGACTGATCACTTCCTTGGTTCAAGGGACTTGTCTGTGTCTTTGCTTCTATCTACTCACTGTGAAATCTGCAAGTAGTTCATGCTCTGGGGGTAGGAATGAGGCCACTGGGTAAATCTGGCCTCTCATTCTCCCTGGAGTAAAGCATAAAATAAATTAAATCTTGCTCTACTGCAATTACTAAGGCAGTCTTACTCCAACTGGGTGATAGCAAGGATGCTGTTTCCTGCTGTCCCATCGCAGTCAACACTGCTACACTCTGCGTTGCTGGACCAAGTGCTAGGAGAGGTTAGCACTGGGTCGTCTGGGTGGCTGCCACAGCCTGTCTGTGTCGGTGCACAGCATCCGTGGGGACAGAAGTAAAGCAGCATCCTCCTCTTTCACATAGTTTTGTTTAAAAGTATGAAGTATGTCCTGGTAAGCCAAGGGAATGACGGAGAGAGATAATAACACACCCTTTGGTAAATTCTTTGGAAACATTCGGGTGGCAAAGAGGTGGTCCAAGCCATACAGCCTGCATCGTTGAAAAACACTGAACAACAGCAAAAGGAAAAAAAAAAGAGGGATGATCATCAGGGAAATTGCTATAATGGTAAGGTAATTAGAACACAGAATGATTAACATTAGTCAGTATGCCGCATTGGCAAGGACTGTGCAAGCTGACATAATAGGCCTCTTCCATATCAAATATGTGGGTTTTCAGCATTCAGTTTAACACTTTCATGTGGCTTTAATAGAGTTCACAGCTGAAACAGGCATTTGGTTCTCGTGTAACGTTGCATGATACTTTTCCTCTCCTATGGCTACTAGGACCTTCTTGTTTTCCCTTTTGTGTCTCTGGGTTACTGAAGGATAAAAGCCGCTCTCACCATGGAGTCCTTCTACTTTGTTTTGAACAATAACCAGACATGAACTCCTAAAGTCTACTCTTCCTGTTGTGCTTGATGAAAATGGACTTCCCTAAAAAAAAAAAAAATATAAAAAAATCTCTGTAGTGTTTCAGAAAATGGTTGTCATCTTCTCAAGGAGAAAATAAAAGGGTTCAGGAGACCCAATACTGACATTCTCTTCTAAAAAGGACTTTTACGAATGTCTAATGCATCGACCCCTCCTGCCTGTTCGTTATCTTGCCCCTAACACTTGGAGGTTCCCCCTGCCAGCCCTCCTGTGCAGGGCCCCGGTAAGTCCCTTTGGTTTGCCAAGACTGAACTGGTGCAAGAAGCTACATTTAGCTCCATGTTTAATCACTGGTTTTGTAGCCTGATTAAGTTTGGAGCAAAACTTCAAATGCAAAATGACCTCAGTGAAACCCACGTGGTCTCTCATCTCTACCAGTTGTTGCAGACTGGTGAACCTGTGTTCTTCTTGACTATGAGCAGCTCCACTTGCTCATGGACCAGGTCATTTGACATTTTGTCTCCCTCTGTTTTCACTGGTTGCTTCTGACTGGGCTTGTAACGTTTTCCAGGATCTGCAGTGGCTTTCCCCTTGCTGGGCTTAGACATTGGCTGGTGGCTGTTATCTGCTGGCTGTGTTGGGGCGCTCACGGTAGCCCAGGCTTGGCTTTTCCCCCTGCCTTGGCATGCTGCAGAGGTCAGGTACATCCAGCATTACAGCCGATAAAATCTGATGGTGCTTTGTGGCAGAAAATCCCTTGACATCAGCAATGCTTTTTTTGTCCTCTCACCCCTTTAGTATGCAAATAAACCCCACTTTTCCTTTAAAGAGTGGGAGAGTGCACCCCCAAATTCCCCCTCTCTGTTCGGGTGCGCAGTGTGCGGGGGCCATCGGGTCACTCTAAGAAAGGGCCCTGGGAAAGGAATTGCAGTCACACTGCTGTGCAGTGAATACGTAAAGGGTGTCTCATGTGTTTGTATTTGGTGGATTGTTTTCTCTCTCCTGACCCCACCTCAAATGAAATTCCTGCACTTCATCCGTTCCTCTGGGCTGGGCAATCAGCGGATCGGGTCGAGGTCCATAAGGAGGCGGTGGTCGGGCATACCAAGCAGTTGCATTAGGACTGAGGAGCCAGGACTAATGGGGAACAAGGCTGGTAACAGAAGACTGAGAAATATGGCAGAATAAGATTCATTAGGTATCAGATTCAATAACTGTGAAATGATGAGAAGTTTATGATCAAAGGCTTACTTCAAGCATTTTAATGACACAGTCATTTAATCCGTTTAAAGCAGATAGATAAGGAGTTAAGTGAAATCTACAGCAGTCGTCTTTCTGAGCTGTTTATGAACCTGTTACAGGCTGCACATTACTGTGAAAGGCACAGGATGGATGCCTGCTGTAGTAATTGAATAGTATATAATGGGCTACCAGTCTTTACAGGCTGATTTACATATGAGGTCAGTAAAACTTAATGCAAAGGCTTGCGGTTTGTCTTAGAAGCATGCATGGTTCCTCAGCTATTTTTAATGTGTATGTCACTAGCAAGAGTACTGAATAGAGGAAAGGACAGAATTATTTTAAAACCTTTCTGTGCCAGGATATTTAATTCCCAGCGGGCGTATCTCCTCTGGAGGTAACATCAGTATAGGCTGGTGCAATGACAAGATTCAGATGGGCTCTGACACTTGGACCATTGTGTCATCTGCCATGGGAATTACACATCTGAAAAAAACTGTTGGGGTCAAGGGGGCACAAAAGTTGTTTCTCATCTTTTTCCTTCCGCTGTTGGACTTGTGCCACCCTCCATCCCTCTCTTGGTGACTCTGCTTGGTTAGTTAACTTCTTTCCCAGTTTTTCTTGCCAAACACTTAAAAACTCTTGTTTGGACAGTCGGATCGTGCTTTGCTGCATGTGCTCGTGCAGTGCGGCACACTCTCAATCCCTCATTCTGTCTAGCTTTTAGCCACCTGGCCGCTATGAATTACTTGGAGCCAGTTACGGCTGGAGTGCTGTGTGTGTGTCTGCAGACTGCACCTTTTTCTGTTTCTCAAGTACTTGTTCTCTCCTTCAAAACTCCTCTCCCAACACACACACACACACACTCCCGGGTTTACAAAGTAACTAACAGCTCCTGCGTCCCACATACTCCTTCACTAAAGGAGTACTTTCCTTTTATTAAACACTTAGTCTCCGTACGCACACTTTTCACAGCTGTGGAGAAGCAAGCAGAGGGGGCTCTTTCTCTACTCACGGCTCGAGGCTTGTTGAGCTGCTGGAAGCAAAGTAGTTGCCGCTGCTGCATTGTGGAAGGCTGGGTTACAGCACGGGCTGTGCGTGATGCAGACACAGTAGCAGAGTTGGTATCAAGCTGGTAGGGAACAGGGAGAATTTCCAAGGGCTCTAGGCCATCTTGTTTTCTACTTGAACAGAAAGTTTCTGTCCTGCAGTGGTATTGATTGGTTTTAAAATAGGGAGGTGATAAATGGAGATTTCAGGTGGTTCTGGTAGATGCGACTGCAATGGATGGAGGTGTTTAAATCGAACCTGGAATATCTTCCCTTACCTCATGCTGATTTTCTTGCCCATCCCAGGAGGGATCTGCTGATGTCTAGCAACAGCATGGTCCGATGGAGGGGCCTCAGCTCTCTTCACTTGTGCTTTGCACGGGAACTACCTTCATCCTGTTACTCCAGCTTCTCTCCCTCATGCTAACTCCCTTTCTGCTGTGGTGGTCGGGATGCTTGTCACAGCAGCTCAAAGGGCTGTGCATGTTTGAGAGAGACCAGCTAGGACTAAGCGTTGCAAATCCCTTGCAGCATGCCACAGCAGCCAGACTGTAGATCACATTTTAAGCAGCCTTGGGTCCGCTGTCAGTCTGCACGTTCCCATTTCCTGAGAGAGAATTGGAAAATAGTTTGCTTGTTTGAAAATAAGTAAGATTTGTCTTCAAAATTTTAGCACTAGCAACCAAATCGCTCATTACTCCACTTCCCTCTTGCTCTTCAGTGTTCCTGTGTTTTTTCAGCTACTGTTCTTTCCCAAGAGCTTAGAGACTGAGCACTTAAGAGCTCACTTGTAGGGAGTAATATATAGAAAACCTGATTTTAATCTACCTTCTGCCTCTCAGTATCTTGTTCTTTGAGGGTGCCCATTGCACTCTACTCTCACATGACTGTTTCAGAGATGAGAGTGATCAGGACTAGCAGCGGCTGCCCAGACAGGCGCTGGCAGTGCAGCACAGTGACCCGCACACAATAAGAGTAGTTTCCCACTTCCAACCCAGTGTCAGAGACACAGGAACAAGTTGGTAATCTCCTGAAAACGAAGGTTGACTGGTCATGGTGATGCTCACTATGCTGTGGTAGTGCCCTACAAAACCCATCCCTAACAGAAGCATGGATCAGCAGTAAGGTTGTCATATGCAAAAAACCAAGGGTTCAGGCTCTCTTGTTTGTTAACTTACAAATATTTGGTCAAGTAAGCTTGTTTCTGGAGAAGTGAAACCTCCCACATGAATGATCATGAGGTGTAGAGGCAGGAGAGAAAGCTCAGCAGCAGTGAGAGGAAGGTGGTGCTACGGCACAGCTCGGGGGGCTGGTGACACCAACAGGCTGGGGGGACGTGGCCGGTTTGGTCAGCTGTGCATGGGTCTGGCAGGCAGTAAGGAAGGAGATGGTACAAATCCTAGCTCTGTTGTGCATATGACAGAGTGTGACTAAGTGGCTTCTGTGGAATTTAAGGATAATTGCCCTGAAGCTTGGTCCCTTGAGCTGTGAGGGCCTTGGCCGTAGAAGCCCTTGTTGATGCCGTGTGATTCAGAGAACGCAGCAGGAGGGGAACAATTCAACTTTGAAAGAAAACAGTTTTGCAGTAACGTGTTTGCTTTGACCATCTATTACACCTGTCCAAACCCATCAGATCTGGTACGTTGTCAGATTCTGGTTCAGTTCAGTTAGCCTGGACCCGAGCAGCTTCAGCCCTTCTCGGGCAGAGCTGACTGATCTCTGCAGAGGTCGAGCCCTCGGGGCCACGTGCTCCTCCCAAGGAGGCTGCACGCACTGCCCGACCTGGTAACCCAACGTTTGCTGACCATCTCACCTGGCGGAGCAGTACTCCTGATTTCACTGGTTCTTTGCCTAGCAGTGCTTCACTTTGAATAGGAGACTATCTCATTTAACAGCTTT
Source organism: Ibycter americanus (assembly GCA_035590275.1). Taxonomy (NCBI): domain Eukaryota; kingdom Metazoa; phylum Chordata; class Aves; order Falconiformes; family Falconidae; genus Ibycter; species Ibycter americanus. Next base: position 30,036,522 of record JAVJGI010000050.1, read on the forward strand.
CGATAGAGGCAAACACATTTGTGTGTGGTTTAACTTAATATACAGGCTGCAGAGCTGAAGTGAAGGCACTGATCAGTTCTTACAGTTGAGATAGCATTCAGAAAACAAATTAGAGTTTGCCGTTGGTAAGGATCCAGGCAGAATTCATAAAATTGAATAGTGTTCTCAAGTTCAACGTGGACAAGCTCATTACTGATCCAGAGAAAGCAGGCATGTACTGAGGAATTAGGGATGTTTGGGATTTTTTCTTTTTAGTACAGAGAGGCAGCCATGTTTTGGTCTCCTGTAGGGGTTTTTTAATGGGGATTAGAATTACTAGCACTGGCAAGGAGGTAGTTGGGGGGATCCAAGCTGGAGGTTAGTGGGCCAGGTTTATCTATTACAAAAGACCAGTTTGTAGCTGACTGCTGGAGCTGGCTTTCTCAGTGTGCTATCTCATGATGTTCCAGGTGTTTCCTGAGGGCAGAACCATAATTACTTATCCGTCTGAACCTGTGTTTGATGGACACAAAGAACCACAATCATGTTGTTGTTACTGTGACATGTGCATGCTAGGACAGAAATCATCTGGGATTACAGGGGCAGATTGTGCTTGTTCAAGCTGTTTGCTTCCCTGCTCCACTTCCACTCTGCGATCCTTCAGGTGCCTCATTGTATCCAAAGGTGCTCAAAACTAGATAGCAAATGCTGCCTTCAGAGGGCAGCTGTGGAAGATGGACGGGTGACTGGCAGCAGGATGTTAGATGGGAACATGAGAAATAGTTCGTTAAAGCTCTGGCTTTAATGAAGATGAACATGTGTGCAGAATGATTATTTTACAAAGAATGTGTACACGTGATCAAAAGCGATGTATGTAGAGATGAGTTCATGTTTTGTGACTTCTTTTCTTGAGCTTTCACATCTCAATTCATCTCTTTGTCTTTCTTCACGGTCTCCCAGTAAAGTAGAAATCCTTAAATTAACTTTACTCCCTGTAAATCAGGACAGAGACTCCCTGATTTAAAGCCTACGGACCAAGAAAGATGGCAGATGACAAACGGGTTGCTGTTCTCTGATTTTTTGCACTTTAATCACTGAATAACCCTTGTAGTTTTCCAATGAGCTGGATTACATCTGTATGGATTAGCATGCATGTGTTCAAGTTGTTACAACTTGAAAAAGGCATTTCCTTTAGGGAAAAAAAGCACTATCTCTGTGGCTGTATCTTAAGTGTCATTCTGCTTTTCCATCACCTAAGGATTTGAGCAGCTCTGCCAATCTGAAGTATTAAAATGAACATAGATTTGAAAGTATTTTTATATTTAGAGGCATTGATTTTAATATAATTTCTCTACAAATTAAAACTCTCCTTGAAAAAGATTAAAATGTCAGTGATAACATCTAGGTTCTTGTTATGTCGAAGAGAAATAAATGCTGAAGTTACAGAATTGTCTGGAGGCTTAGAAAGTAAGAGGGAGAATTAACGATATGAGAGAGAATGGATGAAAGTATTGGATAACACTTTTTTTGAGTTGGAGGAAGTGGATTGAGTTGAATTAAGAGGTTTATGGCCAAAAGGAATACCCATTTGGTCTGATCTGCTATATAACACAAAAAATAGTTTTAAGAGAAATCCTTGCCCAGTGACTTGTGGGTGCTCCACAGACCCTTTAATAGGATATCAAATATTGATTTAAAGATACTAAGTGATAGACAATGTATTGATTTCCCTGGTTAGCCATCCCTATTAAAAATAGATATTATTTCCAGTTTGCTGACTTCACTGTGAGCTATTGGGTTCTCGCTATGCTTTTGTTTGCTAGATTAAAGAACCATTTAGTGTCAGGTTTTCACTGAAGATCCTGATCAAATTGCTTCAGCCTTCTCCATAGTAAATGAAATAGTTTGATTTCCATTCGTTTCTCATTGTAAAACGTGTTTTTCAAACCATGAATCATTCATGGAAATCTTCTCACAAGATTTCCTTAATTTTCAACAGCCATTTTAGGCATGCACACCTCACCTGGATGCATTATCACTGTAGAGGTCTCATCAATGCTGCATTCAGAGACAATATTGTTTCTCTAGGTCTACTTATAGGTATGTAAAGATTCTCGCTGTTCCTTTTTTTTTATTCTCCCCACAGCATTAAATTGGAGGTAACCCTTCGTTATTAACCATGGCCAAAAGCCCTGCTCACAGACATTGTCTTCCAGAAAGTACCTGCTGTGTTGTATACCTGAGACTGTATTCTGTGCTTCGGGATGTCTCACGATGCATTTGAATTCTTGTGGAATGATTGTGCCCAGCACAATCAGATTTCTAGGCTATCTTTGTGGGCTTTGTTGTTTGCTACAATTCTGCCTTTGTGTTGTCTGCATATTTTAGTAAGGATGTGTTATTTTCTTATGTATCATAGGGAATGTGTGCTGCATATGATTGGCCATAGAAGCAATACTTATTGGCAGTAGCTGGGAAATGTCACTATCAGTTCATTGGCTTTTGGCCCATTTAAAAACTGCCATAGTCTGATTTTGCATTGTGCTAGTTTTAAAAAATGATGTGATTTTGATACCGAGGCAAATATTTTACAGAATTCCTATTCTGTTATGTCAACACAGTTATCTTAATTAACTAGACTTGAAATCTCTTCAAGTCTGTTTGACAAGACCTGTTTTCCATGAAATTGTGTTACTTGCTTTTTCTGATCTTTTCTTCTAATGGAGTTACGTATCAGTCCTGTCTTGTGAGTTAAGGAGATTCAGTTTACTGCGTTCTGGAAGCTTCATGAAAAGTGAACAAGGCAGCAGATAACTTGATCTGTATGAGGCTAGCTGGTTAATCTCATTTTTTGGTCTTCACAGTCTATTCACCAGCCAGTGCTGTCTCATTCCAACTGCAGCAAATGCAAGATGTGCAGATCAATAATGCCAATGGGTCATTAGTTACTTGCAAACTTCAGTAAGTGAATTCAGCCCATTCAAGGTTTTAAGTTGGAGAAGAAAGTAGAGAAGGAGTGATCGAGTGGGTGGAAGTTTCAGAAATGGATATTTCCTCTCCAGTGAAATGTAAGCATTGTTGAGCTCTGTTAAGCAAGACGATGGCAGAGATTTGTACTCCATTCACAGTGATTACAGAAAATATTATTTTTTTCTGAAATCACTAACACGAAATGTACTTTCTCCCTTATCACCTCTCTTGATCTTTTTTTTTTCTGCTGTTGACCTGCTGGAGGATAAAAACGTATACATTTATGCAAGTAAGATTTTTATCGTTGTTCTTGAGGCCACTTTTTGCCACTTCAGGCAGATGAATTCTGAGGTGCTTGTCTACTATTCAGTATCAGTTTCAGGCAGAAACTCCCGGCTTTCTCTCAGTACATCCCAGATGCATCAAAGACTATTTGGGGGTTCTGCCTCTGAAAGCAACTTGGAATAAATGCCTTTAGCTCCCTCGGAGGACCTGTGTACTGCTGAAGATTGTAGCTGAAGTAGCAGTAATTGTAAGGTATTAAAACTGCGTTAAAAACAAAACACTAACTGAAATATGAAAAATGACCAAGTAACTGCTACAAAAGCCTTAACAAAGGAAAAATACATTCCTCCATAGCAAATGTGATCTGACCCCTGAAAGTCAATGCGCTTGTGTGCGTAAAGGTGTCGTCTGAAGGTCTGTGGAAAGGCGGTCTTTTACGTTTGCTCAAATAAAGCTGAAATGATGCCTTCTCAACTGCAGCTAGTCTGTTTCTGAGTTATGCATGTGTTATCTAATTAAAACTTAATGGGAAAGAAGTAACTACTGCAGTGCAAGAGCATGTTGTGCTGGCTGTTGTGTAAGGCTGAACTGTCCTCGGTGGTTTGTTATACAAAGGCTGAAGAACTGGTTTCCCACTGTGAAACACTAGAAAACTAGGATTTCTCCTCATTCACAGTTCTCTTTCATAAAAATGTTGTGATTCATGTTGACAATGAGGAAAGTGATGATAAAAATCAAAGCCTGAATGTTATACAGCAGGAAGTACTGTGTTTTGAATGAGGCTTTGTAGGGCCGTAACAGTTTATCGTTTGACCTGGCAGTCATAATTCTGGGAAAACTTGGCAGTAAAATTTGAAAACATTGCCCCTTCACATCTCTGTGCAAAATGTGCTTGTTGTTCTCCAGTCCATTAGCATGGTGAAGTAAAACTGGTGAAATAAAACCAAACAGGGGACAGGACAGTTGTATTTCAGGCCATTAAGTCATGCACTGGTGTCCAGACAGTTTTGTCTCTACCAAATATATTTCAAGATAGATTCAAATTGGTTTCAGCTCAGCTTTGTAACAGTCTAAGCTTGAATAAAGGTGTGTTGTTGGAGATGAATTGATACAAGGCAGGTTTAGCATGTTGACAAGAGTCATTTTGCTAATGGGCCGGTGATACCAGTGTGATGTTTCTAGGCATTTTCCCATTTATTTGGTTCAAATTGCATTTCAGAAAAACGGTATGAATAGTAGCTGAAGCTTTGCAGGCAACGAAGAAGTATTTTCTCCCAGTGGAAGCCAAGAAAGTGCACTGAAGCAGATGGTCGCGCTGATGTAAATCCCCCACGTGAACAGCCCCACACAGCACATGGGGTATGAAATGGGGGGGGTGGTGGTGGTGGTGGTGTAGCTTTTGTCACCTGCAGAGTTGCAGCTTAAAGTGAAAAACCTGCCCTCGTGCCAGAAATGTTTTTCTCTTTGTCATGGGAGTAGAAGGGTTTAAACTGAAACTTTTGTCAGTAGACAAGGCTCAGGTGGATCCCTGTGCTGTCCGCACGGCATGGGTGGCTGCTCCGCCTCTCCCCCCTGCTCCTTCTTGCCTTGCTGTGGTACAGCTTGAAATTCCCCTTCTCAGCCCAAGAATTTATTCCCATACGGAGACTTTCCAGGTCTCATCAGTATAGTGGGTAAAGCAAAACCAAGTTACCAGCTCTTGCTTTCTCAGGCCATATGTAACTAGTGAGGGGTATTGATTCAGTTTTGATGTGATGTGGTTTATAAATATGCATGAGGATTTAGGGTTATTTAACTGTGCTTTTTAATTCTCCTTGCATTGCTGACTCTTCTAGTCGAGGGTTTCTTTGTATGCGCAGCAAGCGGCTCTGTGACAGCCCTGTTCTCACTGCCTGGGACCTCTCTAATGTTTGTTAATCCCAAGTCTGTAGAAACTTTTAATGTTCAAGGAATAAAAGGACACAAAGTGACGCACTTTTGCGTGGGGACCATGGGAGCAGAGCGCAGCTCCCTGAGGAGCTGGGTAAGGAAACCTGGGACCAAAAGGCAATCATCACCAGGTGGGGAGGAGGAAGGAGATGGAGGAGACCTTCTCCATGCTCCTGGAGAAGGGGAAAAGAGCTCTTTTCATCAGGGATCCTGCAACTTGCTTAAATAAAGTAAGTAACCTGATCAAATGGTGAAAAGGGAGGGAAAAATCAAACATTTGCCTGTTTGCCCTGAGGAGCTGGAAGCAAATGTACCCTCTGAATCGATATTTGGGTGTTTTAGATACTGAGGTCTCTTACTTGAGAAAGAGCAGAGCAAACAAAAGAGGGTTCTGCATATTCAACATAGCTAAGTGAAACCACAGTGATTCTTTCTGGTGAATAATGTAGGTAGCTACATGGATAATTAAGAAAGGTATGTACATGTATATACGTTTTTCTGAGATGCTGGAAGCTCGCTATTTGCTATCTCACTTCTCCCTCTACCAAATTATCCATTACTAGAGGAATTTCCTCCCGGTACCTGGTTGGACCTTGAGGTGGTATTGGGGAAGACGAGCTCTCCTCGGGGACAAGCTGTGTCAAGACAAGTACCACATTGCCAAGAAGTGACTGTGACAAAAAGAATAAAGCTTGGCAGTTCCTCTCTAATTTTTCCTCATCTCGGTGTGTTGCAGGGACATGTTTTGTTTTCCTCATTTTTATCTTCTGCTTGGCCAAAGCAGAAGGAGTGTGGGAGGCGATAGCCTCTTGCAGTGAGAGGCTGCAAGTGGAACTTGTTTAACCTTGAGCACGTTTGCTGTAAAATCTGCTCAGACACCGCCTGGCTGCTCGAGGAGATTGTCAGAAGTGAGTCCTCCACACCGTTTGTGTCTGTCACAGTTTCTATATGATATGAAAGGGAACTTGACTTGCTCTTTAAGTGGATCTGCTTCCAGCTTGAGGCAGGGAACCTGTTAATGACGGCAGGGTAGCTCTGTGGAGTGGCCAGGGTTGAGGGTGCACGTTCCTTCACTGAAAGGCAGTGGTTTGCTTTGTACCCTGCCAGGTCAGAGTTATACATGCAAGGACATATAATAGTACTTTTATATGCATTAAATTACAGGATCAGAATGTCCTGGTGTACTTGAAGCCTTTAGGACGTTTCAGCATTGCTGTTAATGCTGCCATGGTTGACCTCGGCAGCCAGCCTGCGCAGTGTGCTTGCTGTACAAATACACAACGTGATTGACAGCTTCTCTTACTTGACACTTACTTACACTTACTTTTCAGGCTCGTATATGCTCAGCTGAACTTTGATGCATCCTGCCATCAAATCATGAAGGTGGTGGATTTTACGTAATTCTTAATTACTCATCTTTCTTTTTATATAAGATACCATCTAAAAAAAAAATACCCGCAGAGGTTTTTCTTTTTGCTAATCAGGTATATTAACTGGAAAATCTTACTACATTGTGGTTTTACTTTCCTTTATAAAGTCTTGAAAGAGGGACCTCTGTTGTCATACTTCACCCTGACTCTTCCCTTCCCGTTTGAATACTGAGGGTCCCAGGCTAGCACAGCTGATTCATGCTGTTTTTCTCCTCTGGGATCTCCCCTTGAGATTCGTTCCAAAGTAGAGCTTTACCAGGAAACACAGAATTATGGAGCCATTAAAGTGAAATTTATAGAGCATTTTGGGGAGGGAAAGCTTTAAGTGACTGAATATCTGGATTGATGTAAATACTACAAAAAACCCTCACATCACGTATCTTCCGTCTTTCTGGTCTGTTTGTACAATATCTGTATGTGCGTGTTGCATGCAGACTAAGAAAACAGAGCAGTAAAGAAGTATTTAATTTTTATTTTTTTTAAACCGAAGTATGTGTGCTTCTCTTGAAAAGCTAGGTTTGGTCTGACACTTCTCAACAGTATTCTTAACCTAAGTTACTTCATTTGTATGGGGAAATTGATAAAATGTTTTTTGAAATTCAGATCTATGACAGCCAGCATTTCTTACCATGAAGTTAAGTCTTATCTCTGAAAAAGAATTTTTATAACTCAAACTAAGTTCTTTGGGTCTGTTTTCAGAACACAGGTGCTTTTTATTTTTGGAGTCTTTATCAGAGGTTTTTGATCCATTACAGGTCTCCTCTGCACACTACTAGTGTAAATAATAGCAACTTTTTATGGACTTTGATCTTTGGAAAGACAGGAATACTTGACTTGAAAAAACTAGTGTAGAAACCCTGGAATTCATATCTCTAGGTATTAACAAACCATCCTAGAGCAGACTGTGATTTTCTTCCGTTTCAGTAAAAGGAAGAGCAGCAATTGAAAAGAACTGTGAATCTTTGAATGCATTTTTTCTTCTAGATTATCCCAACTCCATGCCATTCCATGTCTTGCTGTTCTGACTCTTAGCCTTCTTGTCACGTTTGTTTGCATCCCAGACCTCATCTGAATGCCTCACTCAATGCAAATTATAGTCTTGCATCCTCCAGGGGATAATGCATTTGAAAGTGGGTATAGAGAAAAGATCTCCTTTTTAAAACCGTACCTGAAGGGCTTCTGCACCTCTGGTGAGACATTTTATTTTATTGCCTCTATTGCAGCAGGGCCCAAAATGTGTTACATGTTGTACCAAAAGATATGGTCTGGTGTTAGAGCAGTGTGATTAGGGTGATTAGAGCTTTTTTGTCTGTGATACATCCTAACTCCAACTGCCTCTCTGTCTCATTGCTAATTTGCTGTAGATGCTGCGGTAAAAGAGGGCCATAGGGAGGAATGTCAATGAGTACGTGTAGTGTGGTAGATCAGTTTAGGAAGGAAAAGAAAAAGCCCTGTAGAAGCCTTTGTGGAAGAAGCAGCTGATCCAGGTGTTGGAGGTGGCATTACTGACGGAGTGGGGAAGGTAATGTGGGATTATTCATGTCACTGCATGTGAGGGTAAGGATCTGAAATCTGTTGTGCTGGTGGCAACTGTAGAAGGAGTTACTGGGGAGGAAGAGGCGTAACTCAGATGAACACAGATTGTCTTCATCTTCGCTGTTCTGGAAATGACTAACACGGGTGGTCAAGAAGGCCATAGAAGAAGGGTTGCCTGAATAAAGGTGTATGGACAAGAGGTCATGTCACTGGTGCAAGGAGAAAGATCTTCCTGTTTTGGGGAAGAAGTAGCAGGAACTGCACTAAGAACTGGCTAAGAAAAGGATGAAAAGTTGCCCAAGTGAATTTCTGCTGCCAGGTTTCGGGATTGTGTGTGCTGCAGATGTACACACAAAGATGATGGAGAGAGGAATGTGGAAAAGAAGGTAGGGGAACCAGCAGGAGACATGGTGGGAACAAGTAAGCCTTTGGCCAACATCCAGCACCTTCTGGGTGTTTTTTTTTCCCCCCAACTGTTTCTGATTTCCAGTGTGCGCATACTGGCAAAGCTATGAGGAGCAGGTGGTGGTTGTTGCTTATTTGTTAGCTTGCTTTGTCTCATCTTTGCAATCCATTTTTGCTAATACAGCTCCTGTTCCAAGGGCTTTAAAGATCCCTTGGTGTAGTTATCTTCAGTGACAGAGGGAGCTGGGGCTGGTGAGTGTGCTGCGCTTTGTGCACTGGGTACAGAGGGAATTCTCTGGGATGCGGTTTACTTTGGGTTTTACTCTAATCACTTTAACAAGCCTGAGCAAAGAAACAAAAAGAACAAAACCAAGAAACAGAATTTCCGTTAAAGTGGCATTTCCTGAGGTAGGATTAAGCTTTCTGAGACTGCCTTGTACCAGGTGCAGAAATACTCCTATATCCTTTTGTAGGAGGGAGTTGAGTAATCACATTTTTAAAAAAAAACAACTGTTAAAGTAAAGGTAGACCAGGAGAAGCTGCTCACCTGCATGGCCAGGCTGAATCTAGTTAATAAGCTACTGCAAAAAGAGTTATTGGCGACCTTGCATGTGCCTTTCAGGTGATGAATTCCACTTTTGCCTTCCCACTGTTTTTTTGTTCTCCATCTTTGAGTAAAATTTCCAGTGAGTATTGATGCAGGACTAACAGCAGACAATTCTTGACATAAATGCTATGCCATTACCTGCAAGCTGAAGATAAATACATTTAAAGACAACTTCTAATGATTTGTGACTTCTCTGCTTTCGTAGTTCAGTAAAAGCAACAGGGTATTTATTAGCTGTGTGCAAAGCCTGTGTACGCGTGGGGCTGTGTTTACTCACAAATACCACATGTTTTTGGAAAAGCAAAACAGTAACTCCATAACCTTGAAGCTTTGGGAAAGGCATACATTTCTGCTGCAGATTGAACTGTGTAAAGGATCCCCTGTCAGGAGGAGGCACTGAATCCCACGAACAAGCTTGCATATCCCCAAAAGCAATGTCAGCCCTTCTAGCAGGGCAAGCATCAGAAACCTGGATTTTGCAAGAGTTCAGTAGCTGGAGCCTGACACAGCAAGAGACCAGCCAGAGGCCTTGGGTAACATTTTGTCACAAAACTAAGACAGGAGACAGTCACAGGGGGGACAGAGTAAGCAGCAACCCATGGCTGATCTGGACACTGTTTTTCCACACAGTTGTTTGTTCACTCCCCAACTCAGTGCTGCCTTCCCTGGGGCTTGGCATCCCTTCCCTGCAGGGAGATCGCTGCTGGTGTGGGAAGCTCGGGCAGAAAGTCTGTCTGCTCATAGTCATGAGTCACAGGTGTTATCGGCCAAGGCCACTGGACATGCCCTGGCCTTCATCCCTGTGCATCTCTCTGATCTCCAGAGTCTTCCTCCACATTCAGCATCCTTCCTCCAGCCAGGATCATCACCTTCTTTGCAGGCCCTCTTCCTTCTGGGACCACTTCTCTTGGGAACCCCTCTTTTTAGCACCACCTTTCTTTCTGGAACCCCAAGCCCCTGGTTTTCCCCATCTAAATAGTCCAAATCATCAGTCAGCTTCTGATCAGCCTCCTAAGCAGTGATTCTATCTCACGTCTCTATCTTTGGAGGATTCAGGATGTGCCACTTTTGTTTTAGTCCAGGTCTTACCAAAATCTACAGCCAGGCAGTGATTGCAGTGAGCAAGTAGCATCTTCTGCTCGAGAGTTCAAAAGTTCAATTTTGGACATTTGCCACATGCATATACCTAATTAATCTGCCATGTGTTCGTGTTCGCCATTTAAGCTACTTTTTGCCTATGTGAGGTAGCAAATGGAAGCAAAAGCATTCCCTGGCCAGTTGGATGCTTTTCAAACACTCCCCTTCCACCAACCCTCCAACTGATGCTTTATGTTTTATATCTGTATTTAAGAAACTTTCCCATCTGTCTCCTACAGATAGATGCAGTCTTTATTTTGGATGTTCCTCCAAGGTAACTACTGACCCATTATTTCTTTAAAGCTGATACAATCTATTAAGCTCCTTAGATCGTTTCTATTTAAGTTCCCTGGTACTGAATAATGCGTCCCAGTTCGGAAACCTTATGGAGATTTTTCTCTTAAGAAATCAGCATGGAAACAAATTCCCTGGCTAAGAAAGCAGCAGTGTGTATTGCTTGTATTTGGGTGACACTCACTGTGTGCAAGAGTCGCACAAAGAAGAAATGGTCCTCTCGCTGAAGAGCTTCCAATCGTCAGCCTTTTCTCAGCAGGGGCAAGCACAATCTGTTGCATTGCAAGCGAGTAGCGATTAAACTCAGCTGTCCATATGCTCCGCCAGAATTTATTGTGCTGCTCAGAAATCACAATCTTTTAAGGTTGACAGACATCAAGACTATGAAAAAATAAGGCACTTAAGTGCGTGTCAGCCTCATCTATGGGTTTTGACAACTTGGCTTTCAAAGGCATCAAACAGGAGGAGCCTATGAGGATGTGAAGTCAGTTGAAAATCCTTGACAGCGCTTGCTGACATTGTGTGCTGACAGTCATTGCCTCCTTGGGACGTATGAACTTCTTTAATTTCATTAGTGATGTTAGATAAACGTATTCACAACAGTTGAGGCTATTCCCTTTGCTACCAGTTCTACCTTCTGATTAGAAATATCTGCCGTAGATGAATAGATCTTAAATGGAGTTGTTAAGCACTGAATGTTTCATCAAATGTAAACCAGTCTGCATGGTTTTAAGTACTTTCTTCTTACCTGTGGGCCTGTGAAAGAGTTGAGTAGAGAGAAAAGCTTTTATAGCTCCTGGAGAAAGGCATCCCTGAATTGGGACTGTGCAGTTTTCAAACAACCAGGAGGAGAGATGCCAGAATAAGTTCAGCCCTTTTCAAGGTGCTGTCACTGGCAGCTTTCATTGTTCTTCTAAACAACTCCTCTTCTAAAGGAAAAGTTTCTGTTTTTCAGAGATTAAAGCAATCCTGTCTTCATTCATTGCTTCGTCACTTGACTGATTCTTCCCTAATGGGGAGATTACTTAGGAAGTTTTTGAGCTATAATTTCAACATGTAGACCAACATAGTGACTGTTTACCGATAATACAGTTTTAAAAAATGACACATAGCATCGGTACAATTATCTCCTTGGGGTGTTTTTTTCAAGCTGGGAGATGGAAGTGGGAAGGCAGGCAGCAGCGTCTGACTGGAGCTTGTACCGCTGTTCTAGATGGCAAATTGGCCCTGTTGCAAATTCACTTTTCTGTAGTCTTCTGTCAGAAAGTTTACTAATAGGCAGAGTCTTACTAAATAGTTCTGCCATGTCCCAAAGTGTGCTTTTAGAATGTGTTGCATTAAGACGATAGTTGTGTGTGGCATCTGCGGTGGCTGTCCCACATAATGACTGTGCCGTCGGGATAGAAGTGGTGGGATGGTTCTTCTCAGTGGTCTGTGAGAGCTTCCCTTGTGCGTACCCTGGGGCATGAGTCTGGAGGAAGGCTGAGGGAAATGCATCAAAACAACATTGTTTCACAAATTGTGGAACATATTAGCATGTGGAGTCAACAAATCATCTCTGTAAAATGTCCGGTGCCCTTCTGAGAGTACAAAAATGGTTTTGCTGCCTTAAGCACCAAATCAGCTAGTTAGCATCTTGCTTTCCAGGAATGAATAATTCACTCTTCTACTAAGTGTCAACCAGACTTGGTTGCAATCAATCAAGGCATTTATTGCTTCCTCCTAAATTGAAGCTCTGTGTACATTTTTCTGACAAATCTGAATTACTGGCTCAATGTTATTCCTTGAAAGAAGAATCAATGAATGCCAGCAGTTCTCTCTAGTTCAGGTTATTTACTCTTCAGCATCTCTACAATTTCCAATTTTTAAAGTATTAGGAAAAATAGGGGTAAAGAGGGGGTGCTGCTGAGAAAAGAACAGTAATGTATCATCTTCACTCTCTGAGATGCTGGCCATGGTGTGCTGATGAGCAGAAAGTTCTACCAAGTTATCTCCTGCATGAATCAGGGACGGGGTGGCTTTCCAACAAAGGGACTGTCTAGGTCGTATATTGATTGCATCCCCCAAACGTCTCATATTTCTATATAAAGGCACCATGAGCTTAAGTGGATGTGGTCGATACTCACATTCAGGCCAAGTTCCCAAACCTGAAGCACACTTTACACGCTGCTTGGAGAAACCAGAAAAATGGTAATCCGTTTGTTGCAAGATGCTTTTTAACTCTGTTAAGCAATACCTCCTTGCTTGTGTTGGTTCAGCACAGAAGCAGCATCTGGAGCTGCTCCTGGGCAGGTGCTTGGGGAATCCCAGCTCCTGTTCAAAGAGTGTGGCTGTCTCTTCTGCACCACACCTTTCAAATGCCACTGTTTGGTCTTCCTCATCAGTGGCCCTAGATTAGAAACGATCTTCTAAATGGGCAAATCGGTTTTAGGTCTCCTCTCCCAGCACCCAAAACGCCATTTTCCAGCCTTCTGTTGCAGAACTGAAAGGACAAAATTCTTATCAGTAAGAGTAATTTATTGTGGGGGCAAGAGCGGTTGACGGAGAAAACCAGCAATTTACATTTTCCAGAGCTAAAGGGATTCCAGGAGCAGGTTGTTTGCGTTCCTCAGTCTCTGGTTTCATACCAGCATAAGAGTTTCATTTCCTCTGAATGCTAGTGAGATTTTAATGCTTCTTTGTTGCCTGTGATATTTAGCACTTTCCAGCCATGGCTTTTCCTAGAGCCAATCAAAGTCACTCCCAACCTTCAGAAATTTGAAAAAACACTCCTAACAATTGACTTGTGATGCCATTTTGGCTGTCTGGTATTACGTACACATGCAACTGATCCCTGTCATCAGAAATCGGCTCTGGTCTGCACTGTTTCCATGGTAAGCTTCCTGCGTTTATTTGAAAATCCATAGGATGTCAGTAAATTTCCTGGAGACTTAAGTAATGCTCTGCTTGGTGCGTCTCTGTAAGATGGCAATTGGTCCAGTGGCGAGGGTCATCTCTCAAGACCTGTTTTCTTTTCATCTCTGCCATGGTGCTGCTAAGGAGTCTCGAACTGGAGACTGCATCTTTCCATTCTTCTGCTCCCCTCACATACCATGTCTTCAGGCTTTAGGTGGTAGTTTCTTGTGGGGTTTGTACAGGACCTAGCATGCTGGGATCCCTGTCTCACATGGTTTCTTTTAGGCATTACTATAATACAAACCAGCAGCACTAATATTTTAGCTGTAGGGAGAAATGTATTGGTTTGATGTGTGCTGTGTAGAATAAAGAGAAAGCTACTGCCCCTAGCCCAAAAATGTGAGTAGCATAGCAAATATGTTAGTGATCTCCCAGAAATGTTAAATGAGATGGATTCTGCCACAGCGTTTGTATCGCAGTGGATTTTTAAGAGATTCACCTGTCTTAGTGTAGCTTCAGACTGATGTGCTCAGGAGCACTGGTGTGCCCCCAAAATAAAGCTGAGTCCTGAGTGCTGAGTTTTAGTGCATGGTTTTTCAAGGGGGCATGTTATAAAAGGAGAGGATAAATGGACTGAAAGAGCTATAAGAGCCAAAGCACTGCAGCCTCATGGTGGGGCTTTTTTGAAGGGTCAGAGAAATGTTTTGAGAGAGTAAATAACCTGCAAAATAAACAGACTAGCAAAGTATGGATTAAAGCAGTCCTGGCAGGAAGGTAGCAGCAGTCTCCAGGTTTGCATGGCTTTTCCTCCACACAGATCCTCTGCTGTCTCGTGCCTTTGCATGAGTGTCTGCAGTGATGGTGCAATATGAAAGCGCAGGCGATCCCCGCGCTGTGTGCTGGAGCCAGCATGATGGTGGCAGCCAGGGTGAGGAGGCATGATCTCTGCCTGACCTTGGCACTGCAGCCAGTGAGTGAGACAGAGCCAGAGCTGCCCTTCACGGCTTGTCAGAAATACCACGGTACCAGGCTGCACAAGGAGAAGCGGGCTCCGCAGCTCTGATTTTAAGAGCATCCTTTTGCCAGCCGGCATAAACCCCATTGCAAACTTTGGGGTTGAATCTCTTCCCTTGAAAGGCAAACACAAGGGTGAGGAGTGCCCTGACCTGTCTGGAAGAGTCCTGAAGTACAAACAGCACGAGAATTTGGATAGCTGGGTGCGGAAACAGGTTTCTAAATGCCAGTGTGTTGCTGCGGAGAATATATCTAATAAGCTGGTGTTACAGCTGTCTTCATTTCCCCTCTGTTCCACATCTCCAAGATGCTGCGTGTGGTCCCAATACTTCAGTTCTCTCCTAAACTTCTCTTGACCAAAGCTGTCAGTGGGATTATTTCTTCTCTTGGTGCTAATGGCCTGTCTGTCAGGTCCAGGCTGTTTGTCTCAACCTTCCCGTGGACATGGGGTCATGAAGCCGCACTGCTGCGGGGCTGCAGGATAGTGCTGCCCTCCCAGGTGTTCCCATATGTCTCCTGAGCACCACGAGACTTGGGCAGTATGAGAACATGCATCACCTGCCTGGTACGTGGCCAAGGGCTGGAAGACCATGTACCCTGACTGCAGGGAATGTAGACAGCTAGGAAGGGTACTCAAGGTTTCCATGCCTGAGTTTGTGCGGTTCTCTGGAGTGAGATCCTTGGACCAGGGCAGCCCTTTGGGGATTCCTGTGTCCTCCTGTGTTAGGGGCTTCCTCCCACCCCCTCTTGGCCCAGGACATGCAGAAACAGATATGATCTCCCTTTGTTTTTAACTTGTACTTACACTGTGAAATAGTGACTGTCTTTTCTACCCAGATGGACAGATGTGGTTAAACTGATTCTTCACGAGGAGCACCATATTGGGTTCTCAGAGCAGATATGAGGAGCAACTGTACCCCTGGTTTTTTTTTTCACTGGGAAACACAGCAGTGAGAGCATCTGCTGGTTTCCAGGTACATCAATACTTTCCATGCCAGTCGCGCATTCAGGTTTTCCAGTTCTGCAGTTTTAAATTATATTTTTGGTGGTGGATGCAAGAGGATATTAACCTCGTATTCACCAGCACATGGACCCCATGCTCTTGACCAAAAGTGCTTTTGGATTACACTCCACCTCTTCTCCCAGCTCTAAACTGCGCTTCCCCTTTGCCTACATAACTGCCGGCGTCCTGCCAGCCGCAGCTTTGGCTGCTTCTCCTCTGCAGTGGGGTCTGTCTGCCTGGCATGGCCCGGGGAGCCAGCTGGCAGCGGGCACCCAGCCGCGGGGAGCCAGCCTCGGGGACCGCGGGGAGCCAGCCTCGGGGACCATGGGGGACCCAGCCGTGGGGAGCCAGCCTTGGGGACCGTGGGGGACCCAGCCGCGGGGAGCCAGCCTCGGGGACCACAGGGGGCCAGCCTGGGGGACTGCGGGGAGCCAGCCTCGGGGACTGCGGGGAGCCAGCCTTGGGGAGCCAGCCTCGGGGACCGCGGGGAGCCATCCTCAAGGACCATGGGCAGCCAGCCTTGGGGACCGTGGGGAGCCAGCCTCGGGGACCGTGGGGAGCCAGCCTCGGGGACCGCAGGGCAGCCATGAGCACCACAGCGCCGCACAGCACTGGCATGCTGCTGGACCCAGACCCCAATGCTGCTCACCGGCACCCACATCTCTGCATGTGATCACACCTCTTCCAGCTGTCTTCTGCCCAGCTAACATCTAGAAAGGGGTTTTAAAGGAGAATTTCAGTATGGTTCCTGCAAGAGGGCACTGGAACAGCTGTGAGATGTAGCAGACATTACATGTGAACATAAAAAGTGCCCAGCTGGCCCTTACCCATGGCTGTCCAGCCCAGAAGAGCATCTCTGGCCACAGTGATGGAAAATGCTCTTTTGGGAGAGCCCACAAACTTGGCCGCACTCCCCAGTGCTCTCCCAGCAGCCAGAGATGCTGGGGGATGCTCCCCTGCCCTCCCCTGGCAGGGTCCACTTATGGAGCTGTTGTCCATGACTTTGTCAAACCCATTTTTGAACCAGTGCTGCGTCTGCTGCCAGGCTCTGGGGCAGCAAGTGTCAGCAATTCACTCCCTGCTGTGGGCAGAGGTGCTTTTACAGTATGTGGATAGAGTATTTTCAATAAAAGATGTTTGGGAATGGGATCTGCTGGGGTGCTGCAATGACCAGCAGTTCAGGATGAAGTTGCTCGGTCTCTACTCTGCTTTGCATGAAAAAAACCCCACATAAAGTTCTAGCACGTCTTTAATGAAAACGAAATGATAAAATTGGGATAATACCTACCTCATGCTGCTCTTGAGGGTTAATTAATGTTTACAAAATCACTTTAGGTCCTGAGATTTAATTGAAGAAAAAATATTACCATATAAAATGCCTTTTTATGCAGGCACTGCTATAGGGTTTCAGCTGGGCAGAATGCCGTGGCAGCCAGCATTAGCACATGCTTTACTACTTTTATGGTCGTGAGGCTTCCTGTAGTTTATATGAAAATTGTCTCTCTGAAATCACAAATGTAACATCAGTGTTTTCCTCTCACTTTGAAAGAATATTAATTTGCTATCTTAGGACTTGACTGACTATTTAGACTGCTATAAATACAACTCACCTCTGAGAAAAAAGTATACAATGAAATATCTGTTGCACTTGCGTAGGACAAGCTGATACAACTTGCTAATGACTCCACCATCAGAGTCGTATGGACGTTGCTGGCTCGTATGAGTGATAAATTAGGCTAGTACTGGGTGTCCTGCTGTAGTTTCAGGGTGTATCTGTGTGCTCGTTATAATCTTCTGCAATAAAGAGATTTAAAATACAGCTATAAAACTTCATTTCTGGAGTTAAATTTAATGGTGGAGGTGTCAGCCAGGGAGCAAGCTCTATTGAGTGGGGATTTTTTGTTTGTTTGGGTGTTTTGTTTTTTCTGCTTTTGAAAGAGGGAGTAGCAAGAGAAGGAGAAGCAATACAGGCTTTGGCCAACTTCAACTGTTGGAATAAAACATTACCACTGCATGAGTGTCCCTTTTTCTGCTGTAACATTTTTTGTCTCACACAAAGAGTGATACAGGTTGGGTGGACTTGGAGGCTGGATCAGTTACTCAATCTGCTTCTGTTGTTTCTGCCACGCAGGGTGACTATGACCCCAGCAGAACCAAAGTTCTTCATTTCAGCATGAACCCAGCAAGCTTGGCCAAGCAGCAGCGCAAGGAGGAGCAGCAGCAGCTGCAGGAGGAGTGTGAAAGGCTGAGGGAGCTGGTGAGGGTCCTCGAAGGAGGCGGCTCCATCTCTGGGAATCTGGAAGGAGTTGGGAGTTTTCAGTCACCACAAGAAGTTGCAGGTAGGCTGCTGGCTCCTGGTCGTGAAGATGCACTTACTCATCTGTACTGCCAAAGGAACTGACTGCAGAAGCAGATGGAGACATTGCAGACAGTGTGCTTGATGGAATGGTTATAAGGAAAATGAAAAAAGCTGGGTTGATGCAGGAAAGAGTGTATGTGTCGTGGCAATCCTGTGGCAGTTTGGTACAGAGGGTAGGTGGTAAGAAGAAGTAATAATAATCCATATCATTTGCTCATGATAAATGAAATACCAATACAACAGCCTTCATAGGTTAGTGCTGCTGATGGAGTAAAAGGAAATATTTCCTTCCTTTCAGGGCTGGTTTAGCCCTTGAGGTAGTACAGACAGCAGGAAATAACTTTCATAGCTGCAGGGAAGCAAGTGGTTGAAATCTTTTCAGACCTGGCTTAAAACAAATTAATATTGTTTATCAGTGTATATGTGCCCCATTAATCACAGCTACGTTCAATACTCCATGAAAATAGAGTATATCTTTCACTGAGCTAAATACATTTCACAGAATCTGCGGCTCTTCTCCAGTACAGTCTGTCTTCCCTTCACATACCTGAACGAGAATCTTTACTACAGTAACCCCAAAGTCAACACCTCCAGACATGCTCTCAGACTCTGTAAGTCAAGGTAAAGTTCTCAATAAATCATGACCCATCACCTGCAACACTGCGAGGGAAATGGGCAGAGTCAAGTCATGCTGCAGAGCCCAAGAAATCTTACTGCTGTGACTCTCTTGCATGGACCTTGCCCTCAAAACATTTTTGTTAGAGAAAAGTAAGAGAGCTGAAGGTCTGTGTGGAGCTAACCTGTTGCGTGCCAGCAGCACGTATGTGGTCATTGTCTGGAGGACCAGATCTTCCCGCAGATGAGACTAAGAGGGCAGAGCTTTCCTTGAAGGCTGTGTGTGCTGGAGACTTGAGACCCACAAAAGGGCAGAGCCCTGGTTTAAAGAAAATACACAGAAGGAAATATCTTTCACTGTTACAACACCAAAATTCTCTGCAAGTAGTTTGCTTGTTCTCCCATTGCTCAAACAATAGTCCTTTATTACTGCTACGAATGTGTTTGTTCTGGCATCTCATAATGTATTATGGTGCTATATAGCCTTAAAAATACGACATGAGAAGTGTAGATGGGGGTGGTTTATAAAGTGAATGGCTGACTGGGTGTTAGAGGTACAATGACAGTTTGTCGCTGTTGTTAGTGGATACTCTAACAAATGCATAAGCATTAAACACTTCCCAAACATTTAAGGAAGATCGTCTTTGTCTGTAAGAGCTTCCAGTCTGAGACCCCGCTGAGACTCGAGCAGTTCTTGGGGGTAGCAGGAGCATTGCAATTTTAATGTGAAATGCACTGGTGTTTAAATTATGGTAGACGCTGCTGCCCAATGCCCTTGTCTGTCGTTATGCCCTCGAGTACCTGGCACATGTAATGCTGCAGATTCAGAAGCTGACAGTGCCCCTCCAGCCCAGGGCAGAGAGTGCCAGTTGGGGGCAGAGAGGGTGCAGAGGTGAGGTCAGCTCTGTGTGCCTGCCGCTGATGAATGAACCTCTGGGGTGTCATCTACAGTAATTAGACCATTTCTTCTGGGGGAATGCATTTCTCACATAGGCGTCCTGTGATTTGTTATTTATAATTACTATGCTGCTGCTTTTCACGCAGTTGCTTTTAGCTGTTTGTGAGGTGCTTCTGTTGCGGGGATGTTACTAGGTTTGTCATTAGCTCACAAGGAATGCATTTTTAAAGCTGTTTTCTCTTCTGCCTTTGATACTGACAGGAAAACAAACAGCTTACTGGATTTCAGGGTGTTTCCAGCCTCTCATATATGTGATGCTTTTTTTCCTTTTGCCCCACTCCCATGCTACATGATTCTGACTTCTGGTCACCAACTCAAACAGGAGAGAGCATCAGCTGCAGAGCCTGGCAGGGTGGGAAATACTTCAGTGTCATTTATCACAGTCACAGGAGGGCCCTTTGCATTCTCAGAGTGCCTGTAAGTGCGTATGGAAGCGGTTAATGTAAACAAAATGGGGAAAAGAGCTGTGAGTGAGGATGGAGGAGCCCTGTGAATGACTGTCTTTGAGACCAGGGCATGTGCATAGTAAGCCAGGTTATTTAGAAAGACCTTGAGTTTTTTCTTGTATTTTACGTACTTGTGTGCATCACTGTCATGCATGGGGAGCGTTGCCATAAATAGTCCCAAACCCTCCTTTCTGCTGCGGGAACATTCAGCAGTATGGTTGGAGGATAAAGGCTGTGTATATTAGGATGTGCAAGAGATGCTGAGGGTGTTACAGCCCTGACTTGCAAGGTTAGCAAGTGTATCTGAGCTGGCTTTAAATTAGCCAGATGGATGCCAGATTTGGCCTTCTTGCTGGGGCAGGGCAGAGCTCCTGGTGGGTTAGGGGACAGTTCCTCAAGCGCACCGTGCAAGCTGTATCCATTTTTGCATTGACTCTTTCCTGCTTAACTCACACAGCATCTGCAGTGTGGATGTTCCAGGAGTGGTTTAACAACATGCATTCACGTGGCCAGAAAATTTACACTGTCTCCCTTGGGATAAGAAATGGAAGATCCAGCTTTCGCTGTTTTCTTGGGATCTCATCAGCTCTGCCCACAGGAACGGCTGCCATATGCCTTCCATTTTAGTGTATTTTCAAGGTGTGAAATGGGAAGCATGTGGCAGAAACTCCCTCTGCTCCGTTTGTCACTGTGCAATTGGCTGCCTTGGGGAAGGAGGTTTATTGTGCATAATAAGGGAGCAGGTTTCAGTGAGGTTTGTGGAGCTGTTTCTGTACAAAAATAACAAGAATTAGAATTTTTCTTGCACCCCTTTCTGTCAGCTGCATCACCCATATGTCTGTTTATCCATCTCATTCGTATGACACATGCAAGAGGCAAATTCAATTCTCTGAGCTTTTGGGGTGGAGGTCCCTCATGTCAGAGTTGAATGGGATGAAGGGAGGCTGAGGACAGAGTAGGAAAAGTGAATAAAAGCAGGGAAGACAACAAAGGTCATATGTAAGTTTGTATTTTGCCTTTTGACAGACAGAGGTAAATGTAAGGGTTTTACTGTCCTATTTTGCCATATAACCTGAACGGCTTATTGGCAGAGGTGAGGGATTTGGGTGGCCTCTAGCCAGTCAGGTTTGCTGTGTTCAGCAAGCCTGTGTGATCTGCAACAATTACACTTAAGGTTCCAAGAATTATAATTATATCAACCCAAAAAAGGCATTCAGGACAGTGATGTTGATGGTTTTGATAATAATGTATTGGCCATTATTAAATGCGTTTACTGGACTCGAGGCACGTTTTTTCTGATCATGGTTCTGACTCCTGGATAGGTAATAAGGAAATCATTACTGTGGACGTTAAAGCTCATTAAATGTGACTCTATTAAAAAATCAAGGTTATGCTGGACTTTAAATCTCTTTGAGCATAACCGCTGGAGGCTGCAGCAGAACCTGGCAACTTGCCACGTAGTTCAGTGGTCCTTTCCTCTCATTTATGCCGTAATAGTCTCTGTTCAAATGGGTACCGGGGCTATTGCGCAGGAGAGCTTTGAGCACTGTGAGCTGTAACAGCGTGCTGTCCTTTTGCAAAGCATAGATTTGCACGCAGGGTTGTGCAGTATTAATGGGGCAGATCTGCAACAGCCGCATTATGGGAATGGGCTGTAACTTTATGGGTGTTTTGTTTCTCTCCCGGTGGCTGCCCGGGTCCGGGTTGTGTAAGAGCAGGGTGCACCAAGGTCAGGCTGCCATCTGGGGAGAGGCTCTGAGTCCTCCTGTCTCTGAAACGGGGATGCAGATTGTAACAGCTTTGGAAAGGTGGCGCAGGGCATCACTGCCCAGATTTGGAACCTGTTCCAGTTCTGCATTTCTCTTTCCTGTACTCTTCACACCTTCCCTCTCCTCTTCTGTGTTTCAGGCTGCATCTTCTGGGTTTTTTTTTTCTTCCAGCTCCATAGCTTTTCCTGGTGTTTTTTTCTGTTTCTCTCTAGGCCTCTTTCTGTTCGGATCTTGCTTTTTCTGTCTTGTGTTGTCCTGGTGGACCTCTTGATTTTTCTTTTCTGGTGCTGCTAGAGATGGAATTCGGTCTTAGCTGCAAGCAAATCGGTAGATGGCAGCTAATGGGGAGCTGGCAGAGTAATGGCTTGTGTATCGTAGCAAGACACAGGCAGAAATGAGAATGCTTCAGGTGCTGATTATTTCTGTTTGTGTTCTCATCTTAAAAGTAGCGTATTCAAAGGTAGGAATGGGTGACCTGTGGAAGTTGGTTCCTGACTAAAGAATGCAGTAATGCAAATTTTCCATGAGCTCTCATGATTTATTGCTATTCTGTAGGTACAGTGGAGCATTCCGTTCTCTCATGAGGCCTCTCTCCGTGAGAAAGGGGAAAAGTGCTTTTGATATTCTTTCTGTTGAGAGACAGGCTGGCACCCCTACCAGGAGGGAGGATGGGGAAATCAACTACAATTCAACCATCTGTGGAGAATTTTGGAAGTGAACTATTTTCCTGAACGTAATCCCACCAAAAAGGAAAGCTGTTCATCCGTCTCAATGGTTTCAGTGTCCTTTTTCCCTTGTTAAGGAAAAATAGGAAGAGGGGGTTGCTTGATGAGGGACTGGAAAATCTCACTCTGAGGCAGGTGTTTGACCCTAACAGACATGCTACATCTGGTGTTCAGCAGAGGCTGTCTCCAGCATCACTGCCATGTCAGGGCTTTGTAAAAATGTAATTAATTGGAATTAAATTGGGTAATGAGTTAATATTAAAATAATCTAATCTTGTTGAAGTGACAAGCCAGAGATGGTAAAATTTGTCACTGTCCCAGCATGCTTGTGCTTCTTATGAATGTGTTTCTGAGTACAGAAGGCGACAAAAAAGGAGCAGATGGAATTTAGAAGTTGCCGTTCTCCATCCACCGTTGGCTGAGCTGTTGGTGCTTGGAAGCCTTGGTGCTTCCTACCATCTGCGTATAGGAAATCCACACATGGTGAGGGCTGCACCTGCAAAGGAGACCTGAGCCCACCTGATGAAGGGTTTTGTGGTGACCTTAGTTGTTGGTGGGTGCACATGTACAAACGCGGCACCCGTATCTCACTTTGTGCCAATGGCTCCCAGCATCTCACCAGTCAAACAAGGTTGGGCCAGGTAAGCACATAGAGGGCACCTCTTCTTCGGGCACATAATGCCTATTCCTAAAGCAGAGGAAAGATTCATTAGGTGTCACTTCTTTTGATGGTGTTTTAACATGTCGATTCCCCTTCAGTTTGTACTGAAGGAATTGCTTTCTTTCTAAAGGGATGCAAAGTGAAGGTCCAGGGCATTTGCTGTTTTCAAATGTTAAGGGACTTTTGGTAAGAGCAGGATGTTAGCCTTTCTGCCCTGCCTCTATTTCAATAAATTGCTTTCTGCATATCCCTTTTCTTCTGGAGTTTATAAAGAGCTTGTCTTTGCCTCTGTTGTTTTGCTGTGCACTGATGAAGTTCTGTCCTCTCTCACTCCAGAGATGGCCGCACATTACTGATGGGGAACGAAATCGTTCCCTACTGCTACCTGCATCAGAAATGTTGCATAGGTGTAGTGTGCAGAACAGAAATGATATGGGAAGCAGCGCGCAGGATGAGTGTTATTAGCAGCAGTCCTTGGGAGCTGCTTTGCCTGGCCCGCTCGGAGCCTGCCTGCCTCCCCGTGCTGACTCTGCAGCTGAAGAGCAGTGCCTCCTTGGGTCAATCCCCTCACCTCTCAGCTAGTTATTATCATTACTGCTTTTATGGTGCTAGTTTCTCTACTGCAAGACATTTAGACCAGTCTGGGACCTGAATAGTATATTAAGACTGGGAATAAGCTGGTAGTTTAAAGAGCTTACTTTGATTTCCTTCCTTATCATCCATATCCCTTTGTCCCAGCCCAGCACTGTAGGTAAGGAGGTGGGGCTGCTAAATATACCTGTTTTCCAAAAAGGCTGTAGCCAAGTTGAGACCTCCTGTACGTCAGTATTGACAGTGTTACGGTGGTCGGTGGGCACAATCTATACAATCCTTTTACATTACAGTGGCGTCAATAGATTCGGGCTGTCTAGCCACAAGGGGAAAGTACCTTGAAGCCTTCATGTGTTCTGATTCAGCAACAGTGTGGCCTTTGATGGTAAATGTTCTGCACTACTGAAGTCAGTGCAGGCGCCTGTAAAGAGCCAGGTTTCTTGTCTTGAATGAAAGTATAGTACCTCAAGAGGGCTGAAAGAAATGTTCCCTGGTTAAAAAAAAATAAAAGGCTTTTATCCTATATAACATTTGTCATCCAGATAGATTCCCAAGTTTTTTTGGAGATAACACAGATATGAAGTCATGCAGCACTGAATATATTGAAAACAGTGTGCCCTGCCTATGGCAGCATGCCATGAGTCTGTTAAACAACCAGAGACTTGCCCCTGAGCACAACTTAATCTGTGTGCTGCGAACGGCCGGGACGTGAGCGGGCGGACAGGGGTTGCTGACCGAACAAACCCCCGAGGATGCCTGAAGCCTGCAGCTTCTTGTGAAACGGTGACGGGACCTGCCAGCGAGACACTGCTGGGACTTTCGGACTCTGTCTGCTGTCCAGGGAGGCAGAGGTTTGTAATAAATCCTGTAACCTACTTCTGTTGGAGCTACTGAATGTGTAAAACTTGGTGTCAGTCAAAGGTTACTATCCAGACTGCACTTAGCCTTCACAAAGAGCACAAGAGCTGCAGGATTTCTTCCTGGCCCCTCTTTTCCACCCAGTTCACATGTGGAGTTCCTGGGTGCCTCAGTATTTCTGCTTTTGTAAGAGGCAGCCTGTGAACCTGCATGATACCTCCATACAGCTCCAGTGATTCCTACAAGGGTGGTTTTTTTAAAGCATCTCCTACCCTTTCACTAGGCACTGTGTAGAAGTTGATGACAAAATGTTTAGTCAAAGCAAAAGCCTTGCTCCAGAGAGAATAAAGCCAGTTTACCAAGAAGGAAATAGTAAAATAAGTTAGGAAGGAGAAGAAAATGGAGTAGAGAGAAACAAGCATATGTGGTGAAGGGGGCCAAATTTAAACACTGAGCTATGAGAACATCTACAATGGTTTCTGTAGCAATATGAGGAATGAGGCTCCCAAGGGAAGGGTCTCTGGGCATAGAGATCCTGCGTTGAATTTGAGTGCCATGGAAATGAGTAGCACTGCAAGAAAATACTGTTGGGGAGAAGACTGCATGTTTCCTTGTTCAGTACTGATGCAGTAAAGCCGTGGTGTTACCTCTGAGGAGGAGGAGGTCCCCGTTGCTGAGGTAGAGAGGAAGGTTAGAGGTAGCTAATGTCATTACAGACAGGCACATAGCAAGGTTAGAGGTGATTTCTGGGAGCAGATAAATCAAGAGAAAATGTGTGGAGAACCTGGGCTGACAGTGGGCATTCTGTCTCCTCCTGGCTTACTCTATGCATGACTTTGGAGGGCAACCTGTAATAGAAACAATACTTTTAAGCCTTCTGACTTTGGCTTCTAGTTCTCAGTCCATCAATGGCTGACTGAAGCACGAAGTGACCATAAGGAAGAATTGTTCTCACTACCTGAAGTAGCCACCAGAAGCAGCCGTGCTCCTTCATTTATAACCAGGGGAAGTTCAGAGCCTTTGCAAGGAGAGAAGTCAATGAGCAACAGAAGGACCCCAAACCTTTCCCCTCCCGTGTTTTAACCCCTTCTCACCTGCCCAAATCCCTATAAAATACCATCACATTTGCACCATATGGAAACTGCCACACTGCAGATGGCACCCTTCGTGGCCGTGGTTCTTCTGTATCCCTCTGTGCTGATGGTTTGTTACCAGCCGGAGAGAAGCCAACAGGCTGTTGAGCTTTACAGATCTTGGTAAACTTTGGCCGTTGTTTTTCCTGCTTGGATATTTGAGTCAAGCTGTCATTATTTAGTTGTTGCCTTCTTGGTGGCTATGTAGCAGTCAGGATTCTCCCGCTAGATCTCTCCAGTCCAACATCTCTCTTGAAGGGAAGGAAACTCAGTATTATCTGCAGCTGCCCTTTGGATCCTGCGGGGTTGTGATGTGAGCTGCCTCTTACAGCAGTTTGCACCACAGAGCAGCTTTTGATTAGGACCGACATGCCATAAGGCCTCTGGATGTACACAATTGAAAATGCTCTTTCATTCATCAGCAGGATTGAGAAGAAAGGCTTGTGCTGATGTCTCAAATTCAGGCTGACACAATTTTCCTGACATTAGAAAAACCAGCCTGCCAGTATGGTAGAGCATTCCAGCAGGGGAGAGCCTCAGATCTCTGCTCTGCGTCTTGTCAATGTATTGTTTCTCCTGGAAATTAAAGCTTGATGCCTTTCTGAGCAGTAGAGAGTAGCGGAGATCTAGTCAAGGAACTTAGCAAGGGGTGTCGAGGTTACTGGAAACATCTTCAGAAAGTCTCGTGATGGCAAGGTGAATGTCCCCTTGGTTGGAGGTGTTTATTAGATTCAGGAAAGATGACAGGAATGGGAAAGTACTGAACTTACTTACACTTCCTGTCTCAATACTATCCAAGATGGCAGCATCCTTGTTATGGTAGGTTCATAATGGGGAAAAAATTACTGAATCTGCTGTTTTTCTCTGGAGTCCTCATTTCAATTTCCAGGTAAGTATACGTGGCCGGGAGCTGAAATCTGAACTGCCTTCACAGAATAAACAGGGACTCCTTAATGCTGAATCCCAAATGAGGTGGGGTGAATGTGTAGAGACTGAGAAATAAACCATGTCTACTCTTTCCACATGTTAAAGGGGGAACATAGAACTAAAATTCAGAAGCTGAAGGGTAACTTTTTACACAGGCTGTTTCTGGTTCACCTACCTGTCTCTGTGGGAAGCTGTTCCTTCTGGGAAATACTGTTTTCCAGTTGTGTTCCCCATTTTTCTTTTCACTTACTGTGATTATTCAGGGGCCGTAAATGAAGTAAAATCAGGCTGTTTCAATATTCTAGAGCAGCGGCTGTATTTAAGAAGTTTATATTTGATGAGTAAGTTGATGACATTGCATTATGTGAATTTGATGTGCAAAGTTGTCACTAAAGTGTAAACATAGTGACAGCAGGACCAGCAATTCCCAGCCTAATCAAGTAAGCAGAGTAACACATTCTTTGAGCTATAGAGTAATAGAGACTCATTTACATATTAAAATGAGAGAAGCTACACAGATCCAACAATTAAGTTGATATTTTAATTGCATAAAAGTCAGGAGATTCAAAGTTGTTTCCTGCATCAGTTCATTTGTCACCCACATGTATTTGTAGTATTTTCAATTACTTTATTTGGTATGCAACTAATGGGGAGTAAAATACATGAAATGTTAGCCATGGAAGAAAGGAGAGCTTTGGATTTGCTGGGTTAGAAAGCAGACTAAGAGAGTTGAGAATTTCTTGGTCTGTTTAAAAATAGTACAAACAAATTCCAGGTAATTTCTTTCTTAATATTCGAGTGGACATGTTGGGAGTGAGGGAGAGGGAGCTATATTCAAATGCAATGGGAAAAATTCCCGTTGATCTCAATAGACCTTGAGTTATATCCTTAGCTTCTTGTTTTCTTTTTAAGGAATAAGCTTTATTTAATTGCAAATTCACACAAATGCACTAGTACCACTAAGAATTACATCGATATATGGATTCTGTCCTTGGTGTTTATGCTGGTTTCACAGTACTGATCTTGCATTCAGATAAGCGTGCACGTATACAGCTCCCCTTATCTCCCCATGCTGATGTTCTGATATATGAATGCTTGTTCCCTGTGCTCACAAAAAGCTATTCACATGCCAAGTCTGATGATTTTTTTTTAATCCTTCTTTGAATTAGACTCAAGAAAGAATGTGTTTGAAAAGGTTAACTAATGGATACACTTTTCTTCCTGATGAGGAAAAGAAAAATAGTGAAGTGCTGAAAAATGGTCAAGCAGAGTTTTGATCAGGCTTTTCTAATCAAATACATTCTAGGCGGTGAGCGAGTAGAAGAAATGTTAATCCATAGTAGATTTATTTGGAATGGAGAACATTTATTTGGAAAGCAATCAGCGTATAAAAGCAGACACTTGTAATTACTTTGTCATCTTAATCATGGCACTGACATCAGTACCATGATGTGGTAATGCTGTGATAGCCTTTTGAATGTGGTGCTGACGTAAGAATGTCAATAGGAAGGGGGAGATGCTTCTCTTAGTATCTTCACACTTATCAGCCTGGTTTGCTAACGTCCAGGTATTTTGGGCAGTTTGTCCAGTGGTTACTAATCACCCAGTATCCTAAACAGAAAGGCCTGAGACCTTCTCAGCTCATTTGGAAGAAAGCCAGCACCTTGTCATCCCCTTGGGAATCTGCCAGTGGACAGTTCAGCGGCTGGAGCGCTGCTGGGATGAGCTCCCGGCATGGCACAGATCAGCAAGGAGATGGCAGTGTTCTGCATGGTGCTGGCGTTGGCACGGTCATCTCATGCTTCTGGTGTGATTTTTGTGCCAGGGAGGTGAAGGCATGGGGTTAAATCATAGCAAGTCTTAAAACTCAGAGGAAGGTCATGCCTGTCCATCAGGGATTTCTGAGCTTCTGGGAGCAATCCATTATTTAGACTAAACTAAAGCTACCTGGTGTGGTTTATGTAGTCACAGCAGCAGATGCAGTCTTCACTTGCAGTTTCAGTGTTTCCACGTTTTCTCCATTTCAGTGCCAGTTAACTGTCATGATCTCCAGTTAGAGAGCAGTAAGTCAATCCAGCCTCCATTAGGGAACAGCATATTCATTCCTATATACAACCAGCTCCAGCTCGATGGGTGAGAATCAGACAGACGAAAAGCTGGTGGAAATCAGATTCACGAATTGCCTTTTCACTCCCTGGCTGCCTAAGTGTGTTTCTGTCTGTATTGCATAGGAGAGTCTTGATGTGTCTGTTGAAGTACCATGGCGTGGTGGGTTATTGGGTAGGTATGCAGCTTTGTAAAGTTACCTTCTGCGATGATCAGATACCATCACAGGTGTGCAGCAGAAGTATTTAAGTTAAATAGATCAGAGACTTACCTAAGGAAGGGCCGGAGGCGGCAGCAGCAGCAGCATCCACCTTCGCTAGAGACTGCAGATATGTCATCAAAATCGCACTGCTAGCGGCATCAAAGGCAAGGCGTAGATCTGAAAGATTCAGTGAAGGTTTTCTGAATAGGCTGATAATGACGATGGCGTGTGATTCCCCTTTTAGACTGCCATATTGCGATGACTTCCCTGAACTGAAGCAGAATTCAGGTGTGGGGAAGTTTCCATGTTGTTTTACAAAAGCAGTAAAAATAAATCCTAAGTTAGGACTGGTGATGTTAGATCTGTGTAATAGATGTGGGCAAAAGGCATTTTCATCTTCAGCCACCATCTGAAGTAACTCCTGGCCAGGTTGTTTCCATGATAATGTCCCTTGGTATGTGGGCAGTGTGCTGATGTGTTTGCAAGCTCCCCGCACAAGGTGTTTGGACTCCCATGGTGCCACAAAGAGTAGTGGAAGTTATTTTTCACTTCCATTTCAAAGCACTTCTTTCTACTATAGGATCCTTCGCATTTTACAACCTGAAAAGGTCACAGAAAGAGGAGGGGAGCATTAGCCTGTGCTTGTATTTTGGAGTCCCTAGGAAGGTTTTGATGAAATGAAAAATTTTAAGCAGAATATTCCCATATATGCAAAGCCTTCATCTGCAGGGTGATGTCCTAAACCAAATGGAGAGGATGCCTGTAGCACTTGGGAGCAGATATAGAGCTAATGGCATCTTAGTTACACCTGAGGTAGCTCTGAGTCCTAGGCTGCTAACTGCTAACACTTAGAAATAAATATGGATAAAAATTAGACCTACGCATATCCCACTTATTGCAGCATGTTAAACACTGCTGTTCTCCTCTGTCAAAGGTGGAGTGAGCCAGCCTGTTTCATAAAACCAGGGCAAATGAGCAATTAGTAAGAAATAGTGTTTAGGAAGGTATAAAGTTGCTCTGAGAGCTATAAAATGTCTCTCCTTGTTTTGCTCATAGTTTAGAGTGGGAATGTTTGACACTTAACAAAAGCTGACTAATTCTTTGTTTTTTCCTTTTAATGATCAGAATTCAGGGGAGAGCTGACTGTGACAGGCAGGAGGAAGCATTGCCATGAAAGCGAAGCTCTTTTTAATTAGAAAGTCCCTTGGATGATTTACTTTCTAGCGATTTGAGTGCTGGCCGGTTTGAATGTGTCAGCAGTACTGACCAGCACGATACAGCTTGTCAGCACAGGTTCTGTTTTGCTCTTCAGACATCAAGAGGTGAAGCCTGCTCCAACAAGGAGACTCTGTGATGAGGGAAATTATAACTGCAGCCAGCCGTGCTAGTGACTTCACCATCTGCTGTGAAGTCTCTGCCTTGAATGCCAGCACTTGTGGTAGCAGGCATAATGATGGTAATATTTTCCACTTCTGTAGCACCCTCTGTCCAAAGGTCTCTGAGTGTGCTACAGATACTAATTAAGACTCTCAGCACCCATGGTAGGTGGGCATGAGTCTCCACACTGGCTTTTCTTGCTTGCAGAGTGTAAAGAGGTTGGGGCACTAATCTTTGGGCAGCAATTTCTTCTGTCAGGCAGCGCTGGAAGAACAGAAAACCTCTTGTACTGTTGTTAGTTTAAATCAGAGCTGTATTAGGGAGGCAGTCTGGCTGGCGTTAACCTGCGGGAGTGTAAGGCAGGGGCTGAGCTTTGTGCTCCTAAGTGGGCTTGTTGGGGGAGCACCACAAGCTGGGTCTGCTGTAGCTGTTCCAGTTTCTTACAGTGTAAGTCTTGGAGTAGGTCTTATAACTTGAATCCAGTTCGGTCCTTAATATGGGGCCTTCTGAGGAAACTGGACTCCTAAGATCAGGCTGCAGCCGCTCAGTGCAGTGCTCTACATGTACAAAATCATAGAATCATAGAGTAGTTTGGGCTCGAAGGGACCTTTAAAGACCACTTAGTCCAGCACCCTTGCAGTGAGCAGGGACATCTTCAACTAAATCAGGTTGCTCAGAGCCCCGTCCAACCTGACCTTGAATGTTTCCAGGGATGGGACACCTACCACCTCGCTGGGCAACCTGTGCCAGTGTTTCACCGCCCTCATTGTAAAACATTTCTTCCTTATATCTAGCCTGAATCTACCCTCTTTTAGTTTAAAACCATTACCCCTTGTTCTATTGCAATAGGCCCTACTAAAAAGTTTGCCTCTGTCTTTCTTATAAGCCCCCTTCAAGTATTGGAAGTCCACAATAAGGTCTCCCCGGAGCCTGCTCTTCTCCAGGCTGAACAGCCCTGACTCTCTCAGCCTGTGTCCATAGGAGGTGCCCCAGCCCTCTGAGCATCTTTGTGGCCTCCTCTGGAGCTGCTCCAACAGGTCCATGTTTTTTCTGTGCTGAGGGCTCCAGAACTGGATGCAGCACTCCATGGGGGAATCTCACCAGAGCACAGGGGGAGAATCACCTCCCTCGACCTACTGGCCACGCTGTTTTTGATGCCACTCAGGATACAGTTGGTTTTCTGGGCTGTGAGTGCATATTAGTGGCTCACGTCCTGCTTTTCACCCACCACTACCCCCAAGTCCTCCTCTGCAGAGCTGCTCTCAATCCGTTCATCCCCCCTGCTGATACTGGTGCCGGGGGTTGCCCCAACCCAGGTGCAGGACCTTGCACTTGGCCTTGTCAAACCTCATGAGGTTCACATGGCCCCACTTCTCAAGCTTATCTTAAATATAGCCAGGACTTTAAGTCCCCAGCAGATGTGTTGCCTGATCAGACTTTCAGTATGTGAAACCATCACTCTTTTACTCTTTTACTCCAAGCAGTGAGTTGAGGTGCCTGTGTGTAGCAACCCACAGTGAGCCTCACACCCGCAACATTGGAGACTGTGCCTGAAAATGCCTATAAATAGGACAGATTCCCCCTGGCTGTATCCATGTTCTGTAGTGGTGTCTAAGGTTCTGGATGCTTTTTTTTTTTCCCAAAGGGCTTTTTTTTTTTTTTTTTTACAGCTTTATTTTATATAACTCAATCTTTCTTACAGAAGACTAACAGGAAAGCTTTTCCATAATCTGCATTTCTGTAGTCTGCAGGAAGTGGATGAATAACATTGTATGGACCATGAGGAAGGAGTAAGCAGATGAGAAAGGGAGAAACTTGACCACAAATCTTTAATGCATGATCCCAATACTCACATTCCTGGATTCAAAAGTATGTTCCCATGAAGATTCATATAACGTGCTCTTCAGTTAGGTAGAGTTGTGGCACTGAAGCTCTTCCTTCCCATGAGTGCAAGGTGTAAAAAAAAACCTGCTGGTTAAGATCAAAGATACACCTACTATCCGCCATCTCTAAGAGGAAAAATACTGTTGTCAAGTATCATTACATGGTGTGTAAGTGTATTTGAGGCTGTTAAAGACAGTTATCCTCAGAGATTTATACGTAACAGGTTAAAATGGGGGAGGGTGGGGGAGCAAACCCTTGCTGTGTTTAATTATTGCTGGGTGCTGCATGCACTTTTCTCCATTATTTACTTAATCTTAAATGCCAGATGCTAAAGGGCACCAGCATCAATTAACTGCTTAATTAGACTTGCAAAGAAATCATGTAATTTAGTTATAGGCAAATAAAAAAAAGAAAAAAACCCGCACAGAACAGAAGCTCAGGGCTCTCTTTGCAATCATTCTTAAAGCTCCCTGCATACATTGTTTGCTTTCATCGCTTGCTGGAAACTCTTTGGAGCACTCTCTGTGCCGCTTGCCTTGTAGGGAGGTAAATGGCTGGATGCAACATCACTTGTTCATTGCCATTCTGAGTGGATTTAGCCACAGCTTGCTTTGTTGCTCTCCAAATTCTTTTAATAGAGGTTTGGATCCGCTGTTCTTTGCAGGGATTTGTGTGGTGCCTTACTCTGATCCACAGGAGAACCTGGCCTTCGCCCTCTCTTTGTGTGATCTGCATCCCCTTCAGTGCTTGCTCTGGGTACCTAGTCTGGTGAAGACCATCCACTGTCCCCTGTTCCTGCTAGGAAGACACTTGTGGTGAATACATTTTTGTATTTTGCAGTGTATTTTAGCATGCAGCCAACAAAGCACTACATCTTTAGCAAAAACCCCTGCTTTTCTCACTACAAAATAATAGGAAGCAAGATGCTTTTATTCCATTAGTTCCCACTCTTATGAATAAGAGTGTTCAGAGGAGTAGAATGCATTCATTTTTGTTTCATCAAGGCCTACAACTCTGTCTGAATCTTTATCTTGCAAATTGCCTTAACAGCGTCGTAATCAATGCCTTGTGCTTGTGTATACGCGATGTTTTTCTCCTGTATAGGTGCTGCTGCCTTACTGACTCTGTTACCATTTTTCTCACTTCAGTATCGGCAGCGGTGCCATTTAGGTGCCTTTGCAGCATCCTGTGTTTTACAATTTTTGTTGCTTTCTTAGTGCCTAGATGTTGGAAGCTGCTGACGTATTTTTTTTCTCAGATGTCCTGAAACCTTTCTGAAAACAAGGTGGTGTTCAGTTTCTCAGAGCTTTGTTCTCCCTCTGTGCCTATGCTGTCTCAACACTGCTCTTTTCCTTTCTGAAAATACGACCTAGCCCTTACAGAGTTCCTTATTTCTTCAAAGCACTGTATAAACATTATCTAATTAAGTATATATAACATGCCCTAAAGTATGTTAAGGGAAAACTGCAGCACAGCATTGAAGTTTCCAGTCACTTGATCCACTGTAAAATCTGATTGAATCACTAATTATTTTTCAAAATGCTGTGCCTAATGACATGTATCAAGGAAGATCAGAGCTGCAGCCAGAAGCATTGGGAGCTGCTGCCAACGAGAGAGGGGCACTCAGGTAAGTTCTGTGTTAGTTCTAGAGTTGGTTTGGATAAGCACACCAAGGTAATAAGCAAAACAACAACAAAAAAGAGGAGCTGCAGCATTTGAATCTTTCCTGTTTTGATATATATAATCAGCTCTACATTTCCTGTTGAAATGTTCATTAAAATTGCAGCCCCTGTGATTATGCAGCTGCCTAATTCAAATCAATGGGGCTTCTGAAACAATTTCAGATATTTTTAAATACTGCTGTAGAACTTCCTTGTTTACAATGTTATGATTAAGCGACTTTTTTCTAAGTCATCTAAAGCATTAATAAAAATCTCTTTAGCTTTTCTCTGGTTTTTTTACTCTGAGCGGCTGCAAATAATGCAAACCTTGCTTTATGGCTTTATCTTTTCATTCTTAGTGCATGTCTATTTGTATTGATAACTAAATCAGAAGCCCAATTACACAAGTTCTTTATAATTCCTAGTAAGCCATAATTGACTTCTTTTGTTTTGGAGTCCTAATACAAATAAATAAACTGAATAGAGCAGCAGAATAAATAGCACTGAGAGTACAACAGCCATGCCTTGCTCCCAGCTCACTAACTTTTGGAAGCAACTGTTGATAATATCTATCAGCTAAAATATTTTGGTGTTATAACTGACACGTGGCTGTCCAGGAGGAAGATTGTAACGTCCAAAGGGCCGAGATACTTCAGCAGGTCTCACGCTGAAAGGGAGGTCATTTTAGTTTTACTGGAAAGATGCTTTCAAGGTGATTTCAGCTCTTTTGCTTTGGAATGCTTCAGAGCGATGCCAGTGTTCTTGTAAGTTTGTTTTAACGACTTTGGGTTTATTAACTTTTCACTTCTCTAATAACTCTAATCCCTTTTACTCTTTCAGAAGCCTTGGCACAATTCTGATGTGTTTAAGTTGCAAACATTGCAGGAAAATACCTAGATCAAAACATTGTGGGAGAGAGCCTGCATGAATGAGCAGATGTTTACAGTCTCTGACTTCTGTGGTTGAGAAAAAGCAAACACGTTTCTATAAAAACTCAGTGTGGTAAAAGCATTTTAGTTGCCTTTAGTTTTGTGCTTCACTTGCCTGTGAAGGTATTTCTTTAGTCGTCTTTCGCTTTTATTGCCTCACCCGAGCTGTACTTACTAACTCCTTTGTTTAACTCCACTTGGTTATGGCCCCGCCGGGGATGCCAGGAGCAGGGGAAGAGGCAGATCTGGCACAGCTCAGAGCTGGCTCTCTTGGTCGCTTAATCCCCCGCTGAGCCCATCTGCTCAAGCTGGTGTTGCTAGGTCAAGCATCAGGGTGGCCAGATGTGAACCGCTGCAGATGTTTTAGCACTGCGGTGCTGCTGAGCCCAGATGCTCTGCTATCAACCTGCCAGTGCTGCTGTCACAGCGATAGCAGCGTCCCTGCTCATGAAAGGGGGGATGAAATCATGGAAGCTGTGCAGGTCAGAGTTGGTCAGTGCTGACTGGCGATTGCTGACTGTATCGTTACTGGGTTTAGAAGTAGATGAAGATCTGAAATGAACTCTTTTTCTTTGGTACTAAAGAAGTAGGATGCAGCCTGTAGGACAGAGAAGTGAGTATTGTTATTTAGATGTCATCCTGTGTATCCTCTTGGTATTCAGGAGCTGGGCACCTATTGAAAGCTGGAGGTAGATGCTTCAGGTGTGGACATGGGAAGGGAATGAGATGGAGGGGATGGGAAGGACCAAAGCTTTTTCTTTAACGGAGAATAGATTGAATGTGATTTGGCCACTGCACCTTAATGGGTAATCCCCACTCTGAGCCTCAGATAAAAAGAAGAAATCTATAAGGCTAGGGAGAATGCAAGAGGATTTTTGCAGACTTTTCTCAGATGTAAAGTGAGCTACTGAATAGCACAGCCTTCAATGAAAACTTTTTCTTTGAGCACAGAGCCAATTCATTGATTTAGACTAGTTGTGTAAATCTGGGTTTTGCTGCTTGCACATCCCACGCACACAGACCTTTTGTGTGTACCGTTTTTATCCTTTCCTCACTTGTCCCTCAACATACATTTTTCCTAACCCTTTGGCTGACCTGTCCCAGCAGTGCTCTTCATGCCAGCAGCACGGTCTCCATGGCACTCGGTGCCATTGACCCCAGTGGGAGGTGTTCACAGCAGAAGAGAGTGACATCTTCTTTAAACCTAAACCTGAAATGAATCCTTCTCATGCAAGAGTGCAATGCAAGAGAGGAGATTTCTCTTGTGTGCTTGCTCCCTGGGTGTGGTGTGGATCGTTGGAGACCAAGAGTCAAGGTTACCTATATGCTATGCTCTTTTTCTATACCAAAATATTCTTTTTGGTGACTAAGCACCATGGATCTCAGTTTCTTGACTGATCTTATTTCAAACAGGCTAGACCCTGCCCTGGTTCAGAGCTCTCCAGAGCCAGAGAGATAGGAGAGTTCAAGCAATGCCAAGAAGCAAGAGGATCTTCCAAACAAACAGGGCAGGAAGGGAAGGATCTAGAGGCTGTGTAGGGGGAGTGCAGACTGCAGCTGAAAAAGAAAAATAGTGATACTCTGGGGTAGACCGTTCTTCGAGCCTGCTACAGCAGTTGTTGTCGGCAGGGCTTGCTGCAATAAGCATGTCAGCCTCTCTGGATTCCCAAAGTGCTCTGTAAACTTCACAGCAATAGGAAATATGCACAGGGATTGTTTCATCCATCACTAAAACGCATGCACGGCTAGAGTGAAATATAGTAAGCGCTTAGTGCCACACAGGAGCTGTCCTTATGGCAGAAAGTGAGAAGTGTCTTTTTAACTTGAAAGTGGAAGAGGCAGAATGCAGTTACGCGGATGGTGTTTGTATAGGACGCGAGGGCTGATACCACAGTCCTGGTTCGTGCCCTCATCCGCAAATAAAAATGCTCTGTCAGGAAAATGCTTTGCCTCTTCTGTAATGGTGCAGGTCTCAGTTTCTTATCTTCTCTGAAAAATGGTATATCTGCAGCACAGCGTGCTCCCTGCCATAACCTTTTGTTCATTACTGATTCAGAGAGTGAGTGCCAGCTGTTGAATCAGAGGGCTGGGACCAAGCTAAAGGTCGGGATTGTGCCTATGTACATAAAAGCAAGCATAACCTCCTCTTCTTTCTGAAAGCACTGGTGTGTGGACATCTAGAAGTTTGTATCTGTGAATTCTGTGGCTCTCACGTTAGGGTTGTGAAGCAAACAGACAGGTAGGAAAAGACAGTTTCCCAGTTAGGGAGAATCACATCAAGGGACTGATAGAGTTCAGGAGATAGCGGGATGGGCATACAGCCGTTGTTATTCTCCAGGGAGGAAAAAAAAATTGTTTCTGCCAGCAAGAGCAGACAATACCTGGGAGCAATTTGAAAAGCCAGGCTAACTCCCATGGCTTGCTGGCCTCCAAGATAACGCTTTTACCTGTGTCCTGTATCCCACTGCAAAGATGTTCTGCTGCTGCGTTTTCCAGCTCATGCTTACTTTCCAGTGCCTCTGTGCATCCAGCAGCTTTTGAGCTAACTTTGCACTCCTTTAAACTTTTTTTTTGGCCTTTTGTAGTTTGACTTGTGTGATAGAGAACCGAATGCCTTGCATCTGTAAGGAAAGACAGTCTCTCCTTCAAGATATGCACGGACTTATATACCTCTGCTGCATGTTACATTGAAGGGTTTTGCCTCTGTTATTTGAGATTTCTCAATTGTTAAAACATTTCAATGCCTGTCATTAGTGAAGGGGCATTAGGTTGACAGGACCAGTTTCACAGTCTCCCGTATTTACTCACCTCCATCAGTTCTGCTGAGCTTAATTTTAATTATAATCCATTGGGTCACCTGTGCTCCATCAGTCTTTTCTCTAAGGTTTTGTTTAATTAGAACTTTATTATAGAGCTAATTTTATTTTTTAAAGCCATCAAATTCCAGGCTGAGCTATGAATTTTCCTGTTAAACAGGAAGATATCCCAGGTCTGTGCTGTGATTCAGCAGATTCTGTGTTCTCAGCCCAGGCTGTCACCAGATCAGTGCTGTTGAATTAAGTAGCATCCTTGACTTTCTTTTCCTTAGCTCCTCTATCTGTAAAATAGAGACAGTGCTAATCTCTCATTTGTGTAACTCTGTAATGTTTGTCCGGCACTTCAGAGATGCCAAATACAATAAAACTGCCAAGCATCCTTTCACTAACAGGATTGATGATTTACACCCAAAATGCTCATTTTTGTGCTAAAACAAGATCACCTGAAAGATACTGCGGTTGGAACCAAACCAAGGAAGGGGGGAGGAGGAAACCATCTGTTACACAACAGCAAAAATGTTTCAGGGCGTTCGCCTGGGAAGCTCTGGGTGATGAGTTTGGAATATGAAGGCTTATTTATATGGATGAAGCTAATTTTCTCTAAGTTATTCATTTTTCACTGAGGGAATTACCTAATCTTACAGGAGATTCTAGGAGGAAAGATTCATTTATTCTTTGTCTCGTTCAGCCCCAGGCAAGCCTGAAGATGCTCTGCCTTTCCAGTTCTGCTTTTTTAACTGATTCTATTAATGGAGTTTAAAGATTTTCTTCTTCTGGATAAAAAGGGTTAATCTTTCTCATTCCCTCTCACCCTTCTCCTCCTCTTTTTCTGGAGAGTTCTTTTTTTGGCATCTCTGGCTGTTTCTATCATCTTCTCCCCCTAATCTGCCACTATCTGAAGAATTCATTACATTTCAAATCAGAGGCCTTGCTGCATACATTAGCAGGTTTTAATAGACTTGCC
The DNA here is from genome assembly GCA_035590275.1 of Ibycter americanus. NCBI lineage: Eukaryota > Metazoa > Chordata > Aves > Falconiformes > Falconidae > Ibycter > Ibycter americanus. The sequence goes on from JAVJGI010000050.1 coordinate 30,074,987, forward strand.
ACAACTCAAAAAGGAGGAAAAAAGAGAGAAGATTTAAAACCCTTGTCTTGCCGAAAGCAGACAGATTGACTCAAAAATGACTCAGTCAATAAAAGATGAGTTTTGAAAAGGCTTCCCTCCGCTCAAAGGGAGCTCGTATTCCAGCGAATTAGGTTTTTCTAAGCCCACTGTCAGAAATTAATAATACATACAGCATGTAAAATGGATTTAGCCCTCTACAGCCTTATACAAACATATCTTTGACTTGCTAAATGTGACACGACTACCAGGATTTTCCAGCCTTTATCCCAGGAGTTTGTCATCTCTCCAGAACGGTGACCTCAGTGCAATTTTTTAAAAGAAACCTGCTAAATGAGATTTTCATTAAGAGTATGTTTCTACTTCCCTCACCCTTTTTCCCCACCCAAACCCTCTCTTCAGAGCATTTTATTATTATTATTTGCAGTCAAAATTATGCCAAAAGCTCTAGTTTAAACGCTTAAGCTATTGAGTCCCTTTACTGGGCTCTTTCGAGTGGCCGTCCTTTGAAGAAAGAGATACTGGTCCTTCTGCACTGTAGCAGAAATTGGTCATCTGGGTGTTGGCATTTTTCTTGTGCTGCAAAAAGGCTTATAGGCCAGTAAAGTATCTCTTTCTTAGAAAAAAAGCAAGGGCTTCTGTCTTGTTAGATCTATCCAGAAGTATTCTTTTGTGATTTGAGGTCATCCCAGGTGGACCTGCTCATCTTGCTTAAGGTAATCTGAATACACAGGTGTGAAATCAGTCACCACTCCCCTTTGTCCCTCCACCAGAGTCCCTCAGCTGATAAGAATTAAGAGAGGTACTAATTTTAACCTCCTTGATGATTTGGCTAAATCCTTTTTTCAAACTCCTCTTGTCCTGTGCTTGGGAAGAGCTCTAAGAATCTACCGAAAATGTTGTCTTTAGCAGGTAGGTGTGTGTAACCTTCTGGGAGGCTGAGGGCTGACTGCATTTGTCCTTTTCTCATTGTTTTGTCATTTTTCCAAATCCTACTCTTGCCACTTTTTTTATTATTTTGGCTTTAGATCTGAGAGTACTTGACTTCAGTCCTGAAATCTTCTGCATTCCCTCTCTCTCTGAAAACCTTATTTTTTAAAAACTATTTATTATCAATTACTCTTGAAGTTAACTTCGCAAAGTCTCTGTGTGTCCTCACCTCCTCATGGATCTGTTCTGTCTCCTGGTTGTGTTGTTCTACATCTTGGCTTTCTTGTCCTATGCTTGTGGAAGGTATTGTGTGAATGTATGGCAGCAACATGATGTCTGATTCTGGACTATATCTCCTAGATGATGTAGAGAAACTTTGAAAAATGTCAGTGAAGAAACAAACACACTAAAGTGCTCCATTTTGGACCATTAAGTACAGATGTTTCTTGGACTGGAAATAGGCAGAGCTCATAATTTTTTTAATATGTTTATAGGTTGTATGAAAAGGCTGAGCTTAGAGTTGTTGACAATATGCACCCAAGTAGTACAGCAATAGTTCTTTCTTCCCCATCACCATGCTGGTGTTTAGAAGAGCTTTCATCAAAGTAACAAAATGCATTTTTCACAGAGTTGAAGGTAACAAGCTGGTTTAGCACTAGCAGTAGTATTTCACTTTGTAAGAAATTTCTACTTTTATCTCAAAGGGCAGACTGTTAGGTTGGGGGTTTGGGGTTTTTTTAAATATAATTTTGACATGTAAGTAGAAATTACCTGTCCTCAAAGGACAGCCAGTAGAATGTCACCTTTTCCAACACCATTTTCCCCACTGCTGAAGAAATTTGAGTGACTGGATCCCTTGGTCCATGTTGCACAGGCGTGGGACCCTACTTATTTCTCTCCAAGAACCATGAGTAATTGCTTGCTTGAAATTAGATAGGGCTTCTGCTCTTTGCCCCACTTCACTCATAAACGTTAGCCAAGTGAATGTTGGTTCTTGGGTCACATTATAAGATACAACCAGGAATTGTGCAGCAATCCCAGGAAGAGAACACCTGTCTATCTAGAAGATGTTTAGTCTTCAGTGCTTAAAAAGCATTGGAAGAACCAAACGTACAAGACCTAGAAATCAGCTGGATTTTTGCAGCTGAAAGAGGTATTTGAGTCGTTCTTCCTCAGCATCTTTTATTTATAACATACCAAGCTACTGCCCAGGATAAGTCTCCAAAGTTAATGTCCTGTCATCTTGTGTCATAATCAGGAGCTTTTAGTTCTCTTCTCCTAATGTGCCCCTAATGTTGGTATAGAGGTGAACAAAACTGAAGGGAAACAAGTTTGACTCTTCCTCTACTTTTGCGTTTGCTTCCAATTTAGTTCATTTTTTAATCTGTTCCATGTTCTCTTGACTTGAAAAAGGAGCTTTCCCAGTGAATATTATGTCACTTTAGCTTCCAACTGCTGTGCTGGGACATAGCCACCCAGTAATCTCCTTAGGAGTAATTGCTGGTGTCTTTTCAGATCATTTTTGTGAAAGGTGACAAACTGCTTGCTACAGTGAGATGTTAATTACACAGAGATGCCCTTTGTTTGAAAGCTGGTGCAGAAATTACCCCATGCAGTTGTTGGAAAGTCAGAGTTGTAATGGTAAAAAGTGAGGAATGGATCCATTCATTTGCATATAATTCCAGGGCTTATCTGTCATCTTTTGTGTAAACCATACAATTTCTGGCACGGTAGGGAATGTGTGCTCGTAATACAGAGGGACAGGAACATGGGCTTGCTCTCAGCATGGATCAGGGTTAAGGAGATATCACCAACTAAGAAGAAGGGGGCAGAAAAGAAGAAAACATGGTCTGCAGGAACTACATGGAGAAAAATGGGCATGGATATTCAATAAATCCGAGGTGGCAGACCAGCTCAGGGGAAATGGTACATCCTGATGTCCCCTCTGAGTAGGAATTGGAAAAGGGGAAGAATCTGTCTCATTCCAAGTGTGTATTGAGCTGAACTTTCCCTGCATCTGCCCTGAATCACAACTGAGACCTAGCGCATGTTTTTCTTGTTGCTCTTGTAGTCAGAGGCAGTTCAACTGTCCTTTTAACCATCAGATACACTACAGATGTCCAAGATGGACATCTTTCTCTGACACCGAATTAAAATCTTTGAAGTGCAGCTGAGGGCTTTCTAGCATGTTCCCAGTGTAAGTTTCTCAGCTTTTTCATAAAGAGATGTTTTTTGAAAATGAATGGCACAGGTATATGTGTTGTCTTGTGATTTAGAGTTAGAGAGGTCCAACAATACTTGGTTTGCCTTTTTTCTTCTTTCTTCTCTCTCTCTAGGAAGCTAGGAAGTCTCTCCAAGTAGTCAGTCAGTCCTAATGATGAACTTAACAATTAGAGCCTTAGTGCCCATCTTCCAAAATTTCTAATAAAATTGCATGAATATTTAATACCCAATTATTAAATATTTAAAAATTTAAAACTGAACTGGCTTGGAAGTTAGCACATGATGAATAATTCAGAATTGGGAGAGGAGGCTAGGTACTTGGGCTGAGACAGATGTTACCTTTCCTGTCTCCCTGCCCAGAGATGATCTTGGTGGGCCTCCAGTCTTGGGGCAGTTTGTGGGCATTGCTTGGAGGCTTCAAGCCTTTGCCCCTTGCTCAAGAGCATTAGCACAAGGTTAAAGGAAAGAACCCCCCGTGTTCATGATAACACTTCAGACTCCTGCGATGGAAATATGAGCTCCAGAGGCTGGAATGGTGTGCTTGAAAGCCTGGTTATCCAGGAGATGGCTCTGTTTCCAAACATCTTTCATGCTCCAGGGAAAAAAGATTGCTTGTCACATTCCTGCAGCTTTGTTATTTGAAAGCCCCTTTTCCCCTCTTGCTGCTCTGCCACTCCATGCTGAACCAGCGCTTCATTCAGCTACAGCACGATCATCTGTAAAGGATTGTTTTCATAACATGGACACCAGAAAATGAAGTAGAACGTGAAAAATATGCCAATAAGAATAGGGCAGAACCTGCTGTCCTCCGAGAGAGGTCTGGGGCACTCAGAAGAGTGCCCAGAGGAGATGCCTGGTGCGGTTTGCGAGCAGAGGAGGTGCCTTTGGAGCTGCCACAGGAGCACAAAGAGCAAAGGGGAGGGACTGGGGAAGGTCTGACTAGCTGGCATCCAGGGTGCTTTCAGGCCAAGAGCAATATGTTTGCAGTGCTGGCACTTCAAAACACTATTAAGGGGATAAACAGGGAGGGAAAAAAAAGGATTGACTAGAAGGAGTGAGTGGAGGCTTTTTAGAGCTTAATTTCCTTTGCAACAAAAGCCCTAAAACAAACTCCACAATCTTCTCCCATTAAAAACACAAATAAGGTGGCGTGCTGCAGAGACTTGCCTTTATCTGTTGCATTGCAATTGTATTTTCATCCCTGCTGGCTGGTTAAAGTGGTGTGCATTTTTCCTTGCTGTCCTCTGCGACCCTCCAGCCTGGCTGCACGCTGCGCACAGCAGAAGCGGTTCCATTAGTGCGGGCCGTGCAAACAAATGAAATGGCAAGCTGACCTTTCAGCAAAGCCACCTTACCTAGGGGATGGGGACACCGGGCTTTGTCTCAAAAAAAATGAGTTCTGGAGACAGTAAAGGTGTTATAAGATGTGTCAAGAAGAGAGGCAGTTCGTGGGTAGGAAGGGATTTTAGTTCAGCGCAGCACCGTGTGCTTATTTACAGCCATGCTCCGAGTAGTCGGAGAGTCTGCAGGGTTTAGAGTTCAGTCTGTGCATCCCAAGTAAGAACTAAAGGATGCCTGTATGGTGCCCTGTCCCATCTCAGACTCTGTCCTATACCACACAGTTATGTGATAAACTACTTTAGAAATGGGAGTGATCTCTTTAGGTGTTTATTAGCTCTATATTCAGATCCATCTGCCTGCAAAGCTATGATATCTTTGTGTTGTAAGCACGGGCTTCATGGTGCAGGGAAGAGAGGGGGACAAGATACTGTAATGTAATCTTGGACACTATCACTAGCATTTCCATGAGTCTTGAATTTGAGCATAGAAAGTTCCCAGAGTAAGAGCAAAATGGCTTTGCTCCTGGCAAAGCTTGAAATAATCTCTTGCCAGTGGTGAAAGCCTTCTCTTCATAGCCTCGGTGAACATCATTAGATAATAAACTGTAAAGCACTCTCAAATGCATGATTGAATATTGTCCACTCTGCATTTTGAATGACTATAGCTCCTGCAAAAAATCTTCACTTTGAGAGGGAACAAACAAATATTTCTGGAGCAGTTTTTCTGTGTTTGTTTTAATAGCAGATGTTGGATGCTGTTTCAAAGGTTTAAATAGCATCCAGTGTTTTGGGGTAGTAGTAATAGTGATGTGCCAGTGGAAATAAAATAATAGGCAGAGTGTAGAGGAGATGATTAAACAGGGGATAAATTTGTCTTATTAGATGCTTCTGCAGACCACCCCATGTAATTAACAATGCATATTATATATGTTAATTATAAAGTCCCTAGGATGAATTCTTACATTAGACACTTGAGCGGTTTCAGAACCACGGTTTTCCTTTGAAACAGCCTAGTGGAGAAGTGATTCTGACAAGTGATACAAGTTATGACCCTGTTCTTGCTACCAGACTTCCCTGAACTACAGCCCATGAAAAGTCCCAGTGACTTTTTTTTTTTAATAACTCCAAAATAGATTATGTGGAAAACAGCTAGACTGGAAGACTTATGCCTGATATTTGCTGGCATGTTCTAGAAGATAATTATTTTCCTGTAAACTGAAGTGATACAGTATATTTGTATTTTTAAGGTGAGGCTGTTTATTGCATCTGAAGTTAATGACGAGCTCCAGCTTTGTTCTGGGGGGTGCTTGGTCTGTAATTGCCATATGGGAGGGAAGTGTGGCTAAAAGACTCTAATAATCATTTGGAGGATGGAGAACGATGTCTTTCTGGTTGGTTCACAATTTATGACCAGTGTGACAATCCTAACTACCAAACGGTTTGTGCCATATCATCCTAATTTGCGAAGTTCACCTTGGGCAATAAATAACTCTCCCGAGGTTAATTCATCCTGCGCCTGGGGTGAATGTTGCCATCCCTGCTGAGTTCTGTATTGCTGCAAGCAGGCTGTTCGCATCATTTAAGCCAGTGATTTTAAAGCTACCCAGGGTCTCTTTACACAACGCTGCACTGCCTTCACTGAGACGCGCTACGGGGGTGGCTCAGGAGCCGAGCTGGGCTTCCAAAAGCCCACTTGTTTCCTGCCTTCCCACGCTCTGGAACAGCTTTGCCGGTGAGGAGAAGGGCAGAAAGGCTCCAAGCAGCACCCACACTGGGATCCCCTGAGGGAGCCTTTCACTTGGCGGTGGTTCATCTGCCAGGGCTGAATCCTCTAAGCAGGCCAACATCAAGTGTGCTTGTGAGTTTTGCAACCTTGCGTTGTAATCTTAGCATTGTCAGAATAAGAAAAGAACCCTTTACTTAATCCAAATCCATGTTCTATGGGCATGTAGGTACTACAAAAGTTCATCCTCTTCCATTGCTTCCTCCCTGTGAGCCTCAGTGTCCTGCTGCTTTCACCCTAGCCTGCTGGCATCCTCTGCCGCTTTGTGCAAGTTATCTGAGGATAAAGGTTAATTAGGAGTTGACTTCTTTCCAAGAAGTGATACCCTTGTAAAGATCCAGGAGTTGTCTGCAATGGGGGCTTCAGGCAACCATCTTCAGTGAAGAGAGACATCCAGGAAATGTTCTTGGGCACAGCAAGAGCTGTAGCTGGCCGTGGCAGTGGAGACCTTTACTTGTAATGTGCTGCCTTTGAAAACTCTTCCCTGAGCTGCTGGAAGGGCAGGCTGGTGGCTGGAGGAGGGGGCTGGGAGGCACGCTGAACCATATGGTGCATACACAGTTTAAAAATAAACCAATGTTGACTGATCAAATAAATACCACTTAGATCTAAAATTGAACAGCCAGTGCAGTCTGTGGAATATCAAACTGTTTTTACCTTCAAGAAAAGTTATAATTCATGGTTGTAATGTCACAAATTGCAAGTTTTGCAAGGAGCAGCTTTAAGTCTGAGTAAGGGTGGTGTGGGGCTGCTGCACCGGTCAGGTTGTGTGGTCCCACTCCCCCAGGGCATAAAACACACCTATAAAATCTAGCAAAGCGAATTTTATTTCTCAAAAACAATAGTCATAAACTTGCCTACATCAGAAAATGCTCAGCTCTGCTTCTATTAGCCTTTATTTAATATGAGACAATTTATTTTTATATTGTGTCCTTCACAGAACTCTTTTTCAGACACTGGTCCTCATAAACTAAATCTGGAAGACAAAATTTCAGCTCAGGGTTTGGACGGGGGAGTAGCTGGAGGGATTGCAGGTGCAGAGAGGTGGATGGGAAGGACAGACCTGCAGTAGGAGAGTGTCATTAAATAGCGCTCTGGGGGTACAAGTGGGGGTGACCGATGGGTGACGTTGCACGGCAGGCACAGCGTTATGGAAATGGAGAGAAGCAGCTTGTGCAGGTGGGGGAGAACAAGGATAATTCTAGCCTTATGTCTTGGAATTGAGAACGTAGTGTTTCCTCTTCTCGTTACAGACCTTGTGTGAACAAGATGGTACTGGCATCCCTTCTGGAGGCTGGAAACAAAATCTAAGCAGTCTGTTGTTTAAATAGAGCAGCGCTGGTAAAAATATAGTATCCTCCATAGCAACGTTGGGTGGCATCTGGCAGAGGCATTCTGGCAGGGTCAGCAGGGACAGGAATTCATGTGTAAATACTTTAGCCTGTGCGTGTTGGAGTGAGTGACCCCCAAACATGTTACTAAGGGAAAGTAACCTTTAATGGAGAGTTAGAAAGGACTTCAGGCCTTTCTGAGAGAGAGATATATTAGCTGGGATCACAACTGAATTAATGCAGCTACATGGCTTGTGGCATCTCAGAGGATGGGCAGAACAAATTTCTGTTTTCCTGGAAAAGACTAGTGACACATTTAATTTCATGCCACTTTTGGCATGCTGAGAACCATATTGTTTTCTCCTCTTTCCCTGGGGAAAAGGTTAAGTGTGGATTTGGTTTTCTTTGGTGTAGAGACTGCTATTGCTATTGATTGACCCAGCTGAACTCAGAGCAAGCGCCAAAGCTGTGGTATTTCCAGGCAGCTGTGAACATTTTCAGATGTAGGGAGTGTAAAAGCAATGGAATAAAAAGCAGTGACATTTTCAATATGAGACCAAAAAAGCCCAACTCATATTTTATTTATTTATCCAAAATAGTTTGAATTATTCATTAAAGCGAATATAAGTGTGTGAAAATACAAGGTGTTTCAAGAAGCAGCATCATTAGGGAGAAGTTAATCATTTGGCAATATTAATTTTGTAAGAGATTAATCATTTTTTTCAGTGAAGATTATTTTTCCCCCATCACACTCTTCAGGATGGGCAACTTTCTGTACATACTCTTGGCCTGAATACAAAGGAGATGTGGCAGTATGAATTCCATATATTTTCCTGTTCCCTCTGTTCTCCTCTTTCATCTTTCTTTTTTTTCCCAGGCACATAAACAGCCCGTCATTATCCCTGACCAAGGCATAGCCTGCCAAATCTCACGCTTATTTTCTCAGTTCTTATTTGTTTCATTAACGCTTCAGTGAGGGATGCTTTGGCATCCATTCTCTGGGATGAAGGATGTTTATGGTGTGACTTTCCCTGTCCATGGCTTCTGCAGAGCACACCTGCAACTTCTCTTGCCTGTGCTGTGCAAGTGTAACAGAGTTGAACGCAGGAACTCAAACAGGTACCCTGAGAACAGGGATTCTGGTTTTCAAACACTGTCTTTTAAAGATATAATTAAACCTAATTCTCCAAATGTTGTGAAAGATCTTAAAGGATCAAGACGTTCAATGTTCTGTAGGTGGTAGATAAGAGTGGAAACAGTAATGCTGTCATCAGAAACCTGCTCCGTTAATGCACCTTGACCCACCCTGAAAGGATCTCCCTCTGTTCAGTGGCCTCCAAGGCTATGCCTTAAACGTTGCTCTGAAATACGCTGAATTGCACTCTGTGCAAATGATGACTTTTAAATCAATTTTTCCTGACTCCGCTAGAAATTTGGCGGGAATTAGTGGTATTAGGTGAGGCTTAAGAATTAGTGCCATCACATCTTTGAATTGAGACACAGAGCAAACAATGAGCTGCCTCTTAGCTTAACATCTTCACTTGGTGGGGGAAATATTAGAAAGATTAATTACTGTCCCCAAGTCAGTGCATATGCTGCTTGTGCTGTTCTCTGTGTGCAGGGAATCTGCGTCATCAGGGCCATATGTGGTGCAGAGAGGCTACACAGGTACCCAGTGCCTAAAAATAGGCATCCTGTGCCGTTTTAGACACCCCAAAGTGTCTGAGATGTTGGCCTGCGGCTGGCTGGTGTGACAGAGAGCCTGAAGGAAATCTCTTTCCTGCAGAAGCACGGTGGGAAGCTGTGAGAAATATCCCAGAGCATCTCAGATAACTTTGTTTTGGCAGTGGGATCCCATCCTACGTTTCTCAAGTCTCAGGTTACCTTCCTATCAAGTTACTCTTCCGTGAATCCTCCTCACAGTGGCTTCTTGCTTGTGTCAGCAGAGCCCTCAATGAGAAGCAGGGGAGTAGTCACAGTCCTGAGTGCTGTCTGGAGTTAATCTGGGGATAGCCCCTTGCTGAATTGTTTCCATGGGATAAATACCGCAGGAGGTAGGCATCAGCAGTTGCTATAGCTGAACGGTTGAGGACTGCAGTTTAATTGGGCGTAAAGGAAGAGCATCTCTGTTTTACAGTCAGGGTTCATTGGACCTCTCACTGGGGGTAGTTGCAAACTTAAGCATTCCTGTCATGTTCCTGTATCTAGTCATGTTTTTCTAGCCCCATCCCCAAGGTAAAGAAACACTGTTGGGCAATTGCTAGTGGAGACGTGAGCCATGGAGGGGATGACAAGGCTCCATCCCATCCCTGGCTGGTGCTGGCACATGCAGCTGTATCTATATTAGCAGTTAAGAGAGTTCAGCACCTTGTGCCAGTGGCTGACACAAGGCATCTCGAACAAGGAGATACTTTTTTTCCATGCAGATGAATTCCTTCAGCCAGGACAGCTGACGCGGTAATACACCAAAACTGCCGCAGGCACTGGAAAGAGGGCCAGGAGGAACAGCAAGGGGGGAGGCGAGGGCACACTGTTGGAAGTGAAGGCTTGCTAGTCCTTCAGTTAAATTGAAAAGCTCAGGATTTCTGGCATAAAGACTGGTTGTAGTCAGTGTTTCTCCTCTTTCACCCTGAGGGTAGTGGAGGAAAGCAGTTGCCATCACTTAGTTGCTATTCTAGATCCACATGGTTATAGTCTAACTAGGCCAGTGCTGTTGGGTGGGTTATAAGGCTGCAGCCCAACAGGTGTGAGGATGCTCATGGTGGCCATTAGCAGTACCGTGACTGAGGGTCAAAACAGTGGAAGAGATGCTAACTCCTCACGAGTAACAAAAGCTGTTCAAGGAGTTCATGAATTAGGGTGCCATACACCTCCAAGGTTATAAAAGTCAGGAAAGGCAGCCTCCAAGATGCGGTAGGGAAAGGCAGATTTACTTTTCCAAGGCTAGGCTGCATTTATTAGGAAAAAAAATATTGCTGTTAGACATGTGCAGTATATTAAAGGCAGCGCTGTCTCTGACAGTGGCGAAATGTTATTTACCACTGCAATGTGGTCACTGAATTTTTACTTTCATATATAGGATTTTGTCCTTAACAGTTGTATAGCTGAATGAAGGCTATGAGAATATTGAGGTCAGAGCTGCCAATTAACCTCCTGATTTCAGGAGGCTGATTACTAGATTAATCAAACACCAGACCCAGCTAAGATGTTGGGGAAAAAGGTGGTAACAACCCAAGGAAGGGATGAGTTGATCATGCAGTGATGACTTTGGTGTGAATGGGAATGTGGGTGGTCGGAAAAGACAGAGCCTTTTCAAGTTTTTGAGAAGGGGCAGTGTGGAAGCCACAACCCTTTGGGCTTGTGAGCAGGGCTTGGATGCTTTACTTACCGTGCATCCCCCAGCAACTGGGGGGTGTAGCAGTGTTTTAATGCACAGAGTGGTGACGTTCCCCAGGACTGGCTTGCTTCCCTTGATAAAGAAGAGAGATACAGCTTGGGGGAGACCCGGAGTAAAAGAAATACTTTGCTCATACATCACTTCCACAAGCTGCTCAGGGAGGTGGAGCTGAATTAACCAAAGGTTAGGAGCTGGCCAGTGTTAACTCTCCCCATGTGGATGCTCTCATGCAGAAGTAAAGGGACATGTAGTTCTCTTTAACCATTAAAGAGTTCCTGTCCTTGCCTGGGGATTAAGCTGAATTGGATTAAGGCCAAAGTACTTCTGAGAAGGGGCATCCTCAGTGGCATTTAATACACTTTAACGTAATACATTGAATTATCCTTTTGTCCCACCCGGAGTGCCTAACTAAAGCAGTACAGAAGGTAGGAGGAGCGTCGTGTTCTCCTGGTGCACTTGCAGCCGCTCGGAAGTGAATCACAGGGAAGTCTGTGGCCTTGCAGTTACCATCCTGCATTCTCCCTACACTGTGCTTGGGAGGTCAATGGAAACGCTTCCCAGCAAATGCTCAAGCAAAAACTTCTCCAGCTTGCTTGGGAAACAGTAACGCTGTAGTACAGGCTGGATAAGCCTAGCCAAAACCCTTCATATTCAAGCAGTCACCTTGCACTGAAGTTTCTGCTGTCCTACTGCTGGACCCTGAAGTAGCTAAAATAAAGACATATGGCCTGTATGTGCTGCAATTATGTCACTGATCACAGCATAGAGAAAACCTTAAACCTCAGAATGACAGAGGTCTCCGAGTGGGGAAGTCTATTTGTTTGCTGTTAGAAAGAGTCAGGGGTGGGGGTTTTTTCTAACCCTGGACTGCGGTGTTGACAAAACAGGCTGACTTGGGAAACATCTCTAGTGTATATTAAAGTAAATCCAATCTCTGTAATTAATGGGGGGATAAATCGAGGTTTAATTACTCAGAAGGCACCTTGGGTGAAAGATTCATGGTAATTATTGTGTATCCTCTTGAAGGATTCACAGTACTGGCAGCTCCCTTTGTAGCAATAAAATACAGGGTGAGTGGCAGGCAGTCTCCCAGGACCTCTCTTCTAGGGACTAGTCCAGTTAAGGTGGCAAATGCAAAGAGGCAGTGGTACTTCTCAGGCTTTTTATCACAATAAAAGCCCCGTCTGGAATCTTGAGGGATTCCTAAGCAGTGTGTCAATTTGAGATCAAAGCACTTAAAGTCAAATCAAGAGTATTTTGGAGATTTCCCTTATAGGCAGCTCCCTCATGATGCAACCGTACAGAGGCATATTTCTTACCATTTTTCCACTTTCTTGCCTCATGTAGCATAACACCCTTCTCTGGGGTTCCGTGTAGAAAATAAGATGTGTGCATGTGGGGAAGTGGATGCTATAGCTTTGAATTTTGTAGTACGTTGTTAAAAGGCTGGCTGAGCAAAAGAAAAATCCATCCCACCAAGACACGTCAGTTTTCCTTATTCCCCAGTTTATTATCTTTTGGTCTGCTGGGACCAGAAGGAAAGGAATCTAGCTTGTCGGTTTCTTTACTCTGCCTGCTTAATTTATTTTTAAAAAATTGAATTAACCTTTTCAATTCTCTTAGTTTGGCTAGCACTGTAAATACAGTGCAAGGGGCTCTGTGCTGATGACATATAAGAAGGTACCCATTTTCTTCCCCTACATAGAGCTGAAGAAGCAAGTGGAAAGTGCAGAACTGAAAAACCAGCGCCTGAAAGAAGTTTTCCAGACGAAGATCCAGGAGTTTCGCAAGGTGTGCTACACACTGACAGGGTACCAGATCGACATCACGACTGAGAACCAGTATCGACTCACCTCCATTTACGCCGAGCACCAAGGGGACTGTCTGCTTTTTAAGGTAGGTCTGTGCACCCTGCACTTCTGCTTCTTTGGGTTCATGGTTTTCACAGCATGCCAGAATGTGTTTGCTCTTTCTCGGTGATTAGACTGGAAAATCACTGCCCCCCCTGCTATGTGACTGGGTGTGCCTTACAAGGGAAGTAAATCCTTTCTTCCTTTAAAAAACTGTCTTAGAAGGTTTGACATCTGGTCTCCCGCTTATATATCAAAGTTAGGAGTAAAGAGAAGAGACTGTATATGCATAATACCTAAGGCATCTGGCCTTGCACTTCACCTTTTTATAATATCAGTTATATATGCCGCGGCAATAAAACCTTATGTAACCACCAAGGTTCCATCCTTACTTCACTACAAGATACATGTCTTTGCTATCTTCTGGCTTGTCTGCGTGTCATCATCTTGTCTTTATGTAAATTGGAATCCCTTTTGAGCAGCAACTCATCCTTGTGTGTGTGAAGTGCCATTAATGTGAATAGCACAGATGAGGAGCAATAGCAGTCTGTCTTCTGTCAGTCTGATACCTTTATTCGTCTAGCTGGGTGGTCTGAGGTCGGGTTGCGGCTTGATGGGTGCTGTTTTATTTGTGTGTTACCTTCTGGCTGGCACGGTTAGGCTGGTGCATTAGAGAGCTGAGGTCTGACATTAGGGTCACCAAGCTGTTTAGTTCCATCTTTACATCAGTTCAGGTGTCAACAGCCCAAGTTTACAGGTCAGTGGGAGAACTTTCCCCTTAGTGACAAACATAACTGGCACTTAAAATCATACTGGCCTCCCACTGATCCCCCTGGGGGGAGTCACGTTTATGAGAAGGATGAGGGTTTAGGAGGTGTTCAGTGCAGGAGGGAACTCTACAAACAAGAACTGGAGAAGTTCTGTGTCTGCAGACCTATAGCTGTGTGCCACATGTGGATTGCTGCAGTATTGTTTCTTTACGTAACAGGACAAACATTTTCCTGTTCGGCAACTTTAGAACCTCAGGAAAAAAAACCCAAAAAACAAACCAACAAATAAAGCAAATGAGAATAAGTATAAGACAGCACCTAGGATCCTTATTAAAACTAGAAAATATCCCCAAAACAGTTGTATTACTTGGCCTTATGAGGGTTCTGGACTGACTAGGACAAATGGGAGCAAGAAAAGAAAGCTCAGTGTCCAGGGAGGAGAATGACTGTTGGTTTTAAGGTACTGTCCTTGAATACTGAGAACAGTTCTGTGTTGAGATGGTGCAATGCTGTTAGCTCCAACACCTCCAGGGGCCTGCGCTCACACCTGTAGTGTTACAGCTTAGTGAATGAAACTTCAGCAGACTCCTGGAGATGTCTGTTGGATGCCATGGCCAGACAGTACAACTAGCAGTTCATCGTAGGAGAGATGGCATGCTTGGAGAAAGTTAAGGAAATGTGAGAAAATTGCATACTGGCTACATGAATAAGGACTGGCTGGCATCTCATTAGTTTGTATCCAGTAGGATTGAATTTTTCTTCATGTCATGGCAATAGAAATGATTTACATGCAGAAGAGTGAATAATGAAGTACAGATTCCTCTCCCTAAACACTCTTCTTGCTGTCTCTTCTTCATTCAAGGCTCTATTCCCAAGTATGTCCAGAGGATGGAGGTGTCACCAGGTAGAGCAGATCTCACGTTTCCTAAAGCCGGGGTGGGTTTCTTATTGATTCGTGGAATTCCTCAGGCTGTCTTACCTGGTGCACCTCTTTGGACAGGAGAAGCAGCTTTGCTAATTAGAGCCTGAACAACAAAATCTCAGACCCTTTCTCCCTGTTCAGTAAATTGCAGACAATTCCCACCATCTGCAGCTTAGAATAGCAGTAGAATATAAACAGCAAATTATTTTCTTGCTGAGTCCAGGCAGCTGGTTCTCATGTATATACCAAGGCTTGAATCCCAGCTACGGCTTGCAGCGAGGTTGTGTGTTTATGCTGTGGAATTTCTGAGCCATAGCAGACTGTGGGTGTTTGTGTGCATTTCATTAACCCAAAGAGGTCACAAAGCAGGGAATGCTATTTGTATTTATTCCGTTCAACCAATTTATGGAACAGGGTCTATATAATTAAACCAGAGAAGTCCCCTGGCACTTTACAAGCTTCTGTAGTTTGCCTGTAAACTTTAGAGCATATTTCAGTAGCGCTGCTGGTGGCATTTAATTTTCAGTGAGGCTTCAATAGCAGGGATGCAATAGGAGCTACTGTAATGTAACCCCTTCAAAGCTAAATGAAGATGAAAGATGTGCTTGGTTTTCCCGACCAAGGTATGCCGTTACTGTAGCAGAGCTTATTATCTACATGCTGTATGTGTCCAGCCAATTCGCATTAATTGGAATTACAGCTTCAGTGAAAGGGTTAATCACAGTAGCATGCTGCAAATATAAATGACTACATCTATAAGTGAGCACTGAATTCCAATGAAACAGTATCAGTACTTATTGGTGATCCCTATCGATGCAACAGATGAGCTCATCAACTTGAAGGATGTTCCAGTGATTTTCAGACCCTCCATGTGTGTGAGTGCGTAGGCAGCAAGGCACATCTCAGGCTTCACAGCTCACTCTTGCTTGTTTGCTCTTTTTTGTTCTTTTAATTAAATGCTGTGGAAAGCGGTGTTACAGATTCCTCACCAGGAGTTTAGTTTCTGATGATTTTTTTTTTTTTTTTTTTTTATTGGGGCGGGGGGGATGCAATGCATTATAGTTATTGGGGCACTCAAAACCTTCATAGTATGTTGCTGGTACATTAGATCCATTGGGCCACGGCACAGACTTTGCGTTCTGCGTAATGCTTGACCAGTGTGCCTAGGCCAGCCCACCCATGAGGGATCCAAGAACTGCATTGACTCCCTTTGTAACAAACCATTAAAGAAATCTATTAAAACCAACAAACATTGCCGGCAAGCTTCAAAATCAACTTAGCCAACTTGGAACTAAGCGGTGGCAAGTCAGGATGTCATTGCTTGGCCATGTGTACATCATGCTGTTTACCCTTGTCTCTGGCTAGATCCTGAAAGAGATTAAGGAACTGAGGCCTTTAGAAAGGCAGTGACAATTGTTTCAGGCAAAGAAAGTCTTTTGGTAAACAGAAAGACTGGTCAAATTTGAAGAGGAGATGATTTGGAGACACTTGTACAAATGAACAAACAGTATAGAGAAATTAAATCTTGGGCTTTTTCTTTTTGTGTGCCTAAAGACACAGGCTCAGCCAAAGCATTTGAAGCCAATCAATTTAAAATGAAAAGAGTGGAAATCCTTTTATTTGATAGACCCTATGGCTTCAAGGTAGTGCTGAGAGCAAGAGGTCAGTACATTTTCTAAAATGGTAAATTCTAAATGGTATTGTCTTTGCAGACAAATAATAATACCTTGTTCTACATTAAATATTTATATTCACCTTAAGTAGGGGCATGCAGAGCCCTCTGCTTTGAGGTGTAAAGGCAACCGCTTACAGAGGTTCGGGAAAACATTCCCATGCAGGCTGCTTATTTTTTGGGTTGTGTCTACATATGGTTTGAGTGCTGCTGTGCCTGGCAACATTCAACTCCATCCTCTGGAAATACTTAGGAATGAAGACTTGAGTGAAGAAGAGAGAGCAAGAAGAGTGCTCAGGGAGAGCAGCCTGTGCTCAGTTATTCACTGTGCTTCAGCTAAACTATTTCCACTGGTGTGGCGTGAGTGTGGTGCCGGTCACTTTCCGGATAGGATCCTGGACTGAAAAGGCAATCGACCTGATCCTGTGTAACAGCTACATCAAATCTGGCAGTGTTTGAAATCTTTATGGTTTCAGATTCCTCTACTGTCTCAAAAAGGAGTGCTCAGATTTTTTTAGTAATTCATGTATAAATCATTTGGGTCTGAGTTGGTTGGTGAGGAAGTTAAAACAGACAAAATCTTTCCGATATCATAGTGGTGTTAATGTGTCTGAGCTCATAAATAGTCCTGACCAAAAGGCTGCCTTTAGACAGATATTTTCTGTATCGTCAGAGCCCAGCCTTGCAGAGCACAGAATTCTTTGTGCTTCCAGGTCTTGCCCATGTTGTTATTTTCTGTCAAAATTATCAAATGGAAACCCAAACAGCAGCGGTGGCTCATTGAAGAGCATCCCCAAGTTGGTAGGCTTTATGCCCAAGATATCACACAGCAAACAAAAGCAGAAGCATCTTGACACAGCTTGAGAATGTTGACAGCTACAGCACTAGCACTTCTTGCTGCAAAATAAATTCTTTATTGGTGTTCTGTTGAATTGGTAATATGGTAATAAAATCAACAGCTTTTCTGTGACCTGTTAAATTAACAGCCAGCGCGCACACACTGTCTTTGATGCACACCTCTTTAAGGAGTTACGTAGAGCTGGTTTACAGATCTATAAGGGGAACTGTTGCCATCAAACTTCAAGGCAATCCGAGAAGGGAGCACTTGCTTCTGATGTGGTTCACCCTGGGTGCAGAGGCTGATCACAGAGGGGTGGAAAGGATGAAGGCTTCGTATGGAAGAAGGGTATGGTGCAAGGACAGACACCACCTTTAACTTGCCAGCCTTCCTTTGCTTACCCCATCGCTTGTGTACCCTGCCATCGTGGTGCCTCTGTATTGACAAGGTGTGCAAAATGCCGTGGGGCAGCTACGCGCGCAAGAAGTAATAGCTTAATTATCTTTTCTTGAGGAGGGAAATGAGGCTGGATAGAATAACAAAGAACTCGGAGGCTATTTTTCAAACACAAAGTGATGCTGACAAACTGCTGGCTGAAAGGCGGAGACTAAACTCCTGTGGTTAAATGTGCGGTGAGAGTCCAGTCCGCTGGGATTCCAGTGCAGCCTTAACATCGGTGTGGCTGGGGCACACTGGTGAACGATGTATGTCTCGGAATAAGCAGGATGGTTAATACAGGGTTTACTTTTACTTGCCTGAGTGCTTTTGTTTCATCTTGAAGCTGATAGCAGTGTTGCGAGCTCTGAATCTGAGTAGTCCGCATGCTTGGTGTACCTGCAGTTTCAGTTGTTTCCTCCTTGACCCCAGCAGAGTATCTCTGAGAAGCATGTTCTAGCTGTTTGTTTCTTTTTGCATCGCTGTCTTCTCCCCTGTCGTCGTCGTCGTCCTGCTCACCCTTGATGAGTCTCGAGGGGAGAAAGAAATCACAATTTGGATGGAGTACTATTCTTCCAGCAGCCGTCTCGCACTCTTGCACACACAATCAAAAATAACAATGGGGCTCATCGGTGGAGCAGGCCAGGCAGCACGAGATTGATTAGAGACTGTAGGCCTCTGTTAAACTCCTCATTCTTGTTAATTACAAGTTATTTTATTTTTATGTTTTGTTTTCAATTTGTCCATGTGATTGGTGGAGGCTTGACATCTGCTCAGCTCTGGGAGCACCTGCATTGCTGTGCATGATGCCTTCCTGCCAGATGACGGTGCTGGGATTCCTGGAAGGGTCAGCAAGGACCCGTCTTGGGTTGCACTAATCAGCAGCTCTAAAGCAGGAGCTGTTGAGTGATCTATGGTGTTACAGCATCAAATCCTGTATTAAACTTCCTATGCGTCATTTTCTTTCACATATTGTAGCAGCCTGTTTCATATTAGGACCTAACTTCAATTCTTGCTACTGTCTTCATCTTATTCTGCTCTTTCTCGTGCTTTTTTTCCTCCTGACACAATTTTTCTCTTACTGCTTGTGCTTCTCTGAACAACTGCCTATCCCCTAGGGCAGGGTAGAGGTTTTTTTCCCTTGGTTTTTGGGGTTTTTTCCTTTTTTTTTTTTCTTTCTTTCCAAATGAAACCAGTCACCTTGAGGATAGTGGAGAGATCTAACAGAAGGTTTTATTTCACTGCAGAATTTCTGAGCAAAAAGATGCTGCTCCCAGGCTTCAGCAGGCTGGGCTGAAGCCTTGCTCCAACTGAGCAAAGTTAATGCTCTTTCTCTGCCTCTGTTTCCCATCTGTACAAGGTAGATGATGCTCCTGCCAATGTAACTAGACTGTTGTCAGGATAAATAGACAGTGCTGATGGGGAACATAGAGCAGCTTTGGTCTGGGGAATATGTTCCCCTGTTACCTGTTGGTCTGGCACGATACCTGTCTGCAGCGTGTTGGCACCACTTGCTCCCCTTCCCTGCCATGCCTGCAAGTCTGCCAGGGTAGACCCAGCCATGCAGGTAATTAATGCTGATGATGTTGGAGAATTATCCCAGTGACTGAGTCTTTCCTGACTAGTGGGAGGATGGTACATGTGAGGTTCTCTGAAAGGTCAGAGATTTGTCTTGCTGATGGGTGCGTCCTCTCTTTTGAAGTGACTGATGTGTTACACTGTGAGGCAGATACATAACCCGTCACTTCAAAAAAGCAGGTCTGGTTTTGGACAGGAAACATGAGGATGGCTCACAGGTGCCATTTGAGATTCAGGCTGGCCCTCAGCAGTTCCCTGTTTGCTTTGTAATCATCAGCTGTTGGCCGCCAAGTCGCTTTTGCGGTTTCCCTTCCGTTCGCTCCTTCGTGCCTCAAGGGCATGGCAGTGCTGGTGCTGAGCTGCAGGTTTCACTCCCCACAGCACCCTGCCTGTGGCGGTATGAGCTCTGCCTCTCTGTCTGCACTTCTCTCTCGGCAAAGGAGCAGGGCACTGAAAAAAGGCAGCTTGTGAGTTATTCCCACAAATTCTGCACCTGATTTCAGCCACCATCACTGTCAGTACTGCTGACAGCCTCATCCAGGGACCGGGACACGGCAGCCATCAGCCACCCCAGCTGAAGGACCTCAGCATCTGTTTTCACAGCTTCTGGTGGTCTTGGCAGTGTTAGGTTTAGGGTTGGACTTGATGATCTCAAACATCTTTTCCAACCTAAATGATTCTATGATTCTGCAATAACCATAAGTAACCAAATCACTAGAATATACTTTTTTTAAATAAGTTTGCAATTCACCTCCCTCCAAATCCCCTTTTCCTTCATGGAGATCTCTCTTATTTAATGAAATGGAAGAGACAGCCCATCCTTTCTATGGAGAGTCACGTGCACCAACATGGAGCACAGGTCACCGATGAGCATTTAATTAAACCCGAGCATCCAGGCTGGTGTAGCAACATGTGTGGCTCCGGAGGGATGTGTACTGTAGGACAGCGCGTGGGACACATCCTGCCTGTGCCCTGGCTCTGCCCGTGTCCCAAACCAGACAGCCGCTGGCTCCGTCCTTGTGCCGCGTGGCAGAGCCAGGCAGCCCTGCACACAGCCCTGCGTCCCAGACAACACAAAAGCTGCTGCTGTGTCAGCATAAGTTAGCAGGAGGCAGAGCAGATCCTGGCTGACTTACCTGCTACAATAAGAGCCTCTCCTTCCTTCCCACCCCCTCACCATGTTCTCAGCACCCACGTGATTGCAATTTGCTGAAGAAGAGTTGTTCTTGCTGCTGGCTGTGCCCGGTCTCCCCATGGGAGGTCTCAGGAGAGAAGGATGTCTGTGTCCGCCTGCTGCTGTATTTGAACAGCTTACAAAGGACTGTGTGGGCTGACGGGACTGTGTTTACGCACTGTGAGGCGAAGACAGTGTTAAATAACGGATAAAGCAGAGGGAACATAAGCAAAACCCCTCCTGGATTCTTGTTCCCATCTCTGCTGCTAAATCACCATGTGGCTTTGCTCTGGGTCACTTGACCTTCTGGTTTTCTCTATCCCTCTCACCTGGGTGCAGGATATTACCAGTCATGGATTTCCACAGGGGTTTGAGAAGCCTTTCAAAATGTTCTGCGGTGGAGAGGCTGTGTGTGAATGGGTTGGAGATGTAACCGGTGCAGCTGGCTTTTGTTATACGGCAATGGATGTGACAAATTGTCCGTCAGACGCGTGGTGCAGCCAGCATGGACCAGGGGCCTGGGGCAGCATGGCTGCTCCTTTCCTTTTCTGTGGGTACTTGCCACCTTCAACTGGCATTAAATCTCTTCAATTTATTCAATTTATTTATTTGAGTCTCTGGTATTTTCAGAAGATGTTCTACTTAGAGCCTGTGTGATTGGCACTCTTGAAGGCAAAGGCAATGCCTTCAAGTCGGGGCGGTAGGGGAATACCAAGGCCTCGCTGCAGCACACATGAAATGGGTGTTTTGCAAAGCAGCTTTTGATGCACACTTGTTGCTTTCCCTGGCTCCTCTGTTGTGAATTTGCAGAACATGCAGAGCTGTGTCAGCAAACCCCAACCCCACTGGTTGCTTGTATATGGTTTCATTCAAAGCTGCACGTGAAAGGAGTGGAAGTTGCTGGAGGTTTTATCCTTCTGCAGGGGGAAAAGTCTTGAGCTTCTGGGTATCCCGCAGCTTGGCCATCATCCCTGGCTGTTCCACAGTCTCAGTTACTCATCTGTCTTTGGACACAGAGCAGGGGGCAGGCCACCTCTCCTGCCTTGGGTCAGTTCTGGGGCTCTGTGCTGCTGTGCATCTGCTCCAAGGTTCAGCCACAGCAGAACTGGCACAGCACCATATTCTATACTATCCCTGTGTGACAAATGGTGTCAGGGACTTCAGCCATCCCTGTGGCCCTTTCCTCCACTTGTGATCCCACAGGGATGTCCCTGAAACCTCTTTATAGCTGGCTGCAAGGAGTGGTTGGTGGTGCAGAGGGCATGCAGTCAAGCATTGCCGAGGCACTCCAAGATGGCTTTTGTACCATTCCTTCGCCTTTTCCCTGTATGTACCAGGAAGAGGTTTGTGAGAAGACCTCTAGGAAAAGCGATTAGCTCCGGGAAGCAACTCTGCGGTGAGACACGGCTGGTCACATCCAGCAAAGCACCCACCAGCACGTGAGCTCCCTGGGTCATAGTGGCCCAGCTCAGCCTGCACAAAGCCACCAGCAAGAGTGAGTGGCAGCCGCTGCCTCTCTTCTTTCTCGAGTAAGCAGCACGTTGTTTAAATACAAATATAATTAGGACTTATCTCTTGCTTTGGGAGTTATAGCTACTACCGGCGCTTGACTGGGGCAAAAGATTTTTTAATCTCCAAGGAGGAAAGAGGAGGGGTGTTTGTGTGTATAAAAACCTGTTCACAAATACGAAAACAGCAAAAGATTCTCGTGCTGCTGTGGTCTTGGGACATCTGTCGTCTCCACCTGAAGAGTGGATCTGGGCTCATATAAAACTCTTCTGCTTTATTTGTTGTGAATATAAATGCTTGTGTTGTGCCCTCATGTAGGATTTCAGAGTTAAAGGTGTCAGCCTAAACTGAGTTTGGATAACGAGGTGGTTGGCCCTTTCCCGCACAGCTGGGCAGGTGAGTGGGGAGGGATGTGGTGGGGGAATCGTGAGAAGCAGAGGATGGGGTGTTGTGGTCACAGGTCCGCTTCGGCAGCCAAAGGGCCACCATCAGGGCTGAGACAGGAGCTGGGATCTCACAGCCATATGTTCCTCTGTCATCTTTCTATTGCTTCCACGCTTGGAAGTCTAAATGCTCAATTACTACATGGCTCTTAGCCTTTAAGTTGGTGTTGCATAAACCAGTTAATACGCTTTCTCTCAAACTGGCTTGCCAGTTTAAGATAAGAGCCCATGTTTCAAAGCCTGTTAGGCAGCTTTTCTTCATGGGATCCCAGTCTCGGCTGTGTTTGGGTGTTCCCTGAGACCTTTACCTAAACAGAGGTCTCTTACGTTTTCTTTTTGAGAAACTGCTTGTAGGAAAGCAAAAATAATAACCACTGTGAGTGTACCTTCCACTTTGCTCTAGGGCATCCCACCTCTATTTGAAGGCAGTTATTGGAGAGGGTTGGAAGCACATCAAGCATTCAGTCGTGGCATTTCTTGAAGATTTGATGCACTTCACAGTATCTGGGAGTCTTAAGCACAACGTGCCATGCAGGCTCTCCAGATCATAACACGTACTATCAGTGGTGCAGTATGAATGCATTAATGCTGGTGTCCTTGCCACGGTGCTGTGTCTGTGGAGCAATGACAGAATGCAGCAGTACGCTGAAAATCCTTCTTGGAGGGCTTTGTTATGGAAACTGGCTGCTGTGATTCCGGTGTAGCCCTACCCTTGCTACAGAACAACAATTTTTGCAGCTCAGCTCTTTGCATTCTGTATACTTAAGGAATTAATACTTAACATGGTTACAGATTAATGTTAGGATTTAATAATGTATCAACTGTCTTTGTTCATATACATGGAAATGGTGAGATATCTATCCTGTTCTCACATTTGCTTCAGACGGGTACATGAATCATCCTAACTCCACACACAAAAACAGTTCATTCTGCCCCATGTGAATGTCAGCAGTAAGAGCAGGTAACTTAGTACTATTTTAGGAGTTTGGGTTTAATGTATTTTCTTTTTTGCCAACTGCATGAGAACATCCTTTGAGGAAGAAGTGCAGAAAGGTATTTTATGTCAAATCTCTCTTATAAGGATTCATAGCTAAATCGCATTTCTGCTTTCTCCTCCATGGGGGAAGCAGGGAATTTGAGAGCTGAGGATGACCTCCAGCTTTGGTAACCCCCAAGATTATCTTTTGATGGCATCTTTAGCTTCTAAAAGAAGACAAGCCAGTCTGCCTGTATCTTGGAGGGAATATATCAAACTGAGGCTTGAAAACTTTGATTTGTCCCTAATCTGTATTCAGGTTCAGCTAAAGCAGGTAGCTGATAACAGTGGATATATCTCAACCATGTTCTGGGGAGCTAACATAAATTTCAACCTTAAACTGAAGGGTTTGTCTGTCTAAATGGAAGGCTCTGGAGAGTGTTTCATGTGCTAGCTGTCGCTTTGCATTTCTGGGATGTATCTGACTCTGGAGAGGGGACTGTCTGCAGATGATTTTTATGTGAAGCAGATAGTGGAAGAGGTGCGCGCAGCACGAGGCGGGGGTTCAGAATCACATCGGTGCATTCAGTGACTCGTTCTCATGCCGTGTGCAATGTAGCTACGATGAATCTGCAGCACAGGTTACCAGTCAGATGGTGGTTTGCTGGTCCCTGCAAAAGCTCTTGTGTTTCTGGGTGTTGACACAGCCCAGCTGCCAGTTGCATGGAGGCCCAGAGGTCTTGGACATGCATGTAAACAGGTGTCTGTTGCTGTATTTCCCAGGAGGTTGTCAGACATCTGTGCGTGTCTCTGTCAGGCAAGAATCTCACCGTGTTGTCCTGGGAAAGCACAGGAGATGTCCTTGGCTTTTTGGCATAGTTACTGCAGTCCAAAGTTGTTTTTCTTCACATAATTCCATTAGAGTGATGACAGTTTCAAGTGGGAACAGAAAAAGACCTGATGAAAGGACTGCTCTGTAAGTAAGGAAGATAGACAGAGTGGAAGCAGTAACTAGCAAGGTAATAGACGGTGATGGATCTATAATCTCTGAGGCTGCTGTAAGCAGTAAATTCCTAAATAGTGTCCTTTCAGCCTTAACCTATTTATTTGCAAAGTGCTAAATTTAATTTTCCTTAGTCTGCAGGAAAGCAGCATCCCAGGAATAAACCTTTAGCCCAGCCAAGAAGCTGTGCCAAAGTGCTTGTTCCAGCATTTCCATTTCCTCTTTGCTCTGCACAGAGCATCAGGACTGTGCACCGCCAGCACGTCACCTCTCAGGTGTGTTGGTGTCATGAGGCTGGAGTCAACGCAGCTGCAAGGTGGGATGTATCCTGCTCTGGAGCCTTTTCAGAAGGGGAGATTTAATAGCTGTGGGTTCAGTAAAACTGCCTGGACTCTGTAAGAGCAGGATGAATTAATCTGTCCTGAGGTGGGAAGGCTGGCACATGAAAGCATGCAAGGGTGCTGATGCTGCACCTACTGACGCTCTGTCTGTCCAGTAGATACAGGATTGCGGTGCTAAAGGCTTTCAGCTTAGAATAACTTCAAGAGTCAGAGAGCATATAAAAGCCCGCATATTTTGAAACCTCCACAAAGCCGCATCTTGATGAAGAAAAGCAGCAGGTTTTCCAAGCAACCAGTGTTGTGCACATTCACCCTGCAAAGTTTCAGCAAATGTGGTAAAAAGTAGGTTTCTGTGCATTGCTTTTAGTCCTGGTAGCGCTGTGCTGGTGATATACACAGCATGTGTTCTTCTGGAGCTAGGAAAGAGGTTTTTCCCCTAAATCCACAATTTAGTAGAGTTTTTAGAAACTTTGCTTTGATAAAATATTTCAGGAGGTAACACACATTGTCTGTACCCAGGAGTTGGCTTTGAGTGAGCACTCAGTGTTCCTGTAATTGTCATGACCCCAATGTAGTGCAGCGTGGGCTGTCACTAATCCTGTTGCTTCAGGAAAAATCGGTTCTCGGTTTCAGGGCTTTGCTTTTTTCCTGCCTGCGGAGGGTTTCGGCAGAGTTCCTTATAGCGCTTCCTGTTCCTCTTTGTCCCTTTCTTACCCCCACAATGCCAGCACAAGCAGCGCTGTGTTGGCTGGTGGGGAATATCCTACCCTGAGTTCCCACCGTGTTCTCAGCCTGTTGCTGGTGTGTGTGAGTGGAAAGGTGCTGCTTCCCAAGGATGGAGGAGTTTGCCATCTTTATTCTGCTTCAAGGTTTAGTTGGGTTTTTACTCAGTAAAGTGTCGTGGAAAAGGCAGTCCTATTTTTTTGCGTTTGTTCTATTTTGCCATTTTTTAGCACCTTAAGAATGAAATTGGTATCTGTAAGTTCAAATCCAGCCCTTTCTCCTCCTTCTCTTACCTAAATCTGGAGAAGAGTTCTGAGCTCCTCAGGTACGTGTGCTGCTCAGCTCTGACTTCCCTGGCATGTTTGTTTTAAAATAAATAAAAATAACAGAGCCAGGAATTGGGGGTGGAGAAGTACACAGGCTTTTTGCCTGCTCTTTCCTTTGATGCGGAGCTGATGGGAAGGGTAGTAGAGCTGATGGGAAGGGTAACGCTGCTGCAGCCCAGGAAAGGACCTTCCTGAGCTGATACTGAATTTGCATCGGAGGTCTCTGCTTTTCTGGAATGTTGCCCTGGGGGTGGGTGCCATGTGATCTGGCACCCTTTCCTCACCAGTCTGCAAGTTCCTTGGGTCTGTGCTCTTCCCGCTGATAGGCATGGGTGTAGATGAGAAAACAGACATTTTTTGTGCGTTGAGCAGGTGTCTTTCTCCAAGGGCCTTTCTCTGCTATTCTTTCATTTTAAGCATAGTGTCATAGAAAATGTCATTAGTCACACAAAAAGTGTCTCAGCCAACAGTCATCTTGCCAGCAAGTGGTAGATGTGTAGTATCAATTAATATTTACATTCATTTGGAGATTTCTCCCTTACCCAGGAGATCATGTAGAAAGCCATGAGTACTTGAGCCTTGGAAGAACCTGGGGTTTTCTCCCTGCACTGAATCGAGCG
The DNA here is from genome assembly GCA_035590275.1 of Ibycter americanus. NCBI lineage: Eukaryota > Metazoa > Chordata > Aves > Falconiformes > Falconidae > Ibycter > Ibycter americanus. The sequence goes on from JAVJGI010000050.1 coordinate 30,101,189, forward strand.
TTGACAGGATATTAAACTGGAATGGCTTCTCCGCAAAAGCAGAGCTTGGTCAACTTATAAACACATTTTCCATATTTTCCCCCTTGAGCTAGGTCTGCAGGGAGTCTCTCATGCAGGGGGTAAGTGGGCAGGATACCAAAGGCCTTCAAACGGCAGAGGGGCATCTCCAGCCTGCCTGAGCTGCTTCCATCACTCGGGGACTGAAAATTTAATCATTGAATTAATTTTTCAGAAACCAAAGTGCAAATCTGTACCCCCAGTGGCATTAATAATGAATGCAGGGATTCGTTAGAAGGAGGAAGAAGGGCTAGGAAATTTGGGGTTGGGGAATGAAATTTTGGGGGGGTTGTTACTTTGAAGAGATATCGTAGGGGGTGTATTTCCTTGTCCCTGGGCCTTTTTGCTTGTCTTGCCCATGCTTTGCCCAACGGAGTCGGCTTCATTGCTGTCCAAAGCATCTTTCGAATGCTTTTCCTCCTTGCTTATCTTCTCCTGGATTTCCTTTCCCAGGGTAAATAACCAAGTCTGTACGCACGTGGTCCCACTCCTCGTCTCCAGAACAGCCCCCAAAAGGGTGGTGGGGGCTCCGGCCGCGGGGGGAGCGAGGCAGGGGGCTGCGGGGCTCCCGTGCTCGGGCACGCTGAAGGAAGACGAGGCCTGAGCTGCAGCCAAGATGCCAGAGCTTTCTGCCTCGCTTTTGGCTCCTTCCTTCCTTTCTCAAAGAGCATGCAGATATGGGTTTTTTTCCTAATTAAAAGTATTATATACCAGAAGATTAATTAGAAATGAAAGTGATTTTTTTTCCCCTTTGTGTCAGTGGAAAAGGCCTGTGCCAGGCGACTGCCAGAGGGAGCTGGGATTTCTCCCTTTAATGGATTCCAGGCAATTTGCCTCTGGACAGCTATCTTATAAATAATGAATGTTTGCACAGATTTCCCAATTCTCAGGCAGCGCAGGTGGTCTTCATTTCAACCATCCCAAACAAATCTGGAAACAGCAGGGCGTTCCCATCCTCAGTCACCGCGTGAAAGGGGCAATTCCTCACGTTCCCCCTCCTCTCCTCATCGTGTGCATCATGAAGACCACCTATGGTTCTGGCATTGTATCTTTATTTATTAGAAATCCTGTTGAGCAAACACAACCCCGCTCTGCTGTTCCTCCTGCCTGTGGTGCAGTGCTGCCAGCAGAGCCAGTGCAGGCGTTCGCAGCGGCCGGGCACATCTGCATAAGCAGGAGGTCTCCTCGTGGTCAGGTGGGCTGACGTTCTCGAAAGCGTGTAGGGTTGTTGCCAGCAGACAAGACTCAAGCCCAGGTGCGTGTGTGTGTGACTGCAGGATGCTTCCAAGGCCTTTCTGCTCCTTTCCAAAGCTCGCAGTTAAGAGGATGATTCTTTGAGTTGTTATGTTAATCTCCAGAAATGAGGATTTGATTCAATGGGAGCTCCGCAGAGACCAGCCTAGAGGAGAAATCCTCTCCCAGAAGGAAAGCTGTTCTTGAGTGAAAAGTACCCGAGAGTGATTTGTACAGCGCGGGGACTTTAAAGTGGCCCTGATGCAGGGGTGAGTTTCAGCCCAGAGGAGGATGACACAGCCTGAGGGTTCCTCTTCATGTCCTGCCACTTGCCCCGTTTATTTCCTTTCTGTTAAAATTGAAGTGGTGACTGCAGGAAGATGAAGGTGAAGGTCCCCAGCTGCAGAGCCCCCATGGTCACCAGCCACCTGGTTCAGAGAGAGGTTGGGGACTGCTCCAAGAACCTTTTCTGCGGCTCTAAATACAGCAGCTAATGACACCTTCCACTCAGCGGGAAGAAAACAGAATTACTAAACTTGCAATTTGGCACAGTGGGAGTGTGAGTTTGTCCTGCCAGTTTCTTGTTGCTATATATTTCCAAGACTTTTTTTTCTTCTTTTTTTTTTTTTTCCCCTCCCAAGCAGGTGGAATCGAGATCAGGGGGTTCATTTTAAGGACTCAAATTATGCATATGGAAGGCACAGCCCCAAAAGGGAAAGACTGATTGCTGCTTATAAGTCATCTGGCATAAAAAGGAGAATGTGCCAGTTCTTTGGGAAATGCCACATGTCTTGGCCTTATGAGTAATGTGTAGTGATGTCCCATTAGGAGCCTCGTTCCCAGTACAGTGTTGAAGGAGATGTATATATTTCCATTTAATTTTAATCATTTTGACTTATGGTTTAACTTTGTGCTAGGCAGGCTGTGCAGAGGTTCCAGGAGAATACTATGTTAGATGGCTTTGGGGGCAAAAGGAAGAATACAACTGAAGGCGAAGTTAGAAATAGCTGAACGTTTCCAGTTGAGCAAGTTTTACGGTCATGTGCTGTGATAATTGAAGATTTGCTGTTAAATGCTACGAATCTGTGCTGGAGAAGAAAACGTGCCCCTGGTTAGAGATTGCTGCAGTCTTCTGCTGCCGGTGTGAGGAGGGAGAGCACTCTTAGGGCAAGAGGTGCAGTTTTAAAGGAAGCATGAGGAGCAGTAATGACAGCTTAGCAGCGCCTGGTTCTGTTTGAGGTAGAGTGTGTTTTGTAGAGGAGCCATTCAACACCAGGGGTTGTGAAGGCTCATCCTGAAGATGCATGAACATTTCAGATTAATTTCCCCACCAATGCCTGGGACGGACCTGTTGAGCTGTGCTTACCCAGGTCCTATTAGGAGATTTATGTGAAACAAGTGAATACTGTGGAGGTAAAACTAGTTCCCCTTCTACATCTCCACGTGCTGTTGCCCCAAATCTGACAGACAACTATCACCAACTCAGACTGGTGAGATGTGCTCTAAAGCTAATTTCTGCAGCCAGCACCAGAGTGCTTAGAGCAAGTGAACGCATCGTTTCTGGAGCAGTGACTTGCTTTAATGTTCTTATCAACTATTTTGCAGTCTTTGTTAAAAGAGGTCAAAGCTCATCCCCCTGGGTGGGGACTTCCTGAGCACAGTACTTATTATTAGGGCAGTACCATATCTTGTAATTAGGGATGTAATTCCCATCTCTATAGAGAGCCAGCCTATAGCCTGGGTACCATTTAAGAGTTTCATGAGATGAATTAAGCAAGGATGGATTGAGCAATACAATGAATTTCAACAGAGATCACTTGCCTGAAGTCCTGCAGGTGTTTCAGACAAGATATGAAAAGTAAATACCTTCCTTCATCTTCCCTCCCTTTCTTTTCCGTAGTAGGCAAGAGGAACTGCATTGTTCTGGGTGTCATGCAGCAGCGACAGGCTGATGACTTGGGGCCTGGTTGTTTGAAAGGTTACTTTGTCCCCTGGTCCCTCCAATAGCGGTTGGGAGAATCTGTATTTCTTTTCCTGATGCTAAAGATTTTTGCCTGCAAAGGACCTGTGTCTTAGAAAATTGCTGTTGCAGTACATCTGAAGAGTCAGATTTTGGCAAGCTTCAAAGTGTGATGTAAGAGATTCTTACTTAATTTAGCACTTTGTTAACTTCACTTTTTTTTTTTCCTCCTTACCTACATGGGTGGTAGCAGTGCTTATAGTACTCTGCAGGCAGTTCTATAGTTTGTACGCTCTGTATAAAATAATTTACGTAAGTGCAGAATAGATCAATCAAACTTAGGGGGAAAAAGAGAAAGCAATCAACTTTGGACTTGACAAGGAATAGGTGGAAGACGGAAAGAAAAGAAGGACAAAGAAGATGATTTGTGAAGAAAAATAGAACTAAACTGCCATATTGAAAAAGGAAGGAGAAAAGAGGGAAAGAGCAGTGGTAAGACAGAAAAAGCAAGGGATGGCCCGACATACAAGTTAATGCAATGTATTTTCCTCTGTAATTATATTCATTTGATGCAGGTTCGTGCCAGGCACTTTACACCAGTGTTAATGAGAAGAAGAAAGCAGGAGTTTTTATCTATAGTGGTTTAAAAGTTAGAACTCGAATCAAATTGCTGCTGTTTTTGGTGGGCATGGATATATTTAGCGTCACACCATACTGTATATACAGTATGCCGTTACAGTCTTACACAAAGTCTTTTGCATGAAGATCGCAAAGTACATTGCATTAGTTCCAACGCAGTATTTACCAAATTCTTATACAGTGTCTGGTGTTGAGAGCCACAGTTGCCAGTTGTTGCTGTATTCATGTTTTTATACAGCGCATGTCAACGTGGAAGCTGGGTCAGATGTCCACTGAGGAAACTAGTCCTGCCATCTGCATGTAATTCTTGCCCTGCAGCCTTCTTCAGAAAGGGTTTTACTACCATAAGGTTATCTTCAGGTATGAGGCTCCTCACGGTCTGTCTCAGAGGAAGGAAACTCTTAATTCACCTCAGAAATGTTTCCTCAGCAAATTTGCATTTGTCTTCCTTGCTTTCGCACGTCGTCCTCCAGACAGATGATGGTCTCGTTGCCCTCAGTCCGCCCATAGTCCTGTTAATAACCTCGCTCTAATGATGCGCAAAGTGCTGAGGAGTCATGTACTGCACTCGTGGTTTCCGAGCAGGGCAGCCTGCACCCCTTCATCCTGAAAAACCACAATATATATTTTACTGGGAAAAGGAAAAAGGAAATTATATTCCTAGGGATTACAGAAAATTTAGCTTCCCGTATGAATGGCTCAGAGAAGTGGAAAGCTCGTGCGTGCACAGACTGCTGTGTTACCGACAGGTAGGAAAAATGCTCTGGAGTTATTCACATGGGCTCCTGGCAGGAGCTCAGGGTCTCGTGGATTATCCACGAGGCAGAGACAAGGTGAACAATAGGAGTTTAATTTAAGGAATGTTTTCCCTGCCTGCAGCACATCTTTCCAGCTCACATCTCCGTTCCCTGATTGCAGTGTAATCTTGCTCATTACTCTGTGGCCATAGCCGCCCCTCCCCTTTTCAGCAGTGGAGAACCAGCAACCAATTTGTGTCCAGAATTAAGGTTGTGACCCTTTCTCTTTCCCTCTGTGCTCGGCGGCTGCTGGAGGAGGTATGCAAAGGCTCTCTACTAATTGTTAGAAAAGAAGAATTTCTGACCCTGAATTGTTTGCTGAGATACTCTGTAGTTTGTTTTCCTCTGTGCAGCAACAGTTTTCAGCAAGAGTGGAGGATTGATTGCTCCTGGAGTTTATTGGAAGTGCTGGGTTTTAAAGGAATCTGAAATATTATGGATGTCAGGAGATAGCTGGTCACTCTCCTGATGAGGGCATCTGGTTTTCCTCAGTGCATTTCACCTGCCCTTTGGGAAATGGCAGTGTACCTAGGAGCTGTGGATTACACTGCATTTGCTTTTACTAGTTCAACTGCTAATGCGTCAGGTGAATTGCTTGTTAGGGAAGGCAAAATTGTAGATTTCTTTTTGGAAGGAAGGATGGGATTATTCTCCCAGCTGAATAAAACTGCAAGTTTTGGTTGCAGTTGACCCATTTGTACTCACAAATGTACAACAGCTTTGTAGGTGGTAATGACTTCTGTCAAATTCTTTTATTTTATTTGTCGCTTTGAACTATCGGCTTATAGAGGAACCACAAAGACTCCGTGTTGGTAGAAAGATGGCGTTAAGTTGCTGAATCATTACAAGCATCTTGATGTAGAAGCAACTAATCTTTTTATCCAGGGCTAGCTTTGGGCTCTCCTTTCCCTCAGGACCTGGATGTTGTAAAGGAACAAGAGAATTAATGCTAAGAAGACTACTTTGCTATATGTGAAGCAATCCTATGTGCTCCCCACGTTTCCGAAGGCTGCTGCTTGCAGTGTGAAATGTTGCAGTATGGAAACTGTAGGTGGGGTCTGGAGGAACACCCGAGACGTCCACAAGGACACAGAGGGCATTTCCCATTGTTTTACGTTTACCAGAATATGTTGTATGTAGCGTTCAAAACTGTAGGTAATTATATTTTGCAATGAAATCTATGAACATCTGTTCCTCTTCCTTTCTGTGCCAAGTCCCAACCTCAGGAGTCCGTGTTGTCTCCACAACAGTCAATAGCACATTTGCCCCCTAAAGTAAGTAGAGGTTGCAAGGCAGGAGAAGAAATATCTTGGGGAAAAAGGCTTTTCTTTTAAAAACTTCCAGCAGCATCCGTGCAGGGAAGAGAAGAGGGATGCGGAGCATGGTGGCAAGAGCAGAGAAAGCGTGGTCCACCGTGGTGCCCACACTGATCAGTGTCCTGTTGTGCCGTGCCCTGCCGAGCCGGGAGCAAGCCTCGTGCCATGCTGTGGCCACATCCCCTGCCTGCCCGGCAGCCACAACTGCAACACCTGCTGCCATCTTGCACGGTAAACAGGCGTATCTTTGATCGTTATAAAGAGCAATAGTTCAGCCTCTGTGCAGGAGCTTGCTGTCGGTGGGCGGAGCACTGGAAGAAGGACAAGCAAAAGTTCCTCAGATGAAAGAGCCTAGCTTCTTCTGTTTGTTTGGATAAACCTCACCGGTACCACTAAGATGGCCCAGTTGAACTGCCCTTGAGTGAGGAATGATGTTTGTGGATTAACACAATATTTTTTTTTTAGTTTTATTGGAGTTGGGTGTACGCTTGGCTGTGGGGTTCATGACTGCTGTGTGTCAATCAAAAAAAATATGGTTTTAGTGCCTCCTGTTTTAGCAGAAGTTTGAAAGTCTGGTGGAATCCTCTGCTATAAATATTTATCTTCTGGCTCCCTTTTTTTTCCCCCCATTGGGAAAGCTCTTGGGTGATGGCAGAGATCCCATAGCAACTGCAGCTTTTCTTCTTTTAGCAATCACAGAGAAACGGTAATGATGGCTAGCATGTTGCAGGGAAGAAGAATGTACTCCATCTAGGCTAGACTTGCAAAGAGTAAATGGGAGTGAAAATAGATTAAATCTTTCCATAGTTCAATGGCAAAAGAAAATCACCCATCATTTGCCTTCTGTCTCCCAGGTGCATTAAAATGTGGGAAATGCCTAGTCTCCAAAACCCTTCATTTCTTGATAGGCTTTATTCACTCTCTTTTCGCTGCTGTTTTTATTAATTTATTCTTTAAGGCAGTTCCTGCTGTGGCAGCTCCTTTTACTGCATGCTGTAGGGAGATGTTCATAGCCCTCGCACAAGGAACACAGGATCCTGAGCTCAGTACTTGATGGATACCCTCCGACTCTTCCGTGTTTCTTTTCTGCCTTTTGCTTTAGGCTTTCGCAACATCCTTTGAAAGGGAACAGCGGAAACAAAAAATCAAGGGTTCGAAGAGTTACCGATCTTTCTGTGCCTTTTGTCACGCATTATAGAAGTCCCAACTAGTGCAGATAAAAAGGAAAAAAGGAAGTGTCTCTGAACCTGAACGTACTGTGAAAGACTTGGAGCGCTGATGATTAGTGATACGACAGGATGTTCAGAATGGGGGAAGTCTTGACATCTCTGAGGATGCTCCCGGCTTGGACCTTAGGGTTAAACAGTTTCAGAGACACCTCCTTTGAAGGCGCTGACCTTGTCCTTCTCCTTCTGTTTTCAGGCTTCAGGTTTATTGCTCTCCCAAGGAACTCCGAACAGTTGATTAACTCGTAACTCACTAGTTCTTGACACATTAAGCAGCAAATTTGACTCTAATTAACAGCTTTTATTAACCTGGATTCCCCCTTCCCTCCTCCTGTTTCACTCCGGAGACTCCTCAAGCCGTTACAGCTTTTAAAGTTAAGTTCTTTTCTTTTTTTTTTTTTTTTTCCCCTCCAAATTGTAAGTGAATGTGTGCAGACATTGGATTGTGCAGCTCAGTGGGAGGACATGTGTCTGACAGAAGAACATTTGGAAAGCAAACACGGTCACCTGGAGGGAAGCGAGGGGTTGGATTGTGGATCGAGCTGGCCACAGGGTTGGCCTGAAACAGAAGAGGAACCATGAAGGGCAGGCTTTCCTCGGCTGTCCATATACTGCTGTGAGCAGTTGCTTCCTAGCTGACAGTAGACAGGCTCAACCTAAAAGATCCACCTATGTGCGCAACCAGGCGTAAAAAATGAGAAGGGCATTGCTGGAGCTCTTGGCCAGGTGGGATGACAACTCTTCTGCTCCTCCGGAGCCTGCCAGCCCTCTGCTGCCTGCAGATATTTGCATGGAAATCACAGTCCATAGGGAACAGAGGGAACTGATAGAATTGGTTTTGAACAGTTACCCTGTACATAGTGCTCGTAGCTATCCTGTATGTATCCCGGAGGGGTATGAGCTTCCAGCAAATGCTGTTGAAGTGCACAGCTGACCGGGGAGCCCTCCACTACAGTGCAAAGCTGCATGGGTTTGGGGCATGGACAGGATGGGTGAGGGACCGAGAACAGCTGAGGATGCTCCTCCTCTTCACCACTGAGGTTTGCTCTGCTGCTGTGCTTGTTTCTTGTTGGTCAGCAGATAATAGCAGCTTGTTGGCAAGCACACAGCCAAAAAATCCAGGAATCCCCTGTCTGTAATCCAGCTCTACCACTGACCGTGTTGCTCTGTCTCATTCCCCATCCCTGAAAAGGGGGCAGTGATGCCTCTGCTGCTTTGCCCAGGTGCTCCAATTCTGGGGTGCAAGTTGCTATTGAAGTGTTAGTTTTTATTGCTTGCAAGTTAGAGGGAGGCTTTCCAAGCTTCTTCAAATATAGAAAGATGGTTTATTTTCAGTTTTCAAAACCCATCATGGTGCAACCCTGCCTACAAAACTACCGTGATATCTTCATAAAAGATGTTTTTCATAAGCTTTGGTAAATGTGTTTCTCCACTAGCTTGCTATTAATGTACCTAATCCAGTTTTTGACTTCTCTGAACTTTTGATCTGAGAGACAGCCTGTGACACTGAGCTCCAGAGGTCAATTCAGGGCTTGAGAAAAGAGATTTTTATACCTATTTAAAATTGCTATTCAGTCCCTCTGGGTATCATTTCCTCGCATCTTGCAAGAAAACAGTAAATATCTTCATTATTCTGTGCTTTCTCTTAGGTTTGTCCTTAACTGCTAAACAGCTGTGGTTTTATATTTTCTGTAACTAAAGCAAGTGAACCTGCAGTGAAGATGAAGCGTTTTAGTGCTCCTAAGAGGCAAACTAGCCAAGGTCAGCTCGATGCCCCCCAAACCAGTAATGTCATATGCAGTCTCACCACATCACAGCTCACTCCCCTATGCGAATAGCTGAAGAATATGTTAGACAAAACCAGTCCTCAGGGAACGCCAGTGTAACCTTTTGCTATGTTGAATATTGATCATATGTTAAACCTCCTTTTTTAATTTCGTTCAGTTAATTTCTAGATTTGTAATAGCACTTTATCCCTTGCTCCGTTGCTCAGACAGTTTTCTGGTAGCCTTTGTGATGGTACTTTGACACAGAAGCTTTGAAAATCCAAATAATTAAACCTAATCCTCAGGGATTCTTCCCCCTCACCCCCCTAAGAATTTTAGGGAATTCTACTAGAGAGGAGAGGAATGGCTTTATTTATTAGTATTATTTTCACCTGGGGGTTTATTGTTTCTTGTTTAGTTTTATTTGGTACAGAAATAAGTTTTACAAGCCTTGTATTCTCTGGATCACTCCTGAAAACCTTCTGGACTCAGGCTACAATATTGCTGCTTTCTTGCCCGCTGATATACACATCCAATTTTAAGGCTGATCTATTTTTTAACAACTTCGGTACTTTCAGGTCTTCAAATACTATCCTGCCTTGGTGATTCATGATCTGCTGTGGATAAGACATGCGGTATAGGAGCTTGCAGATGATTTTGTGAAGTGGGCAAAGTTGCCAAATGATAGGTAGAGTTATATGGTGAAATGACACCTAGGATGGCTTTGACAGCAAGGAGGTAAATATGTGTCCCATCACGGGGGACCAGTGGAATCCATCTCCTCTCTGAGGGGAAGGTTGAATTCCCTTCAGCATGGCCCTTTGCTGACTTCAAAAAGCAGGATGAAACTAGGCTTCATTTTCATGTTTCTGTTTATTTTTATTGCGTTGGCAAGATCTAGTTTGAGTAGAGTCACAGCAGAGGCCTTTTTATTAGGACTGCATAGGAAATAACTCAGGTGTGATCCTTGCATTGTGGCTATCTAATGTTCATGGAGAGCAACGATGGATAGTTGTCTTTGTCACTTCTCTGCCGAGAAGAATAAGAAAAATAAGGCTTCCCTTCCGCAATCCTAACAACTCCAAGTCTATGCATTCAGTGGAAGACGAGACTAGGAAACAAGTTACCTCGAGGGTTTCCCTCCAGATCCAAGATACAGGGTAGGAGGAAACTCATTAGAGATACTTGGGTGGGTAGGTGTAGTGAGCACACATCTTCCAGGATATGTTTTTTAAAGGGTCTGTCTGAGGTCAATGCTGCGCTAGATCTCCTCTTTTGTACTAAATTAAGCTAATATTTGAACAGCCTTCTGAATAATTTCTTTGTTAATTCCAGTGTTTGTCATCTACCAGTGATGTGTCTAAATCTCTGTGTGTATTTTACTCTTGGAGTTTCCCTGGTGCAGGGGCTGGAAGTGGCCCTGTGCCATCACATATCTCAGCATAACCTCTGCGCATGTTATTGAATACTAGAGGTGAACTTCAGCATTAAGCTGTACAGATGTCAAACAGCGTAGCTAACCCTCCGCTCCCCCTTCTCTTCCTCAATTCCTTTTTCAAGCCACTTGTGCTGAGATTACCCTCTCCTGTTGAGAGTTCGGGTAATTCTGCTCTGGTTGGACTGCTGTCTGGTTTTCTAGACTGTCTCAGTTTGTTGTCTCCTCGGTATTTCCCATCTCTTCAGGAGCTTTTTGCTATTCTGTCTCTCTTTCCGTGAGGCCACAGCTCCACGCAGGTTAGAAGCAGCTGTATTACTCCTGCATCTGAAGAGTATTTTAAATGAAACTGTGCTTAATAGTGATTCTACCTGTACTCATTTTGAACCCTGCATCCAGGGACATTTTGTTATTTGTATAGTGTTCTTATCACAACTTAAATTTAAAATAAACGTTCATAGGGCAGTAGTGGATGCCTTGCTCCACTGTTCTGCTTGGGGTAGAAGGAATGCCTATGAAGTGGGAGTGTGCAGGACTATACTGTTTTATTCTCTTAAGGTACTGTGTTAGCTTCCAAAGTTAGGTGGTTTCTAAGGGCTTGTAATATTTTTTAATGAACAGCTTTAAATAGAAGTCATTAGACGCCGTTGTTCAAACTTAATTAACTGTTCTCCTTACTGAATTACAGCACAGCAAAGAGTGACAGCACTGTGGAAAGGAGAAACATCTTACTAGATTTAAAAAAAAAAAAAAAAAACCAAAACAGATTTAACAATTAATTAAAACACAGGACCTTTGGCAGCTCAGGTATCAAGTTGCCTTCTGGGAGATCAGGCTTTGGGGAGTGATGTCTCACTTCCCAGATTGCTGCGGTTAAACCACGTGTGCTTCAGGCATGGTTGGAGTATGTGCCCTTGCTTCGTTCACAGGGGCGGTTGCTGCTTACAGATGTGTGTGTCCCCCAGCAAAGGCAAAACGTGATTGCAGCATCTGCAAACAGATTTTTGTGTGCTTAAGCTAGCCGGTACCTGTAGCAGTATTGAATGAATGGTCAGTTTGAGCCTGTGCTGATGCCATAGTGCACGTGGTTGCCAGTATGTGTTGCCATCGTCCTGTCCCATTGCCGCCACCAGTGTCACCAGCAAGGGAAGGCAGCACAGGATCCTGTTCTCGGCCTCAGAGGGAGATGTCTTTCCTGTGGCTGAGCAGAGGATTGCAGTGGTGTATGTGCAAAGAGGTGGTGTAAAACTGTGTGGTTTTAACAAGAGAGGCAGGAAATGTTGGTGCCCTTCTAGAGTGTAATTATGTTGAAGGGAAAAGGGAGTTACAATAACATTATAACTTGGAGGTCTTGGAGAAAATAACAATCAGAAAATGGGTTTAGAGGATGTTGATGCACACAGTTGCCCAGCAGTGATTTTTAGGCAAAATGAAGTTGCCTGGAAGCCTTTGCAGGATTAAATCAGGCGTATACTGTGTTTGACTTTGATATTTAGAACAAAAGTTCTGGAAACAGCCAAACCTTCCCATCACATTCGAAAGGCTGATGATGTTTTGACACTTACTGCCTTGTAGTACCATGTGAGGTCTCGCTGAAGTGTGGAGGAGCAACCTGGGGAGACCGTATGACCAGGTCCCATTGGGCAAAGGCTTTCTTTTAAAAGAGCTTCCAGAGATGTCTGCTGCATATCCATCCAGCTGAAAATGGGTGAGAGCACACTGGAGGCTGAAGGAAACACAGCAGGCTGAGCATCTCTGCAGAAAACAGGATTCATGAAGTTGTAATAAAGTAACCCTGACTGTTGGCAGTGCCAGCAAACACTCGCTTTCACAATATGCTGGATCCATCTCTCCTTCATCCTCTGCCTTTGTCTGACCATCACAAAACAATTTGGTTTCTTTAACTTGGCTTTGGAGCCAGAGCAAGAGCTTACTACAGCTCTTTGGAGTAATTTTTACCTCCATTCCAGCTGACTAGATTAGTCTGCAGATAATGGTAGGAGTGAATAAGAGCCTCAGCTCCGAGGGAGCTGGAACATAATTACACTAGATGAAGGGTACTCTCCGCAGCTCCTCCAAGAGTGCTGAGATTAGACTGTAATCATTGTTTGTAAGCAGACAGGAATGAGGGGTAATCAGCCAGGCAGCCCTGACACGTTATTCCAGGAATTAATATTAGCTTCCTGAAGTAGCTCATCAATTCACACTTACATAAAACTGCAGAAATCAACAGGTCCCGTCTTCCCACCGCGGGAGGTGCCGAACGGGCCGGAGGGACTTGCCTGCGGGGCACGAGCTTGGGGCTCTCTGGGTCAAGGCAGCGCGCACAGAGCAGCTGATGTTGCTGTGCAAGAGGGAATCAGCCTTCCTCAGAAGCACTGCGGGTCTCCCAGCCCCGTGGGGAGACCGGCTGCTGCAGTCCCTGGTTGTCTACAAAGAGACTGGTTAATGCAATGGCAGGGAAGAGCTGTGGAGCCGGCAGCCTGGGCTGCTGCCTGTGGAGAGCAAGCCGCCACTGCGCTGGGGAGGGGAAGGCGATGGCTTTTTTCGTTAGCCCTCATCTTTAGCCTGCAGAGCTGCAGGTTGGAGGGAGAGCCTGTGCTGGGCAGGAGTGGGGAAGTTGCCTTTTGGTTTTGAAGCAAATCTTTGCAAGTGCGCTTGGTGCTGCTTGAATCCTGGCCCTAATTATAAAGTCTGTGGGTCCCAGTGAGTGGAGTGAGAACGTCATGTACAGACACAAAGCTAACACTAGGCAGCAAAAGTCTTGACGTTCCTCTGATGTGAAACGAGAACGAATAAAAGAGCTTGCAAATCCAGGCAGAAATCATTAGGGGAGTGAGTGAGGGTACTCATGAAAGCACTGGTCTCAGTAAAAAGCTGAAGGAAGAATTAGGGCTAAGAGAGGAGAAGTCCTTGTGCTGGTAATGGGATAACCAGGTGGACCAGTATGGACAACCGGGTATGCCAGTGAGAGTCCACAGACAGTGGGAGTCATTTGGGTTTCACAAAACCCATATTGCTTTCACCAGCACTTGCCGTTGCAAACCAGGTGGTAGGACCACTACCGTAGGAGAGCGTTAGCCTGCCTCGCCTCCCTGCTTTCAGCTGTTCTCATTGCCAAGCCCTTTGCTTCCATCAGTTTTGGAATAAATCACCAACCAACCTATTGATTCTATCTGTCGCAGCATTTTACATACATTAGTTATGTGCTTGTGTTTTTTAATGATGCTGCTGCTCTGACAGCTCACTAAATATGACACAGCTTTATGGGTGGCATTGCTAATACTTTAGCAGTCAGAGGTTAGCTGCTGTTATTAACCACATTAGTACTGGCTCTTGTATGACAAATAAGTGGAGGTAGATGTTTTATCGGAAAGCTCGCAGCCTGAAAGCAAAACCTAAAGGAATATCAAAGGAAGGAACAGGACATGAGCTAATGGACAAGGCGGTGGCTGGCACAGTGTCATGAGTTTACAGTTGGTGGTTGTTGGTTCATTTGGTTTGTTAATTGGCGGTAGAGGTAGGTCGAAGGGCACAGCAGGAACCTGGCAGCCAGCAAGAGGAAGAGGGACAGAGCCGGCTTGTCACCTGCCTGCCTTGATCGACTGCCAGTTTTGTCGCTCTCTTTGCAGGAGGGCGTCTGGAAAGATTTGAAAGCAGGATGTGCTAATGTCTGCATGGATTGTTCCCAAAAGTCTCTTCCAGGCTGGAAGGGTAGTGTGGGGAAAAGCGTGAGAGGCTGAAGGGCAAAACCGTCCTCTGGGCTTCAGAGATGGAACCTTTCCTTCGCAGAGCAAGGTGTGTCCGTGGCTGCTGAGGGGTACCTGCATGAAGGAAGGGCCCTGTAATGGAAAGCCTTGATGGTAAAGAGAAATGAGTTAATTTTTGGATACCTGGAAGGGTGAATGAGGGGGAAGAAGAACATCTGGAAGAAGATTTTGAAGTTAGTGGGTAAAATGAGCAATGCTGAGGACACACAGCCATGAATTCACAGGACATGGACATAATTATTGTAGTCAGGATCAGAGAGGAGGAGCTGTCCAAACTCATTTCTTTTTGCTGCATTTCTCATTTAGATATATTTTTTTATCTAATGGATCTTTGTGCAGTCAAGCTTGGCAATGAGAATAGTCCTGTTTGCTGTGGTAGGAGCAGTGAATAGGGCAAAGAAGTGAGGTTTGCTGATGAATATCAGCTTCTAGAAATGAATTGTTTTTCTTGCTCCTGCTGCTGCTTTGCTAAGGGACTGGGACATATATCTCATTTTAGAAATCTCACTGTGTGACTGTCATGTTTCTTAGAAAGGACGGTAGGGAGAATAAATTCGTGGGATGAAGGGAGATTATGTCTGTGGGTGACACTCTATCTCATCTGGCTATGCATTTGTCCTGTGCTCATCACCATCCACATCGCACAGAGATGTTCTGCCTCGAGTACGTGGAGACTGGTGTCAGTGTCTCTTCTGATGGACTATTAATATTTCCCAAAGCCCTAGTAGCCTATCTAATAAAAGTAATAAGTGCCTTGGTGCCTCACTGCATGACTGGACGATTTATTGCTACAAGCAGCAGAAAAGCAACTGGGGAAGTAGAGGCGTTGCTCAAAGAAATTTTAATCGTGCAGGTCCCAACATTCCAGCTCATCTTTACCAAAGGAGTTATCAAATTAGAAGGTCCAGTGGGAAGAGAGAGAAGCGTTATCAACGCTGTTATAGTGAAGGCTGTGCCAGCACTTTTCCTAAAAACCTTCTGTTTTCAAGTGACTATAAATAGTTGGTTAAATGCACATAAATAGATCCTACCTGGGGGTAAATCGTTGACTTTGAAGTGAGCAGACAGCTGCTTCTCACTTTTAACCTACATAAAATGAGGGACAGCAGTATTGCCAAATATGAGTGTTGAAAATTGTAAATGCAATGTAAAAATAACAATATGGTTTGAGATAATTTTATTTGCCATCTGGTTTGGAGCTGTCGGTTATACTTGCATCATGTTTTTTCTGCAACTGTGAAGTTTATTTTGAAACAAAAACAAAGATTGCCATCTAGTACCTTGACTTCAGGATATGGAAATTTAGGAAAAGTTTTTAATCAAATCCAGTCTTGCAAAGCTTGTCAGAAAGGGATGAATGCTGGAAACGCTGGGGCAGTTTGGAGAAGTTTATGAATCTGTTTTAGTTTTGTGTGAAAGCAGATTAATCGAACAGACTTAATGAATGCGTAAGATACCTCCATGCATTCACAATGAACTTCTTCAGGTAGGCACTTCAAAATTAGAAAGTGTTGAGTTAAAGCACATATTTTCCCTCTTTGCTTGTGGTCTAAAGAATTAACTTTCTACACCCTTATAGACATTTGCTATGTTCTTATAGCCACATGTAGCCTAAACAATCTGTGGGTTTGTGATTAAAGCTTTTTTAATACAAGTTTTCTGTGGGTTTTTAATATTTAATATTCTAGGTTTTTATGGGGAAAAAAAAAATATCCAGCAAACAGAGACTGACGTGTACAAGATTTCAGCCATGGTGACTTGGCAGAAAGACCAAAGCTTTTATTTTGCTTCAGCTTGTGGGCAAGCAGTTTGAGTGGAAGTAGGTTTCTGCAGTTTTCGGAGGGCTAAAGCAGCTTGTAACAAACTGTATGAACCTTTTTAAGATGGGACAAAATGATGGTTGCCTTGCTGTGTAAAAATGCGTGTGAAGTGCTGGTGATATTCCCAACTAGGTGGCCAAGGCAGGGTCCCACTACAGAAGGAAGGGAGATGTTCAGAGCTGTACCTCTTTGAAATTGTTTCCCAAATGAGAAAGGAGTTCTTGTTCTTGAATGACTGCAGGGCATCAATGAGGGGAGATGGAAGAAAATTATCGTTTTCCATTGGGCTGAATTATCCTGTTCCTCCGGTTTGCATTTAAAATAAACTTGGTCAAGAGGTATTTTGAGGAGAGTTGGTGGCACTTGTCCTGGGCTGGCAAAGGGACAGTGTCCGCCTGCCCAGCCTTTCATGGTGCGGGTCCGAGCTCAGCCAGCGATGGCAGGCAGGGAGTTAGGAGGAACTTGCAGACCACAGGGGCTTGATTCTATTGTGCAGCAAGGCTGCAGACCCTGGCTGCGAGCAAGAACCAGGCTTGGCAGGCTGCAGACACGCTGTGGCTGGAACGGGTGCCTTTTCCCCCGCAGCCCAGCCGAGGCAGACCCACTCTCCCCAGCTTTGCCAGGCAGCTGATCTGTACGCGGAGCTCATGCCCACGCAGAGGCTGGTTTGGGTTATTCATCAAATGTAACAGGCTCTGCTGCCTCCTCCCACCCCAAGCTAATCACTTTGCAAAGCTTCCAAGGTACACCAACTTTGTGTGGCAGCTAACAAGCTTAGCTGATGAGTTCTGCCATCATCCTTCTCCAGAGCTAATCAGCTTACCCTTGCTCCAGAGCTAACGGGCCTGTGGGTCACAGCAGCGCTGTGAACTGCTTGCACACGGGTTTACCGCATCCATCTTTAACCGCATGGCTAGCGCTCTAATGGAGTTTCCTCCTGCACATGCTTCGCTTATTTTTCCAATGGTTATCACTTGTTATTTCACAGCCAATTCTTTTTTTCCTCAGACGCACAGTTCATTAAAGACTATATTCATGCTATGGTTGAGATTTCAAATATCAGCTGCTTCCCAGTCATCCCACCCGGACTGGGTGGTGGCCAAAATTTATTTACAAAAGGAAAATTACACTTGGGATAGCACATCTCATGAGCACTCTGTGCTTTTACCAGTGCATCCCTGAAATAAATCAGTTCCAGCAGAGAGGAGGATTGAGTGATGTCAGCTCTCAAAAGTCAGGGTTTCACAAAGCAGAGAGTGGAGGAAAGTCGCAGGGCTGAGAGCTGCTGCCAGAGAGGTTCTGCAGCCGAAGAGTGACACTGCCAGCTTGTAACCCTGTCATCTTCAAGTGCAGCAGCTGAGAGCTGCACCTGCGCCTGCATCCCTCCACTAATGTGGCTTTACAATCACTTTGATGGAAAAAGATATTTTATCCTTTTCACTCACTACATGAAAGCAGGTGGAGAAAAGTGACTGTCAAAGAAATGCTGATGGTATGTATCAAACATGCTGACTCTGCATTTGGCGAGCAATCCAACAATAAATAGAATTTTTTTTCCCTTGTGTTTTTCAGCTTTTATAATGGCAGGGGATGGGAGCAGGTAACAAGTCTGCCTGAAACTTTACCTTCAGTTACGGTGTGTCCCTGGCTTGGCAGTGTCCCAGTCTTTAGGTACGGTATGACGGGAAGGGTTTTGTGAAGGTAGCTGATGGATGCCTTTACACATCTCCCTGCTGTGCTCCGTCCCCACCTACAGCAGCACTTTGTGCGTGGCTCCGGGGAAGGTGGGGACAGGACAACCATGCTGGTCCTGACCTGCCCTTAAAGCAGAGCAGGGGCAGAGCAGGCAAGACCTTGCCCAGAAAGAGAACTCGGCGGTGTTCTGCCGTCTGAGCTACCAGCTGTGAGCGCTGCCACAGAAGTTATTCTCTACTTAGGAAAACATAATGAAATGCTGATCAGTTACTGCATTGTTAATAAGGTGATTAAAGGGAAGTTTCTTTTGACCATATCCCCTTCTTGAAAGCAAAATGGAAATGGCAGAAATGCCATTTAGAAAATGGGATATTGTTGTCTCTTCTAATTGTCATTAAATTCTGTGCTTCTGCTCCCCTAAAGCGGTGGTTGCACGGGTTAATTAACACACATGTTACATGAAAATTAAAGTCCTTAGATTTTATTTTTTCAGTTGAGTTTTCTCCTGTTCTCTTCCAGAACAAATAGCAGTGCTCTTTCTTCCTTTATTATAATCTTGGTATTTTATAGACCTCTTTTATGAGCCTCTTGTTTTCATCCGTTCATACAGTTTTCTCAGAATTTCTGGGGGGTTGTTTACGAAAGCTTCTTTCTTTCCTCTCTCCGGTGCTTTCCAGTACTCTCGTGGGCCTATCTTAAATAAAGTGCACAGTATCTCACATAAGTGTAAGCCACCAATTAAAAAAGTTGTGTCATTGTATATTCCAGATAGTTGTGTTATTGTATATTCCAGACTGTTCCCTATTTTCTGTTCACTGCTGTCCAGTACTTTGTCCAATGGTTTTGTTAACTCTTTGAAAGACCACTACCAAATCACAGAGGCACAGTCATCCTCTGCCCTGAGCCACGTTGAATTTCTCTTACCATATTATACTGACACAGAGGATTTGCACATGTATTTAATCAGTTTTCCTTACTCGTTTTGCTGGTACAGGGACATGGCTTGCCAGTCCAAATTGATAAGCTTATTTTCAAGCCTTTATTTAAAAAAGAGGTTTTCCAAAGAACAGTATTTTGCCTTGCCCAGGAATCCTTTGATTTGAAGTCAAATTCCACAATTGTAGGAAGGAGTCCTTTATGGTATCCGGCAAAATGAATAGGGAAAAAGCACTTTGGGACACTTTTGGTTAATTCAGATGAAGTTGCTGTGAGGTGCCAGTGAGTATGCTTGAGGAGGGGAGAGACAAGGTTATGCTGCCTTTAGGACACTGACTCGGACCATGGGAACCCAAGGTTTGATTTTGCTCTTGAAAGATCTGACCTGGCTTCTGCTTCCCTGTAGGAATGTGCTGGAACTGGGGTGTCCCAGCTGGGGAATAGCCATTCCTCCTGCTCATGCTGAGGTCTGGAAACCCAGATGTTCTTCAGAGTGCAGACTGGTGGCCAAGGCTCCCAGAGGAGAGGGGTCTTGACTGCCTTCTTCGAGCAGATAAGTAGGGCTTGCTTTCCTTTGGTCCTATGCGTAAGAACTGTTGCATTTTGTATAAAATACCTCACTAAGACCAACAAAAGTTGAGCAGTTCTTTGGAGCAGTTTAGTTCAAAAACAGGTTGGCCTGGCCCTCAAAAGCGAGATGCCACAACACGACGTCTGTGGTGGAGTCTGTATGTTCTGCATGGAGATACTGAGGAGATGGGTTGGCTCTCAGCCACATCAACAGATTGCTCCTATTTTGCAGACTAAAGTCATGTCTGAAATAAATACATACGCTCACTGCCGTGCATCCTGCACAGAGCAGCGAAGGAGCTGACCAGAGACATTTCTGGCTGGAAATTCCTGATACTGTCTTGTAGAGATGGATTTAAAGCTCTGGGGCAAATTATTCTTCCATTAGAACATTGTTAGTCATGTGCCCATAGCTTTGGTATGACTATAAGCCATCATCAAGGAGTGTGTTTTAATCAATCCAGTCCTTTAGTTGGGATACTTCTGGACTTATAGTATGCCCATTTACTCGTGTTGAGTGTCTGGCTGTACCTCAGCGTCTGTATCAAGTGTTCACAGACAGTGAGAAAGAGAACTGAGGAGCACAGTTTCTATCCTGACTTTGTATTTCTCTCTCTGCTTCAACTCTGAGCTGTTTGCTTGGAGTCTGACGCCTCCCCATCAAAGGTCCTATTTCACAGACCTGGTAGTCGCTGCTTGCTGGCAGGGAGCGTGCTCGGAGATGTTCGCCAGGCTCAACTTGGGGGGTCCTTGGTGCTCGTGTTCCTTTATCTATAAAACCAGCAGTGAAAGGCTGGGGCTGTAGGTGGCTTGCATAGTGTGCGAGTGTAATTAAGAAGATCAACTATGCCAGTTTTGTGACTCCTCTCTGCTCATGTTAGGAACAATAGCGCTAAATGATGATTGTAATTCATTACAAATGCACCCTAATTAAATTACCCATCAGTGGCTGCGAGATTAATGATACCAACCCGGGTTAGAACATGATTAAAGTTAGGCTTGTCACATTTTTCAGTTGTTATATGGAAGTTCGCAGGGGGAAGGGATGGGGCAGAGTGCGAGGTGTGATTAGATGATGCTCTGGAAGACAGCTGGGGCAGCCGAAGGCAGCCGCTAACAGTGCTCCTTCAGGCTTTGCTGGTGGAAACCCCTCTCGAGGTTTTTCTTGGGTCTGTTAGTGGGTGTGCATGGCTGTTCCCTTGCCAGGGAAGGTTGTTAATCCCTTTGTAAGATGGGCAGGAGAGTCGTACAGGGAGTGTGGCACAGCAAGGAGCTGAGCCTGGATCTCCCAAACTTAGGCTTAACTCTCCAAGTTTAGCTCACTGAGTTGTCTTGCCTTTCTTCTTTTGTCATTGTATTTCTCTGTGCAGAATAGCATTCGATCTTTCTTAAAGGTACCTATAAAAATAGTAGGGAAAGACCATGGACAACATAAGAAATAGTACCAAATGCAGCAAAGCATCAGCCTCTCTTCCCTTCCTTAGAGAAGTTTTACACTGCAAATGGTTTTCAACAGCATGTATTTTTACAAGGGAGAGACAACATGTCATTGCCTCCAGTGAGAAAGAAGCACAAAATTCAGAATGTTTTATAATGAGAGCCAAAAACAAAACACAAGCTTACCTGATTGTGCAGCATTGGGAGTTTTGCTGCCTCTGTGCTGCTGGAGAAGGAGCCTCTGGAGGTGTTCCCAGGGTCCAGGTGAGGGTGAGGACTGATGGGTGGGATGTGTTTAAGCAGATGAAAAGGAAAAAAAGGATGCCTAGGCATAAGGACTGTCTCTCTGAACACCGTAGGACAGATTGGCTGTGCTTGGCATCGGCTCTTCTGTCATTATCTGGCAAATAAGCAAGGAGGAATTTTTTCAAAGCAATTTCATTTTCTAATATTGTACATCCTGTCCTTAAATGCCGTCACTGATTGGATTGCCAGGGCCAGTCCACAGATGGACATTGTTTACCAGTTGGGGCTGGACTCTTAATAGATCTTCTCAAACTCTTTGAGAAGCAGATCTTGGATGCTCCTAGCAGCAATTAATTGAGCAGTGTGGTTGATGTGCCCTTTATATCAGTGGAATGGACCTCATTAAAGCATTGTACACAAAAGCTTAGGGCTGGAACAGCAGAAACAAATGAAGTTCCTGGAAATGAGAATAAACCGGGGCTTGGATGAGAGAGTTGCATTTGTCGGAAACGCAGCATCTCTGTGTTCACGGTTGTGCCCTGGTGAATTGTTCCCTTTGCCGGTTGCTGGGTCAGGCTGGGGCTTGTGAAACGCAGGAGGATGCAGGAGCGGGTGCTGGTGCAGCAGGTGGTGTGAGAGGAGACAGCCCATCCTCTCCTGTTCCGTGGAGTCTCCGACAGTGTTGTGGCAGGCAGATGGCACTTACTAGCTGTGCAAACTTAATTAGTTCACATCAAAGTTACTGAAAGACATTTCTCTGGGGAATGGATGGCTACCAAGAGGTTCAAACCCTGCTTGGAGAAGGGGAGATATTAATATTGAATGTAGTCATCTCTGGGTTTGGATGACCTTGATTCTGTTGATAAAATGATGCATTTTCCAGGTTTTTGCATGTTCTCTTCAGCAATGCTGTTGCTCATAATATCGAAATGATTTCCCTTGAGGAGGGTAGGGACGAATAACCTCAAAGAGTTTTCCTCTATAAAATTGTCTGCCAAAGCCCTCTCTCACTATGCTGGCATTGTGGCATGCGTGTTTTAGAGGCAGAGATAAATAGGCCAGCAGCAAGCACTTGTACCACAGGCATCAGTGGATCCAAGAGAGAGCAGAGTGTGGATTGCTGTTCTCCAGATTTCCAGATTCTGCACAAATTAGCGCAGGGATCCTCCCTAGGCCAGCAGCCTGATGCTGGCTGTCAGATCAATGGGCGCCTCTCACGCAGACCCGGTGCGCTCTGTCGATTCCGGGAAGGTAGAGGCATTGCCTGCAGCGCCCGCCGTCCTGGTCACATCACGTCTTTCTCTCAGAGAGTTCAGAGCCGCTTCCCACAGCCCATCAATATGTAAATACCCGTGCGCAGGGGAGCAACCAGCTGGCTCAGCCGTCAGAGGGACCTCACCCACAAATTTTGGATAATGCAGGCAGATTTAGTGGCTAATATCAGAGTTTGGTGGCCTAGTTCTTCCTCTCTGGAGGGTTTTCTGACCTGGCTATGTAGCCTTGAAGCTGCATATTGCTCTACTTGTTATTGCCTTACAAAGCTAAATGTGGTTTTCCTTTTTTGGGGGTTGGTTTTTTTTCTTTTTCTTTTTCCTCAGCAAGTGTTTAGACATGGTTCTATTTAGGACATAACCCTTTTTGTCTTTCTGGTTTTGCCTTTCCCAGCCAGCTCCTGCAGACAAGGTGGTTGGGATTCAGGGGAATAGCTGACTCACATGGGCAGGTGCCGAGATTTTCCTTTATAATTGAGCCTATGATAGGGGAATTTTCCTTTAGGCATTGCAGAGAAATAGCTCTGCTGGTTCTGACACAGTCACTAGGGGGTTGTCGGTGGGAAGGAGATGTCCTTGAACTGAAGAGATGGGGTGAAACTGGGGAGTTTCAATGGTGCTATAGATCAGTGGTTTGGATCCAGCCTGTGCAGATAGAGATGAGAAGTCATTATGTCCTGCCCTCTTGGTCAGTGACCCATGTGAAATGAGTTTGGGTTTAGTCCAGTTCTCTGCAGATAAGCTGTTTGCAGAAAGCAATCAACGTATCTGGCATGGGCAGGCACCCTAACTAGCCACCTCAGCACAGAGCAAGGATGCAAAGATGTCACGGAGAGAGATGAAGATGCAGTTACCCAAAGTTTGGGTCAGGGCTTTTACTGTAATCTACTACCTTGGTGCATCTTGCACCTTCTCCATGGTGGAGCTCCACCTTACCAGCTTCCGAGCTTCTGGCTGGTGCTTTGATACACCCACAAATTGGAGGGGACAAAAAACTGGAGGGTTTTGAGCCCATGGTGTCGTGCTGAGCTTGCGTTTGGGGCAAAATGAAGTGCATGTTAACAGGCATTGTGTCTCTTGAGGTCGTGTCCCCATACCTCCCCAGGGCTGCCTCCTTTCATGCAGTGGCACCCCATCAGAATGGCTCTAGAACCAGCTCCTCTTGGCCACCTTTCTCAAGAGCTAAGGCAGAGCAAAGCCGGTTCCATCACCTGGAGCTCTCTCGTTGACTTCTGCTCAGCCAGGGCTCTACACCCTCACAGTGAGGTTGCTGCTTGTTTCAAACACTGCAGCAATGAGCAGATTCCAGTGGCCTCCAAGAGCTGAGAAGTACCTTGTGAGGACTGAACATCTCCAATGTGGAGATGTTTCTTTTAGAATAAATAAATACCTCTCTGATGCAAACGATGCATATTTCAAACTGATTAGTAACCTGAGATAGCAGCAACGCACGGCACTGCCTCACCGTTTCCAGAGACTGATCTCTCCAGGACAGAGCTGAAGCAGTTCCCTTCAGAGCAGCATTGGAGGAACCGAGGAGCAGGTGAATGTGTAGGTGGTGCTCCCTCCTCGCCGTACGTGCCCGTAGTTCTGCCAGCTCACGGGTGAAGTTTCTTGGTTACATAGCCTGTGATCAGAGTGGTAGGCAGATGGGCCCCAAGTTCAGCCTGATTAGTCCTGTTCAATCAGCAAGGCTAAGGCAAAGTTGCTTCATGTCTCATCCCATATGGTGGCTCCTGCTGTCACTGTTCTTGTGGGAAAAGCCCTGAGCAGCCTCCTGGTCTCGAGTCCAGCCCCTGTTTTCTCCTCACCAAGTGAAAGAGCATGCTGGAAACACCAGTGTTTCTGCCAAGTGCATGGTTGCACCCACGCAGTGATGTTTGACACACAGGATTGCTGATAGGTGGGAGCTGGCACTGCTTTGTCCGGTGGATGCTCCCTTGTCATTTGACAGGGATGGGCTCCCGGTGGGAATGAACTGCTCCAACACCCTGCAGATGTCTGGGGGCCGGACCTGCCTCAGGTCTGTGAGCAGAAAGGCAAAATAGATTAATGAAAATTAATTCTGAACAGATGCCTGAAACGGTCATTCAGTGGTTGAGGAAGGAGTGGAGAGACTAAACGGAGGCAATGTGGGTAATTCCAACTTGTTCTTCATGTTTTCTGTTCGAAACTGTCACTTGGGATTAATCCTCTCTACCTGATGTAGATTCTTAGACTTTTCACAACCACAGCAACAGGCTGAGGAACTTGCTTGGTAAAATTGTATGGTGTAGGTTGCCAGCAGCACAGCTGGCTCTCGGGGAAGGTCAGAGGAGTGCCTGGAGTTGGTGTATCCCTCCCTGTGGGGATGTGGGGAGAGGGGATGCAAAACTGGAGGGCTCTGGGTGCAGGACTTGGGTAATGACTGGCTGTGATCCGTGTGGGTAATGCGCACAAAGCTTGTGGACATCATCCCTGTAACACCTTTCATCCCAAGGACATTGTAAACACCTCTCTGATACGGCCAGCCCTGGGGCGGGGGGGAAGCCTCACAATCTGCATCGTTGCTGGGTTCTTCTCTCCAGCTCCCCACACTGGATATCTCCTCATCTCCTCTTAGTGTGCTCTGGCACGTCGGAATGGAGAAGGTCTTCTTGTGATGCTCAAACGCTCCAACTAATCACCTGTGGCAGTTTGTGCCTCTTACTAGTTTGAAAATGCGGAAGAATGCTGAGGGGCTGGCACAGTCTGAGGTGGAGTGTGTCCGAGTCTGCTGAAGAGCAACTGGCTCAACCGTAGCTGGTTTTGTCTGTCTTCACAGTTGTTACCATACGTTCTTCGTGATCACATAAATGGGATCTGAGTAGATCCAATTTCTGTTTTTTCCCTCCTCTATGATTCTGGCCTTATTAGCCCTGACAGTTATTTATTTGTCCTTAGTTGTAGGCTGAGGCAGCTTTATGGACAATGTGGGAAGCATGTCTTTTCTAATTAGACCACAGTCTGTTGTCTGTCTGCCTTATGGGCAGGACACAGCATGCTGTTCGTGGAGTTTACAACAAGAAGCCCTGGCTGCAGGAGGTCATGCTGGACTTGTTTCGAAGGTTTTACAGCAACAACTCACCACATCATTGTTCCTGAGACTAAGTGGGAAGCAAAACCTATGGACTTTGTTCTACTCTTAAGTACCACAGTGAACTATTTAAATTGTATTGGTGCGTGATGAAGTACAATAGGAACTGAGAGCAACCACGGCCAGATAGACTGCAAGCTGGTTTTGCAGGAACTTATTCCAGCTTATTTCCTGGGTCTCCTAGCAGGGAGCCAGCATGTGTGTAGCATCCCAGCTCCAACAGGAGTTGTTCTCAGAAGTATTGTGGCAACTAATGAGGAAGGAACATTGGCTTCATGGAAGCTCACGCCTTTTCTTTTCCCAGCATGATCCCCTGTAGAATGTGTGTTATGTCACAAATATGAGACTGGTAGCTTTATATAGCCTCGTAGCTTGTATAAAAAGTGAAAGCTGCCTTGTCTTGCTCTTTGAATTCAGTGGAATAATCTTCTTGCATCTTCCTTGACAGCAACAGACAGGAAAGGGAACTTGTGCAGAGCAGCTCCCAGTCCTTTGCTGGCAGCGAAGGAGTGAAACTTGTTCTCGTGCCACTAGGGAAACTGGGATGGAGAGACAGTTGTCAGAAGCATATCGCTAGTCTTCCTCCTCCCAGTTTGGCGGAGGACAGGGTGCTCGGTAGAGCACTCATCCATGCCTTTTGCATTTGCCCCTGATTTTAGCAAAGGGGACTGTAACAAGTCATGTTCCTCACCGAACCTTGCAATTCAAGATAACTCTTTAAATAGCAACTTTCCTCATTCTTCAGTCGCTGGCTCAATGCCCAGGGAAAATAGTGGGTTGAGAATATGAAGCAACAACTCTTCTTTTTCCTGTAATAGTGCTTTCAAACTGTATGTCTGTTTAGAAACATTAATCATTGTAACTACGGGGTAAAAATCTCCTGCCTGTCCTTAATCTTACCTGTGCAATGAGATGGCAAGAGTGAGCTGTTGCTTTCTATGGATGATTAAGAAGGGCTAAGCTTCAAATAGTTGACTATATCTTTTTCTCAATTTGCTTTTCTATCACTTTGTATTAGAGATGGTCTTAGCTGTTCTGTTGCAAACTCTTCTTGTCCTGTGATCTTTTCTGCTCTTGCAAACTATGCAGGGCTAGGCTGGGTTAGCCCCGCTTTGGAAAACCTGAAGTAAAGGTTTGTCAGAAGGTTTTCGTGTTAAAAAGCACCCTCGTCTGAGGCTGCCATGGGCACAGCATGCTGTCAGGAGATCTTGCATTGCCTAAGGGTCTGACCTGCGGAAGAGACATAGAATTGCTTGTAGGTTTTGATTTCTTGTGGCATTTTTATGAGACTAAGGTCAATTCTTGACAAATATTAATGTAATTGCATTGTACCTATTGAATGTTCCCTACTCTCACAAGTTTAACAAAACACGGTTGGTATTTATATCTCCATTGCAGCCTGTGCTAGCGTTGGTAGGTGATGTTAAACAGGAGCTGCGCGATTAGTAGCATAAGTGATACTTCAAAGTGTTTTCCAGACAATAAGTAACTAATCCAGTTTGGTGCTTAAGTGGGAAAAGACATGCCACAGTATTATTTGTAGCATTTTATGTTTGTAAATCCCTCCAGAATCTCTGAGAGGCAAAAGAAATCCCATACACATGACGATTACATTATGAAATGGTACAAGAAGCCAGCCAGCCTTCCTGCATGTCTTGGATACCTATTGCATGTGTTGTTACCACAGCTGCCTCCTGCGTGCCAGATGTTCTCATTAAAGGTGACGAGACACGTGTGGGCATGCAGGGGTGGAGGCTTCTCGTGTTGTGTGAAGAGCATACGGGGCGGCTCGTGGACTTTCTTTGGCCAGACGTGGGAGGCGAGGGAACGCGGTGGATTACCTGGGGCACTGAAGAGCACCTGGTCTTGACTTCAGAAAGAAGGTTGCATGGATGATTGGGCTAACGCAAACGGTTTTGACTGGTGCAATAACTTGCTCCTGGATGAGCATTCACATAAACCAGATACACAGGAGATGAAATTCTTGGCCGTGGGTTGTGCTTGTGCTGTTCTTCAGTGCAGCTGGGGACATGCTCTCTTTCATCTGCCCAAATTCGTAGCGAAGAGACAGGACAGCCGAAGAGTGTGTGTCATCTTCATTAAACTTTGACTGCTCCTTATGTCCACTTTTGCAGTGTCTACTTCCATATCCATTTCCCTAGAAACCTGTATTATTACCAGGGAAAGTTTCTGAGGGGCAGGAGTAAATGCAGGAGTAGATATCAGCCCTGTGCATTGCATTTCTTGAGGCCATGTCACAGAACAGCCATCTGGGACAACCTCTGTTTTCTGCGAGCTCCCGTCTTCTGCCCGCCATTTGTGCTGCAGGTCCGCCCAGACGTGACTGTGTCTCCTTTCCCCCTTGTCACTTCAGCTCATGGCTGTTCTGTATCTCACCATCTTCTGGTAGCCCAGGAGCAGCTGCCTTTGGCTTTGCTTTCTTGTTTTGCTGTTAGCAAGGGCATTAAACACAGCACGTTGTTGTCCTTTATTGCTGGCTCTGTTTAAGCCATGTGCAGGTGCTGTGGAGGAACGCTGCAAGCACTGCTGCCCCTCTCTCCACCTCCTCCTCCGAGTGTTTTTAGCTGTCGGTAAGCTTTGGATAAAACCACAATGGTGAGTGACAGCCACCAAGCCAATGCAGAAAGTCAGAGGCTGGAAAGAAAACCCATTGAATAAAGAAAATGCTTTTCAGACAAGTGGAGGGGAGGGTGCAGTGAGCACGTAGAAGAGGAAAAGAGCAGAAAGCCAGTGGCAGGAGCTGGGCAAAATAGCCAGGGTGAATAAACAGGCAGACGGCGTGTTTCGTGAGCGTGTCTGATTTGTTCCTCTCTTCCGAACAGTTTAGCTGAGGCCCACAATGTGAAAATAAACTTTCCTTTTGTTTTTTAAACAGTTCAGTGCCCAGGAGAGCATCAAATAGCTTCAGTTTCAAATCAAAATGAGATTGCGGTGGTTGTGTTGTCATCGTACCCGTTCCGCTGCTGTGGTCTTCAGGAGGAGGAGGAGGTGTCTTTGGGGAGCGGGTCCAGCTAGGCTCGTTGCTATGGCAAAGTCTCTGCTGATGCCTGCTCTCAGCCTGTAATTGCTATTCAGCAGCTGTTTCCAGTGGTCGTCTGGAGGAACTTGCACAAGTTATGGATGTGAAAATCCCTCCCTGTATGTTGGCCTTTGCTGGAACTGAGCTTTGACAAGAGAGATGCATTAGCTTCTAAACTCACCAGTAATTAGGTTGGTTTGAGTGTACTTTGCTGAAAGTTAAGGCTTTGGGGCTGGGAAAGGAAGGTGGAGGGGGAAGTGGCAACTTTAAAATCAATATTGCAAATGCAATGCAAAAGAGTATAATTAGCATGTTTTGCAGGGCCTATTAATTCCTCTGAAATGCTGTTTATTAGGCAGAAGAACTTGGGAGCCCATCAGTGGATTAAACAGGTTCTGTAATGAAATGTAAATGGTGTAATTGGGCTTGTTCTGAAAGTATTTATTCTTCACCTGTGACCCGCTTGATTGCGGTTTGACAACACGAAGGAGTGTGCATCTCTTCGTTAATGACAGCTAATTCCCTGGAGCTAATGGAGTGGGACGCCCAGGCGCATGGCGCTGGGAACGGCAGGTCGTGCCTGGAGCTCTGCAGTGATTGGCACCAATCCGAGCACAATGTAACTTTAATTACAGTAATTCCAAACCTAAAGCAAGCATTTAGCTGCTGGAGAGAGGCTCTTAATTTTGCAAATAGATGCCATATAATGGGCTGACCTTTTATTAGACAAATATTGGGATATGTGGGAACGTTGTCCTCCAAGATAACAGGTAACGTTATTGGCTCCCATTAGCTCAGTGAAAATCGGAGGCACGTTTTCCTTGCCAGGTTAACCATATGGATTTCCTTCAATGAGCAACGCAGTGGAGCCAGGAGGGAAATGTGGTGCTGTATGTTATTTAAACGCAGTCTTCGCATCAAGGCATGAAATTCGTCTGCTGCTGCTCTGCCTTACGTGTGCGCTTTTGTCAGTGTAGACCACTGGGATTTTTGTTGTTGTTTTCCCTTTCTACAAACCCTCTTTATCCAAACTGTGCGGTGCTAAATATCTCCAGGCACAGAGGAAAGGTCACACTGCTCTCTTGGAGCAAGAGGGCTAAAGACACATTTTTGTCTGGCGTTATAGTACCTTGCATTAAGTGCTACCACCGGTGCTTGTTACGCTGTCTCTTCTGTAGGGTCGAGATGCATGTGCACAGCCGCAGCCTCCCTTCACTTGTACTGGAGAGAACCTTCCGGCGCAGAGACTGTCCTCTGGGCGCAGAGCATGGTGTGCTGGGAGGGAGGACGGCAGCGCACACACCAGCAGGGACTAGCAATCCCCCAGCTCTTCCCAAATCCATTAAGCCCAGCAGCCTCCGGCCTTGCCTTCTGTTAGCTCAGTCTCTCTCTTAAGTAGGGGTCTTGTTAGAGTTGAAAATAACCGAGGCAGGGAAGCTTTTATTCAGGAAATGTCCAGGTCTGTGTGTATGGATTTGGAATCAGTTCTCAGGGAATGCTGTGGGTTGTCGTCTGTAACGCTTGGAGCAGAAGCAATACAATTTCTGCAAGCAACGCCTTTCTCTCCTGTTTCATTTTTCTTTCTCCTCTGCCTCTTTCCATCTATGAGCTGAGAGGCAGAGAGGTAGGAGTAACAACGTAGTCACAGGTCCCTTTACATCACTGATCCTGGGCTTGTCCCTTGAGTCAGGACGTGCTGCTAGTGGTGGCTGTGGAGGGGGCAGGGTGGGAGGCAGCTGCACGCCGGGTGGAGGACAGCACCATCGGTAGACATTTGGCCACCTGAACAAACGAATGAGAATCGTTGGGCAGGGAATACATAAAGGATGTTTGAGAGAACTAGAAACAGCGGGGTTTTGATGCTGCTGTGGAGTGGTGGCCAACGCGAGGCAGTTGTCTGAAACCGGTCCAGAGAGATGAGAACAGTGACAAACAGGAGGGAGCATCCTCGCGAGGCCAGGCATGTTGCTCCTTCTCAGCAGATGGCTTTCCATGCATGCTGCCTAGTCCCAGCAGAAATAACACCTTCTCCAGATGAGCTCACGCTCCTCTTCGTGTAGAGCAGGCTCTTTCTGTGCTGGATTTGCGCTTTGTCGGGCGTCAGTCCACTGGCACGCGCTCAGAGCAGAGGCAGAGTAGCCTCCAGCTGCAGCGTGGCTGCGTTGAGCAGGTTCTCCTGGTGTCAAACGCATCCTATTTCCCAGCTTCTCATCTGGAAGATGCAGCTCTGCTGGGAATCTTGCTGGGAAGTGATATATGGAGGCAGGGACCCTGTTAACGTTGCAAAGAGGAGATTTCCTTGGCAAAAAAAAAGCAGTAATGATTCTGGTCATTGTTAGAAAAGTCAAATACCTTCAGATTTACCTATCTCTTTTTCCTAGCCTTTGCTAACAGGCCAGTCCATATCCTAGCGACATTTCCTCTTGCCTCTAAACCTTCAAGGCTGGGTGGCCTCTCTCAGCCCTTTCTGCTGGATCTGCTCTCAGCCAGCAGTCACCAATGCCTTCAGTGCGTAAAGTATTTTCTGAAATAGTTTTTAACAGACAGCCCTAGACCACAGGCAAAAGCAGGGCAGATTGCATGTGGCCTGTAATGCTGACAATAAACCCAAAATAGAAATATTGTCCATCTCCACTGTAGAAACCCAGGTTTTAGAGTTATTTACTTGGGGCTTGCAGATGCATGCTTCTGGCTGCCAGTAAAGCCCGTTCTGGCTTTCTAAATTCAGATCCTTTTCTTTTTAGCACATACAGAGATTATGTTTACCTGAACAATCTGTATAAACATTGGAAGTGTTCAGATGACTGGTATAGATGATACAGTTGCCTAAGAGACAATCATAAATGTTGATGTTCTGAGTGACAGTGTAACCTTCCTGGGCACTGATGGGGTGCAGACCACATGGAGCTACAGACTGGAGCTCGCCACCCCACGTAAAACAGAGAAGGACACTCTGGAGTTTCTTCTGAAGCACTTTCCAAAGCATAAATTAAAAAAAATGTTTGAGACCTTCAAACTAAGTCCTTGTTTTCATGAAGTCCAAAAGCATGGATTGCTCTCTGGGGAAGGTTGTGCCAGTTCAATAGTTCTCTAGCTGGTTTTCCCCGTTCTTTTATCTTTGGGACATGGGAAAGAGGGGAGATAACACAGCTCCGCAGCAGCTGGATAGGAGCTGGCAAGTTTTAATATCAGCCAGTCCAACGTGAAGTGCAGCAGGCAGGATGGACAGGTTCTGGCTTTCCATGGGAAGCCTTGGATCCAGAGGAAAATTGGACATTGTTAACACGGCCAAGTGCCTCAAGGAGAGCTTGGAAGAGGTTACAGGTTCCTTATCCTTCCCATCTGTCCACCTATTTGTTCTCTTTGGAGTCCATACAGCCACTTCCACCTTTTTTCCCTTCAGTCTCCCATTTTACATCCAAATAAAGGAACCATCTCATTGCATGTGTTACATGCATATAGAAAGCTGTATAAAATAGCTTTGTGAGCGTGAGTAGTGAGGAGCAACCGAGTGCTTTATCTCTGCACGCCCATCCTGCTTGTCCATTCAGCCCCATTCATCTCCTTTTACGTTTTTTTCTATTATCAGCCTGAAGGCTTTTCAAGGAAAGGACTCTGCCTCTGTCATGTCTCCACAAATACCTGTTGCATTTTGGGCACTAAATAAATAATAAATAATGATTGTACCGGAAAGCCGTCGACCAGATGGATGCTGCTGCTATAAACAAACAAGGCTTTTGGCTGGGGAAAGGCAGCAGGTTTCTCGGGCAGTCTGAGCTCAGGGTGAGTGGCAGCTCCTGGTCGTTAATACAGGACTTGGATCTCTGAAGTAAGAGATTATTCCCCCACAGCCCTTTGGCGTGAGGAACCAGTGATAGACTGAGAGCAGTAAAACACGGCCATTTGAGAGGCTCCTCCAGCATTTTACTGAGATTAGATCTCCAAGAGGGGCCATTAGAAAGGAAGAAATGATGGAACGGCAGGTTATGTGACCGCTGTGACTCATTAATATAACAAAATTTATGTCCAGAGTACTCTCACAACTGGTCCGAACCGACGCTTAGGAGCTGATTTCTTTCGTCTCCTGGTGCTGCTATTGCCTAAAGGTCTCTGTGGGAGATGCACTTTTAACAGCCTCCTGCATTTACTCTGATTCTCTGGGCTCAGTTTGCGGAGGCTTGGCTGTGCCACCAGCACGGACTTCAGGTTCGTTCTGCACCTGGGATGGTCTCTATCTCCACAGCCTCCTTTGCGAGTGGCAGCTTCGTGGCATAACAGCTGGTTACAAATGTGGTTGCACAGACCTGTGTTTCTGACAGCCCCTAGTCTCCCTGCAGCTGGGCTTTGGGTCTCTTTCCAGGTTGTCTTTGTGAAATTATCAGAGTATCAAGGCAATTGCTGTGAGGTGATGATGAATAAGCTCATTTTATTGAATTTTAGCCCCTGTACCAATAAATCATAAGCCAAACTGATGGGAAAAGCTGTCTTTGGCCAGTGTTGGCACTGCCAGAATACAAGTCAGTAGAGACCCGACTTCTTCACTCAGAGGTCCTCAGGCCAGGTCTGGGTCCTGGCCAGAAGTCACAGAAAGCCGTTGAGACTGAACAGGAGTTTTTCTCTCTGGGAAAGATTTTTGCCCTTTATCTAGTTCCTATTAAACAGATACATGAACAAAATAGAAACCATCTGAGCCCTGTGTCCTGCTGTCAGCAGCCTAGGATCCACCATGCTGATCTTTTTTATCCGAAGAGGAGGGAACTTAAGCCTGCCCTATCCACGGGACACAGGGGCATATCACCCCTCCTGGCATGGCTGAGCCAGGCTCTCCTTTATCCTCTCCTCTTCCTGACACGCTGCTTCTGGGGATAGCTCATTTCGTTCTTGCTGCTTGCCATTAGTTCCTTCCCATCAGCACTAAATTCACTTCTAATTAAACCACTGGAGTAGACCAGGAGGAAGCAGTGTGTGTGCTGAGCGTTAGGCGTGTTGCTCTGAGCAGGAAAGAAAGCCCGGTGGATAATTACTGGGCAGAAAGCTGCGGTGAGCAGCCTTTGGATCCTGCCCCACAGACGGGCCAAGCGGTGCTGGGAACCCATTTCCCAAGTGCTGCTGAGAGCGATGCACAAAGCGCTGGGTTCTTTTTTGGGGGAGAAGGTACCAAAGGACAGCAGAGAAAAGAGACAAATGGCAGGATTGTTGTTTTCTAAATTCATCCCTTGGTGCCTGCTGGCAAGTTGGTTTTTTTCCCCTGTTTTTCTTACACCAAGGTGACCCCAGCCTTTTCTCCCAGGTTTGCCTTGTTCGCAGAAATTAGATGGGGATAACAAGGAAACTGTGAGCTCTTGCCAGCTCCCTCAACCTGATTGCTGTCTCCCAGCTGTTTTCTCCTTTGGTGTGGCATGGTGGATCCTCCTCTCCACCTAGAACTCATTCATCAGGGGCGTGATGACATTAAATGACCTAGCACCTCGTAGTTTGTAGTTCCAGTTTTACATTTGCTGTTTAGTGGATTTCTCTCACTGCTTCCCCCTCCAAGAGATCTGCTGTGATGCTCACTGTTCCTCCTACCAGACCTCTGCCATGGTATCATGCTCACTCACAACTGGCACACCACCGTTCAGCACCAACACAAACATAATGAAACCACCATTACCAGTCCATTTAAAGCAAATCAAAATGCATCCGCAGCAGCACTCCGTTTCACAGAGAGGAGACAATCAATGATGAATGACGTCAACCCGTGGTTAGCACAAGTCAGAATGAGATACTTCTTGAGAAGAAACATTTCTGTGGCTGTGAAGCAGTGCGGGTATGGAGGAATTGGTCTCGAGGCAACAGCACAGCTGTTCCCCCCTTCATTTCCCAGCAAGTGACTCACAGAAAGATGATACTGCTTGGAGATCCCACTAGTAGCAAAGCAGTTTTGCCCTGGAGTTGTGCTGCTTCATATTTGTGCTTACAGTGATGCTTGGAGGACAGATCCGTTCACATCTCAACCAGCAAGAAGCATGGCAGGGCTGAGCAGCTGGACAGGGGTCTTGCAAAGGGCTGGAAAGAAGAGGATATGCTGGGTCTGCGTTTGGAGTGTTTCACATAGAAGGTGCATTTGGGTAACCTCACAGCACTGAGAATTGAAAAAGCTTCACTGACAGAGCAGAAAAGCAGCTGTTGTTCAGAGCAGGATTTGAGAAGAGGTATCCTGCGGCACGCAGAGGAGAGCACCAGCCCTGTAAGTCCTCCCACAGAGAAGATGTGAAGTGAAAAGAGGAGGGGAGGGGAGAAAGCACTTTTTAAGGCGATTTGGCAAAGGAGAGAGCAAAGAGAAGGCACGTGTGTGAGAAAAGTGGGAGGAGAGGGGAGAAGTGATCCAACAGCTCCCATCAGCGTTAGGGGAAGAGATAACTATGTAGGTAATCTGCCACAGGCAGGAGAGAGCAAAGCAGCTTTGGGAGGAGAGAACAACTGGCAAAGGGCCTTCAGAGGAAAACAGGCGCCTACTTAGAAAGCAGCCTCTTGTCAAGAAGTAGTGTGCCTCTTCCTGGGTCTTCCAACAAAATCTCCTGGCATGTCAGTCTTTGTCTCTCTCCTTTTGTATCTCTATTGAGGTAGGGTCAGTGATCTTTGAGAAGATGTGCAAATTCAGCTTGAAACCAAGTTCCAGCATCACTTCCTACATCAACCTATACCAGGACAAGAGGAGGCAGGAAGGGTAACCTAAAGATGTGATGGACAACATAAAGCACATGGCACATGCACCTCTATTTTATCACATCATTATTTTAGCCTGTTTTTCTCTGAAAAGAGGGGAAATATTTGTTGGGCAGTCTCTGTTTCTCCTGCCCACCTCAAGATCTAAAACCAGTGAGAGGATGGAGAATTTCCTTCTAATTGACTTAACAAAGAGTAGGTTAATAAATAGCTTGATCATAGCCTGAGTTCCTATATGGGAAGGAGATTTTGGCTACTGAAGAGCTCTTTAATCTATTGGACAAAAGCATAACAAGATCAAATACTGGAAGTAGAAACCGGGAAAGATTAGAAATAAGGAAATGCTTTTGTTACAACAGGGGTAATTAGCCATTGGAACTATTTATCTCAGTACGTGGGGGATTCACTATCACTTTGAAGTGTCTAAATGAAGATGGGATATTCTCATACAAGAAATGTTCTAAGTCAGCTAGCAATTATGAGCCTGATGCAGGAACTGCTTTGCTTAATTCACCAGCTTGTGCTTTTCATCAGTTTAGATTGGCTGATTCTTACGGTTCTTTTGAGCTCTGCAATTTGTGAACCTATGAGAAATCAGGGATACTGCTGATGAGCAGAGCACCTGACAGTGCAAATACTGGTACTGGGAAGTAGTAGGAGAGTGCAGAGGGCTCTTTTGAAGTAGGAAGAGGAGATCTGTGGCAGCCTTTACTAACAACCTTGTAATTCTGCTGAGAAGAAAATGGCTTTCCTGTGCTTCCATAGGCGTTGGGGCTGCAAAGCCACCCTGCATCAGAGGTGGCTGGAGATGTTGTCATCTCATCAGATGCGTCATACTGCGTGTGTACTGTCACAGGACTGAAAATGCGATGGCTTTGTTTGTCCCAGCTTGTAGCATTCCCCCCTCAAGCAATTCCCAAACATAATTAATCGACTCACTGGCATACCTTACTGGCTTCTTGTTATCATTGCTTGTTTTATGGGTAGGGACAGTTGGGGTGGCGTGGAGATTTCATTCAGGCAATTAAGGAAAGAAGTTGTCAGAGTTGGGATTAATACTCAGGGCTCCAGAGCATCATCTCATTTTAAAATTACTAATGGAGAGCTAGGAAACGTATGTCTGCTGTTGGCCTGAATTTGATCTTCCTTTCTTAAATAAGAATAATAAAAGAGGCAAGGGGGCTGGAGGAATGCAGAAGTACGGAGCAGCCTCCATTGGGAGGCCTGGTGGGGAACGCCGGAGGCTTCAGCGCTTGTTTGTGTCTCTGGCAGCCTGACCCTGCGGTGAGGATAATCAAGTTGAAAATTAAATCAAATTTCAAATGTTAAACCAGCCAATTAAAGACGCAATCACATCAAAACATGCATTTTTAAAAAGTTTTTGTTTACTCTGTCATAATTAATTGATTTAGCAAGAAAACTTTTGTTTGTACAAAATACTTGTTAAATTGATCATGAGCGGTTGAGGGAGGGAAGATGCAGCTACATGGAGGTGTAGCAGAGCAACAGTTAACCACAATGTCACCTGAAGTTCCCTAAAGATTTGGCTGAATAAGTTTTATGGGGAAGGTCTTTTCCTACCACGAACCAAACACGATGCATCTTCTTTTTAGACTGCGTGACTGGAGGCATGATTGCTGTTTGTGGCCTGTCCATTAACCTTGAAAGTATCTTTGATCAAATAACTTACCATCTCTTTGCTTTGATTTCCCTTGATGCCTCCCTTTGGAAGACTGAATAGCTGGTGAGTTGGATGCTTGGCTCTTTGGAAGGTGGCACTTACCTGTATGCTTTTAGCACCAATTGATAGCATGGTTTGCTATGCAGATTTTCGCTGGTTTCCTGCAGCTCAGCATCCCTGAATTTCAGGATCTTTCCAGTATGTTTAGGCAGGTTGTTGTTTATTTTGCCTGTGGTCCGTTACATGGGCTGGCATATTTAGGAAGATTTTTTTCTTTCTCTCTTGAGATTCCTCATAGAATGTCTGTGTTTGAACCTTTGTGAATACCTTTCAGTAATGAAAAAAGGTGGCTCACAGGTGTGTCTTCCCTTTCACCTTTTACTACATGAGATGAGGGTTGCAAGGTTCAGTGTATCAGGCAATTCCTGAAAGCTTCTTGCTTCTTACTGTTACCTCCTACTGGTTGGACACTGGTTATTCTGCTGGTTTTGAGACTCCGTTCGAGGAATGGCAAGTGCAAATTTCTAAAATTAAAGCAATGAGGAGGGAATATCTGCTGAAGAAGCCTCACAAATATATGAATCTTACAGTACAGGAGGACGTGGAGAGGAGCGTGGGCACCAGTGGATCAACGACTGACAGAGAACGGGCAGAGCCGGGTCCCCAGCTCAAGCCCAGGGTGGATGACCTGCTGCTTTGCTTTGACTGTGGTTTATGGATCTCCTGATTGGCAGTAGCCAGGGGACAGTGGCACCGTTCTCCTCCACAGGGCTGGGGATTACACAGCGATGCTGACCTGGAGAGCAGCTTGTTCGCAGTTTGTGATTCACAGGGTAGCTGGATCCAGCCTAAGAAGAAATTGGCTGGAAAGCACTGAGGTGAATGTCTTAAGAGATAGAGTTTGCCTTCCATCATCCAGCACTGGTTTGCTGGGGAGAAAAGGAGGAAATCTGACATTTGAAGACTTGAATTCCTGATGCTCTTTCCCTCCCCCAGCCTCCTTTTTGTTTAGGAGCAGACAGGGACTGGAAGCAGCCACCGCAAGTTTGCAGTTGCCTGAACTTTTCGTTATTAATTAATCCCATCTTTATTCACACAGCGCTTTCGTTGCCTCAGACCGTGGGTAATAAACACCGATCAAGCAGGCAGAGATGATAAATTATCTATTTAATAATTAACAAATTAGTCCTAACAGATGGAACCAAAACAAAATTTTCTGTATGTGCACACAGCGCACAGTTTGCCTTCCGCTGCTTGTCACACTGAGGTATCACCGGTTATTTCAGCATGTCTGCACTGATCTCGGGTTAGTCACCTTCACCTGCCATGCAGGCTGGTCGTGAATTTATCTCTGGGTCTGCTACGGCTCTTTCTAGATCTGACGTTCTCCATGTGCCAGCAATGAAGATGAATGAGGCGAAGCAAAAAGACGTCATGGAGGAAGAGCGTGATGGAATGTGTGGAACTGACGTGGAAGGGATGGAGATGTAAGGTGTCCCTGCCCATGGCAGGGTGGTTGGAGCTAGATGATTTTTAAGGTCCCTTCCAACCCAAACCGTTCCGTGATTCTTAGGATTCTGTGGAGAAGAGAGAGGGATCCCAGCTTTTTAGCATTAGTTAGGATGCAGGAGCACCCCTGCAGAAGGCTCAGCTGTCCGTTGTGATCTGTTGTGTTGAATGAATAGAGATTATAGTCCCTGTAATTCTTTCTGCTATTATCTAGCAAAGAATAAAAAGTCAATGCACTGCCAAGTTAAATAAGCATGAGGCACTACAGTCATATGAGCATAGTATCCTGTGAACTAGCCGTGCATATATTATTCATCTCCAGTTATTATTCATGACCTTTCCCTCACACCGTCATGGCTCCATCACTTGTGAATTTATAAGTTCATTAATAATGAGTGAAAATTAATAATGTATTTTCATTATATCCATTGGGTATATTTACAACATTCATAATGCATTCAAATAACTGATTTGAGGTGTAAAAATAAAACCGTGGCTCTTCTATGGGCCCTTACCTTTTTGATTTTGAAGAGTTACTATTTTTGTTAATAATCCTTCCTGCTTCCATTGCCATGTGGCCATGCTGTGTAATAGCCTGCCATCTGCCACCAGCATGCTTAGAATGGCTTGAATCAAAGCAGGAAATAGCATTATTGTGTGAGATTAGAAGAAGATGATCTACAAATTAATCATTATTGAAAGTGCCACCAAAATTATGAGAGCCTGGGAAAGGTTTGAACTTCAGCTGTTTCCTTCTCTTCTCCCCCCCAGTTGGCTTTGGTCAGTAGTGAAGAGCACAGTCAGGTGGGAAGAGGTATATCTGGCCCATCCTGGCTCCGGGAAGCACTGTGATACTCCTAGGAGCACGGAGTTTGACTTGGGGTGTTGCTGCGATGTGTACCCAGGACAAACATTCTGTGGCAGGTCACACAGTTACACTGTGTTGCAATTGGAAGACGCCTACCTCTTTTCCTTTCTCATCTGCACCAGTTTAATCCTCTGGGGTTTTAGAACCTGAAAGTTTTTGCAAGCTCTCCTTTCCTGTTTTCTCAAGAAGAGAATTCCAAACCCCTTTTGTTCTTCAGAAGACAGCTCTGTCCCCTGGGTCTGTCTAGGAAAATGCTGGGCACTGGGATGCAGATTGTTAGCTGGCTTTAGACACTGGAGTCTTAAAAGTTGGAGGCACAGCGACAGATAAGCAGTTAACATAACTAATCCTGTTTTGGTTCCACTTCTTTCCTTTTCAAATATTCTAATTATTCTTATTTGTCAGCAGTACTTTGAGTTGCATTTCTCTGGTTTTATTTCGGTGTTCATAGCCCCATGGTAACACTCAACTGTAAATAAAATCCACCTTTTATCTGTTCCCCATTATAAGCATAGGCTGCCTGCTTTTAAACAGCTGCAAGAATATTGAGTGTAATGAAGGTACCACCTTCAAAGCACGTACTTGATATTCAGACAGGACAGGAAAGGCTGCCTCTAGCCCCTTGGAATTGGAAACACTTAATGTAAGAGTCAGTTGGATATCAGTAAGAATGTACATTATTTTCTCTTCCAACTAATAGGCTTTTTAAATAAAGCTAAAGCTGATATGTCTGGCTGAGTCCCTGCCCTTTGTGAGCGTTGCAGCTTCACCAAATGGCAAAGGATTGAACAATGTGGATTCTGGGTATCCTGTGTGCTTGCTAGAAACAGCTGCAAAGAGATGTAAAGAGGGAGGCAGAAGAAAGCCACAAGCAAGGGACAGTAAGTGAGCTTTTTTGTATTCACTTTAATCAAAACATAATGACGAGAGCTAAAGCATAAAGCAAAGGAGGGATTTTGCTTGTGTCAGCCTGGAGGAGGGAGCCATTCATTTCACTCCATCATTTTGAATTGCTTTCTACACCGTTTACTCATCCATCTTCTCCAGCCAAACACTTCACTCTGCCTATCATCATTCTTTCCTTTGGATTTAAATTATGAGTCTGTATTAAATTAAGTATCTCTCTTTGCTTCTTGTTTTTCTGTTTGCTTATTAACCCAGTTAGGACCCCCAGAACAGTTTCACACTCCACTTACGTGGCCCAAGTTAGCTGGGAGCCTGTGCAGAGACTTTTTCCTTTGGACAACATCGTCAGAACAGGCCAGCCAGTGACTGATGTGATCTGGAGTCCGTGAGTGTGTACAGTGGATAAATGTGCCTGACGCTTTGTGATAGAGCTAGTAATTACATTTCACAGTGAGTGGTATTAATAGTGAAAGGAGGCTCCAGCAGGCTGCATGAGAATTGGTAATAGGAGAGGCTGTAGGGGGGAAAGGGAGTCATTTATTAACCTGACGAATTATGGAAAAATGGACTTTTCCTTTGAATGCAGAGAAGCTCTCCTGGACACGATGCCTTTTGAGATATCTCAGGGCGTTTGGTGAGCACTTATGATACTGAAACCCCCTTTCTTTCTTTTTACCCCATCGTGCTACTCCTGAGTTGTGACTTCCATCTCTCTGCTTTTGCTCAAATACTGTGACACTTGGTTTTACACTGCGTGGGAATGGTGCTTGGCTAGGGGTTCACAGATCTTGACATGTGAAGATCAAAAGTTTTAGCAGATTTTTGAACCTATAGAAGAAAAGGTGGTAAACCTCTGAAAAGAGAGTCAGCTGTTTGGTGTCAGATGATCATCAGGCATGTGGGGCAAATGTCCTGCAAAACAGGATTCTCCATCAGTGTGGTCTTGGGGACAGATCTGTGCTTAGGGAGGAGATATTCCCTTTCTGGGAGACTTACCAAGAAGCAACAGAAACTTTTGTACCTCAGTCTTGCCTAGGCAATTTCTTATCATTGCATTTTCCATAAAACGTGCCTTAGAGGGAGAAAAATAATCTCTCCCAAACTTCCCTTTTTATGAAAGGTCTTTTCAACTGGATCCTTGTGCTCCTCCCTACTCACATCTCCTTTACATTCCAGCCACTCTCTTGATTTTCCTAAGGTTTGTTGGCATTCGCTGCGTACCCAGTAGTGTGTGTCCCCTCAGGGCTATTTCCTTTCCAGCCCAGCAGCAGCGCAGAAGGGATGGTGCGGGTCCAGCCAGTCCATTAGTGCTCAGAAGGGATCTAACGTGCCTTCAAGCAAAGGTGTAGCTGTTGACACAGCCGATGCACAAAGCCCCCGGGCTGCTGCACATGCTGCCGGGTTGCACAGCTCCCTCCTGGGGTTCTTAAAAGGAAAAACCTGCCAGTTCTGGGAAGGAGGACAGCACAACGATGGAAATGAGCCTGAGCTGGAGAGAATTGCCAAGATTTGAAGGTATTAGAAGTGCTCCAGAACCAGAATGATTTAAAAGTGTGATTACTTCTTAATGCAACACTCAGAAGGTTTTTTATTAGATTTCCCACCCCACCCCATTCTTCCCTTTTAAATGCTGTAGAAACAGGCTAGCTTGAAATAAACACCTGGGGCTGTTATACTATGTCACTCAGTTTAATTAACTTTTAAATCATATATGTCACCTGGATACCTTTCTAAATTCTCCAAGCCTAGGAGACGGTGATAGCTGTAGCTCTGTTCAGATACCACCTTTGATAAAATCACCTTCTGGAGGCTACGGAGTTCTCCTGTGCCCTTTCCTTTCCACCAGACATGCTCTCCTTCAAAGGGAGTAGGCTGTAACTAAGTGACTGGTGGCTTAAGGACTTGAAAATACAGTCTCGTTGAGTTGATGTCGGGTGGTATCCTTGTGACTTCGGGTCAGTGAAACAGCTTTCTGGCATCCAGAATAACTTTATACTGATGGTTTCATAGGCTCTGTATCCATATGGCAATTTTATGCTCTTGGTTGTGAGATGGTCTTGCCCAGTGGGTGACAGACAGAGGGGACCGTGCATTAGGAAGGGAGGAAATGTGTCCCATGGTGGTTAAAGCTGCTTGGCAGGGAAGTCTCTAATATTAATTTGTGCTCTTCTCTGATACAAGTTGCCTATGTACTGGTGTTTCTCCTACCCTAAAGAAGCACCAGCTGTGCATTTTCCCTGTGTGGGGGCTTTCAGAGCCAGTAAATGCATGCAGTAGCATCCATCCATATGGCATTTTGTAGGCGTTTAGAGCAGAATAACAGGCGAAAGAGCTAAAACACTAAAAGAGGGTAGGTTTAGATTAGATATCAGGAAGAAATTCTTTACTGTGAGGGTGGTGAGGCACTGGAACAAGTGACCCAGAGAAGCTGTGGATGCCCCATCTCTAGGAGTGCTCAAGGCCAGGCTGAATGGGGCTTGGAGCACCCTGGGCTAGTGGAAGGTGTCCCTGCCCATGGCAGGGGGTTGGAACTAGGTGGTCTTTAAGGTCCCTTCCAACCCAAACCAACCTATGAGATTGTCTGGTCCCTTCCTTGGCCCCAAGGAGGGAGCAATCCGAGTGGTCTATGTCTCACAGCCAAGCTGTTAGCACTGAGCTGAGTCCACCCTGTGCACAGGAAGCTGAATCTCAGAGGAGTCGTACATTAAATGTTAGGGCTAATCCTTTAGGAAATTCACTAGTCAAAAAAAAAAAAAAAAAAAAGAATGACGTTATTAGTACTGATGGAGAAGAGGAGCACAGAAGGATTAGGAGGCAAAAAGATGAAGGTGCTGAAATTTGCTGAGCACTTCCGAGTTCAAAGTGCCCCAAAGCATTTAAGTAGAGTCCAGATTTAAGGAAACGGTTGAGAGATGCCTTTGAGATGTCTAAGCAGAGAGCCAAGAGAAAAAATGGAGAAGATGGGAACTAAACCTGGAAATGATTGGCATCGAAGTGATGGCTGAGCGTGGGAGGGGGAACATTCACTGAAAGGGAGGGGCAGTGTTACAGAAGAGAGGACCAAGGATTGCCCCCAGCATGAGTATGATGAAGAGGGTTCATGGAGCAAGAAACAGAGAGGTCAGCATTGCATTAAAGGACTGCATGGACATAACAAACGGGAGAAGAGAAATGGGAGAGTTTAAGGGTTAATAGTCCAGATATGAGTATGAAAAGACCTGCTGGTGAGAAATGGAGGGGCTGGGAAAGGCCACTGAAAAGGTCTTGCTTGTGGTAACCTCTGAGGTGGAGATTGAATTGATGGGCCACGCAACAATGTCGCTGCATCCGCTTCATCTTTATTTAAAGTTCTTCCTTTTCTGCGTGAGCTCTTTCCACAGCCAGCCTCAGCAGTGTGAGTGAGCTGGGCTGCTGTCAGCTCTGTACCGTCCTGCTGTGCTTCTGGTCCCAGCTTTGATGGTACATTTCTCACTGTCCAGGATGTTACCCTCCAGCTTGGCCGATGTGTAGAAAACCAAGAGCTTCTTAAGCTTTTCTCTTTTTTTTCTTTTCTTCCCTGTGCTCTGCTCTGAATGCATGAGAAACAGAAAACCTACATAAATGCAAGTCAAACCAAAAGATTTCTGAGACCATTAGCGTGTAGTGCCAACGTCATCCTTGCAGAAGTATGTGGGATGGTTGTTACAAGGCCCTTGGCAGCTCAAGTGATGATGAATTTGCAGGATGTCATTAAGCTCCCAGGATTTCTCTCTGCCAGTCAATGTGCAACTTAAAAAGCTCCACCATTTCTATCAAATAGGGAAGGAAGTGGGTTGGGGCATGGCAAATACTTGAAGTGAGCTGTGCTTCAGTGATGCAAGGGCACGCCGTCAGCTCTGAGCAAGGGAGGAGCCTTTCAGTTAGCATGCTGTATTTTGCTCTCTTTCCTTTGCAGCTTTACCGACCAAGCTTTCCATCTTTTTCCCTCTGTCTGTGAAATGGGAGTGAGCTGAAGTGGCCATTTCACATTGCTGCGTCGCTGAGAGTTGCCTGACATTGGTGCTTTGTTTCATCCTGTTGAAGGTCAAACGTGGTGCTGGGGGAGCA
Source organism: Ibycter americanus (assembly GCA_035590275.1). Taxonomy (NCBI): domain Eukaryota; kingdom Metazoa; phylum Chordata; class Aves; order Falconiformes; family Falconidae; genus Ibycter; species Ibycter americanus. The sequence goes on from JAVJGI010000050.1 coordinate 30,145,276, forward strand.
GCTGGCGGGAGCTCCCTAGAAATAATCAATAGAGGGAACATGGGGGATGAGCGAGTAGGACTGAGAGAGAGCATCTAGCCCATGTTTAATAAGAAGGGGAGAGAGGTGCAGGGCCAGGGGAGGAGGGGGAGGTGGTAAGAAAGCCAAGACCTGGTGAGAAACTGCATGATAATGAGGCATAAGTGATAGCGAAATGATAAGTCAGCAGAGCTGGACGAGGTGGTAATGTCCAGCTTTTCAATTCCAGGCAGGTACTGCTGCGTTTGCAGCTGTGGCTCCTCAGGAGCAGGAGGCGTGCGCCTGTGAATGTGAAACCGAGAGCAAGGGGACAGGGAGAGGAAGGGGAGGAGGGAGCTGGGGACCGGCGGGCGCTGGCTGCCCGGTGCTGGGAGCGCAGGAGGTGCACGGAGGGAGCGGGACACCTGGACCCCAAGCCAGAGGGAAGGAGCATCTGTACCTTCGGCTCTGTTAGGCTCATGGACCAGGGGCCCGTTGGGGTACTGCTGTTGCCCCCCTGGACGGTGTCGTGCCATACTGTGGTGGTGCAAAGTGAACTCAGAGAGCCTGGTGCAATTAGCCGTTGTTTCCAAGTAGGTGGCTTGGCAGTGTTACAGGCGCTCTACAGGCTGGTTATGAAGGGGCCTGTAACAGACCTGTATGCATAGAACCGAGAATTAATAGCCTCCTGAGAAAGCGCTGAGCTGGATAAGTGCACCTACTGTAAGGCCACTGGAACAAGAGAAGGACAGAGCAGTCTGTGTGGTTTTATTTCAAGTTCCGGAGTCTCCAGCCCCTGAAGCCATAATCTGCTGATAAAGGCCCAGTTAAGTTCAGGGTTTCCTGTAAATACAAACAGCACAAAATGCTGTTTCCCCGGGAGCTGTCCCTGCCTTAACACAGGCTTGCAGGGAGTCCAGCGATGGTCTCTGGGTCTCCTGGTTTTCCGGCAGCAGCCCTGTAGCCCAGCTGCCCTGAGCCTGGGACCCTCTCCCCGCATCTCCCATCTCACATCAGCATGGCTCGAGTGGCTCCCGTGAGTTCAGACCCTTATGGAGACCCTCCCCAACCCATTCAGCTGGCAGACGCTGGCAGCAGCCCGTGCCCTGCAGGGCAGCCAGCATTCCTCAGCAGGGCTGCGGGCAGGACTGGGAAGGCACAGGCACGCCGGCAGCCTTGGCTTCAGCCCCGTGCTTCCCCAGAGCCCGTCCTGGCTACCTCTCCAGTTTTTGCAGACTCTGCTTCGATGTCCCCACCTCTCCAGTATTTATTGTGCTCACACGGTTGTATCACACTCCGTCCTCCCTGGCCAGCACTCATTAAAAGGTAATATCTAAGAGTTAGCCTTCTGCACCCTCTCCAGGGAGGCTGTTCTCATGTGTTGGCAGGTTTCATGGTTCATTCCTACCAACCATGTGTAAACACCAAGAAGAATTAACCCCTCTGGTGCCAGTAGGTAACCATTGAAAAGGCAGGGAATGAAGCCATCTCTGTGGTTGCCACTTGTATCAGCTCTGCACAGTACGGTGGGGGCTGTGTGCGCATGGTTGTGTTTACCCACATACTACAGTCATACTGATCTGAGGGTAAATACATCGAAATACCTGATTTTACCAGAGATGGCTGGAACATGCTTAAACATCCATGGGGACGCAGGAATGAGAGTGTTGTGTCTGTTGAGCGATACAGTGACTCTCTCCGATAATCCTCCCCAGGGACTTATGCTAGTATTGTAACGGCTCCGGTCATGGCACACAGATGCCACTTTAAAAAGAAAAGTTGCTCTGCTTAATGTATTTTGCTTCATCTATCCCTCCAGCCTCCGTCCCCCTAAAATAATTTTGACTGCTCAAGTCTCAGAATAGACAAGCTTGCTGTTTCAGACTGGTTTAAAATCTTCCCTTTAGTGTCATGCAGTCAGGAAAGAGATATTCATCCTGGTGGGGAGGGAGACGCATTGCTTTCCGGTGGCCCCAGAACTTGCGTCTAGGCTGGCAAGTCCTAAACTTAATGCACTGTAGTTTAGTGACATGTCTATCTACAGAAACTCTACTTGGTGTTGTTTTTAAAGGTCTCTGGACTTAAGCAGGCAAAGGAAGCTTGGCATGACAAGCATAGAGGTGTTCTATATATTTATGTGTGTGTGTGTGTGTATATATGTGGAATAAAAATTGTCCAATCTTAAAAGCATTTATAAGCTCATCTTTGGAATATGCACTCTCTTATGACTCTCATTCACCTATTTCTTTTTAACTTCATGCCATGTTTCACACTCCGGGCAGGAGGGAGCCCAGCTCAAGGTGGACCAGCTGTGCAAGCAAGTCGCACCATGAGGCAGCGCTGCCATGGTGCCAAGCCCTTTGCTTCCTCACTTGGTGAATTGTCCCCGTACAGAGCTGAGGTGCTGCAGGGCAAGGGGACAGGTAAAGCTGGCATGACCCTCGTTTTTTGGTATTATCACAAGTGACACAGCTAGATATGTGGATTCAGGAGCAAGCAAAATGTTCCATTTTTTAGTCCAAGGTTTTCTGACTGCCTCTTGGTGCTGGAAGGCAGAATCTCTTGAATTGTCTTTTTTTTTCAGAACAAGCTGTTTAATATTAACGCTGATTACCCAATTGCTCATTTCAAGGAGAGCAATAGCAACTTTCAGAGCTTTGGGGACTTAGTTTTCTTCTGGATTTATGGGCAGCCACCCAGATCTCTCCAGCATGGTTTCTTTCCTCCGTCATCTGTATTTTTCCAGAGAACACTTTAATGATATTCAAGTGTAAGCTATTTCACATCTATCCTTGGCTTCTCTCATCTTTTCTGTCTCCTTATTAAATAGAACAATGCGTTTATGATATTTTTAACGCTTTTACAGAAGATCAAGCCAGTCAGGAAACAGTTACTAATACACTGGAAAGGCAGTCGTATTTGACATACTTGTCTGTGAACCGTCAGCATCTAGGGGGTGTTAGTGGATAAGGTAAGGAAGAGTTGCCTGCAGAACATTTAGGGAGAGGAAACGACAGAAAGCTCTGTTCTTCCAAGGCATTACCTGAGGAGGATCTACTGCAAATTACCAACAGACAGTGTTTTACTGGCTCTGAACTATAAATGAGTTTTATTTAAGTTTGAGTCTGCCTGTGGAGCTTACAGCGCTGAAGGCCCTCCACCATTTAGTGCAGCTGTTCCCCCGATACCGTGAGCCCTGCGCAAGAATTGAGTCCGCATTTGGAGCACGTGTCGTGGTGTCTCATTAAAGCATTAATGCTTGGAGAAAGTGCTAAACCCTGATGGGTTTTCGACAAGCATCCCCCTGGGAAGAGAGAAGTGTCACAAAGTGCTATGTCAACAGGGGCCGGGTAGCTTGCACTTCTCATGCTGTACATCATTTCTTACTGGTACGTACCCGCTCTCCTCCTGGTAGGATGAGAAACACACGAATCAATCATACTGCCTGCTCTGTGTCCTATAAATTAGAGAAAGATGCAGCTGGTTTGCCTTTTGGTTTTCCGTGGTCTTTAATTGCCTCTCCATTGTATCATCTAGTGTCCCTTTCTCCAGCCTCTTTCATATCCATCTTGGAGAATGATGAGCAGTCGAGTGATATGCCCCGAAGGTGACTGTCAAAACACGCTGAATTATGCAGCGGTCCGGTATTCCCTTTCTTCTCTCTCCTTCTCCTTTGAGTATTGCTGGAAGAAGAGTTGCAGTGTTTGATTGGGAGGTCAGGATTGCCTTTTAGATCAGGTGGGAGACTTTGGATTTTGCGTGATTTAAAATGTAAACCTTGGCTAGTCTTCCTATGCGTTGAGGCTTTACATACTGTCAATATAATCCTGGGACTCTGGATTGCTCCGCTCATCCCACTGTGCACTCCTGCCTGATTCCTGCATTGTGTTCCCAAGTTGGGTTTTTTTGTTTCAAATGACTGACTTAATTAGCTTTTTGATGACCAGGTATTTTTGTATAATGACATTTTCCCAGGGATTAATCTGATTTTTTCCTACTTAATTTAAGATCTCTGGAACTAGCATTGTGCTAGCCTATGCAGTTCCCATCTCTCCCTGTCTATCACTACCATGAAACTGTGGTTAAAGAAACCTTCTCTCCCTTAAGGCAAAACATGAAGAGATGCATGTAGGCTGCACTGACATTATCTTTGATAGCTGTGCTGAAGTTTGGCAGCAGCTCGCGGAGCCAGGTGGCTTCATCCAGCTGTCTCCATCCCCAGCGGAGGCAGAGCTGGGCAGAGCCAGCGTTCCCGTATGCCTGAGCACCCCTGCCTGGGGAGCCAGTTGGCGTGCTGCGGGCTAGAGGCAGGGTGCGAGCCGCCTCGCCGGTGGCACGGGGGGGAAAGCTGGCGGTGCAGATGGACCCCAAGTCAACGGTGGCCTCTGCCTGGCCCCAGGCTGGGAGCTGAACCACGGTTGGATCCAGCCAGCCAGACTCTGACGGCAGGGCTGCGCTGTGCCGGGCGGGGGGCATTTATCCAGGGATGTGCCTGTTTAAAGCACATTGCAGTCACAAAATTTAATTGACATTTTTCAGTCTTAAACCTCAAGTACAGCTTGGGTGACAGGGAGTGCTTTTTAGGCTTCTTTAAAGTAACCCATTATTATTATTATTATTATTATTATTATTATATGTAATAATAACAACAACAACATAAAAAAGTCTTATTACTTATCTGGGACCTACACAAAATCATTGATGTTTGCCTTTGCCATCCGCCTAATGTGCATTTTGCTGATGTGCAACTTCTGGTTGATACTGTTGCATAAATAAAATAAGCCCTGTTAATTTCAAACTCCTTGAGAAACATATACATGCAAAAATGTAACGCTTACTCACAGAAAAAGGACAAAATCAGCAGGAAAAGAGAGAGATTATTTTCAACAGTGTCCTTTTAATTAGAGCGATAATTAATTCCTTTCCCTGACATGCACATACAGATTACTCTTTTAAAATATTCCTGCTTGAAATAAAATGTCTTAAAGCTACATACTAGAAGAACAGATGATAAATCTAAAGGAGCAAATTCGGGACTGCGTATATTTTGAGCACAGCTTTTGAATCCAAAATGGTGACTGGAAAGCATGCCATAAAATCTAACTGCACGGTGAGCAAAACACTCCGCGAGACCTGAGTGCTGAGAACAGGCAGAGGCTCAGTGCAGGCACAGGGGGCTGATGAAGTGGAAAATGGAGTTAATACATTGTGCCCATACACAAATTACATCAACTGTTCTCTTTTCCAGGGGACAAAACGCTTCCTAATGTTGGTCTAGATGCATTGTATTTCCATAACTTTGTCTGGCGTTACGGCTCAGGGAAGGATCTTGTTTGGAAAATGGATGTGGAAGCAAGAGATGACTTTAGGGGGGTGGGTGGAAGGCAGAGGCAGGCTTGGGTTGGGGAGGGGGGCAGAAAGGCCCGTGACAGTGCAGGCACTGGAGCTGGGTTGGACATGGGGTGGCCCATCGCAAGCCAGCTCTCCTCGGCAGAGGTGGGTGGCAGGAAGCCTCTGGGGAGCCCGTTTCGTTTGGTGGGGGCTGGCTGGCTGTGGAACACAGGCGGGTAATTCTGGGGGGCAATGGGCTTGGTGGGAGGGTCTGAGCTTCAGTTGTGGCAATGCAGAAATGACAGAGGAGGGTGGAGAAAAAAGAGGGCAAGACATCAAGGGCTGGTACAGAGGCTGAAGGTGAAGAGAGAGGAGGAAGGAGATGTGGTTCTGGAGGAATCGAGGCATCCATTGCTTTTACCGTTTTTTATGAAATTATCACACGATTCCCTTTACAACTTCCTCAGCCGTGCCAGAGGAAGCCCCTGCGTATCCCTGCATGCCAAACCCCAGCTTGCACCCGTCTGCTCCCAGCTAACGTCGCCGCAAGCCCACACCGGTGCCTGGAGCTCAGTCTCCCAGCACTGTGGAAAGGCAGTGAAATGTGCTCGGCACAGCAGGGAAGCATCTCACTGCTTCCCTGTAACTACGCTTGTGAAAACGCCGCTGTCGAGAAGACAAGCCTGGAGGACCTGCTCCTAGGTGGGAGATGTCTCCTGAGAGCTGATCTTGCACGCAGGTAGTGCCAGCCCTGCTCGGAGAATTGCACTGAGTTGTGCTGCCCAGCCAGGGTTTGATATCTTATGGCAGTGATTAAGACTGCTCATTTAGGGACATAAAAGGAGTTGGTTCTCTAACTGCACCTACAGCTGTTCCCAGACATAAAGCAAAATAATGCAAGCAGGCTCTAGCGTTGCACTCACTGTTCTGTACAGAGAGGCCAGTGCCAAAAGGAGGAATTAAATGGACAGAAGGAAAAATAAACCTAAGGAGCTTTACTTCAACTGTAAAGGAGATGATACTGGAATAGTCATGAAAGGAGAGGTGGAGAGAAAACGTGGGTGTGGGAGGATGGAGTTTGTATTGCCCATGCTAGGTTATTTTGCTGCACCCAGGGCAGACACAGGGCCACAGAGCCACGGTCAGCAATGCACCCACCAAGACCTCACCAGCCCAATCTCCAGTGGTGCTAATTAAGAGAAAAGAGTTTCCTTCTTTTCCTTTTTAACAAAAGGATTTCCAAACATCACTTTATTTGGTTACTTTTCTCCAGAGATCAGCAAGTCAGGGAAATGCTGTTTTCTTCTTTGTTGCTGTTAATTAAGTTAAGTCTGAAGCACCTTAGTGAACCTCAGGTGCCTCTCAATTTGCAGAGGGCTTTGCAGCACTGAGATGAGCTGCAGGGCTGGGGACATGTTTCACTGTGAGCCCCAGAGGTCCACAAAACCCTTGATTAGAGAAGCGTGGTTCGTCCAGGCTCTGTCTAGAGCTACAAAGGAGATACAATCATGTACTTCTACCTGCTAGAGTAGTCTAACAATGACTTTTTTTTGCCTTTAGAGGACCTCAGCTCTGGTGCCCTGTTGGGGGGAGCCCAGAGGAGGGCCATGAAGGTGACCATAGGACTGAGGCACCTCCTATGGACACAGGCTGAGAGAGTCAGGGCTGTTCAGCCTGAAGAAGAGCAGGCTCCGGGGAGACCTCACAGCAGCATCCAGGGCCTAAAGGGGCCCACAGGAAAGCTGGGGAGGGGCTTTTGACAAGGACATTTACTGCTAGGACAAGGGGTGATGGCATTAAAATGAAAGAGGGCAGATTTAGATTAGATATCAGGAAGAAATTTTTTACTGTGAGGGTGGTGAGGCACTGGAGCAGGTTGCCCAGAGCAGCTGTGGGTGCCCCATCCCTGGGAGTGCTCAAGGCCAGGCTGGATGGGGCTTGGGGCACCCTGGGCTAGTGGAAGGTGTCCCTGCCCATGGCAGGGGGTTGGAACTAGGTGGTCTTTAAGGTCCCTTCCAACCCAAACCATCCTATGATTCTATGACTTTGAGTCTTGTATTGTTCGGTTGAAGGCAAGGAACACATGGTGTAGTAGGGGACCACAGAGATGCTTCCGAAGAGCACTGCACTAGATCTGCTCCTTAGGCTTTTGCCTCAGCCATGTGCTGCATGCTGCTCTCCCTTCTGGCTCTCTTGGTCTTAGTAAAGTCCCATGTGCTGGAGAACCTGTCGAAGGTCTTTGCAGTCCCCCTTGCAGCTTGCTGAGTGGAGGGGCTGCGTCTCCTGTAGAGAAAATTAGGCGTTTGCTCTTGTCCACCTACATTTATGTTACCTCTGAGCCTACAGAGTGCTGGATCAAAAGGAGTGTTTTCTTTGCCTACCTGTCTTCTCTGCAGGTTGGACATATGATCTGAGGGGAGTTGTGTGGGCACATGCCATATTTCCCTGGATCATTGGGATTTGCCCTTCCTGCTATCCAGACAGGTGTATCCCATCCTTTTTCAGTGCCACATTTCAGCCATAAGTTCCGGTGCTTCTCCAGGTACCAGAGGCTGTAGTTTTCTGTGGTGGGACCCACCCCTTCATAACTATGTTCTTTTGCTTAACAGTTTCCAGTTTCATTTCTTGCCCTTGTTCAGCACTTGGCACCGAATCTGGTCTGGAGAGGTTGTACAAGCAAAGGCAGTCACAGCTCATGTCATGTTGGGGAGAGAAATGGTTAAAAGTCTCAGCTTCGACTCAAAGCACTGATTTTTGGGATCATTTTTTTTTGTTTGTTTCAGAGAACATCTAAGTTTCCAGGACAGCTAAAAGTGATAGAGATGGCACCTTAATTGAAAGGGGTCAGAGTGTTGCAAGTTTCTCTTGCATTAACATTCTGTGCATATTCCTTTTTAAACCCAAAGGCTCTGTCCACTGTTCCTTGCTGGCCTTCAGAAAGTGAACTCCTGGTAAAGGGCTTAAAAGGCAATATTAAAGGGGGAGAGAAAGAACTGAAAAGGGGATTACAAATCCAATAAAAATTGCTCTCAAGAGTAGACAGTATCTGCTGAATGGGAAATATATTTGAGTTTGTGACTAGCTACAAAATACCTCAGCCATAGAAAGTCTTGAGCAGAGGGTAAGTCTTTTGCTCAGTTAATCATCAAAGACAAGCAGAGGATGCTCAGCTTGCACAGGGATCAAGTCCGAAGATACCTCATGCATATTGCAGCGGCTCCGTCCGTACGGGCGTTGGGGTGCTGATGGAGCAGCAGCCGCTGGGGAAAAATTCGCTGATGCATCTTAGCGTGTGCAGCCTGTGGCTATGGGAATGAATAGCTCGGCTTTGGAAGGTGACAGCCAACCTGCTTTGCACTTAGTTCACCTGATGCTTGGTGTATGTGGTGGTCGCATGGAGGTCTCTGGTGATCTGGGGTTTGAAGGGCTCTGAAAATGGGAGGTTCTGCATTTATGACCAGTGCTTGGGTGATAGCATTGGTCTCAGCTTTCCGCTGGGGTGGGGGCAAGTTATCTGGGCATCTCCAGAAGGTGTCAACAGCAGGTGCTGCTTTTAACATCCCACTGGTTTGTGAGGGATCGTTCGCTATGGTGTTTATCCCATGCAGATTGTCACACAGATAATTTAAGATTTTTCATCAGTATTTACCTACTCTGGATCTGACCACAGAGAGGAAAATGCTCCTAATCCCGTCAGCAGACAGCGGAGGAGGCAGCAGCTCTGACACTGCGCTTCTGCCTGCGCTCGTTCCCTGAATGCTTTGTGTTACAGGCTGAAAATTTTTAGTTTGGACCCGTTCTTTTTGTGGATCCTCTTTATGCCTGTGTCTTTCATCAGAGCAGCAGAGCAAGCGGGGGTGGGAAAGGCAGGATGCTGGTGCAACCCCCTCTCTGTGCACCGCGTATGAAGTGCCTTGTGTAGACTTTGTTGGAGTCTTTCTAAGAGCATCTGCCTCCAGTTGGGGTAATTAGTACTCTCAAGCTGTAGTAGTGAGTATCTCGTTGATGGAATATGAAAGTGAGCAAAATGTCAGTTCAGCACTGCGTGGAGGCCTCACTGACACACAGGCTGCTTCTGAAATTGCTGGCGTTTTTTTCAGTTAATTGCCTTTTTAATCATAGTGAAATTGCTCCTATTTGCATGAATATTCCAACAGCAGGATCGGTTTGCTCTTGTCACAGATATTCACTACATATCACATTCAGTTTTGCTTAATATGCCTCATATTCAGAGGATCAAACTTTTTTCCTCTTGATTCCCTCTGCCTGCTGCAGGCTGGGCAAATATTCTTTGGTTTATTTCAAGAAATATTCTCCCCTGCCCCTTACCTGCTGTCCACCTCCCTGCAGGCACCTCCAGCATTAGAAAACAAGCTTAAACAAATCTCAGCTGTCTTAATTAAAAAAGAAGCAACCCCCTTGCCCATATATGCCTGCCAAGGCTGAGCCTCGCTGTTGGTGCACAGCATGTGGGAGAAGTGCCCGTGACAGTGGCGGGTGTCACAGCTGTGTCCCGCTGTGTTGTCCTGGGAAGGCGAGGTGTGAGTGATTCCTGGTTGTGGTACTGCTGTTTGCTCCGCCAGCATCGGTGTGAAGCGCTCCTAATGTAGCATAAAACGGCATCACTTACACCTGAGTAGTCATTATTGCCACCAGTATCACGCAATATTGGTACAACTTGTGCACAGGAATCTCCGCCGTAGGTCGGCAGGCGGCTTGTACCAACCACACAACAAATCGCTGTGACAGGCTGTTTGGAGGGCAAGAGGCAGCAGATGGGGACAGGCGGCTAAGGGGCAGCCAGGCGCAGTGAGGCATTGATCTCGGCAGCCCGGCCAGGGTTGTAACCCTTGCTGGGGTGGCTGTCCCGGTGCTGCAGGAGGACCTGGCACAGCTGGGGACACCTGTGCCCGGCTTGTTCCCCTGAGCTCCCCCTGCCAGGGCAGAAGAGAGGGCAGAGCTCTGACCTGCACTGGAGACCTGGCTCCATCCATGTCCTTGGCTCATTAGCAGAAGGAGGATCTGCATCCTCCAGGACATGTTGGGAACAGCAGCCGATGATGTTGGAGACATACATTGTGCTGCCACGGGTGTCCCAGCTGCCTAGGAGGGATGCGCCCAAGTGTTGGTAAGGTGCAACGCAAACGTTGCTCAGAGTTAGCAGCACACCAGGATGGACCCATCCGCTTCTGAGATGATAAAACCATCAGAAACAGGCTAGTCAATCAGTCATCTCAAACTGTCAAGTTTTAAGCAGAAAACATTGATTTTAATGGTAATTTCTGCATAAAAATTAATGGTGCAATAAAATCTTAATTTGGAATTTCAGAACAAATAATATAATAGTAAAAGGCAGCATCCTGGAGTAATTTGAAAATGAATTAGGCCAGTGGAATCAAACTCCCCCCACTGAGATGCCTTTAATTGATCATCCCCGTAACAGCTAGTTTACAAACTTATCATGAGAGCACTTGCTGCCCTGGCACCTTCCAAGCAACACATCCAGCATCAGTATGGAAACCAGTACATCCCTCCATGTTCCTTCTGGGTCCTGGTGAGGAGACGATGGGGAGGAAATAAATCAAGCACAGTCATGTGGTCGATGCAACGTGAGTCTTTGAGGTTTGACCAGGGGAAAAACATTCTCCTGCAAGAAGCAGAAACCATGAGTCTAAAATTAGCCGAGCCCTTCAGATTGGCAGTAGGCAAGTGGTGAATCCCTGTGGATCCTCCGTGCTGACAGCACTATTAATACATCAGCCAAGTGCTTGGGTGAGGGTGGGGAGAGTTGAGCGTGCATCAGGAGTAATATGTTTTCGACGTCTGGTCTCGTTCGTCGGAGTGATACCGGGGGCTGAGCTGTGATACAGGGCAGGAATGCTAGAGACTTTTTCTGAAATGTAAAAAAAATTTGCTGCTTCTTACTTAATTACAGTCATGGCAGTTGCTATGTTGAAATGCTGCTTTAAAAGCCTTTGTGAGTAATTAGTGTCAAAAATATAAGATCTACAAAGCCATAAACTCACAGCTTGGTAATATTACCAAGTACTAATTAAAAAAAGAAAAAAGAAAAGTCTCGCTTTCATGATAAGATTTCCAGCATAGCAAAAGATAAAAACGATGCAATTTGCAGATGATAGCAGGGAAAAAAAGGAAACCTGAGAGAAGGATTGAGGAGAGAAGAAAGTCAATATCAACAAGGCTGCAGATCTCCAGGTGATTTGGTAAGGGTAAGGGAAGTGAAATACTGGAATCTGAAGACAGAAATATAGTCAGGAATTTATCCTGGGAGCATCCTCTGCTACAAAACGGAGATAAGGTTGAAGATCAGGCATTATGGACAAGAGGGATAAAAATACTGCTGTATTTGGGACTAAATAACCTGGCACAGCTCTCAGGAGTGGTAAAGTATTTCAGGAATGTCCTAACTGGCAGAAACCAAGATATCGCGTCCAAATCTGCAAGTGTCCTCATCTTCTGAGGGACATGTAAGATCCCATCCATATTCCTCCTGACCAGTCTGGACCCCTTACTGGACTGGTGTTACATAAGCAGAGCCAGTCCGGCAGAGGGAAACCAGGCTTGCACGTAGCAGCTCAGAGAATTTGGTTATACTGAGATGAGGTGTTTATCCTTTGGAAAAAAGATTAAGAAGAGACCTCATTAAGGTATAAAGAAAACCCTGCTGGGAATAAAAGATCAAGGCTATTTGGGTTATTGTCAAATACATGTGTCAAGGAACATAAAGCTAGTCTGAAGAAGGACCTGAATTCTACGAAATGTAAGCTGAATATTTTTTTTAACAGCACTTAATAATGCAATTATAATAACAACTTGTGCTTTTTCATGCCTTCCAATTTAAGATCTGAAAGCACTTCACAAACATGAATTAAGCCTTCCAGGACCGTTCCAGGACTACAGCAAATATTCCTCTATTTTACAAACTGAAAAACTGAGGAACAGCATGTGTACAAGGCAGCACAACACGTGGAGGAAGATGGCTTTATTTTAATCCAGTTGGGCATCGCCCCTGGGCCTTGCCTGCTCACTGGGCGCAGTGCTGCGGCTGGTGCAGAAGCTGTCTCCTGATTGACTCTTCATACCACACCTTCCTATGCTCTGATACCTTGACCTTTATGGCAACGGGGAGTCATTTAGGAATAGGGAAAAGAGGGCAGTAGAAGGTGGCCGTGCGCCCGTGTGCTGCCCTGTTGGCAGCTCATGCTGCTCTGAGATCCTGGGTGTCGCTCAGCACCAGCGGGTTGAGTTTTTCTGTCGTCAGCCTCACTGGTGTTACGGTGTGTGCCAGCAGCATCACAGGAACCCGAAGCAAAAGGGGGCTTCTCAGCCATTTACATCTGACATGGCTTGTAAATAACTGCATTTAGGGTGCCATTGTGTTGTCGAGGGAAGTCCCTTCCCCTGGAGCCCTGCACCGTTCCGGATACTCACCTGAAGAGCAGAGGAACCAGAGGCTCATCTTCTGAAGTGTTTCTCAAAGGTGTCTGTTCTCATTTCCAACTTAACAGAAGCATCTGCAGGCAGGTGGCCGTTTGGGACTGGAGCTGTGCTGTTACAACTGTACCAGCCATGAGAGTGAAGCTGCAGATGGTTTCGTTGCACGTCACAGGCTGTTTTGAGTCTGGAGTTGTGCGCTGCTCTTTTCACCTTGACATCGCTCTTGTGGAGGGACCATTAGTATGGGTGGCAAGTCAGCGGGAAATAAAATTGTCCTGCCCTTAACAAGCTGGCCCCACCTGACCTTGAAGACATTAGTTTGTTTCCTGGATGTTTTAAATTAAGTGATATTTCAACTAAGGTGGCTACATATAAATTGGTTAGGATAATGCTTATTTGAGCTGAACATGCCCAGCCAGTGCCTGTTAACTCCCTGGTTCCGCATCCTGGTCCTGTCTCTTTCCTTTGTTCAGCACAGGTTTCCTCTAGATAGTGCATTTTCTCCTTGTTTTTCCTCACTCTGCCCATTTCCGTAGCATGAGAATACACCCAGCCTGTTTCAACAGGTGTGCCATGCTTGAAGCGTGGGGTTGTGGGTTTAGTCTGTTTTGGTGGCACATGGGTAAGCAGGACCCAGGGCATGAGTCTACAGGAGGGAGCCGTACTTAGGAGGAAATGTTTGTGCAAGCCCTCCCTGGCATGTGTTGCCCGCTATATTTGTTCCTATACCTTGAGTTCATCCTCTTAACACTGAGACCACAGGCAGGAACATTTCTGCAGGTTGCAGAAAGAACTAATTCGTGGTTTCTTCATCATCCAGAGAACCAAATACCCCTGGGATGTTACAGGCATTTTTCTAAAGGCTGCTTTACAGGAATGTGTTCCTTGAAAAATTATCTACCTCATTCTTATTCATGCGGAAACGTTGGGGCAATCTTACTTTTCTTCCACCATGCAGCTAATCACCGCATGGGGCTGTGCTTGAGCTTCAGCAGCTCACCATTGTTTGTCAGAGATTAAAAAATAACAATTGGTGGTGTCATCAAATCCGTGCAGCTATTGAAATCAAAGCCTCAAACACCATCAGTGGTCTACACGTCTCACGGAGGAAAAAGCCGCAAAAGCAACAGAATAGCCATGCTCCCATTGCTGCTCTGCTCCCGTTGGTGGTACTGGGAGGGGGAAATCGGATTGCTGCATTCCTCCAGTCTGTCTTCTATGCTGAGAGGTACCGAACACATCAATAAATAGAAAACAAGGAGGGCATGTGTTCAGAAGCACTTCGGGCTTTGGGCTAAGTATTTCTAGAGAGTTTTGCTAGGAACAAAAATCTAACTGAAATCAATGGTTGCGTATCTGCTATTTAGCGTCAAGCCAATACGGCGCGGCACTGGAGTACAGCGTGTTCTCACCTGCCTCTGTGCTAAGTGGACAAACTGCTGTGAGCTGATCCAGCTGAGAAGTGTGCATGTGAATTATACTCTTAGGAAGAGAGGGGCAGCTCTGCGCAGAAGGACCTGGCAGTGCTGGTGGGCAGCAAGTTGCCCATGGGACAGCAGCGTGCCCGTGTGGCCCAGGTGGCCAGTGATGTCCTGGGGTGCACGAGGAGGAGCGTGGCCAGCAGGGCGAGGGAGGGGATCCCCCACCTCTGCTCTGCCCTGGTGGGGCCGCGTCTGGAGTGCTGTGTCCAGTGCTGGGCTCCCCAGGTCAAGGGAGACAGGGAGCTACTGGAGAGGGGCCAGCAGGGTGCTATGGAGATGATGAGGGGCCTGGAGCATCTCCCCTGTGAGGGGAGGCTGCGAGGGCTGGGCCTGTTCAGCCTGGAGCAGAGAAGGCTGAGAGGATCTTATCAAGGTCTACAAACACCTTAAGGGCAGGTGCCAAGAGGACGGGGCCGGGCTCTTTGCAGTGGTGCCCAGCGACAGGGCAAGGGGCAACGGGCACAAAGTGCAGCACTGGAAGCTCCATCTGAAGATGAGGAAGAACTTCTTTCCCTGGAGGGTGCCGGAGCACTGGCACAGGCTGCCCGCAGAGGCTGTGCTGTCTCCTCCTCTGGAGATGTTCAGAACCCACCTGGACACAGCTCCATGCGACCTGCCCCCGGTGACCCTGCTGTGGTGGGGGTGGGGCACTGGATGATCTCCAGAGATCCCTTCCAGCCCTGACCGTTCTGTGATTCTGTGCTATCAGTAACAGCGGTATGCACAGAAGGAAATAAGGGCTATTCATCTCCCAGATAGATATGGCACTTCAGTGGAAGATGGGGTTGAATTTTCTGGCAGGTCCTCTCACTGCCAGCAGCACCTTTGCGACGTCTGGACTGAGCAGGAGCCAGCTGTTTGTCATCCAAGCACTTACCGTACCCAGGCGCTCGGCTGTTTGAGTGATGGCTGTGCTCATCTTTAACGTAGATACAGGGCTGGGTGTCAACGTGCTGTTGAGAGTGAGTTGTGGGCATCTCCCAGACTCACTTGGTCTGACATTATTGCTGAATTAGGAGGCAAAAAATTCTGCAGCAGCCCTGGGAGAAGGAACAATTGTCTGTCACAACCTGGTTGTTACAGTCTGAGCTTGATGCCGTTTGGATCACTGCTGCCAGGTCTTCGGGCCAGCCAAGGATGGAGGCCACAGGCAGAGGCAGGCGGGGTGAGATGGTATCCTGGCGTCAGTGGCTGTGCAGTGCCAATGCCGTCTCTATGTGGGACCCTAACTTAGAGGGAAGGTGGAGGGTGATGGCAGAGGTGAGGTGGTGCTGCAGCGCTTTGAAGGACACTCCTATGTAAAGAAAAATCAGAAACAGGCTGGTGGCCAGACTATGTGCAA
The DNA here is from genome assembly GCA_035590275.1 of Ibycter americanus. Classification (NCBI taxonomy): domain Eukaryota; kingdom Metazoa; phylum Chordata; class Aves; order Falconiformes; family Falconidae; genus Ibycter; species Ibycter americanus. The sequence goes on from JAVJGI010000050.1 coordinate 30,160,885, forward strand.
TGAGGTATGACTGCTTCTGCACCAGCAAGTCCATTTTATGGTCAAGGGTCAGTATTCAGCGCAGAGGACACATGGAGAAGGTTCAGGTGTCTGCATTAGAATCCAAGTTAGCTTCAGGTGCAGCCGATGCTTTCAGGACATCTGTTTGCACAGCTGAGCCAAATTCTGGTAAGATTAGCACCTTGTTTGCCACCAACCTAGGCAGCCCCTGCTTTGGACCTTGAAAAATTGTCAAGGGTTTGGGTTTTTGCTTCTGTAATGCATGCTGGCAAGCTGTGGCAGGAGAAGGTGCTTGAATCCGGGCTGAACTACTGAACTAAACTCTGAATGAATTGATGAGTTGATTTGCTATCCTGTCTCATTCCAGCCATTGAGATTTCGCAGATCCCACAGCCAAATGAAGGGTCGTTGCAGTGATGGTGAGGGATAAGCCAGGACACCGCGCTGCCATTGTTAGTATTCAGCTGGTGTTGTGCAAGATCAGAACTCTAATCTCTTGTTCTCACGATTCAGGTGTTGTAGGTTATCAGCAAATCAAGGTGACCTCTAAGGCAGGGACACCACGTGGGACCCTGCAGCTCTAAAGACGGAGACCAGTTACGTTGTGCAGTGGAGCTGGTTGTCAGTGTGCTTATCCCACTATTGGGCATCGGCATGTTTGGGAGGTCCAGTAAGTCCATGAGTCTTCAGGAAGGAGAGGGAAAGCTCTGACTTTTTTGTAATAGAAGTAAAAATCCTGCTGTCGTTTGTGCTCTGCTGGCTGCTTTCCCCACTGGGCTGTCCTACCTGGACCATCTGATGGAGCAGCTACTCTTCCTTACAACTAGGAGCTCCTTTTTGGCAGCTCCCCTTGCAGCCTGGCTGTCATGGCTCTCAGTCTTCTCATCCTGAAATGCCCTTACAATGGTCCTGGATTTCCCTGGGAGAAATTCCCTGTATTTCTCCCCACACTCAACAGGAGTGTCAGCATCCACATGATTTCTTACAGCTCCAAGACTGCCTTCCGCTGGGAACCTGCCTGCACCAAAGTCCCTGGCACAGTTTGAGCTGCAGTTTTGTCTGATCCTTTTTAAGAGTTGGGAATGGCTGTTTTGATGTCTGATATCTGTGAACATGAAAGGCTCCTTTCTCTCTAACTGTGCATTGGGCAGGGCAATGCCTGTCTCTCCTAATCAAAAATGTAATCAAGGATCTCACTTCTCGTAAAAAATGTATTAAAAAGAAGAAACGATGCAGCATATTTCTATTGGCTTCGCTGCTGGTTTGCTCTGGTTTCTACTTCTGTGCAGCTCCCTCCTGCCTTTCACAAAAGAACCCCCACCTCAATTCTCCCCGTGTCTTGAGAGGTTTAATTGCAAATGGTGAGCTTTGAAAACAAAACACACAAAAAAAAAAATCATTGTTTTTGATTCAAGTGAAATATCGATTGTCCTTGAGTTCCCACACTGCAGATATTGGCAGCGTTTTGTCAGTGCAAAGAGTGAGTAGAAAGATCACAGCAAGGAAATAAATATTCCAACTGGAAGGAAAAGAAGCTGAGCCAGGAAAATAGCTGTGCCCCATCGCTCCATCTCCCACAGCTGCTTCTTAATAAATGGTCTGTTGACCTGATGTTAACGTTCCCAGTTTACAGTAAGCAGCATTTCCCTTAAACAAGATACTGATAAAGTGAAACGAGGGAATAGAGGGGGTGGAGAGCAGATTTGCAAAACATGCTGGAGTGAGAATGTCGGAACATACCGTGTGTGTCTCGGGAGTGGGAATATGCCTCAGTGTGTGAATAAATATATAATGTATAGACATATGCTCTCTCTTCTCAGAAACAGAGTTTTTTGAGTAGTCCCAGATTGTGCTGCTTTCAGTAGCACAGCGAAGTGAAAGGCAAAGCGCTTGTGTGGAGAAAGTCGGAGCTGGTGATTGAAGGGTTGGAGGGTGGTGGTTCGGATGGAGCATCCTTGCTCCCCAAAAAGGAGACTGGTCACGGGGAGGGGTCTCAGATGTTGCTTGGGCCAGCGTGCGAGGGGTGAGTGGCCTGCCTGGAGAGAAACAAGGTGCTCAGGTTTGCTCAGTTTCATCTCCCAGATGAGGGCTAATACTTAGCTAATGGAGATCAGCGTTTCATGCAAATTCAGGTGAGAAGAAAGAGCACAGAAAGAGGAATCAGATAAGTGTTAGCACAAAGTTATTTGTTAAATGGATTTTTTATTGTTTTCCAAGAAGCCTGCACAGAGCTGTTCTCCTCTTTTTAATTCCTCTTCTGGCATTTGTTCCCTTTTTCACTGCCTCCACAATTCTCCCATTCAAGTTGAAAAAGCCACCTCCCAAAGACCAGTGTAACATAAGCAGAAATTACTAGCAGCAGTGATTTCAATATTCAAATGGACATAATATTTAGTAATAGACTGGGAGTTGTATAAATAGAGTATGAATGCCTGGTAATGAATCATATCAATAATTTTCACATACAGACTGTGCCTTACATTTCTCAAAGGCTTTTACAAATACCAATTGATTCTCACAGCATGCTTGCTTGGTGGAGGAGTTGTTATTAGTTCTAGTGGAGGGTGAGGATATTGAGATGCAGAGAAATGATGCTGCTTGTGTAGTTCATGCTGGGACCCAAAGTGGGGAATAAAGTCAGAAGCTCCTGACTCCCAGCTCTTAATCATGGGACTACACAACTCTGTGTGATTTCTTTGGCGTGGCTGGAAGTGGTGGTCCTCATGGCTGGTGGCATGAGGAAGATGATCTTTGTCAGACCCCAAAGTCTGGGGCTGATGAGGTGTGGATAAAGGCAGGAGCAATTAATATACGGTGAACAGCAGAACTGGTCTTGATGGTGCTGTGCTTTAAGCTTAAGTCAGGAGTAGCACCCATGCCCCACACAGGTAGGGGCTTAAAGGTTTTTTGACCCATGGAAACATGATTTTCTATGCAGAAAAGCAGCAGCTAATGCAGACAAACTCCAGAAAGAGAAAGGGGCATGTTCAATCCTGCTGTGCTTTGCAACTCTCAGCCACCTCAGTCAAGGAGGGTAATAGCTGAAGAGTACCTGAAATACTGGAAGTCTCTTTTCCAGCATAGCATCCTACTCAGCATTCACCACATTGCCCGTCTCTATTTTACTGTTGCCCTTCTTAATCCTGAAGTAAATTGCTCCAGCCTTTAATGTCTCTGCCGGTGACCCAGGGATGCAGTCAGTGATGGACATCTTCTTCAGAGGAAGGAGGCAGGTTACACAGCACATGCCTCAAACAAGGGAAACCTAATTTATCTCTTGCCCTTGTGTTGTACTGAATTCACCAAGGCTGACTCACTGCCCAGGAGAAGAGGACATGCTCTCAACTTGTATAAAAATATGACATAGTACTTCTAGCCTTTTTTTTTTTTTTTTGAAACACATTTTATTTTGACATCTTACTTGGTGTTTTGAATGACACCGTACACTGAGAAGTTGTCTTGAAGCTGGCCACAGCGGCACTTGGCTTTTTATTCTGAGAGGTTACATAATTTCTGAACCCATCAGCGTGTTAAAGAGTCCTTTAAATCGGCAGAACAACATGCGCTACACTGCACTCGTCTGTATTGAATTTCTTCTGCCATAGCATTGCCCAATGACCCAAATTTCACAGGTCTCCTGGTCCCTCACAGTTCTCCACACTCCTGACCCACCTAAGTCATTTTGCCATCTTGTTTGTTTTTTCTGTCTCCTCAGTCATCAATCGCTGGGCTGAAACTGTCTGTTCTTGTCATCATGTTGCCTCTCTCCTCCAGAGACCTCCATGGAGGTTGGCAGGGGACTGAGGGGATGAAAGGATCATCCAAGTTCCTCTGGAGCCAAGAGGCAAAGAAGGAATGGACAACCCAAAGCAGGGTCTTTCCAGACAATTGCTGAGCCCCAGCCCCAGTTCAGCAAACTCCCACTGCTCTTCATACAGGGACCAGAGGCAGAAGGTGGCAACCTGGGACCCAGGATCAAATCCTGCACCTTGGACCTGTGGCCTTTGGAAAGAGCATGTGCATTTCTCAGGGCCATCCCACAGAGCCCACAGTTTTATCTGTCAAGATTTAAGGACTGTTTGGACAAGCTTATTGAGCAATTTAATGATCTTAGCTTCCAGATGAGACTTGGCCACATCAGTTCTTTTTAATCTTTTTTCCCCGCTACCTATATCAACCTACAGTTCAGCATGGGGATTTACCTTTCACTGCCTGGTTTCTAAGACACATTAGCACTCTTTTTTAATGATCTTTACCTGAAGCTTTTTGATAGTCTATCTAAATAGTATTTGTAGTTTCATTAACTCTTTCAGAGAAGAATGTGTACATTAGTGTCAAGAGGACTTTCTTCTACACATAAGCTATGCTCTTCTGGCCAGATTATGTTATATTCCTCTAGGCTCTACCTCAGGTATTTTGTTCCATGAACTGAGTCTAGCGTGTTTAGGGAATAGATTTTTGATTTTATTTTTTTTTCCCCCTTCTTAAGAAAAAGAAAGAAAAAGGAAAACATAGCAACAACAGCATGGCAACAGCAGCTGCTGCACAAAAGAAAATAGGCAAACAGACTTCCGAAACATGTATTCACTGTTAAGCTATTTTTACTGGTTGGCGAGTATGTGGGAGTATTACAACAAAATAAGTGAGAAAATAGCTTACAAATAATTCATAAGAAACTTTAGATGAGAACATATCTTAATGACTTCAGCCTGCTAGCTAGCCCTCATGCCGTATGAATCTCCACATGCACAAACATAAAGGTCACCTCTGATCTACGCTATTTACATACTGCAAATTTGTCCATAGACGCATATATAAAATGCCATACGGAAAATAATGTCAGTGGAGCACCGAAAAGCGAAGAATTGTGCATCCCTGCATAGCGACTTAAGAATACATCCATGTCATTACGCCCGCCGCTGCCTTTGCACCTTAGCGGCAGAGGTGTCCCGGCCGTGTGGGTGCAGAGGGGCCCCGCAGCCCGGGTGTTCCTGGAGGATTTGCAGGAGCTGTGCGTGGCTCCTGGCCCCGCTGCTGACCTGCTGCATGACCCTGAGCACTTGGCATTGCTTTTCTGGGGACCTGTTTCCCCATTCACCTTTTTATCTGTTTGGAGCATACAGGCAGAAACCTCCAGCACAGAAACGCTCATATTTGCATGTTCAGGCAGCGCTCAGCCACGTGTGGGGCCACATATGTGCTGAAAAGTGACAAAATAATAAAGAGTAGCATCTTCCTTCGACCAGCCTGAGAAATGTTATGCTTCAGCATTCCCTCCCCAGGATGCCCCACTCTCACTGCAGACCAGGAAACTGTGGAAAGTCTTTTAACCAAATTCAAAATAATTCATTGAGAACTTGAGAGAAACAGCCTCAGAAGTGTTGGACTGCTTTACAGTCGCAGCCCGATCTGTTGTGCTGCGTGAGCCCTTTTTTCTGTTCAGATATGATCCATGGGAGACTGAAGGCAAACACAGTCTCTTAAGTCTCCTCCTTAATCCCGATGCTTTTATTGGCACCGAGAGAAACACAGCTCGGCCCTCTGCAGCCAAAGCTAGATCCATTTGTCTTTAGAAACAACACAAATCTGTTTTCCCGGTTAAATAAAGTCATTTGCAGGGTCCTGTTGTGGGAACGATGTGTCAGCTTGTCCTGAATGGAGCAGTCACTGGGATGAATGGGTTGGTTGTTGGGCTGGAACAGCCCCCTGCACACTGGAGTGCCCTTCCTGAGACCGAGCCCCGTTGGGGACCGTGCCCGCGGCGGGGGGGCTGCAGGTGCCTCTGCATCACTGCAGGCTTTATTGTGGGCATCCCCTGTCCGCACCGGTGTGCGGAGTTTAGGATTGATTGATTGCAGAATGTCATTAATCCCACCCCTCGCACGTTCCCTCCCAGCCCCATGGTTTCCAGGAAAGCTCTGGTTTCCACAGCAGAGGCGGCAAACGGGACTCCAGCACCGAGTCCTTCGCGTGGTTCTGCGCTGCCTTGCAGACGTAGGCAGCCCGTTTCTTCTTGTTTCTCAAGCTCGGGTAAAGCTAGTGCTTCCCTGCCCTTCAGAGGTGTGACGAGCAATGACTAGCTAATGTTTTTAATTGTCATTGCTGTAGACTGACTTGTTCTGGAAAGTTTGGTGTGTAACTGGTGGGGAAGGAGGCTGAAGCTCTCTAGAGGATATCAGGAAGGAGGAAACAGCAGCTAAAGTGGTTTGGTTCCCTTTGAGGCTTTTTTTTCAAATTTAGTTGAAAACAAGCAAGTGAAATGCAACACTTAGAAGCACTTTGTTTGTAAGATTCTTTCTGGTTTTAAATTACTTCGTTTAAACATCTTTGTCTATGAAACCTCCAAGGGAACTCATCTGCTTGTTTCCTCATCTGCATCTTCTGCTTTCTGCGTGTTTTTTACACAAGAAAGAATGCAAATATCTCATGTACATTTATATATACACAAATAAATGTAACTTGAATTGTAAAATACAGGCTGGTTGAGCAGGACAGAGGTCAGTGATCTAAAATAAACCTGACACCTTAGGCAGGACATGCTCTGTGTTACAGCACTCATTGCTTGCTGAGGTCTTTCCCTGTGGCCTTCTGTAGTGTCTGAATATATATTAAAACTGTTTCTACAGTGTATTTAGAGCGCAGATAGCCTAGATTTGAGGCATTTGAAGAAATACTTCTTGATTCTTTTGCTGTTTTGTTTGTATTTTTTGCTTGTGAAAACAATTCTCAAGAGCATTGTTAGGTGTATCATAGCAGGAACACCTCTGGGCGCACCGGGAAATGTGTGAAAGCAGGTTTCAAGAGCTTTTATTTTCACACCATGTTTCAGTTCTGTAGTGATAAATGTTTTCTGGAGTACCAACCTGGAGCCCCTCCCTTTCCAGGTCTCGCGTGTTGAAATGTAAAAAGGTGGGTTTTTTTAATTTCAGGGGTTTGCTTGCAGTCGGGCTGGTTCACACTTAGTGGCAGGGCTGAGCAGCTGTGTGGCAAGCAGCACAAAGTGGAAACTGCTGTTGAATCGTAGCAGCTGATGGCATTAGACAGGTAGGGTTGGTACAGGACCTATGGCAGAGATGAAAGGTAATGGCATAGCATGGGAAAAAATGAGGGAGGACCAGATCTTTTGGGCAATTATGCATTGGCAATTGACCTACAACTCCAGACAAGCCTGATATCCTCTACCGGAGTTTTTCACCATACCTTCTGGGCTGTGTGCTGGGTAATTCCCATGGCCTTCAGCAGGTGGGATGAACGCTGCTGAGTGTGGACAGCTGGGAGAGAAACATCTGGAGTCCCCTGAAAATCATCTTAATTCAGGACAGTACTTGAACCTTGCAGGTGTGGGGGAAGAAAAATGTGTTCCTGCTCCTTGCATGCAGCATCCTGGATGTGCAGGTAGAACCAGCCCTTGCACACACCTAGCTTTAAAAGCCCCATTTCGTTACATGCCCAAGCAGTATGTGCTCTTTTCAGCTGGACGCAGAGCATCCTGCAGGGTGAGTGAATGTTAGACAGCTTTATTGCTGCAGTGTCGTAACCACAGACAGCCTGATTATTTCAAATGGGCCTCAGCCAGTATGTTCGGATTTGATTAAGAACTTTTTGAAAGATAAGAAGCATTTAGAGCTAAGGGCTGGCTCCAGCCTTAGTTATTTACATCAGGATGGGGGGGATAAAATCTTTTATTAGTGTCGCTGTTCAAATATTTTGGCTCTCTATTCCAATATTGTGGCAAGAAGGAACCATATGTGTTCCTAGAAAGAGAGCCTAGTACAGCCATTAATCAGGAGAGGATCTATTAACGTATTAACATTCAGAATAATGAGCAAAAACAGCATACACTGGAGCCTAACATATCTTTAGTCTGCGGTTTTCAAATGTTTGGAAAATGTTATATTCCTCCATCTTTCTAAAGCTGAATTTCTGCCAAAAGAAGTTCTCTTCTGCTGTTAATTTTGGAAAGGTTAAGTCTATTTACAAAAGCAAACATAAGCATGGAGTGATGAAAAAACAGGAGGATGTGGGGAGTAACAAGTTCCCAGGCTGCAGAGTTCATGGCAGGGGCTGATCTGGCAGGGAAACTTGTAGGCATGTCCTTGCCTTTCCTTAACACGATGCAGAGCAGGAGACATGTTGGAAGAATATATGAAGCCCAAGCTCTGTACCAGCTCCCCATCACTACTTTTCTCCAGAAGACACTGGACGACATCTGTGTATGTTTGCAGATCTCTACTGGGCTTTAGGGAAGATCGCCGAAAGACTTGGCATGGGAAAAGGGCAAATTTTAAAAAGCTCAAGAGTGGGAGAGATTGCTGGTTGAGCAACTTGGTTGCCTTGAGGTCATTGCTAATTAGAGGCATCTTGCCTAAAGAAGTGAACATTACATTTTAATGCTGCTATGAAAACCAATCATGCTGTCTCCCTGTTGCATCCCATGCTGCTGCCTGCTTTGCTGTGGCATCTGGAGCGAGCTGCACAAGGGAAGGGAAGAAAGCCTTCTTGAAGGATGTGGAAGGATGCTGAAGTGGTAGCGGAGCTCAGATGAGAGAGGCTGGAGCATGACAGCTGTTACTGGATCACGCAAAAAGCCTGCCAGCAAAAATGCATCAATTTGTGTGATATCCGGGTGTCTTGTCTTCTGTTTTCATAATTGCCTACATGGTGTCTGCATAAATCTTCCCCCCCGCCCCCCGCTCCCCGGCACCTCCAGCGAAAGGAGCTGACTGGCGGGTGGCAGCACATCACTGGGAGAACACCAGCAGGAAGAGACAACCAGTCAGATGTGCATCAGATGGGGAGGGCCGGCGCCCGCGGCACATCCCTTGGAGGTTGCTCGAACATGGTGCATTCACTAAATAGAAACCCTCTCCTTTTCCCTAGGGAAGAGGAGCATGTTCATCCAGACATAGGAACCAGCCGTGCTGTCTTGCCGTGTTCTTCAGGAGGTTAGTGCTAAATGACAGCACAGGCAGCGGCAGCAGAAGCTTTCAGCAAATGCCTCGTAGCCCAGAGGTCTGAGTGTCCCCTCGAGGGACGCAGTGGAGTTTCTTTTCCTTTTTCACTGAATACTGAAATCTTCCTATTTATTCACTCCTTAAGCTGCAACCGATGTTTCTTCAGCTGTGGGCTTGCTTTTACAGTGAGATCAGATCTGCTCAAGGAGAGCGCAGTCCCATGGCTGTTTCGCACTGGCTTTACCATTAAAAGCACATTTCCTGCGTGCAGAATACACCCAACCTGCACAGGCCAGCGGACTGGATTCCTTACTGTCTTGGTCTTCAGGTTTTCCTGCCTGTGGACTACCAGTCTGGTTGAGTAACTCCACAAATACAGCTACTGGTAACCACCAGCTCCATGCACTCAAAAGTCTTGAAGTTGAGAATGGTGGAATTTTTTAAGTAATGACATCTCCCCCACTATAAATCTCGACGTGTGGCTATAGGCGCAGTCTGAGAATTGTGCTTCCCCACAGGGGGGGGTGTGAGCTTTTAAGGGTTAAAACTCGTTCCTGAAGACATAAGAAAAATATTTTGCATCTTCAAAATCAACTTTCATTTCCTTCTTTGATTTTCTGGGTAGTGACAACTCACGCTCACTTTGGTCCTGTCGACAGTCATGCTGATGGCAGCGATTTCAAATGAAGAAAAACGAAGAAAATGTGAGCCAGCAAAAAAGCAAGAGCAGTAAAAGCGCCTTCCTCAACTCGCACTAAGATTGTGAAATTTGGTTATTGATGTTGCAACAGCGACTAATGTTATTTCCAAAGCCAGCACTTAAATTCCACTTTGGTAGATGATAACGATGAGCAAGTCACACAGTCCCATAGGAAGAGGTTATTAATGACCACTTCTTGCTCCTGGATGGGTGATGGCTTTGGTCTCCGTAGCACTGGCTGTCATGCAGAGCACTGGCTCTGCACAGAGGTGACTAATAGGTGTCACCAATTTCCTTGCTGTAAGGCTTAGACCTGCGTTTTAGCCCGGGGTGCCAGACGATGACAAACAAGAGCTAGAAGCGAGTAATGAATAAACATGGTGAGAATTTCAGCTGTAATCTGCCATCAGGTCCATCTGTTACTCCTTCCCCCACAAGCCTTGCAAACTCAATGAGCCGGGAACAGGCATGCTCCATATACTGCCCCATCCTTCAGCCACATATCTGAGGTGTAATTGTCTGCTTGTCATTAAGTTCATCACTTATGGTCTCTTGAGCCATGTTGGTCACAGGATCTTCTTGTTCAGTTCTTCAGCCTTCCACCTGCCCCACTTATGACGAGACTTCCAGAAGGATACCAAAAAGATGAGGAGGATAAATATATTAATCACAGACTGGTGTCTGTGGTATTGCAGAGCGGTGTTTGCTCCAGTGAGACGTGCCTCGCAGGCATGTGGAATCTGCTCATTTAACCATTCCCAGCCTCACGCACTCCTCCATCTCTTGCAAAACTAGATGCCCAGCTCCCAAAGGAGGGGCTGCTTTTCCAGCTGGCAGCTGGTGAGCCCTGAGGTGTGTATGACCTGTGTGCACTGAGTCACGTGCAGGCGCTTCAGCTGGGGTGAGTCGTGGGGTTTCCTGCTTATTTGCTCTAATCCAAAGAAGGGAAAGCAGAGGCTCCTGGAAGGGACATGATGCAGAAGCAGCTAAGCAGAGGAACAGTGCATGTCTGGTGTGACTCGGTGAGTGGTGAAGGCTCCGGCAAGCTCTGCCTGGTGGTGAGTGGTGGTTTGCTCTGGGGGGTGGATGCCTATCTCCCAGGCAACGTGGCAGCTTGCAAAAAGTTGCCATCAAAATTCCTGTGGTTCCAGCCGTCTCTCATTGATGCAGGGTTTTGCAGACTTAGCTGCTCATGTTCTCTTATAGACCTCAGGCTCACAGCTGCACTTCACAAGTGGAGTTATCTCCCCGCTTTGGGAACCAGGCCATCTTAATTATAAAGCCCACACGGATGATTTTTTTGCATTTCTCCCATAGGTGCTTCCTTCTCGTGTTCCAGAAAGCCCATGTTCTTGGTTCTGTGCTCCTCCATTGCTTCCAGCTCTCCTTCCAGCAAGGGAGATGGAGAGGAGTGTGATAAGCAGCTTGGCTGGTTAATGAGTTCCCTGTCTAAATGAGGGATTCTTGGGTGCTGGCTTCATTTGCCAGTCCCTGGTATCTCCTTCAGGTTGTCTGTCTGCTTCTGGCTCTCCTGGGAGAGAGGTTTGAGACCTGGGTTGAGTCCCACCTACTGTTCCCTTTGTGCCAAGCCACCATGTTCACCGGGGCCAGGTGCAGAGCAGGAACTGCCTCTGGATGGCAGGGCTGGAGCACTACGTAAGGCTGTGGTTTGGCTGGGAAAACAACTTCAATAACACCCAGTCCCTTGCATCGCAGGCGACGACTGCAGAGTCATTTCAGAGAAAGTAACAGGAGGTTTTTCTCTCCCTAATTTATGTCTCTTCTGCATATGGCTTCTATGGAGTCGCTAATGTTACAGCCAGATGGGTTGGCATTTTACTAGACAGAACACATGGACTAGATGTTGTTAATGCTTGTTAGCTACTCACTCTGCAGCTTGACCAGTCCAATATGGTCACCTCGCAGATGGTTGGAAAGCTGCAGCCTGGGTGCTGGCGCGGTCCAGCTCTGCAGCACGTGGTTGTGACAGCAGTTGGGATAATGTGCATTTGGCTGCTTGTTCTGAAGGGCTTCGCTGTAGGTCAGAGATACCTGTGGCTGGGGGATCAGCACAGCTTCCCCATACGTCAAAGGAAAGACACAGATTTGTGAAAATCTTGAGCCTTTTACTGAGGTATTGACTTTAAAGGCTTAATCTCATAGTTTGGATTTTTATGGGATGGTGTTGGAAAAATTCTGTGAGCCCTATGCCTCACTGTCAACAGTCCTTCATGGCTGATGTTTATAAGCATATTTGGCAGTTCTGAGGCCTGTTAAAAAGTTAAAATTTATGATCTCAAGCTCTGACTTACAGCCTGCTGCAATTACGAGTTTAGAGTGGACATCCCATGCAATTTTCCTTTCTCTGTGATGTGAATAGTCTGCTGAAATTCACTCTCACCAGTCTTGTCTTCAGCTGGACCAGTTCTAGGTATCACCTCAACAAATCTCCACAGGGTGAATCTCTTTGGTAGTGGGTTTGGAGATCCCCATCAGAATCTGTGGATGCAAAAGTAGGTGCCACGGGTGAATCATTCATGTTACCGTCTTCCCTCTTTGACAATACTGATGTTCAATTTACAGCATAATGGTGGGAGGCTGAATGCATCCTACGGATGAGACGGGGAAATTTAGTTTCAGTACCTGTCCTTTAAAACTCTCAAAGCACTTTTGGAAAATGCATGGGTATTAATCCACACTGAGCAGTAGTTCTTCAAACCTATGATTTAAATTGGATATATTTGTCTCTGTCTGTCCTGAACTGTTGAGTAACATTAATGCACCCTGATAATAGCTGTCACATTTTACCCCAGGGGTTGTTCCTCAGTGATAGGTGAAATCACGGCAGTTCAAAGACCTGTCTTCCAGGATGAAAAGCTCTATAGGAATATTCAGATATAAAATAGTAATAGTATGAATCAAAAAATATGCTTCCCTTATTTTAAAGCGTTTGATCTTATTTTTATGGCATCACATTTGACAGTCTAAAGGGCATTCACCTGTAGGAGAAACCTTTTGAGAGAAGATGCTGACTTGCCCTCCACTGCACGGAGCACTGGCCCCCAGGGTTAACACCAACCAGTTTTCCCCATCAAGAGGGGTGCAGGCGCTTCAGCGCACGTCCTTGCTCTTTGTTTCATCTTTTACATTGGGTGTAGGAAGCTCATGTAGATCAAAACACGTAGCTGTAGGGAGAAACTCGCTGCTATGCAATATGCCCCACTGTGTTTCTTTGCTGCTGAGCTGGTGCAGCGTGGAGGACCCCATCACTGCTGTCACTCATGTGCATAGTGCCTGCGCCTGGTTTCTGATTAAGATGGAGGTATATGAGCTGACCTCTTGTGCAAAAGACATTGTGGGGTTGCAGTTCATCTCAATGTTGAATAATAAGAAAGAGAAAGGAAATGTTTGCTGTAAATCTCAGTGCACGCAGGGCTGTTTCTCACTTATCCCACCCTAGCTTTCAATTTTCTTCTTGGCATTGCCAGGCGCTTGCTTTTCTTTGCTCAGCAGCTAAAAGCAGCTTTTTCATTACATTTCCTGGAAGGCCCTTTACAGGCATCCATCCCTCTCTGCCTCATAAATTCCCTTTATATAGCAAGCTGGCGACACAGAGGTCAGAGGTCTTGGCAAGAAGCAATTATTATAAAGAAGTACTCTTCCTCTTTTGAGTTACGAAGAGGATATTGAAGGGGGAAAAACTTCGCTGCAGACAAGGAATGGTCATTTGTGAAAGGTAGGTGACTTGATTGATGAAGAGCTGCACATCCTGCAAGAGCTACCTTGGGCAGCTGTCCTGTCAGGCCAGCTGAAATCTGTCTGTTACCGTGAAAAAAGAAGAAGGAAACCAGTAAACAGTTTGCTAAATAACCTCATAAATATTTCCAGCCATAAGCACATCTTGTGGTACAATTTGGTTTTTTGTTTTTTTAATATTTCTCTAATTTTAAATGAACAGCCTCTAATTAAAGTGATTTAGTGGCTACCTGGGGACCTGGTATTTGAGCAGTGCATGATGCTTAGGAGAGATTGATTGGTGAGGCGTAACTCAATTGGGGGATTTTGATAATGATATCATCACCCGAGAGAGCCAAGTTTGAGCAATTAAATCTCAAAACCTCGTGTTTGGGTTGTTATAACTTCAGGAGGCAGTTTCCACGTGTGCATGCACACACATGTGTGTTTTCCCTGGCTATTTTCTGGGCACTCCAGTTTTTGGGCTGGCTCTGTGCTTGGTGGGCTGCTCTGTGTCTGTGTGTCTGTGCACCTGTCTGGAGTGACCCATAGTGGTGCTTTATCAGCTTTGCAGAGCCAGGGAGAGGGTGCCAGCCTGCTCAGCATCACTGCTCTCCCCCTCATCATCTGCACGTGCACAAGGCGGCCTTTGACATTTAGAAAAATCTCAGCATCCGAAGCAAGAGGCAGAAACAAAAGGATTTTCTTGTTTAAAGGTCAGACCCGGCAGCTTCTTAAAAGATATTTTCAAATGGGTTTGTTGGGCTGTGACATTAATGTGTATTAATGGGTGCCGAGGTAGGCGGTGGGTGCCGCAGGGAAGGTGTCAGGGAGGCAAGGGGCTGTCAGGACCACCCGTGTGCCCGAGGCGGTTGGTGTCAGAGGTTCTGTGGCACACGCAGCGATCGTGCTGCGGAGGTTTTGGGAGGTGATCAGATGGTGCAGCTGACCCTGAGGAGTTCTGCTGATAGGGCAAGGTGTTGGGAAGAGGGAGTGGCTGTCCCATGTGAAGAGGAGGCCCGAGGGATTCAAATGAGGAAGGCAAATGGCTGAAGGGATCGATGTGGTGGGGAGATGTGCGTAACCCGCATTGGAGGAGGCGGCACAGCAGGCTTCAAGGTGGGGTGGGGAGCGCCACAAGGACAAGGGAAATGGCAGTAAGAACTGGGACAGAGAGAAGAGAATGTGTCCACAACATGGCCCGTAATGCCAGAGGAGCCTGTGGAGCTGAACGGAGCAGGGAGAGGCTCTGTGTGGAGTCTCAGTTGTGAAGCTGGGGTGCCCCTTCCCTTGGCACGCACGGGGCTGTTGGCGATGTGTGTTCAGAGCAGTTGTGCATAGGGGTGCCGCACGGACAGTGATTTATGGAAGGAGCATAGCAGATGAGATGGTGCCTCCATGATACATTCACTGGGTAAATGTCACTGGACAATGATTCACTTGCTCGTTTTGACCCCTAATACATCTCAGCCTTGGAGAGTACCATCTACCGCAGAGCACGGCTGAGCGGCATCTGCAAAGCAAAGGCTTGTGGCTGTGCCAAGGGTGGGAAGCCACTCTGGCAGACCTTGCAGAGTCCTAGGCACCATCCTTCCTCACGCTGCGGAGGTGTTTCAGCTGGGGTTCCCAAGCTGAGACACAGCTCTCCTACCTGCTGTGCCTGGCACAAAGCTCCACCATCACTGTTGTCAGCTCACCAAAAGCCATTCGGGAACTCCACCTCCGGCACTTGGAGGGGCTGTTAAAGATACAGGAGCACATCCTGCATGGATTGCATCCCCAAAGGCAGTTGTGCTTTCTCTGTGTGGAACTCAGAGGTAGAATATCCCCACTTTACGCTGAAATCTCAAGTTGTATTGAATGCTGAAGCCGCCTTCTCCCTTTTTCTGCATTTCTATCCCATGTTTTCTCATGATACCACAGCCCTGTGCCAGCCTCCTTGGGGCATGCAGCCACCCTCTTTTCAATCTTATTCCAGAGTCTGGCGGTCTATAGGACATTGGGTCTTATGCTCAACCAGTGTTTTTCAAGAAGCATCCCTTGCATGGTTAAAGTCACACTGCATGCCAGTTACTAGCTGACGGTACCTGTGGAGCCAGAGTGGGAGCATCTATTGTTTTTAGCTACCAAAATACACCAGAGAACAGAGGAAAAGGGAGTACAAGAAACTAAAAAATTGGTGTGTCTAGTTCAGAGTGCACTTCTGAACCATATGTTAGCCTGTAAATTACCAAAGGAGAGAGACACTGTCACGCTTTTGACACAGCTACCTCTCAGCTGGTGGGACAAGCGGAGAAGTAAATTCTGGGACTCGGCTTTCAGGGAGAGTTTCTGTGCAAGAGCAGCATGGGGACAAAGAGCCGTATCAGTAGAATCAGTGCAGTCAGAAGCCCTGTATATGTTATGCTGAAGCGACAACAGTTGAGAGAGCCTCCTTTATGGTCCATACATTGCGGAGTTGCCAGCACAGTCCAGCCAGTTGCAGGTCCATCCGCCAGCAGGGACATCTGGGAATGCTTACTGCTCCTCTGCATCCTCTGTGTTGTCTGCTCCTTGCTGAGATGGTCCCTGTTGGAGAGGAGAACTCACTTTTCTGCCACGCTGGTGGTTATTTGAGAGACTTTTATATGTATATCTAAACTATAAAGCCTTGAATAATTTACCAGTTTCCAGGGTTAAGAGGAAGATTTATGGTGTTTCCTTCTGGCAGGCAGCAGCTGATCTTGATTCTCGTGGAAAAGCAATTGTACTAATGACTTCATTCTCCGGGCAGATCCAGGAGCAGCTACTGCAAGTTTATGTTGCCATGCGGCAAATGGACCTGTCGCCCTGTGTTTTACAATATAGCGAAATCCACTGATCTGATTGCTCTATGGGGTGGCACAGCCTGCGAGGAGGGAAGCAGGGTGTCACCCTTCAGATCGATGGCAGGAGTCGCATCCCCCCCACCAGCGGAGCCAAGTGTACAGTAACGTGGGGCAAAGATTGATTTCCATTGCTTTTCCAGAAAAGGTCCCGATAGGCCTTAAATCAGACTGAACTGGCAACGGAGCTTAGCGAAAGCTAGAATCTTTCCTTTTGCAAGTATTTGAGGTCTGAATAAAACATAACGTAGACCTGAATCTCAGTAGTTTAGTAAGCCAGGCAGATTTTTTCCATGAATAAGAAGAAACCAATATAGGCCTATGTAAAGAGTTCCTGGGAGATGGTGGTCTCATACTGCTCAGCTTCAGCATCCCGGACTGCTCTGTGCTCAGGGGAACCGGGGGCGTGGGGGGAGTAATTGCATCTAGTGCGGTGCTGCACTTGGCTGGCTCGCGCAGCACGGTGGGGAAGGGGACGTGAAGCGTGATGGTGCTCCCCAGCCTGTCCTCTGGCATCGACGGCTCTATGCGTTGAGTACGGACCGGATGGGGGAGGTCGCAGGCTCAGCCTGTCCTTTGATCCTGTATTCGGTTTGACTAAATCTTGATTAAATTTTCTTTCACACTTCTCTTTAAAAGCAACAACGGACTACAGCAGTGTAGCTCTGAGTGAGACGTCAATAGTGCTGGGCACAGAGCAGACAGGGCTGTGTTTGGATATGCTCTGGTCTCTCTTGCCCCTTTCCCACTCACAGACTATCCCCATGGATCAGTGATACTTGTTCAGGTTCCTCAGCTTTACGCTCTCTTCCTAGATGGGCTTGGGTGGCTTTTGGCTGCATCTAAACATAGAATTCCCAGGGATGCATCACCAGAGTGAATGGTGATTGCATTACATGGATGTCATGTGAATAGTTGGTATGTGCTGTCACCTGCGAGTGCTTGTTAGCAGGGGTTGTGTCCAGGAGTTTTTCTGTGAGGGTTGAAACTTTTTTTTAATTTAAAAAATGGATTAAAAATGAGTGGAGGGAGCCCTAGCTATGAACTGTGAAGAAGACTCAAGCACCCCTACAGCTTTGAACCACTGAAAATTTCATCTTTGTAACTTTCATAAATCCAGTTTTTAGAGCTGGAGTCGCAGGTATGCTCTGCATTGATCCAAAACGGTGTGAAACCACCAGACCCTGCAGCGTTCATTCAGCAGAGCATCCCCTCCGGTGTTCTCCCTCTCCATGCTCCCGCACGCCCCCGTGCATCCCCCTGCCTTGTTGTGATCCCCTGCTCGCTCCTACGCCACCCACGCCAGTGCTTCCCTCTCTGCCTGCGGCTCCCTGGGTGCACCAGGAAGGGTGCAGACTGGCGTTTGAAAAGAAATCCTGTGAATTAATGGGAACATATTGCTATTCTTTCATAGAATCGCTTTATTTGTAAAGCACATGCTGCAAAGGTACTCCTGCTGTTGAACTCAAAGCAACAAATCTATCTGTATATCCCAGTTTATACTACATTATGAACAGATGGGTGAAGGAAAAAAAAGCAATAAAAACAAATAATAAGAGAAGTAACAATGATAGCAATTTTAAAATGCTCCCAGATAAAGAAAAAAAAAATTCTAAATTTTTTAAAGCAGTGTGAGATTGAATGAACTGTCAGTGCGTCCCTCCTCCAAGTTAGCACGTAAATATCTGCCACCAGAGGAAGATTTGCCTTTTTTCCAAGTGGCTGCCTTCTTGCCTTGTTCCTGCTGCAGAAGAGATCATAAGAAACTGGGATGAGGTGTCTGGGGCTTGGAAGTTTTTTGGGGTTTTGGGATTTTTTGGAGTTCCTGGGGAGATGGAGGCCATGGCAGGGGAGGATGGTGCCTCTCTTGACCATCTGACAACCAAGAGAAACCTCAGTCCCGTTGAATGCAATGGGAAATAAGAGTCTTCTAGAAGCATGTATTTGTTAACATCACTCTCTCTGAACGCTGTTCTTCTGCTTCTGCTGAGGGATGAAACTTCGTTTATGAAGAATAGTAGAGAGAACTTGCCATTAATCTCATAAAAGAGAAATTATTCAAATGTAGCCTTCACCCACGATGCCAGTGAGCTCAAAGTAGAGGGGAAATTTAAAACATTTATGTTACTCTGTTTCCGAAATCGTAAAACACAAGCAAATGGTCTGGCACTGGATGTTAAATTTCTTAAGGAACTTGCTTTAATTAATTAAACTGGTAAACCAATTAATGGATTTACTTGTAAATTCTTAGAAAATTAATTCTGTGCCCAAAGAGTGTTTTAAATCTGTGAAGGAGGCAGTGTGTATTTCATACAGAGATTGAATTCCCACTTTAGATGAATCCAATTCAGCACTGACTTCGGAGACACAAGTGATGCATTACCTAATGCTCGGACCTTCCTCCGAAACCGGCGCTTCCCATCAGCCGGATCGGGGAGATTCGGAAAATAAAACCTGTGCTGCTTTCACAGCACCCAGCCCTGTACTCGCTCCTAGCTATGCTACAGCCTGGTGTTGCGCCTCTGGCTTTACATGGATTGTGGATGTACGTCCCTCCCTGTGCCTCCAACTGGCTTCTTCATCTGCCCTCTTCCTACTTAGCCTCTTTAATCTGGCCCAGCGGTACATCAGATGTGCAGAAAGCAAGTCGGGTAGCTCCACTAAGCAGCGGATTAAAGTACTGAACATCCTTTGGAGTTGCTGAAAAACAACCAAGTCCAAGTGGAGGAGATTGAAACAAAAGCTAATTTACTTTTCCACGTGGAAACCTTGTTTAGATTCCCTGCCTGGCTCAGGGGTGACGGGGGCATCCTCAGTACCTTGCACTCTTTGCAATCCAAAGTGACATATACATGAAAAGTTCATAATCGAATGTGTCCAGGCTCCTGAGAACATGAAATCAGAAACAAGCAGGTTCCCCAGGGTTCTCGGCAGTTATTGCTTCCCTTCTCTCCTAGCAGGTAAAGCCATGTTTTTCCCTTCACGTGGCAATCCTCTGCTCTGGCTCTTGCCATCCTTTGATTGGGGTGGGGGGCTGCCCCGCTCCTGCACACCCTGGGGGGATGCCGGCTTTGCCCCGCCTTGGCTGCGAGGGGAAGCAGAGCTACAGAGTAATTAAGAACGGGAGCATTTTGAAGAGGAAAATGGCAGGGGAAAAAATTAGCATTTGCGCTGTGATGTTTTTGCTGTTTATTAATAAACAAACCGCTTTCTTGCCTCCAGGGGCAGGAGAGGCTTCAAGCATTCCGTATTTCTCTTGCATTTAGCTTTTTTTTTTGCTTGTTTTATATGTTACAGGAGATTTGTAATGTCTTCCCACATGTTGAGTTTCCTTATATTCATGAGAGCATCTCCGGAATAATTCCTCTGGAGCTCTCAGCTATGCGCTGCCAGGCTGATTTAAACATCCAGAAACACTTTAGGGATGCGGGGTGGATCAGCAGCTCATTGGGAAGGAGTCGTGTTAATTAGGAATAGGTCTGCTTCCTTCTACAGAAGTGGAATGACTTCAGGGATAAGTGTTTTCATGAAGAGAAAGCCCTTGCCTGTAGCTCCTGCTGCCTGAGACCTGGGTGGTGATGGTGACAGTGACCCCGATGTGGGCACCCCGGCTCTGTGCCGGTGACACAGTCTGGCCCCTGTGCAGCCTCCTTCCAGGATGGCCGGACCCCTCATCTCCCCACTGCCCCATTTATCACTGGGGGAGGCTCACACAGTGGTCCTGCATGGGGACGGTGGACATGCCCAAGTCAATAGCAGCCCAACTGCGCTGCGCGCTGAACACCTGCGCTGCGGCGGGTAACGTGTCCTTGATTACAGGCAGATCCGTCCTGAAGGAGGCTTTAGGGGGATGCCGCTGCCTCTCCCTGCATCGCAGGAGGTGAATTAAATCCCTGCTGTATTAATGGGCTTGTTCTTATCCCTCAGGCCTCCAGCTCCTCCGGTGGGAAAATGCAGCTTCTGGAAACTGAGTTCTCGCGAACCATCCGGGACCTCATTGAACTCCACCTGCTTCACCAGGACAGCATCCCAGCCTTCCTCAGCGCCCTCACCCTCGACCTCTTCAGCCGCCAGACCATTGCTTAGCATCCCACTGCCAGTCGCCAGCCAGGTTGGAGCACGCCTGGGCAGGACACTTGAGGTAGCGAGGGCAAATTCTCCCCTCCCTGAATTTGTGGTATGGGGTTGCTTCTGTTTTACAGGGAACTCCTTCTTCCCCCTTCTTTCATGCTGATTCTCAATTCCCACTGATTCCTCTGAAAAGCATCATTTCCCTCCTGTGGGAGGGCAAGTCTAGCTCCACCCCAGGGCTCTCCTGTGCCAAGATCCAGTCTCTGCCTTTGAATTGGGAAGTGTGTTTGTCACTGCCCAGACTGTCTCAGCATCTCTCTGGGAGTATGGTGGGAACTGCTGGTTTGAGGAGCCCCAGGACCACTGTTCTCAGCTTTTCCCAAAAGGATCACCCAAATCTGGGCCCTAGCAGAGAGACGAGCCTTGTGGGAGGCTGGTGCCTCCTTCCCCCATGGTTGTCCTCTCCTAATGAGAGCCAAAGGCCTGGTCTGTAAGGACAGGCACCTGTGGAAGGATCAGTCATGATGAGCAGGTTCTTTGTGGATACCTCCTGCTCTTGCAAACAGCTCACCACTCAACAGGGTTGAAATCATTTTCAAGATATCCATTTACCTGAGTCTGCCATCACTCAGCAGACAAGCAGAAGCATAAATGGCCAGTTGAAGACCCTATACCTGTGTTGACACCTCTGTGTGGTGTGGTGTGCTCAGATGTCACTGGCATGCTTTTTGTTCCTCACCAAGACTCTTTGGCTCTTGGTTATCTCAGGACTGCAGAAGGTGGGAGGGAGCTCTTTGGGGTGTGCTCACTGCTTCCAGCTTTAGCCTGCTGCCTGCCACCAGGCTGTGGGTATCTGCTCACCTTGCTGGGGTTCTCCCTCCTCCTCTTCTCCATGGAGGCTGGAGCACACCCTGAAGTCTGACATTTTGTGTTACAATGGATATAGCTCTTCTATCGTTAAGAATAAAGTGTCACTTCCCAAACTGGATGTATGACTGCTTTATTTGGGATATACACTGTGCTCCCCCTGTGCTCTCCCACATGTAAAGCATGATAAGGAATCTTCTGTCCATCAGTCGTCTGATGCTGGTACTGCTTTGATAAGGGAGGACGTAATTATCTCAGTTTTTCCAGGCGAGTCTCATTCATACTCTAAACTAGATTGGTTTGTTACAAACTTCGGTGTATATTGATTTCTTCTTGATATCAGGAGGAACATACTTACTAAGCTTGGAGAGAAGGTAGCTGTGAGGAAACTAGGAAGTCAGCTGAGTTGCATAGAGTGGCTGCAGGGTTGGCCATGCATGCTGGAGTCCCTCTGGGACCTGTTGATGTGTCTACAGGCACAGAAAATAGCTGCTATAGACCCAACGGATCAGAGGTGGAGGGACAAGTGTGTGCTCTGGGGAGGCTGCGGCCCCCATCTCCCCAGCCCTGCTCTCCGCAGGGTTTGCAGGGAAGTGCAGTAGCAAAAGTTTGGCGTTCTCTCTTCTGCTTGAAGAAGTTCTGGTGGAAGATGAATTGCCTGGCATGCTGTGCCAGGGGAACGCTGCCTGATTCATATGCGCGACGTGGTACTGAGAGTCGCCTTCCTCAGTCATGGGGAAAATGAATCATGACGTCAGCCGCATTCGGCTCCTCCGCCAACACAATAGCAGATCCTGGCTGCCTCTGAAAATTTTTCTCCTGGCTCCTTGCAGGAGAAATGAAGTAATTAATAAGTTTACAATAAACCCTCTATCTTAGCAAAACACGGGTGAGGCGAAAAGGGATGCTGGAGAGTGACAAGGGAAAACACGTTCTGCCTGTTGGAAAGTTGCCTCCCAAGAGTGAAAGGATAATAAGCTGGGGTAGAAAACACAGTATTCTTCTGAGACGCCTTTGGTGGGGAGGAGAGGCAGATGAATTACCACTCTGCACCCTGTTCTCCTGGTAAGACTGATTTGTTCAACTGAGTTTAATACAGCAGCACAGCTGGGAGAGGTGTGTCGTGAGGATGGCTGCTTCGCTAGATGTGCTGGCGTGGTGC
The DNA here is from genome assembly GCA_035590275.1 of Ibycter americanus. Classification (NCBI taxonomy): domain Eukaryota; kingdom Metazoa; phylum Chordata; class Aves; order Falconiformes; family Falconidae; genus Ibycter; species Ibycter americanus. The sequence goes on from JAVJGI010000050.1 coordinate 30,183,238, forward strand.
AGTGCCCGGTCCTGCTTGTGGCTTGGGAAGCTGCTGGGGTAGCTGTCCTGCTTTGGCCAGCAGCATCCCTCCCCTGCTCATGGCGTTACGCTGTTGCACAGCAAGCAGGCTTGGGCACTACATAAAACTGGGGTTTTTGGGAAGCTTGGCTGCTCTGAGGCTCACTGATGGAGGCCTGGGAGCATTCCTGTCGAAACGTGACCATTGCAAAGCCACCTGGGCCACCTGTGGGACATGGGCTTGCAGTTGGGCACAGGGAAAAGGAGCTGAGACTCCCCGGTTTCCAGCTCCAACACCGAATTCAGGATGAAGCCTCAAACATATTGCTGTACTCTGCCGCATGGCAGCTCCCATCTCTGCCACCGTCACTATACTGCTTGTCTCAGCCATGACGGAGCTGCAAGGAGTAACTGCGACACTGAATTTTGCAGTGATTGCTCCTTCCGTGCCGAGCTGCATGGGGCTCAGCAGCCCATCACAGGGCCCTACCACCGTGTTCACCACCCCCTGCATCCCTGCTCCGTGGGTGCAGCCCCCCAGGGCAGTGCAAACAGACACCCCGGCTGCCACCGATGGTACAGCAGTTTTCAGCCACCCCAGGTGACGGGGGCACAAGTCCCATCTGGTTTTGGCTCATTACTTGCAAAGCTCCAACCCTGTTTGCAGAAAATCCTTTTAGAAAATCTTGGGAGATTGGTAATAAATTTGCAGTTGGGTGGTGGGGAGAGGCAAGAGTGTTAACAAGTGTGAGTGTGCTCGCTGGGTCTCCATGCATGCTCACTGGGTTTATGTGCTATAAGCTGTAAAATATGATTTATTAGTGCATGGCTGGGGGACTCTGTGTCGGAGCACTGTCTTGTTTGCAGTGTTGCCTGAAGCTTCCCTTTGCTCAAACTGCTTGCAAGCCCCTGTTCCTCTGCTGATCAACCCTTTTCATCTGCGTGCATATATAAATAACAATCAGGGGCAAAGAGCCACCAAGTACTGCCATACGGTCCTTGAAAGCAGCAGAGCTCTTGGCTAAGGCAAGTATTGCAAAGTTCATGCCTCTCCTAAGGTCACGTCTCTGAGCCTGGAGCCTTTTGCTCCTGCTTTGTGTCTCCTGGCTCTTGGCATCATTGTGTGTCGTTTGCGTGAGCCTCAGGGTTGTCCTGGAAGTGTGTGATGCCTGAGAAGGAACTATGGAGACCCTTCACAGACGTTAGTTATGGATCTTCTCCATGGAGCTCCATGGGGGCCTCTCACAAGCCCACAGGGTTTATCCCAACTCCCTAAGGGCAGAGGCGCCTTTCCCTCCCCACAGCTCCTTGCTTTTTCCCTTCTGCCTCTCCCAGCAGAGATGAGGTTGGTTACTGGGGATGGCCGATGCAGCCACTGTCTGGGTGGCCCTGGGCTCCAGGTGGGCAGGAGAGCCATGAGGGAGAGGGTTGAGCATCCCCAAATACCTCCTCCCACTGCTGCTGGCTTGTGGGGGTGCAGAGAGAATGGAGTATGGAGAGTGATGGGGCAGGAGCAATCCCACTCCTAGAGTTTGGATTTTCTGCCTGTCCTGGGACAAGCCAGTGAGGCCGTTCTGCACTGCGGGCTCTGTAAAATGGGGATATCGCTTCCTGGTCATGGCCTCCCAACACCGGTCAGCAGTGAAGGTTATTTGACCCCAAATGCAGCCCTACAGGGACCCAGATGGGTGGTCACATCCCAGCAGGGCTCATGATCCGCAGGGGTCAGACACAGCATCCCGCAGCTGCGGCGCCGGCTCTGCTGGGGCTCTCCATCGCTCCCCTCCGCTTGCTCCAACGTGCTGAGGAAACACAGAGCAGCACCTGCCCTTCTCATTTCCCAACCCCAGCAGCGGGCTGAGGGACAGCTGAGAATGGCGTGCATTGGGCCGACGGGCAGATGTGTCAAAATAAAACTCAGGAGAGAGAGGCAAAAGCCTCCCTAGGACATGGTCACGGTAGTGCCGAACCCCGGCAGCCAGTGCTGTGCGGTGCGGGAGATGGCGCAGCGAGGGCAGGTTTGGTTCTGTTGCAGCTTTTAGCTGTTTGAAGATGTTGGGAAAACGATGATGGTGTCAGATGCCAGGTGACCATAGCTAACGACGGCGTGTTCTTGATGAGGCAAGTGTAGTAGCTGGGGAGGACAGAACAGGCTCTCCGCACTGGTGTAAATCACATTCATGCTGCCTGCTGTGACAGCAGATTTGGATTTAATAGCAGCGATGCTAAAAGTTGCATGATATTTAAAAGCTACAAAACGCGCCCACTCTGATCAGGGGAGGGATATTAAATAAATAAATAAATAAATCAGCAAAGCATTTTCATGAAGTCTTTTTTAAATATTAAAATCCCATCCTTCCCAACAGGAAAGCTTTTTTCAGGCTAAGAGGAGCGACTGAACGGCATCTGATGATATCGCATTGACACAAGTGTCTAGAAAAATAGGGTAGGAATGTGTGATCTGTTCTGAAAAAGGAACCCTAGCTAATAGGAAATATGCTGATGCTACTTTTAATTTCATGAGTCAGGTTTGCTGCAAAATTGATGGGAATCTGAGTTAAAGCCTGGTTACATTAAGACAGTTCTCTGCTGCTTGGGCTTTTTTCCATTTCTTGTTTCCCTTTATGGGGATTACTATTGTAAAATTTTTTGGTCCTCTGGGGACTTGTAGCTGTTATTTGAAAGGACAGGGGAGCGGTCTGGCATCCAAAGGAAATGGGAGATTTCTGCTTCAGAAACATTCTACATAAAAATCACCGGCTAAAGCCTTCACTAAAGGACTGTCGCAGACCTCGGCTCTGGGCAGCGATCCCAGCGACTGCTCCTGCTCCTTCCACCCACGGTGGCTGGGTCTCCAGCCTTCCTTGTACGTGTGTTTTCCCTCAAAGCAAATACAAGGGACAAAACAGAAGGAAAATACACTTTAAAGGAAACACTGCCATGTAAGTTAGGGAGCACAAAGGCAGCTCCTTGATGCTGGAGGGCTTGGGAGCAGCCCATGTCTTTGGTCTCCACCCAAACCACGTTCCTCCACCAAAAGCACATTCCGTCAGGCTGTGTCGGTTCTCTCTCCTGTTTCCCCAGCATGGGATCAAGCATCTCCTGGCCCCTTCGTCTTCCCTGTGCTGTTTCCTGGCCCGGGTTCCAGTGCTGATGAGTTTATTAGTGTTGCTAATTTTACCTGATACTGCTTCCTTCTCTTCATGACAAGTTGTGTTTTTTTGAACTCTCCAGCTGACTGAGCTCTCTTTAATATTCCCTGTTTTACTTTGAATTCTCTTTGTTGGCTGTTGCTTGTTGTGTTTTTGGTTGTTTTTCTTTAATCCTCCCACTGCTCTTTTTTCCTCCCTGGTCCCTGTGATGCCTCTTCAACCTGGAACAAAGCCAGAGACCATCAGGAGGTCATTGAAACACAGACGGTTGTTGGATTTAAATAAGGACTAGATAATTTTATGACCATTAACAAGACTCGCTGCTATGCACGCTAGAATAATAAGGGCAATGATATCTCATGGTTCGGGGAGCAAGTTGATTACCTATAGGGACTGAGAAGGTAATTTTGCATCCCTGACCCCCTCAAAATACGATACAGTTGACAAGATACGCCAGGCAGGTTGAAGGGCAGGAGGATGCACGTGCAGGAGGATGTGCGAGGCACAGGGCTTGGCTAGAAGACAAGAGCGTTTCCCTCACCACTTCTACCATCACACTGCTTTTATCTGGTGAGCAGAAACTCCTGGTATCAACACGATGGAAAATGTTTTCCAGGCAGGTGAAAGGCTCTGAAGTTTGGCAGATGAACCTTTCTTTTCTCTGTGAGCATCTACCGGGTGACATTTGTGCTGTATGATTGCAGACACTTGGCTTTGCTGGCGATGGTGGCTCATTTGCCTGCTACCTGTCCCCATAACCGCTACCAAGAAGCGGTCTCCCTAAAGAGAAATTAAGGGCATGAACCTCACTTAGGTCCTTCAGTTTGGAAGTGCCTCCCACTGCCCACTGTCCCACTGTGTACGTGTGTCACACGTAAGGGGATGATGGCAAATCTCACTGTCCCTCTTTCACCCCTTCTCCCCGCTGCAGCTCTCCCGGCTCCTCCGGGTGCACGTGTCTTTCTGCAGCTTGTTTTGGGAGTCACGCTCCAGCCTCTGGGGATGTACGTGATCAGCTCCTGCTCCGATCCCGCTGTTACGAGGCAGAGCCGCCCTTGAGTGGCATGCTCTGAAGTGACAGCTCCTCTCGCTGTGAGTCCTGGGAAGGGAAGGAGCAACCCCAGAGAGGAGGCAATGGCAGGGAATGAACCAAACCCACAGGGAACCGAGCTGCTCATCCCAGTGGCTGCGCTGAGACGAGGAGGAGCGAAAAAAGCCCCGCAGGTAGCACCAGTCTCTTGGGTGGATACATCCTGCTGATGATGGATGTCTTTGAGTAAGTCTGTAGGTAACGCTAGCACTTCCATGCTGGAGCCTCCTGCCCAGTGCAGCAGTATCCTGGATGCCGAGCCTTGGCCTCGTGTGAGCAGAGCATCACCCGTGTGCTTCTACCCAAGCACAGGGGACTCCTGTGGGACTCCTCACCCTGTACAGAGATGGCACGAGCCTGCCACGGTGTGCTGCCGTGTCCTGAGCTGCCAGCCCCAGGGTGAGGATTATAGCTCTGACAAATCACACGTTAAGTTTGCTAATATCAGAAAACACCAAGTGAGGAATAGATCCCAGGCATGCCAGTTTTTAAGGGATCACTGCAGTGGTAAACCATAATTAACAGTCTATAGTGGCACTTTTTATTTAATTACACGCAGGCAAAGCTGGGAAGCACGGGAAGGTTGATGGGCAAGTCAGTAGCCACCAGGACTGACTGTTCAGTCCCGACGAGTGACCCCGATGGAGGTTTGGGCGGTGTAGCCTGTACTGGTTTTGGTTGGTATCTCCCAACATATACTGGCCATGGTTATGAGCTATAGGTGGTCACGTCCTGTAACTCTGTTTGCCCCCCCGGTATGGGTGTGGAGCACTGGTTTGTAGGTGCCTCTGCAGAGTCTTGTCATGGATCTTCCCCGATGGCTTTGCTTCTGCAAAGGGAGTTGTCAGCTTTTGGGAGGTCACTGCTCTTCGCTGGTGAGGACAGGGTCACAGCTCCTGTGGGAGAGTGGGACATGCAGCTCCCATCTGTGGGACCTGTCTCCTCCCATGTGCTTCCAGTTCAGCTAACCACCCTGCTGCACCCCACAGGTGTATTTTTAATACAGAGCAAGTGTTTGGGGAGGATGAAAATCCCACCTGCATGGGACGCTGAGCCCCAGTCACACTGGCAGATAGGGAGGCTTTACAGGTTGTCCTGAAACCCCAACCCCAAGCACGTTCCTGCCCCACGCAGAGACCCCACCATACCTGCAACCCCCAGCCTGGCTGCACCTCCTCTTCCTCACTTCTCTCCTTAGGAGCAGGACGGCTCATGGGGCTGAAGCAGAGATGTTCCCAAGGTGAGGAAGGCACCAGGCCCCCCAAAAGCCGCAGCCTCCCCCCACGCACCCTGTTTCCATCACTGCTGTTTTCTGGCTTCATGGTTAACTCTGGCCTTGCACAGTCCCCAGGTCCTGTAACCGGTGTTAAATGTAATGAATGATCTTGTCCTCCTTGTTTGTCTCCTCTTTAGTGTAACACTGTAATTAGCTTAATTACCAACAGATTCTTTTTTTTTTTTTGTAACTTAAAATGGAAATTAAATTTTGCACCAGGTTTTACAGGCTGTTAATGGGAATCGAATAATCAAGCCTGACTCCAAGTCCTTGAAAATGAGTATTAAAAAAGGTCTGAATTTGCATATTCATGTTTTTAATAGGGTTCAGAAGGTATATTTGCAACTGATGAAAAGGATTAATTAAGCCTAATTTGCATAGGAAGAGCAGTTTAACCCCTTGAATCCTATCAAGGCAGAGACTGACAGTTTGAATACCATGGTGTGATACCGGAGCGATGTGGCCAATGCAGCACAGGGCTGAGAGCAGCACCCTGTGGAGCATCTTCCTTCCACTCAAGGAGAACAGGACCTGGGGGAATCCAGGCTCCCAGCATCACCCCAGCGCGGTCGGTCCCCCCTGTGCCCACAGCCACCCCTGGGTTTGGCCTCTGTTCCTCTTACTGTGGTGGTTTGTGACGTGGGTCTCCCATGGCAATGCCATCACGTCACGCCTTGAGCAAAACATGCTGGTCCTCCAGGCATCTGCTGGGCGGTGCAGCTCTAACACAGTTGCAAGACATAATTTTGGTAAAGCCAGCTCTGTTCCCTGAGCTGTTCACAGGGTGGGAAGCACCCATGGCTGGTAGGGGCACCAAAACCTTCATCACCCTATCTTGTCTCAAATTTCTTTTTTTCCCAGTGAGGCTGATGCTAGTCAGGGGTTAATGGCTCTACAGGAACATCAGACCAGGGTGAGACTTGGTGTGTCCTGTCCTGCTCCCAGCCATCAGCCTGAGGCTCTGCTTAGGAGGTGACAGCATCCCAAAAGGCTGGGACTCATGAGACTTCAGGGGAAGGGACATAGAGCTGCCTGCACCCTAAATCCCAGCTGTCGCCCCTGGCACAGAGAAATCAGCAGGATCTTGTACATCTCTGTCCAGTCGTGATCTAAGAAAAACGTATAAACCGCTCCCCAGATCAATCATACCCCTAGCCTGGAAAGCAGAACGGGAACGTGACGCTTCCCAGGGCCCTACAAAGCTGAGAACAGAGCACAGCTTTGAGTCAGCGCCTGAATGTTGCTAAAAAGTGGAGAAAAAATAAATAAATCAGGCATTCATTTTGCTTCAGCAGGTGGTGTGCTGCGTTCCCCTTGTAATGCTTTGGTGGCGTGTGTTGCTAATTATTTTTCGGGTGGAATTTGCTGTGCACAGCGCACGGGATTCATTAGACAGAGATGGCTTTGAAGTGGCGTTCGGAATTAATGCTGGCACATGTAAATGTTTCTTGTGCCATGGAAAAGCTGGCTATAAATGATGCATGAGGTCCAGCGAGAGAGATGCTTGCTTTGTTTATACACACCCATTGGGCTTCGTTATGCCAAAAACAGGCAGAGGAAAATCGACAGTGTCTTGCACAGTCCATATATCTGCTACCCGGCTGTACGTGAGCATTTAGCAGAAGTTAAAATGGCATTCTTAGCACGCCGCATCCTGAATTTCCCCTGGTCAGAAACATGTGTTGGTGACCCAGCAAGGCTGCTGCTGTCTCTGCGCTCAGCATCTTCCCCAGGTCCCCCAGACGAGGAGGAGGACGCGTTCTGCACTGTAAATCATCAAGGTCCTGACCCATACACCTCACTCAAGCAAAACCTGCCTCGGAGGAGAGGCGCTTAGTGGTAACGCTGGTGTAAGGAGTCCCTGCTCACCTCTTCCTGCTCTCACCTGACTCATCCTCCCAGCACAGGGTCCATAGGGCCACGCTAGCAGCAGAGATGGGGAACATTTCACTTAAGAAGAAGAAAACCTGAAGAAAGAGAAAGAAAACACAAAGCCCACAAGCACAGCTGAGAGAGCAGAAGGCAGTGCCCGGGGCAAAAAGCCAGGGGAATGTAAGATCCCTCAGCCTCTATCTCCACCAAAGGCTTTTGATGATGGCACTGCTGCTGCTGGACACGTCCCAGAAAAGCTGAGTTCAACTCTGGGCTCTGCTCTGCTCTCTCTGTCTGTCTGTGTGTGTATTTTAGACCAGCAAATGCTTTCAGAAATGAATACTTGTGCACCTCTTCTGTAAAGCAGCAGGATCCCTCTTAGATCACCCAACAGTGAGGTGGAGAAATAGCTCCCCAGAATCTTCTAGGAGCTCTTCTCTGCTGCTGGGGTTGGGCAGATCGTGGGTGAAGCATTGTCCTCTCCTGGCTGCTGCCCCAGCAGCTCATGGGTCAGCTGGAGACCTTGCATGGTCTGGGCATGGCTGGTGGGACCCAGCTGTGTAGCCCCAAGGAGACATCTCTCCAGCATGGGGATGGGGCACCTGGAGCAAGATCTCTGAGAGACCCGTGCTCTGGCAAAGCAGGCTCTGGAGCATCACTGCACCAAAAATAGGGGACCTCTATGTGGGCAGGTGAGCATCTGTGCAGTTCCCTCTCTCTGAAGTGATGAGGCTGGTGTTCTAGTGAGCATCTAAGCTGATAAAGCCAAAAACCATCATGAAGTGGGTGGCACAGGAGAAACAGTGGCAGGTGGGGCTATGTGCGGACAGCACACTGACAACCACTTTGCAAAGCACTATAACCCCATGATGGTTGTTTTGGGTTTAGACATAAACGAGCTCTGCGCTGGTTCCCACCAGCAGCAGTATGAAAAAAGGGGTTTTCAGCCCCATGGCTGCGTGACGGGCAGCGCTGGCAGGGTGCGGCTGACTCGGGCAGCGCACCCCGGCCACAGTGGCTGCAGGTTGTGAGTGACTCTGCCCCTGGGGCACAGGGGTTCGACAGGTTCTTGCTCACCCTTGCTGGGGCTGGCCATGTGTCGAGCTGAACGGCTCCATCCTGATGAGAGTTTCCTCTTCCCAGCTCTTTCCCTTTGGGCCTGACCAGGAGCAGCCCCCAGACCCTCGACAACTCGGGAGGGGGTTGTGAGGCAGCCTCGCAGATGCTCCTCCGCTCCTCCACTGCCAGAAAAACAGGCTGGAAATCACCGAGGTGCAACTGTGTCATGTTTCCTCTGCAGTGTTTATGAAATCGCTTGCTCATCAAACACAAAAGGAACTGTTTACTTTTTAAGTAAAACAAACATAAAATACCTCCGTCTTTATTGCTGTTCAAAAGGCTGCTTTGTTCGCTCCAGCCGCCGTGCTTGCCAAGGCAGTAGGGCTGCACAGCTGGGGTCTCTCTGAGCCCAAACCTCCCACCCCATCGACCCACGGACAGGTGCCCACCCTCCTGCCCTGTGGATGCCCCATCCCTGCTCATGTAGACACCAGCATGGGAGCAGTTCCCAGGCAGGAGACACCAAGTTTTGGAACTGTTGGAGACCTGGACCCATCTACGGCATGCTCCCCAGCCAGACCTCCAGATGAGCTCCCTGTCATGGGTCCTGTCTGGACAAGCTTGAGGTGAGGAAGGAAGGAGCCGAGTGAGAAGCTGTGACCGAGTGCTGCGATGTTGTTGTATTTTTCTACTTCCAACTGTTTATTTACCAGCATGTTGGAGAGCAATGCTCTCTTCCTCATGCCTTATTGAGAAGCTCAGCTGTGAAATAACTAAATGAACCATCCCTTTTTATTAGCCTTTGGACTTAGCAGAGGAGCAATCAGTTAATGGCTGACCAGTTTTTGAAGATGCTAAGCACATTACAAGTGCTAAGTATTATTTTCCCTGCAATGCTTTATTTTTCCCTCTGAATATTCAGCTTAAATAACCCTTTCAATTACATTATCCGGTTTCATGCATTCTGCTCAGATTAAATGTGGTGCCGCTTACAATTCACTCACCTCTGTGGTTTCCACGTCTCTGCAAGACTCATCCTAACCTTTGCCTCAATCCTGGGCTGAACCAACTTTTGTTCTGAGTCCAGTATCTGCCCCGGTTCTGCTGTGGCTGCTTAAGCTCAAATGCATCTGCATCGCTTCCCCACAGGCACTTTGACCTCTGACTCCTTGCTCTTGCATATTTATTTTTCTTTCTTAATAAGGGAGTATCTTGCAACCTTTCCCTTTCCTTCCAGCTAAATTAGTTCCCTGGATAAGCTGTCTCCTCCCACGTGCTGGCATCTTCCATGTTGAGTTGTGCTGTTTTGGTTTCTTCATCTTTGGGAAAGGGTGAATGATCAGCTATCAAAGGAGGGCTTTGTATCCCGGTGCCAGCCAAACTACCTTGTCTCAGCTGGAATTCTCCAGCCGCAAACGTCTATGGCTTTGTAGAAAATGGGACTGGCTCAGACTTTACACCCAGTGGGTGAATCCACCTCTTCTCCTGACAGCTCCAGAGCAGCGACCAGTAGCTGAGTTCTTCACAGCCATGGGTGGGGTCTTCTGGGTGTGCTCTTCTCCAAAGCCAGCCTGGGGCAGGGACCTCTCAGTCCCCTCAGCCAGAGGAGCCCCCTGACTGTATCAGAAAGGGTTTGACCATCCCTGGTGGTGAGGGGCAGCTCACAGCTCTGCTCCAGCACCTCCATCTCTGCTTCCCCACTGTCCTGACAGCTGTGTCAGGACCCAGCTGGTCTCCAGGATGGAACTGTAAGATGGGTGGGAGATCAGAAACCAGCCCACATCTCTGCTCTCCCAGCCTCTGCTGCCTGTCTCCTGGTACATCTCTTACCCCAAGCCCTGGTGTCCGCACTTGACTGTCTTTTAGAAGCCATGATCACCTGGCAAGGCTGGAGGAGGCTGTGGAGCAGCTCAGGGGCTTGGCAGCTGTCAGCGCTTGAAGGATTTCTCATGCGTAGGGCTGCCACATTTCTGTACGGGATTTCCCAGGCAGAGATGTATGTGTGTGTACTCTGTAGTGAGTGGTAGTGGTGTTGCAGCCAAAATGATCCAAGGATATAATTGAGATAAGGTTTGTATGGAGAGGTAAAACCTCTTATTGCAGCACCTGAGATGGCTGGGGGGGAAAAAAAACCAGAACTCGAGCTTTTATGCACACAAGCTCTTCATCAGCGTGAACTGAGCTGAACGCATCAGGGATGTTTCAAATGGACAGTGGCGGACGGTTTGTGCCGATGTACTCCATGGCCACTCGGCCAGGGTTGCTGGCTCTGCTGGCCCTTGGGGTGACTCCCAACAACTGCTCTGCTCCTGCTCCTCCAATCTGACTGCAACACAAATCCCAGGGGGGCCAGGAGGGCGCATCTGGGAGAAGCAGGCTGTAAGCCCCAACTGCAGGGCGTGGGAACCATGGCGTCTTGGCCACAAATGTTGTAGAATGAGATTAATTAATTTAGCTGCATCACGTGAAGAGTGCCAGTGTTTACTTATGTGACCACAGATGAGCTTTTGCAGTACCCAGAGAGGCCTCCTGCCGCTCAAGTGGGCTGCGTAGCTCTTGATTGCAGGGCAGGAGATGCCCAAGGAGAGCTCTGCTGTGTAAATGTGATGCTGAGAGAGGGGAAAAGCTTTAAAAGGCCCCCAGCAGAGACAAGCTGCAGCACCACACACAAACTTTGAGGCATCCCATCACACCCCTGCAGATCAGGGCAAGCCAGCCAGGGGCTCATGCAAGGATGGAGGAGGCTGTCAAGGCTGGACACTGTAGTGGGATGAGCCAGACTTGAAGGTCTGAGGAGCTGCAAGGAAGGTGAGTGGGGTGGGAGGAAAGTGTGGATGTTGTGTGTGGGGCTGATTGCTTCCTTTCACAGCTGGAAACACTAAAGAATGTGATAGACCCAGAAGAGAGCCAGGACATGAGCAAGACAACACAGGGACAGCACTTGTGTAGCTTAATGCAGAAGATGGACCAGGAGAGAAGAGCTCATTAGGAAAGGGCATTGCATAGTGAAGAGAGGAGAGGATGTAAACTATGAGAAAGCTGATAAAAGACAGAAATGAAAATCTTTTAGTCCCAAAGAAAGCAAGGACAGAGTACATTAATGAGTTCTTTAATGGTGAAGCAAGTAAAGGTGAGCAGCAAATGGCTATTGCCAGATAGCTGAGATGAGTGTGAAAAAACAGATTTTGGTGGGATGTGGGAAGCAATCGGCACATACAGGAACAACCACGCACCCTGTGTCAGTAACGTTCCCATTGAATTATTAAAAAGGCACACTTGTGCAAACTCAGAGACTTGGCAGACTCTTTGGGTTACTGTGCAGTGACAGAGAAGTTGCAGAGGGAGGGAAACAGGCACGTTCACATTTGATTTGGAGCAAAAGAAAAGGCAGCAAAACTAGAGTGAAAACTAGCATCCTGCTTGGCCACTCCCCACACAGTGAAAATCCACATCCCTGATACTTCTGTGCCTTCTCATCCCTTGCACAGAGGAAACTGAGTCCAAAAAACTGGCTTCACTCTGGATCAGATGGTTTCCCTTCATTAAGTACTGGGCGGGGTAAGGGGGTGATGGTGAAGGTGGGAATGAGCAAAACTCTCAAGGTGGCATTTGGATAATCTGCCACCCTGCTGGTGGTGCTGCTGAGCTGGCTGAGAGGGGTAAAACAAAGGAAACGACACAAAGGAGATGTGAATAAGTGGAGCATAAGTAAATTCAAGAAAAGCCAAAGTCACTGCTACAAGCCAAGGAGTAGCCGTGGTGGCTTCTCCACCACCGACCATGCCCACCAGCAGCTTCACCACCTTCAGCACCTCGGGGCATTGGCTGGCAGCAGTGGTTTGGAGATGAAGGAATGGAAATGTGCTATGCATCTCTTCCTTAAGAACAATTTGATCTCCAGACACCCACCCAGGAAAGCCAACCTCACAATGTAAAGCCTGTGGTGAGTAAATGGGGAGGGACAAGCTGGAGGAGATGGCTGGGGCACCTCTGAGGTCCATGCCTGCCTGGCACTGCTCCATGGAGCCAGGCAGTGTTGCCAGCCATGCTGCTACAGGACGAGACCTGTTCACCCTCCCTGCACATTTACGGCAGGACTGGGGCTTTTCCCAAATAACCCCTTCATCTCCTGAAGCCCATCCCTTCTTCTCTGCTCTGTCCCCATCCTGTGTCCATGGGCATCCAGGTGCTCACAGCTCCAAGCCTGGGGGTGGTGGCACTGTCCCCACAGGCGCTGCAGAGGAGAAGGACGTGGTGTGCACCAAAAAGCAGCTGAAGCCAAGGTGAGCCAGTCCCAAACCAGCAGGGAGGGTGATGCTGTGCCCGGGCAGCATTTTGTTGGTCCTCCCCCTGACAAGCACAGATGCAAATAAATTCTGACTTGGTCTCCCAAATTCCTGCTCTACCGGCTGTGCTAAAAATAGCCCAATGCAGTGCGTGCTGGCTTCAATCATTCTCATCGATCCACTGCTTTTGGGTCTGGTCCAGCAGCATCACAGCACACCCCTCCCCAGCTTGCAGTCCCCCCTGGACCCCTCCTCACCCAAAGGATTTCTATGACCAAGCCACTTCCACCGCACTGTCCCCCGCCCTTGCTAACCCCCTGCTCCTGCAAACGAGGTGATTTATTGCTCCAGAGCCCGACAGGCAGCCAGGCTGCAGCAGGCACATGATCAGGGGGTTGTGTTGCAGCTCCTGATTTCTGCAGAGCCACTGCCACCACGGCGATGAGTCTGGGGGTCTCGGGCAACAGGGCTCTTGGTTCAACAGGACCTAGCCTCAGTTCAGGGAAGGGCTGATCTAGAAGCGGGGCAGAGAGGAGTATTTGGAGGGGGGTTAGCTGGCGTTGTGGGGACTGAGGGGACGTGCAGGTGTGGGAGCTGGCTGGGCTGCTGGAGTTTGTGCCCAGGGCTCCTGGAGAGCCAGTGGCAGAGCAGACCCCAGCTTGGGCTGACCCATAAGCATCAATGGGGCTGGAAGAGAGATGGCTCCAGTGGCACTTGCAGCCCTAGGAAAGGTCCCACCACCCAGTAAGCACTGCAGGTCACTGGCTAAAGTTGAGCAGAGCCACTACAGTCGCTGTTGTCACAGCCTGGGTGGTGAATGGGAAACACCTTCTTGCCTTAGGGCCCCTAATGCATCCTCACAGATGCCTTCCCATGGGATCTGCACCTGCTTTCATGCCAGACTCAGCTGAAGCCAGCAGGATGCTCAAATGGCAGACTGGGGGCAGGTGTGACACCTCCAACAAGCATCAGGTGCAAAGAATGAGGCAGCCACCAGCTCCAGGGCTGCCACATCCCTTCTTAAGTGCTTTGCTGCCTCGGGAAGGAACCTGGCCAGGCAGTGCCTGCCACCACTGCTGCTCTTTTTTGCCTCATGTTTCTACTTGTGGACATTGCACTTCCCACAGGCCATGCTTTGAAACACATGGATCCAACTGCCATGCACACCGGGGCAGGTGGGTACCCTCGGGAACACTGGGCTTAAATGGCCTGTGTCTGTATGGAGAGATGCTTCTGTCCTAATTTACAGGCTTTTAAATAATATCCCGGCTCTAGATTTCACACAGACTTTGCAACACGTGGCAGGGTCCTTTGCTGACTCTGGACCAGGGCAAGGATTGACCTGTGAGTAATGTGGGCTTGGATTTACACTCCAACAAGAAGCTGTCGTTGCTGGGATGCTGGGGGAGGGATCAGAGGGAGGATTTTCAGCCCTGCCTCAGTTTTGCACTTGAAGATCAGTGGTTCAAACAACTGCAGTTCTGTGGACACAGAAAGGGCATGAGCAGAATACATTTACATATGGCCCCAGGGCTATCATTGTCCTGCAGGGAACAGCAGAGCCCTCCCAGAGGATTCCCGTATAGCAGCTATAGGTGGTGGGCAGACTCACAGGCACAGGGCTGGGAGGGAGCAATAAGGTGGGGGGGTTCAAGGGCCACTGCTGATAGCCCAGCAGCGGGGAGCAGAGAGCAGGCACAGGGGCACGTAAGCACCCAAAGAGTTTTGGGAGGGCAGAGGCTGGGGAGTGGTGATGGGAACCTGAAATCCGTGTTGGAGGGCACCATCCTGTCACACATCGGCGGTGTCAGTGTCCCTTCAACACCACCGCTGGTGCTGGTGACAGAGGAGGGTCTGAGCTGCGATGCCGAGGTGGGTTTGGGTCTGCATCCCCTGCCCCACTGCACACACCTGGTGCCTGGCAGGCGGTCCGGGGACCCTGCAGTACGGGAGTGCTCATTCCCTTGGGGCTCATCGAGGGCGTCCTGGGGAGGTGACAACAGTGAGGGGCACCTCAGCGCAGCCATGGGCAGCTGCCTTTGGAGCTCTCCAGGAGCAGACGTGGCTCCTTCTGACCTTGGCTGGCGAGGAATTTTCTCAGAGCAACGCGGGGCAGAAGCAGCAATGGGTCCCTCTGCTCCTTTTCTCTGTTTCATCGCCGCAGGGAAACAACTGCTGTCTCTTAAAAAAAAAAAAAATCTCTTTCAGAGCAGCTTTGCTCGATGCCTTCGCTGGCCTCTCTGGGGGCTGCTGCCTGCCCCGTGCCGGGCACAGCTGCTCCCACCGCCTCTGCCTTTCCCTGCCTCTGCATCACACACCTCTCCCTGCCTTTCATCCCTCTCCCTCCCTTTCTTTTCCCTTCCCTTTGTTCACACTCTCCAGCGGCAGAGCCCAGGCTGCTGCGGGAGGGGGATATGGGAACCTCTGTGTTCTCGGCGCTGGCAGTGGTTTTCTGTGCTGGCTTCCAGCCCACTGGTCCCCACTGGCCCTTGACATGGGGCAAAACGCAGGAGAAACCTTCCCCCTGGCCTCCCTCCACACGGACCTGTCTTTCCCGTGCCGCCTCCTTTCTGCTTGGCGGGGATCCCTCTTGCTTTGGATAGGTTTGGGGCAATAGGCACAGCCTGGCTGGGCCAGGTATCATTGCTCTTTACAGAAGCAATCTGAGAGCTTTGGTGGTAGAAGAGGAGACAAAATAAAGAAGAAAAGCACCCAACAAGTCCCAGGTGGTGGAATTCTCCCTCTGTCTTCGGAGGGATCTGTAAAGCAGCTGCCAGGAAGGGGATGGAGGATGCTGCGGACAGAGCTCGCTAAGCCCTGTGCAGAGGTACCCCAGGAGGTCCATGCATGGGGCGGTGGCTTTGGGGACAGTGGGACTTCTTCCCTTTTCTTGCCTGGCTTTTGTCTCAGCTCATCCTATGGCATCTCATGCCAAGCGTCATGGACCACAGCTGCCAGGACTGTGCCCTGTCTTGGAGGGAGGGCAAGGAGGCTGGAAGGTGCTCAGCAGCACAGCGTTGCTTCATCACCCAAGGAGCCATCTGGAGATCTCCAAGCCCCATGGCGAGGCCCCACCAGCTATGGGGTAATGGGGTGCTGCATGTGCGGGTACCTCCCTTGGAGATACCTTGGAGATGTGGGAACCTAGACCTTTTCTAAGCCTCCTTTTTTTCCAGTTGCAGAGAGTTTGCATCTGGGAAGTGTTTAATTTAGAAAGGGCAGCGCTGTTGTATCACATTGCCTGTGTCTGTCTCTGTTGGTTTATGACCAGTGAAATCCTGGTGTGAAAACAGAATCAGGCTTTGATTTCATCTGCCCCTGCTGTTTTATGCCACTAACAACTTTGCATTTCTATAGCGGCTTTTATTCTAGGAGCTAAATGGGCTTCACAGACAGGCAATTAATTAATTGAGCCTCCCCAACCAGCCTACGCCCTCAATGCCACAAGGAAGCATTTTGCAGAGGAGGAAACAGAGGCAGAGGGAAGCAAAATGACTCGCCCCAGGTAAAGTGATGAACTTGCTGTTGACATGCTGCTGCCTCCACAGCAGAGGCGTTATGCTCTGCTGGTTGTGCCATTGTTCCTGGCTACCGTGGAAATGGTCATGATGTCATTTCCAAACTGGTGTGGGAACTGGTCTCGATGGGAGGAGTGACTGAGAAAGGTCTTTTGGTATCTATCAGTGACTGACATTGCTGGAGCTTCTGAGCCCAAATTAACTCATGAACTGCCACCACCTTTGAGCATCCCAGCCTCTTGCTGAGGAATCCTCTGAGACCATGAAACGCTTCCAGGAGGCTCTGCTGCCATTTCCCCTATCCAGCCTTGCTGACCAACTCCTGGTTCTCCAGGAGGCACCCAGGGTTTGCAAGGGAAGGTAGTTTCAGCTGCAGGGTTTGCTTTGGTCCAGGTGCTACAGCTGATATTTGGGGAGGGACCCACCATGGTGTCACGAAACAAGAGAGGGGTGATCCTCAGCTCCCCTTTCCCGGTCCTGCTCACTGGCTGGTGAGCACGATGCAGCCCTGGGAAGCTGCGTGCTGCGGGCAGGATCTGGGGCACCTGGAGGAGGTCGAGGGATGTGCCTTTGCTCATGCAGAGTGAATGTGTTCCTGGGGAAATTGCCTGCCTTTTATTATGAAACCCTGCTAATGGTTTGTTGTCTACACAAATAACCATGGGGAATGAACTAGTGCACTTCCCAGCCTGCTCCATGTCTTCCTGGCTCAGCTCCTTTCTGAACAAACATAACCTTTTGCAAGAATACCTGTCAAAATCTCTTTGAAATATTGAAGTAACAGGATGGGATACAGTTTGCTCCTGGGCCCTAGTGCTCATCTGTCAGGATTCAGGATGTCCATCCAAACAGACTTGTGAGCAGGATGCAGGGGGAAAACTCCGGCAAGCAGCAGGGCCCCAAAGGGCTGCACTGGGGGAGCTTATCACCTCGCTGTGCTGGCTCACTGGGCTCCCACCCACTTACTGGGGGGGCAGAGCAGCTCCCTGGCCCTCGTGTGGCCCCCACTTATGGTTATGGGGTGAGTTGGGGGGGCTTGCGACTCAGCTGGAGCTAATCAGGGAAAAATTGTGTCCTTCAGCCACCAGCATGGCCTGGGATTGCCTTCATGGCCTCAACGCTGCCATCCTCCTCCTCACTCCATGAGTAGGGCATCATCTGTGAGTATTTTAGGGATGGGGCAAAAAGCTAATGAGTCTTGGAGAGCAATGGTTATGGGGCATGTGGCTGCTTGGGTGGACATGAGACACGAACATGGGGCCATCCCCTCCCCTTCCAGTCTTGGAGTCCCAAGGGCTGTTCAGGGGCTCCCCAGAGTGTCCTTCTCCAAAGCCACTCATGTGGAATGAGTCCAACTGGCCCGTGGGCAGCGCTAGGGCTGCGGGCAGGAGGTGCTGCACTCCCTGCCCAAGGCTGTGCCTGCGTTTGGGGTTATCCATGGGGGACCTGCTGGACGTGTGGTGATGGGAGTCCCAGGAGTGAAGGGCAGGATTCCTGCCCCAGGGCCTGTGCCTACCATAATAGCTCTTGATACAGACAAGCTGTAAACACTTAGTCTCTTCTCCCTCAGCAAAAATCACCCCTCAACGATGTCCTTCTCTGGAGAGCAGCCAGAAGCTTTCTGCTCCAGCTCATCAATGACTCCCCATCTTGAAAGATAACCCACCCCCCGGCGGCTGGCCCCAAGGGCCACCACTCTCCCGATACGTCTGTTTAGAGGGAGAGACCTTTTAATTTGCAGGAGAAATCCCATTGCATGGTGGCACCTGCTCAGCCCAAAGCCCTTCATTTCTCATCCCCTTCCCTGTTCCTGGTGGTGACAGTCTCCCACCTGGAATAAGGTGGGGGATTCTGCTTTTCTGGGTACGTGCCTTTTCTCTCAGTGTGCTTGGAAGTGATGAGAACTTGGACACAGACAATTGTTGGGAGAAATCAAAACAAACACTTAGAAACCCAGGCAATCCCCTGCCCTGCAAAAAATATCCCATCAACCATCCAACCACCAACCAACAAAAAAGTCCTTCAAACCAAACTCCATCTCTTTCTCTAAAATCCATGATTAAAACCTGGTACAAACAGGTGAATATAGATATATATATATATATTTTTAGTAGATGTAGTATTGTTTTTTTTTCTCCTCTCTCTTTCTCATTATACAGCAAACATTGCAAATATAGAAATTTTCTCTGTACAATTAACGACTTCGGTTTACAATGCAATGTGTGGTAAAACCTCTCAGTGAGTGAAAATGTGAACGGGCCTTCAACCGGGTGAAAGTCTAAACTGGAAGACTCCGTTTGCAAAAACAGCCCAAAGGATGGATCTCCTTCTGGTCTCTTTTTGGTTTTTGTTGCTGTTTTTGTTGCTGTTGATTTTGGAAGGGAAGGAAGGAAGAACACAAACTGTTCACAAAGAATCCACAAAATCACGGAATAGGGACTCATGCAATGTAATATTGGGAAACGCCAGACCTCAGCTCTCTGCCCGCTCTTTCACTTTCTTTTTATATTCAATTTTTTCTTTTTTCTTATTTTTTTTAAAAAATCAAAATGAAACAAAACTTTTTTTTTTTAACTCCACAGTTTGTTTGTTTTGTAAAGTTTGTGTTCGAATTTGGTGCGTGTCTCACCAACGTGAGGACATTTTAATATCTTGATTTATATATTATCTAGAATATTTATAGATTTTCATAATTTGTTCTCTCTTTTATTTTTATTGATTCTTTTTTTTTTTTAATTTTATTTTGTTTCAAAGACAGTCTGAATAAAAATAGCTGCTGCGGATTTCTTTTGGTCCAGTTAGTGTGTTAAGTCACGAGTAGTGTGAGGACTCAGGACTTTTGCTGGGCAGAGACGCCCTTCCAGTAGTCTAAGATGTCATGAAGATCCTCGTCTTTGGCAAACTGGACCTTTTTGCGTAGGGCATGGCCGGCTGCCATATACTCCTCCTCGTCTTTGTGCCGCTTGCGATTGAGTTTGAAGCGCTCCCAGATGCTGTGCGATGGTTTGCAGGTGTACTCTGGGCTGGAGGTGTAGCTCAGGTTGTGATACTGAGGCGAGAGCTGGGAATAGGCCAGGTCTCTGGGGCGAGGACGGGTCAGAGGCTCCAGGATGGAGG
The DNA here is from genome assembly GCA_035590275.1 of Ibycter americanus. NCBI lineage: Eukaryota > Metazoa > Chordata > Aves > Falconiformes > Falconidae > Ibycter > Ibycter americanus. The sequence continues at coordinate 30,202,607 of JAVJGI010000050.1, forward strand.
GCTTTCGCCCGGCCATGCTGTCATGCTGCTCCCCTTGGTGCGAGCTGGGATATGAGTGCCGGTGTTCGCTGTACTGCCGGATCTTCTCCGCCTCTGCCCGCAGGATGGCTGCGGCCGGTGTCACAGTGAGGATGGTGTCGGTGGTGGGGGATGTCTTCTCAATGTATTTGGCTTCTGATTTGTGGCCCGATCCCTCGGAGCGATAGGACCTGGGGCTCCGTATGGAGCCACTGGAAGAGGTGCTGGAGCGTTTGGGGGCCGCCTCCATGCTGTGGTGTCGCTGGAGAGGGTGGTTGTAGCTTTCCTTGTAGACGGGGGAGAGGAATCCGTGCTTGCTGGGGATCTGCTCTGATAAGAGCACCAGCTGAGGCTCCACCGTGGAGACTGCCCCCGATTTCACCCCTTGGAAAGAGGTGGACTCAGATTTCAAGGCATCGATGCAGTTGTTGATGATCTGGTTCACCTTGTCCACCTCCTTGGCAATGGTGGAGATCTCAGCCACGGAGCTCTGGGTGTCCGGCGGCAGGGACAGCTCACAGTCTCGCCTCTCAGGCTGCTCACCCGTCCTCACCTCCATGTAGTTGCCCTTGGTGGCCTTGGGGGTCTCGCTGCTGTCAATCAGCTTGTACTGCTCGACCTCACCAGCAGAAGGCAGGTAGGGGATGCGGGTCACCGTCTCCCCACCCAGCATCTGTCCCTGGGACAGCTGAGTGATGCTGGTGGTCTCCATTTCTGGCCCGTATTTCAGCTCGATGATGGTCTTCTTCATGCTGCTGGCAGCCTTTTTGTGCTTCTCCTCCTGCTGGCGCCTCTTCCGGAGACAGTAATACACAACGCCCAGGACAATCACCATGCCAAAGAGACAGCCCAGGATTGTCATGATATAATGAGTGGCAGTGGAAGGGGTGGGAAACGGCTCCTTGCGGCTGGGTCTGGTGGGTGTGATGGTGACGCAGGTGTGGTTGTACTTGGAGTATTGGTGGACAGAGACTACACAGTAGGTGTAATCTCTTTGTGCTACTAGGTTGCTCACGGTGATGTTCTCCTCCTTCTTCCTGAGCTTGGTGATCATGGAGGAGAAGCCGTTTTCAAACTGGGAGAGGATGTACATCTTGCTGAAGGGGTAGGGGATCTGCACGGTGAGGACAGCTGAGTTGTGGTTGAGGTGCTTCACCTGGATATTGGGGCGCACCTCCATTTCGCTGATTGGCGTGAAGAGGGAGAACTGCGGAGTCGTGCCGTCACCAGAGGAGCACTCCTCCTCGGAGCAGGGGCTTTCGGAGGGCACGGTGGTCACCTGGTACCTGGGAGGGATAAAACGAGGGATCACAGTGTAGGAGCCACCGGTGCAAAGGGAAGAGAGCATGCTCAGAGCATTGCGGTAGCCAGTCCGGCCTTGGCCGAGCAAATAGTAGCCCGTGTAGTCGGGCGGGGAGTCGCACTGCATCCGGTCATACGTGCGTGTCATGTTGGTGAAAGCCTCCAGCCATTGCAGGAAGCCGAGGAGCTCGCAGGAGCAGTAGAAGGGGTTACTGTAGAGTTCACAGACAGAGAGCTTGTTTAGGCCCCGAAAAGTGTTGCTGTCGAGTCTCTGGATCCTGTTCATGGACAGGTCAATGTTCACTATGTTGGGGCACTCCCAGAAGGCATTGGGGGTGACGGACTCGATGAGGTTGGCCTGGAGATAGAGGTACTCCAGCTTCCCCAGGCCCCGGAGGATGCCCTCGGTGAGGTTCCTCAGTCGGTTGTAACCCAGCTGCAGCACCTGGAGGTTGAACTGTCCTGAAAAGGCACCGTCCTCGATGTAGGAGATCTCGTTCTTCGTCAGGTTGAGGTATGTCAGGTTGCCGAAGCGGCTGAGCGAGGCATACTGCACGCTCTTGATCTTGTTGTCGTTCAGCCGCAAGTCCACGATGGTGCTGTTGATTTGCTGGGGGATGGACTCGTAGGGGGGCTGGTTCTGGCTGCAGATGGCCAACCAGACAAAGCCCTTGTCCCCCTCGATGAGCCAGCAGTCTGCCCGCACCCCGCCGGCGTGCAGGAGGGAGACGGCTGCCACGCACACGCAGAGGGCTGACGTCGCGGCCCACCGGCGACCTGCCATCTGGAAGGGCGGCACGGAGAAGGGGTTCCTGGTCTGCTGGAAGTGGGGAGCGGGACGGGGGCCAGGAAGACGTGGGCTAGTGCTTCTTCGGCAGCTTCGCTCGCCTCTCCCTTCTCCTCATGGCTTGGAGATGGGGGGGAAGCGTCCGTGGAGAAAGAGGACCTCGGTGCCCACGGTACTCGGCAGCCACCGGCCGGGGGCTACTACCAAGGCCTGGGTGGCTGAGGCTGGTCCCACATCACCAGGGCTCTGGCATCTCGGGGAGGGAGTCATGAAGTTATGTGCCTGTGTGGAGGAGTCCCTCTGGCTTAGAGACAAGCCTTCCTCTCACTTCTTATAGTACATCTCCTCGTTTTCTTTTTGCTGCCCATCATGGCACTGGTCCCCATCTCCACACGCTTCCGTGGGTCTGTCCCTTCTCAGTCCCGTGGCTCACCTGCTTAAAACAAAACATAAGCACAAACTAAACACCAAGGAAAGGCACTTAGCACTTAGAGGTGTTGGAGATGCATCCAACTACCCTCTTAATGTTAGGCGTTCGCCTTCTAGCTCTGGCCACCAGCTCTCAAGCAGCCAATTAAACCTTAAGTTTAATTGGGTGCCGCCACCAGTGGCACTTGGCAGCACAAGGGAAGGTGGTCATTGACTGTGGAGGTCACCCTCTGAGCCCGTGGTCCAGCATCACGTTATAGGCAGTTGAGAGACCAACACACATCCAAGGCATCGTTTGTCTGACCTATTTACGTGTCTACCTTAGCAGGGGAGGAGTGATGCCCCAGAAGTGTCTGTTCCTCTCTGCTGAGAGCAGATGAAGTCTAGACAACTCACTCCGATGTAGATTTGATGCTGCAGCATTTTGCTGAGGGGAATCCTAACTGTCTCCTGTGCTGGTGTGCACAGCAGCAGTGCCCACAGAAGGGGATGCAGGTTGAGGACACTGTGTCTCTCTGACTGCATTGCTGCCTGGCATCTAGGATAAAGCCCAGCATAAAGCGCTCGTCCTGTTTCTGGGAACCTGAGCAGTAGTTTCAGGGCACTCTCTGACTGCAAAACACGCTAGTGTGATTGTCCACCATCTGACATCCTTGTCTGCAGTTGGGGCTTGCTGCTTGTCTCTAAGACCTCTCTCTCCCTCTTGGGTGAAATGATGCAGAGGTGGGGAAGACCCTCCAACCATTCAGTGGCATAACAAGAGTATTTGCAGAAGATGGGACAGGACCATCCCTCCACAGCCAGAACCAGCTGTTTGAACACTAGGAAGAGTCTTCACCAGACACAAACCTATGGGGCTGCCAGCAACCTCACTTCCCACAGAAAAATTCTCATTCCTGGTTCATATTTTCCATTATTTTCCCTGTATTTTTGACTAAACATGAATATCCATGAACAGCCCTTCTACTTCCTTTGTAATTTCCCAGGGAAACAGGAAGGTGAACATAGAGAGGAGGGAACTGCATGAGCCTCAGCATCTCCTGGGTCATACTTTTCCACAAGATGTTGAAAATATCATCCGTGGACATCTCTGCTGCCAAACAGCTCTCTGGGCTGGTAGGACGGATGCAGTGAGGTGTTGTGGCAGAGATGGAGTTGCCCACAAGTGGGGAAAAACATCATGGCCTACCTAGAAAAATCCTTCTTGGGATTTTGTGGGGAACAGGAGCTCTGGTTGTCTCCCTTGTCCCAGAGCAGGCTGTAGGAGGCAGGGAAGACACCACCAGTACTCCTCGAAAACACAGCTAGTAGGAACTGGAGGTTTCTTGGGCATTCATGAAGGAGACAGGGGCACATCTTACATCTAAATTGCCTTTCATTGGATCTACAAAATAGTATAAATCCACAAATTGGTTTCCAAACCATTTCCCAGGGCCCAGGCAGTGAAGGGACTGTGCCTGGTGCTGCATGCCCGAAAACTGCGTGAGGCTGATTGTCAAGGGGCGTTTAGATGCAGATGCCATACCCTCACCCTTGTCCTGAAGAAACCATGTTCTTTTCCACCCACAGTATCAGGCAATGAAGCAGACCATGTTTCACTGCAGAGATGGCTGTTAACCATTCACAGTTTATACCTCAGTAAACAGGCCAGTAATAATCAGCAGCAAAACAGTTTATTTGTTCTTTCTGCATTGTGAACCATGAGTCTATTCCCTGGTGGTGTAGCTGGGTTTCTATTACATGAATAACAAGATCTGCTCTCACGTCAGCTCCCTGCACGTGAGACTCTCCAGCCACCTTGTCCTCCAGCAGACACCCCACCAGCTGCTCGGGGAGGTGAGGCTGTGGGGGAGAACAACAGGCCCCCCCAGAAGGCAGGGTGTGCACTACACCCTTCTGGCAGACTGTACTGCCTGCAGCAGCTGTGCGGTCACCCATGGTGAGATGTTCTGGCCCTCAGATGATGCTTCTGTGGGGCCCTGCCTGGGTACTTGCAGGTCTCTCTGCCTCCCCAGTGCCTGGTGCTGTCCTAGCCCGGCTACGTGTGGCAGAAGGCTCAACAAAACCAGGTTTTCAAAAGTTTACTCTAGAAATGGGGATGGTGAAAGTGATGCTGAGGGTAAGGCAGCTGAATCTCACCTCTCCTCTTTCCTGGGGGGTAGAAGCCTGGACTTTAGCATGCCTTTACATTGCTATTCCAGCTGAAGCCCTTATAGCACCACAGCGATACTGATATTGTAGGTAAACCCATCGTGGGGAACTGTACCTGCTGCACTGGCAGGAGCACATTTATAACAATGTGCTGTCCCTGCCGTGGGATGCTTTGCCCGTTTTGGCATAGCTGAATCCTTGGAGCCAGTGAGGAAGGGAAGAGGGACTGTGCTCCCTGGGGCACTGCATATGAATGTCCCCCCACTTACCAGCCCCCCCCCCAGCTGATGGGGAGGCATGGGCTGCAGTGCCAGCCTGAAAGACGTCTGCTGCTACATCCCTCCCGGCACTGGGCAACTCAATTAACCTCGCTGCGCTCCAGCCTCCTCTCCAGTACAGTGAGTTAATGATAGCACTTCAGAGGGCTGTGGGAGACAAGGAAAATGCCCTGCGCACCTCTTGTTAGGATGAAAATCCCAGCACATGTGTTGTGCTGCAGGTGGAGACTTTCTCCCCTTCCAGCTGCAAGCTGGGATCTAGATGTGCCTGCTTTCCTCTGCTGCAGGGACCAGCCTGGTCTCCAGCCCTCGGACTGCCTCCTGTGGAGGTGCACATTACCCCTAAGGGTGTGGGGGAAGGGTCGTCCTGGCCTGCAGGGCCATAAGCAATGGCTTGCCCCAGTTGTCCGTTTGGGGTGGTGCAGAGGGTGCTTTTCTTGCCTGCTGCCCTGCGGTGCCTGCCCTTGGTGATCATCTCGCTGTCTTCCTCCATGGGCTTGTGCATTATGGGGACCTCCCACAGGCAGGGGAAGCCCTGACAAACTGAAACAGCACAGGCAGCAGGGAGTCATGCATCTTGGCATATTCTCTTTAGCAGACACTTATTCTGTCTCCTCTAACTCCCATTTTGACCTAACCATCCTCTCTGGGCAAACTTGTGGTTGGGATTGCTCTGCAGAGTCAAACCAGCCTTTTTCTGGCACAGGAAGGTTTCTCGTCACTCCTCCCTGGGGAGGCTGTGGGCTGCAGCCTATGTCCAAGGGCATTAGCTAGGGGAGTGGGACCATCCATGTGAGCAAAGAGCAGAGACAGGCTCTCCACGGACCTTGCCAGGTTGATCCCTGATAGTCTTCTCATCATCCATGTCCCTCTCTCGTCTAATTGGAGGTGTCAGGGATGAAGAAGAGCAATGGTAACTACTCAAACATGTTCAATAAGGCTCCTGCTGTGTGTTTTCTCTTTTTTCCTGTACATTGCCTATCAGGCGAGTCCTTCCCAACAACAGAAAGGAGAAAAAGCATTTTATCAGCAGCCTGAGTTTAATTTCAGCTCATTAAAGCAAGCAATTTGCTGGTTTATTTGCTTTGCAAAGTGTGAATAAAATGACAGCATTAAAGAGATGTAAGAGAGGAAAGAGGGGCTAATCTCCCTTTTTATTAGATTGCCGGGACATGACTGCAGAGTGGAGGAGTGGGTCTTGTTTCTTTGCACAGAAGGCATAATTGTTCGTCTTGTTGGCTTCTGAAAGTCTTCTTCCCAGCATCACTCCAACACGGGTGCATGTGGGTGTGTGCCTGCGTGTCTGTGCTGCGACATCAGCCGAGCGCTGAGCATCCTGCAAGGCAGGACAGGAGCAGGGGCACTCCCAGTGGCTCCCAATTCATCTCCCTGTAACGGCAGATAACAGACATCCAGGAGGTTTCATCTGCCTCCCTTTTCTACCTTTTACCTCACCTCTAATCTCCCTTCTGTTTGTTTCTGCTTCTGAAATCCTAGGCTTGATTCTTGCACGTCAGAAATAGAGCAGCCGGTCGGCCAAGGAGCCTTTGCTGTCCCTGACCTGCTGCAGCTGGGACATGGCTCTGGAGGGCAGGGGAGAGACCTCCCTGCCTCTTCCCCGCAGACTGGATAAAAATCAGTAAGAAAAGCTAGTGTTTTAACCCTCCTGCCTGATTGATATATCTTTACCCAGCTGTCCCAGTTTTATTTTCCTGGTAACCCACTGGCACACCACTTTTCCCAGTCCTCTGACCCTCCAGAGGTGCCTGGGAAAACCTGGGAACAAACCAGCTACAACTCCAATGTGAAAAACCACCAGGAAAGTGGAGATTTGGGGTTCTCCTTCACTGATTGAGAAAGAAGCAGAAGAGAGGAATGAAGATGGTGTGGAATAACTATAGCAATGACTTGAAATGATGAATTTAATCTCAATCAGAGGTATCTTGAACAGAGGCATCATGCTGAAGATGACAACAGGCCACGTCCATGGGGAGCTCATGGTACCCACCAGCACCTTGCAGGAAATATCATTCCTGCACAGTTACCTGTGCGCTGCAGATGCTGCTGTACTTCCCTTTACTTCTGCTTTCATAAGGCAGCATGGTTTGACCAGCTGAGAAGATGTCAGGCTTATGTGGCTCACAGAGGCCAGCAAATGGGCAGTGACAACTCCCTCACTCCTTGATGCTCCTACGCATTGCCTCTGATCTCCAGTATCCCTGCTGGACCCCGGATCCATGCTTCGCCCTGCTAATCCTCAGCCCTGACCTGTGATGTCCTCCCCTTCTGCCTGTCCCTGCTTCACCAGCCCTGGTCCCCAGCAACAACCCAGCGGCAAAGAGGGACCGCTGGGATTTTGTGATGTGCACAAGGCTCCAGCTGGTTTTTGGAGCTCCACTTTGTCTTTTTCTTTCTACCTCCCTTGCTGTGGTTTTTCAGCCAGGACGAGGTTGCTGCTGCTCATCCAGTGCAGGCTGGCTGGGAAGTTTTTGCTTCCATCTCCCAACTAATGGCATCTCGGTAAATTAAACCAGAGCAGCAGCTGCAAGGAAGCAAACAAAGCATCCATGGGGGCTGGGTAGGTAAAGGGAGGGCAAGCTGGCCAGCACATATAATAATATGCTGTCCTGGCACTCAATTCCTAATTTTGTTATTCTACTGAATGAGTTATTTCAAACTGTGGATTAGATTTACTGAGTGAAGGCAAGGAGCCAGATTAACATGCGCGTGCGTATGTGCGTGCGTATACACGTGCACACACTAGTGCTCCTCTCCTTGGCATTTCTGCATCTCCGTAACTTCATTCTCCCTAGCTGCTCCATCTCCAGCTGGCTGCGCTTCAGCTTTTCGACCCTCTTTCACAGTCGCTTGGGCCATTTTATTAGTAAATGAAGGAGCCCCACTACCAAGACAGCCATAGCAAAATGGGAGCAATACATTACGAATCATAAATGTCTAGTCACCCAAAGAGGTGGGGAGAGAAAACTTGGCTAACAGCCACCAAATTTTAAAATGAACCTCAGCTCTGCATTAAATGTAAAATAATCGGAGGAGGCAGCTCCAAGATGGCAGAGAAAACATTTATCAGTGATGAAGTCTCCCCTAAATGGCTTGACGTCCATCCTGTATATGTCAGGTGGGGAAAGGAGGCTTCCAGGCAGGTTTTTCTGCTCATTCGTATTCCTGGTGTTTGCTACATGCCTCCTGCCGGGTGATGTTGGTCAGAATCACAACCATGCTGAATAATAAAGATGCCCAGGCCTGTAAAATTCAAGTTCATTTTGTATCCAGAGGTCCTGGTACTAATATTGCCTGCACAGACAGGGTTTAGGCAGCTTTTTCTGCATCCCAACCTTATTCCCAAATGCCTCACAGTGTTAGATAATAGAGTTCTCCAGCCAATTCTACTCTCTCTCCTGCTATTATTTATTATTTAAGAAAAATAGGCAAGGGAGAAGAGATACATTTTCCACTGAGGTTTGAAGAGAGATGAAGAATGAATGAAGCAGAGAGGTAAAGGGGGACTGAGCGAGAAGTGTCCAGCATCACATACAGGATAGCTTTTACTGAGACCCTGGGAGGTCACAGACCAGATGACAAGTAGCCAGATGGGAGGGATGGAGAAGAGATCACTTTTCTGGGGTAGGCTGGGAGAAGCAAACAGAAATTACACACTTGGTCTCTATACAGGGGCATTACTACTACCGGTGTAATGACACTCATGGGCTCTATATGGAGCTAGGGCCAATGTTTCTCTCCTTGGGTTGTTCCTATCAAGGGCAATACAAGTCAGTAGAGATCAAGACACTGATGGCTCTGCAGTGTCCACAGACTGGCTGATGGATCATTTTGCAGCCTCTTTGCAGGAGGCATTACCTGTCTGCAGACCAATGGCCGGATGAATGTCAATCTGAGGAGCCTGAAATGCACCTGGTTGTCAAGACCCTGAAGACACCAATGACCCTGATCAGCCTCACTTGGGGCCTCCACCCCCACCCTCTGCCCACAAGCTCAGGAGCTCCATATAAGCTCAGCCCTGAGCCTCCAGACCCCTCCCTGAGCTCTGCTGGTGGTGTGCCTGGCTCCAGTCCTGCTTGGGGTCCTGCCTCCAGGATAGACCTGAGGCATGTGTGGTAGGTGTCTTATTTCCTGGATGGATCGCTCAGACATGATCTGTAACTTGTGTCCAGTGCTGCCCCTGGCCCTGTCTCCTTTTGCTCCTGGCTGGGCTCCTTGGATGGACCCTGGCTCTTGCCTTGCCTGGGGCCGTCAACGGACTCTGTTGCCAGCACCTTGCCTGCTGTGTTCCTGTGCTGGGAGACCACCACCCTGGGTGGGGAGGGACCCCCCTGTGCTGGGGTCACCCCTGGCTCCTGCCTTGCCTCCCTTCGAGCAGCCAGCCCTTGCTGCTGCCCAACATGGATTGCCAGAGGAGGCAGCTTACTCTGCAGCTGGTCACATGGGGAATTCACCAGTAAAATGGTTTTCTGATGTAAAATGCGCTTTCTGGAAAATTAGACCTTTAGCTGGAAAGCTGTCATCTTTCTTGGAAGTTGAGATTCAGGCAGATTTAGCTGTGAACTTGTGGGTGCTGTAGTGCCTGGTGGTGAGTCCTGGTCCAAAGCCACCGTGCCTCTGCCAGCCGGGCTGAGGCCAGCGCTGCGATCCGGGAACGGCCGCAACAAACATATTTGCACCATGGTTTTTAAGAACCTTTTTGTTCTATGGCAAAATAAATTCTGGGCTAAAATGACAATATTTTCCAGACAGGTTACCTCTTGGGAATTTCAGGAAATACAGATATTCTGCTTTTCACTTGGCTGCAGTCTGAAGTCATTTACATCCATCTCGTGCTGCTTAGCTTCCAGGGTCTATCAAGATGACAACCCTATTGCACACTGCTGTGGGCCACTGAGCAAAATTCTCCGCCGAGTTTAAGTAAATGCATAAATGATCTTCCTGGTGAACAACCCCTTAAGCTCAGCTGGGTTATCTGTGCATTAAATGGCCCTCTGAAATATCAGCATGGGCAGATACGAAATGTCAGCTCCAGCCCAGGACAGCGCAGCTGAGCCCTGAAAGAGCCAAGGAGTGGAATTAGAGGGGCAGTCAGAGCAAGGTGAAAAGGAAAAAGATTTTAGGGGGTGTAGAGAACTAAGAGCTCTGATCAGGTACAATACTAGTAATAAGAAAAGTGTGTTTCCATGGGAGAAAGCCTCTCTAATATTTACTTGATGGGGTTCTTCCTTAGAAATAATCAGCCTGAATCACAGCTCCATTATGGATGGTTATACTGACGTTAGCCTGGGGGAAAGCAGAGGTCTGGTGTGGAAGCAGGACTCCCATTTTCCCCCTGCAAACAGTGCTGAAGATCAAAGCATGTTTTTCCAGCACTGATACAATGGAGGAAGCCAGTCCCATGCTGGGAAGCAAAGCTGCTGGTGTTCCTCAGCATTGACAATCTGAACTGTGCCTTCTCTCTGCTGCATTGTCATCCTCCCTCAGATCTTTGCTGCTGTTTGGAAAAGAGTTTTACTGCTTTCATTCATTAATATATTTTTGCAGGAGGCCTGCATAACCCTTTGCATCCCAGATGGGAAAATCCACTTTTATATAGAATGAAATCTGGGGGTGGATCCATGAAATGTTTAGCTTCGTTAAAAATTACTTTGAGGTGCAAGTGTGTTGTTATTATTTTTTTATGGTCCTGTTTTCAAAAGGACTCTGCCCTCTCTGCCCCACTCTTTCCCTGTGAAGGGTTCTCAACCCAGAAGGTGTGGGTCTCCAGCCCCCTCAGTCACAGTTTCTATGCGGGCTGTACTGCTGAGTGTTGGCAGACAAAATACACTGCACATGTAGGACTTGATGGTAATGGTCTGCTGTGATCTCCAAGTAGGCAAAAATTAATTCACCTTTATGTCAGCAAGTGTCCTGCACACAGGACTTGCTCTGGCTTTGCTGTAGGCAAATACCTTTGGTAACCTCTTACTGATCTGTTCACCTTCAAAGGCGGTCCTGCTTCTCTGGCTGGAGATGACGTCCAGATATTTCTTCCAACCTAAATTATTTTGTGATTTTTAATGATCTCGCTCTAGTCCTCTGGAGCTGAGCAGCCCAGTTTCAGGCTGAACCCTCTGGCTCTCCACTTTTTGAAGGGGGTTTCTGCCCAGACATAGCAATGTCTAGCAAGCCCCAGTGCCCTACAGGCCTAATTTTAGCTCAGTGCTGCAGGCTGGCTTCTTGTCATGGGTCAGGAGAAGGTTAATGATCATCTGGGCAGCTCTCCAAAACCAATCTAATGTTTATTCAGGATAACAGCATTGCAGAGGAAACCAAGCATGACCACCTTCCATGCACAGCTTACCCAGCATGGCCCTGCTCCTGCACGCAGCTCTGCTGGAGGAGCTCAGGTCTGTAAGCTCTTGGAGGAGGGACCCTCTTCTCCTTCCCTAGGTCAAGGCAGATTCTCTGCAACACTTCCAACCCTGCCCATGCCCTGACCTCTTAACCCAAACAGATGCTGTATTTCTACAGGAAAACACTTTAACAGTCTGTGGGTCTGTTGTTTCAGCAGCAGAAATACATGCTCGCCCTTCCTGCTAAAATTTTATAGGACACTTATGGGTCAAATACCCATCCTCCAAACAAATGTCCATGCCACAAGCACCTTACTTGGTTGGCCTCCATGAAGGGAGGGTGCTCAGCCTCACTGCGCCGTCCAGGTCCCTGCAGTGCCAGGAGGAGCTGAGGGCAGTGGGATGGTGGTGGCTTGGTGGGCTTGGATGTTGCTGGTCTATTCTTCAGCTGGGTCTGGGGTGGGAGTGAGAGGATGAAGGGTTGGTGCAGATTAGCACGTGAGGTTGCAGGGGGATGCAAGATAGCGGGGACTGTACCCTTTGGCAGAGGGCAGAGCCCATGAGGTGGTTGTGGGCGTTTATTCACCTCTGCTCCTTTTAACAGCTTAATTTCAGCCATGAACTTACAGCCTTTTCCTCCCATCAGCGCAGCCCCTGCAATTATTCTGCCATGCCTCTGACACCACATGAACGGACATGCAGTGGATGCATCCCAAGGATACCCCGCACGTGTAGGGAGGTGAGTACACTGCCTACTTGGGGATCCCCTTGGGGTCCCACAGGGCTCCATGAAGGGTTTGCTTATGGTCCTGAAAGCCTGAGACATGCTGTGCTGAGGGAAATGACTTTCCCTCAGCAACAAGTACTCACAGACACACATGGCCAGCAGCAGAGCTTTTGCTGCTTCCCTTGGGGTGCAGAAAAAATTGTACTGATAGCAAAAAGTGTTTTCTGAGAGAGCCCTGAGATGCTGGTACTGGCTTCACCAGCAACAATCCCAAAATAGCTGGTACTTGCTGGCTTCCCAGGCACGCTCTGCGAGGCATCGTGAGAACACCTATTTAGCAGGGTATCTGGAGAGTGCTGGGGACGTGCTTCCTCCTACCTGAAATGGTCAGGGGGAGATGGCTGGGCAGCCAGGTGGTCGTATTTGTGTGGAGCTGATATTAATGTCTTATTTGATTGTTTACAGCATGGTTAATGTGGCTTCTAGATTTCTGAGCAGGTATCTTTATTATGTTAAAGCTAAATGAAATGAAGATATGGCTCTGCTGTGGGCTTGGCTGGTTAAAGTGGGTGCCAATCAGCGTTCCTCTCGAGGCTAGCTGATTTCCCACTGAAGTATGCTCATGCATTCATGGGAATAAGCAAAGTCCATCTTTGCCCATAAAGGATGCTCAGCCACTGTTATGAGGGACCACTGGGTCTCTCCTCTATAGTGCCAGCAAGCCTAAAGCCCAACCAAATGGCCGCCTACCCAAAAAATGTGTGGGTAGAAGCAGAGAAGCTTGGAAAAATGGGTCATGTACATGCCAGGCTCTGTCCAAGAGAAACTGGTTTTGTCTTGACACATAGTTAATGCCAAACTGCTGGTGGAAAAGCAGCTGTAGGAGCTACTGGTGTGTTAGCATGGTCTTACGGCACATCAAAGCCCTTCTTCAATATCATATCTGCTCCTCAGCAGAGTCTGTGGCCCCTTTCTGGGCCACTGTATTGCCCTGCTTGTCCAGAGACCTCCAAAAGATATGGAGAGTGGCAAGAAAAACTTGCAAGTCCAAGTCAAAGCAGCGGGGAGCTATGCCAGGATTTGGATTGTCTGTCCTTTTCATAAACATTTCCTGTGGAGGTTACCCAAGTTGAAAAAGCAAGTGAACCCAGAACACCTACCCTCTCTGGAGGAATGGAGTTTATCGTTAATAATCTACTGCTAAAAGAGTAACATCTGTTTTGGACAAACTGTAATGAGATTTAAACCCCAGGTGGAGGGAGGACTTCACAGTAATAAATGACTTTCTGTATGTCTAAATAGTTTTAATTTTTTTTCTGGCAGAAATAGCTGCTTTTCACCTCAGGCTTCTTTTTGCCAGCTCTTTTTGTTTAATGATTGCTATTAATTTCCAAGGTGGCAGATGGATTCTAGCCTGGTGTAGTCTGAAATGAGGAAAAACAGTCCATGAAGGTGTGAGCTTACTGTGAATGTGTGCACAGGTCACACGTGCTGGTGGGATGCCATGTGTGGGTGTTTGCTTTCCAGGGGAACTATTGCTTCTTGGTAGCTGCTCCCCACCCCTGGGACGTTTGAGCATCTCTCGCTCCGATAGGAAGGAGAATTAACTTTCCTGGTCAGTGCTAGTAGCTCTGCCTGTTTAGACCTTGATTTGACAAAGCTGCTGATTTCGGCAAGGCTTTGGGAGGAATTCAGCACTTAAGTGCTTTGCTAAATCTAAGCTGAAGTGAGCTAGAGAGTAGCATGTGGTCTCCAGAACATGGGAAGGAGCTCCCTGCCCTGTGTGGGCAATGCCTGTGGCTGGGTGCTGCCAAGCAATGGGGATTCCTCCTTGGGCATGAAACACAGACATATTTTCCGTGTTTTTCTTGTGTTGTTGTGGTTCTATTTTTTTATAGTGTGGGATACTCCGAATAGGCAATCCTTCCCTATCCTCTGGCTGTGGAGACAAGTGGCTGCTGTTGAACCCAGCACACCCTGCCACAAGCTCCTAATGCCCAAAGCAGGACTTTATCCTCTCTGCCACCACCTCCTTCTCAAGGAGAAGCCCACTGAACAGCTAATCCCAATTAGTGCTACAGTGTGCCAGGGTGCCCTTTTTTCTCCTTGCCCTGCTATGGAGCATCTCGGGACTTGGCTCAGGGTGCAGGTGTGCAGGATACACGGGTGGCTGGGTGAGAAGCTGCGTCCAGGAAATGAGGCTGATGATGGACCAGCATCACCAGCAGTGGTGCCCTGGCTGCCCCAAGACATGAGCATGGCAGAGGACAGGGGAAGGAGGGAGGGGTTTTGTTGCCTGGGACTGAGTGAGCCCTGGGGATAGGAGGGAAGGGGGTAGAGATAGAAAGTGCAGCATCTCAGGTGATGCAGATAATCTCCTTTAATCTCCTGCTCAAAATAACCCAAAGTCAAGTAAAGGAGGGATTATATGGCCTAAGCCACTGTTATCGCCAGGGTGTAACAGACTTAGGTTGCATCCGAAGGCCTGCCGAGGAGGAAGAGGAGCTGCAGCAAATACTGGTCTGCTGGAAATGCCTTCCCAGTGAGGGTGGCTGGGTGGGCTGGGGACCCTCCTGGGATTGCCCAAGGAGAGTGGGGGCTGCAGGGTGGGCAGCTGTCAGCAGACTCAGGAGCCTGCACAGGGACCTGGTCCCAGGGGGGAGACTGTCTTAGATGCCCACTTGTCACCTTGGCATGACTGATGGGTTTATTCTTAGTGCAGGATCCAAAGTGCTTTATAGCTATTAATTATCCTAATGGGGAAGCAGTGACCATCAAACCCATTTTACAGATGAGAAACAGAGCCCATGAGGAGGTAAATGACACACCAGGTGCCGGGGCAGGGCCAGAGTGAGGTGGTTGGTCCCTGCCCTCCCAGGTCCCTCCAATTTTACTGGGCCTCTTGCATCCTCTGGGATGCATGTTCGCAGCATCCATGAAGCACTGATGCTTAAGGCATCAGCTACCCTTTTCCAAAAAGCCATACCAAGGCTTGGCTGCTGTGCTGCTGCCAGAGAAAACTGAATTGCAGAGCCCTATTCATCAGCTCCTGGCGATGCCCACAAGATAGCGGCAGCACGGAGATGGTGCGAGGCGGGCTTGCAACAGGGAGGGAGCAGAGCATGTTCATTTTAATGAGCTTGTCCCTGCCTAAAGGAGAGAGAAAGCGAGAGACCAACCTGGTTTAATAAACTCTAGCATGCAGATTTAATCAGATGGATCATTGTTCCCCTGCACAGGGATGAATATATTAAAAAATGATTCAAACTTTTTCCCTTTGTTTTTCATTTGTATTATGTGCTATGGTGTGATAAAACATCCTGGGGCCAACTTGCAAGGCAATAAAAGAGGCTGTGAAGGAGAGAAAGATGTTGATCCATGTGAGCGAGTGCAAGTGTGGTGGGGAGAGAGGCTGCTGGTGGGCAGGGCTCGAAGTGAGGGGCTGTGGCATCCTCAGCCCCACACCAAGACCCTGGGAAAGATGCAGTTATGGGGTCTGACCTGCTGTCAGCTCCTTTTCAGGCCTCCAGCACCAAGCCTTGACAGTGCAGTAAGGTTGTGATTTGAGATGACTAATAGGAGTTTAAGTCCAGTGCACTAAAAGCTGTCCCTGGTCAAGCTTGAGAGCTCCATCTCAGTACAGAGATGTTGGTGCATGAGCGTATCCCTGTGCTCCTGCCCCAGGGGGGAAAGAGGATCTCACCCAGTCCCCTACTTTCTGCAGGGACACCAGCTAGGGTGATGTGCTGGTGGTGTTTTGGGGTTAGATGGCACTTGCCTTCAAGGGTGTCATGCAACAGGACAAAGTTTCCTCTGGATTCTCTCCTCCTCCTTACCAGGAGTCACTTCATCACTGCCTTTCCATTGCACCATGTGCCAGGCAGCTAGGAGTGGGGTCTCAGGTGCTGCTTGGTGGAGAATTATGTACAGAGAAATTAAATGTCTCTGGCTGCAAACTGTTGCGTGCACAGCAGCAAGGCAAGGGCTGTGTTACCTGAGGGAGCAGGGCTCTGCCGCTGCTCATGGCTGAGTGCCACAGCAGTGTGCCACCGCCTGTCCCTGGGGGCAGCGGGCACTGCAACAAGGCACAGGAAGATCTTGATCCAGTACAGCAGAGAGCAAAATGGGTCTTGCAGGCAGCATAGGTAGGATTGTATCAGTGTGTGCCTCAGCGGTGGCTCTGGCCTTGCAAGTCTCTTGCTATGTGGGTGTGAACAAAGCCAGCTTAGGCAAAACAGTCTTTTGTACTAAATCCTGGACAGACCACCTGGAGCTGTGGTCAAGGACAGACCTTAGGAGTTTCCGAGCTGCCTCCATGAAATTCACCTCCTTCGCCCTGCCCAAGCTCGTCGTCCTTGGCTTGGGCACAGGCTTAGGAACCTCCAGCCCTTGTTTTGCTCACTCTTTTCTGGCCCCTCAGGCTGCGTGCCACCCTGAGACATGAGGAATTGGCTCTTCAAGGCTGCGACAGGGCAGCCAGCTGGATTTTAATTGCTTTCCTCTAATATTAAAGCCAGAGCTGCCCAGCTGCATTGGTGTATGGTGAGAAAGCCCTCAGGAGGAGAGACAGCCTCCCTGGCAGGTTACATTTGGCTACAGGCAGCCCAGAGGCGCTTTTAGTGGGGGCTACAGGTCCTCCTGCCAAGGAGTGAGGCTGTGTCTGGCAAGTTTGCAGCCCAGCCCTAGGACACAGGCTGGGTTTGTGGTGAGAACCTAGGAATTGCTCTCAGCTTGGTCCCCACCTTCCTTCAGGACGGATCACCCCCACCAGCGACCGTGGGGCAATGGTAGTGTCCGGAGGAGGGAGAAATGGTATATCCTTCCTTTGGAAAGATTGCTCTAAATTGTGTCATTGACCCGTTCACTGAAAAGTCACTTATGGCCACTTGGTGTTAAATATCAGAGACTTTGGCTTCTAACACACCCCCATGCTACTGCTTCATTACTTTATCCATTACTGTTCATAAACACTAATAAATAATCCTATTTTCATTCCTACCATGGTTTAAGTGGTCATTAATTGTGGTTTATATGCTGTCTTTGTGTATTTGTGTACGATAGCTTCTTCATGATTCCTTGATTAACTGTGATTGATTGTGTATTTTAAAATCAATTAAAAGTTTCAACACTAAAAGGTAGAGTCTTTAGCAGTAATGCTCCAAGACATTGCCATTTATAATGGAGCTATTATAGTGCTGAGATGCATTAGTGTGGCATGCTGTGATCTTTATTTTCCAGATCTATGCGAATATGTACGCACATGTGAGTGTGCATATGTCTGTGTCTCTTTTGTGTGAGTTATATGGCTGGAAGAGGGGGTATGATATGGGGAAGAGAGTCAGCTTCTCACAGGGTTGCTGGACCACATAGGGGGGGCTGGCTTTTGTGGGTGGCCAGGTATCACCCACTTCCTTCCTTAAGACACTAATGCAAGGGCTGGGTCCCAGGACCCTATAATTTTCTTGCTGGCATGATAGCGCTATGTATTAGTTTTCTGTGTGAAAAGAGGAGCTGGCTGCCAATACCCTCAGCTGAACGGGGCCACAAAGAGGGATGTGTGTCTTTCTGCATTGCTGTTTTACTGAGTGTATCTGTGCCGTGGTGGGGTGGAGGTGGGCGATACATGGGAGGATAGAGGTGACTGTCAAGGCATACATTCATAGCGGTGCTGATACAATGCTGATATGATGGAGGAGGAGGGAGAGGGATGGCCACCACCTGGGCATGAGGGTGTGTGCTGGAGCACATCTCTCTGCCCTACAACATCGTGCCTGTATTATATCAGTCCTCAGCTCCTCATATTGCTGTTGTGCTGGGAAAATGTGTGTGTCCAGCACCAGAGCAGGAGGAAATGGGGTTAACACAGCCCTCTGTGCTTCCTGCCTTCCCCTGTAAATCTGAATCTTGCATACCTCTGTGCACACTGGAGCATCCCTGCCCAAGCAACTTGTCCTGGCCCACGCAGTGAATTAGGGGTGAGAACACCACACAAGAGATTTTGTGCAGGTGCTCTGAGGGGGAGCAAAATCCCCAAGGAGCCAGTGGGAAATCGGGCCCTTGTAATCAATCCCCTACTTGTCCCCCCATCCTCCTGGATGTCTGCCTGCTGCAACAGGCAGGGCCCTCCCAGCCATCTGCCAGCTTGGGCAGAGCATTCCTGCATGTTAGTCTGCTCAGAGACGTTTGTCACCCACCCTTCACCTAGCTGCATGCTGCGAAAAATGCCTCAGTACCCCCAGTACAGCTGCTGGGAGCACCCGTTAGGGGAAATCACCGGTCTTGTTAAATGATGGGGGGACCATTTTGTGCAAGCCCTGGAATGGGATCACTCTGTTGTATTAACTCGCCTACTTGCATTGATGTTAATGAAATAAAGAAATATAATGGTTCCAGACTTTTAAACTTCTTATAGCTCGATTTGCATAATGGCCACTGCTACCCTGAACAGGAACCGATCTGTCGAAAAATATTGTTCCACTACTCTATCATTCAGCTCAATGGAAGGCGCAGATTGGCCCACAGGGGCAGTTTTTTGCTGATGGAGTGGAGTTTGCCTAGTGCCGAACATAAAAAGCTAAAATTAGGATGCAATCCAATATTGTAAAAAAGAAATTGGTTAAAAGTTATAGATCAATAACTGTTAACGTGACTCTCTTTTTCAGACAGATCATGTTTACTGCTGCTGGTGACGTGGAGGCAGGCTCCTTCGTGCTGGCTGAAGCAACTCCGTGGTTCCCCCTCGGAGGAGCCTGCAGCTGCCAGTCGAGGCTCAGCTGTCCTGAACAACCCTGTGAACTTACTATGATGCATGGAATTTCTTGTGGAAGTTTGTCCCCCTTTTCCCTGGATTATGAAGAGGTTGGTGAGGGCTGTACCGAGCACCCAGGGCTGGGTGCCAGCCCCATCTCTGCCTTTCTGCATGACCCTTGGCACCAGGCTGTGAGCCCAGGAGTGATGCCAGTGCTCTGGGAGCATCCCTGTGAGACAGATCGCGTCTCACTTTTCAGTGCCCCTGATCTCCACTCCTTGATGCCCTAGAGCAACCCTACTTGATGCCTTAGATTGTTACTCCTTGATTACCTAGATCTCTGCTCTTCCATGCCCTAGATCACTGTTCCTTGATTATCTAGATCTCTGCTCCTTGATTACTCACATCTCTTCTCCTCCATGCCCTAGATCTCTCCTCCCTGATTATCCAGATGTCTGTTCTTTGATGCCCTAGATTTCCGCTCATCAGTGCCCTAGATCTCCGCCTGCTGCCAAGACTGTGCCTCTCCCAGCAGATGATTCCTGCAGTGCTTCCAGCTCTTCGAGAGCAACTGGATGCTTTCACCCCTGTGGGGAGCAGGGACTCGGTCTTGGCATGTGACTATCCTATCTGTAAAGTGAGGTAAGCATCCTTCCCCTTCACTGGGTGTATTTAAACATGTGTGTATTTATCCATGGTGCCCACACGGCAGGGGCTGTCTCTCTCCATCACTGTGTGTTTGGGTGTGCAGACCCAAATGTTCGACTACGGTGAGGGGAACAGGGGAGCATGCAGGAGCGGGGAGCCAGCCGAGCATCACAAGCCAGCGTGACGATGGCCCTTCTGCCCCAATGACCTTGGGCTCGCCTCCGACAGCTCATTACAGTCTGCCTTTGATCACTTGCCTCTCCCCTTCTCTGTACTTGGAATGCTGGAGAGCTTTCCTGACCGATATCATCAAAAAGGACATTTTTATTTCCAAAATATACAATGTAATTAGAACTGCGAAGGGAGAGAGCAGCCAGTCCATAAAAACACCCACTCTGCGACAGTCTCTGTCCTGACTCTGCGGGAACTAGGGACAAAAGACTCCTGGTTTTCAGTGGGAACAGGGTGGTTTCCAAATATTGGAAATACCCCTCAGGTCCTAGCCAAAAAGAGGCTCTTCCACTGCATGAGAAGGGTTTGGTGTGGAAATGCCCTCACCTGCAGTCAAGCATGCTTTGCTGAATTGGGACCCGTTGCAAGCACGGACTGAATAGCTGCAGCCAGCAACACAGAGACCCTCATCTAAACTGTTATCACGTAAATGCACCTTCTGATTGAATGGTCAAATATCCCACTGTCACCCACAGTCTTGCTAACACTCTTCCTGAATGGGAACCATTTCCAGCTTTCCAAGGCCCTCTCCCTGCAGCCAGCTGGGCATGTCCATCTCATGGCACGGGAGGAGCGCGTTTGCACCCAGCTGCCGGCTGTGGGTGGGGGCTGCCTAGCAAACCAAGGTCCAGCTGTTCCTCTCTGCAGCTGCCCCATGAAACAGCTGACATCTTAAAAATTGATGGGGTTCATTTCCTGCCTCCGTGCGCTTACTTGAAGCACCCGCTCTGCCATTACCAGCGATGTCCACATTAATTACTATCACAACCCGAGTACCTTTGCGTGCGCGCCCTTGCCTGGAGAGTCTGTCCCAGCAGTGACCTGCATTTCTCTCCCCTCGAGACCTTTCCCATAACTGGGATTTCCAATGCTGCTGCCTGCAGGAGAATAAAGCTGATGCTGGGGTAGCGCCGGGGGAGGAGGACAGGCAATCAGATAGGTCTGCTGACAGGTTGTCTCTAGCCCAGGCTCAGGGGCTCACCTGGAGCATGGGGGTTTCCTTCCCCTCTTTCTCCCCTTGTCTCATTGAGCAACAGAATTGGTCCTGCCCCATCTCTGGGGCTTGGGCTTTTCCACATTGCATCAATGATTTAAATGTTCATGGGGAGCAAAAGACTGATGCTATGGCTAGGTGGTGGAAGTGCTTCCCTGGGACTGTATAGAGTCCTTGCACTGAGTCCCTTTAGGTCTGAGCCCCAGGGACCAGCCTTCAGGTTTCCACTAGTGAGCCCTTCTGAACAGAAACCTCTAGTTTCTAAGAAAAATAATCAAGTAATGGAAAAACACCCAGCTCACTCTAAACGTAGCTCCTGGAGGATGGGTACAGGCCATTCTGGTCTGCTTTTCAGCGCCCTGTGGAGAGCAGAAAATTAAAAATCTCATCTTTTTTGCATAAAATGCTGATTATCCAGTGTTAACTTAGACCGTGAAAGGACATGCATGAAAGAGAGAAACCACCAGAAATTACGAGGGAATGGGAGCCAGAAACTTAAAGGATCATCAGTAAAGCCCCTTCAGCACGGACTGAACAGCACCCAACCCAGGTATTGCACAGCCTAGTCAAAAGCCTGACCAAAAGTGTACTTTGAGTGCATGAACACACCAAAATCAGGACCTGGAGGAGACCGACAAGTACAAGAGAATGCAACCTTCGTTCAGGATACTTCATTCCTGCCTTTTGCTATTCATCTCAGAACCTCATGGGAAACACCAGGCCTACAAAACAATCAGTAGCAGTTCTCCAGAAAAAGGTCTACAAATTATAGCGGGTCATGAGCTGAACATGAGGTATCAGTGTTGCATCAAGAGGCAGACAGTGCCCTGGGATATACAAGCTGCAGTGTGGCCTAAAGACTCACAAAATCATCTTTCTTGTTCATTCACGGCTGGTGAGGTCTATGCTGGAGTAGATTCTGGTACTGGCAGCTCATATCAAAAAGGAGGTGGCACTGCTGCAGGCAGCACGGAGGAAACAGAATGATCAGAGGTCTACAAGACATGACCTACAAAGAAAGATTGAAAGAACTGGGTTATTTAGCCTAAAAGAGATGATGGAAGAAGAGATGTGATAACAGTCTTCAAGTGCTTAAAAGGCTGCTGCCAGGGGGAAGAGAATAATCTGTTCTTTATGTCCATAGTGGACAGGACAAGAAATAATCGGCTTAAATTACAGCAAGAGAAATCAGGTTAGACATCAGGACAAAAACGGCTCGTGGAGCATGGCAGTGAGTTACCTGGGAGGTGGAGGGGCTCTGTCACTACAAACACATGAACGCTGTTTGGGGACAGGTTGGAAAACATCCACGAGGAGGGGATGTGCTGGGGCAGGACTGCACCCTCTCCATGTCCCTGTGGTGCCTTCCATATGATGCCTGGTGCTCCTGAATTGTCCAAAGCAACACTGTCCCACAGCAATTGCTGCAGCTGGCTGGCTAAATCCCAGACACCTCACATTTTGATAGCAAAATTTGATTTTGTGGCAGACTGGGGACACAACTCAACATTTTGGGTTATTTTTCTTGCAGCAAAGAAATACTTCAAAATGGATATCCCCTCCCCACCTCATCTCTTCCAGCCACTCTATTGCAACACAAACAAAGCAGAGCATCCCAGCCACTCTGCATGGGCAAACTGAAATGACACCGTCCAAATGAAACCTGTTTGATAATGTCCTTGCTGAAAACATCAATGTAATCAATCTCTCCCCTCCAAACAATTAGGTGGAGCTGAATCACCAGTTTCTGAGTGAATAGACTTGCCTTGAGATGTTTTTCAGCCAGCTCAGAGGATTGTTGCTACCTGAGAGGCAAAAAGAAAACAAAAAAGGGTTTCTTCCAGCCCAGATGTGCCCCCACTGGGCAGCAGCCGGTGTGCCAGCAGTGACTATGGAGGATCCACCAAGATGTCCAAGAGCAGCTCAATCCACTCTCACTTGGCAGCACCTCTGCCACGCTGCTAAGCATGCACCTTTGGGCTAAAGATTAAGAGATTCTGCATTCTCATGAGAAATTGTTATTACCCCTGGATTCCAAGAGCAATCCTTTATTTTAAAACCTGCCTCCTAATTCATTTTATATTTACCCATAAAATCTTGGCCAGGCTTTCTGAGAGTTGCAGTCTTTTGGAAAGGCCAAATTTTAAATAGAGCTGACTCAGCAGAAGCTAGCTTGATTGAAGCAGTGCCTGTTTGAGTTTACACCACTCCCGGGCAGGGTTGAAAACAAAGCAACAGCAACTGGCCTTTCCCTGGCTTTGTTTTCTCCACAGGCTCTTGGCTATGTGCAGCAAACCTTGCTGCTGACCTGCAGGGCTGGGGCTGGTGAAGTGGAGGAGAGCAGAAGGGAGCTGGCAGACTCCCTACTGTGTATCCCATATTCTATTGACTTAAAGTTTAATACAGCTGAGATGAGGAAAAAAAAAAAAGAAAAAAAAAGAAGAAGGAAGAAATAATGAAAAAAAATTAAAACTCTGTAAGCAATTAATTTTCAGCCTCACTGCCCAGCATCAGTCTCAAAGACGGGAGTGGGGATGCAACTAATACTTAGCTTATTAAAATATCACTCTGATTCCCCCCAGGATGCTCTGGGACAGGCAAGGCCTGCCCAAGGAAAGATTGTCCCAGCTCCCTCCCACACAGCGGGGGCGTGCCGGGACTTGGACTCATTTTAACATAGCCCGCAGTGCCAAGCTTGCTTCTGCCTTTCTTTTCCCATGTTGTGATCGCCTTAGTTGTTGCGCCTGCGGCACAGCCTGGCTTCTGGGCACGATGGCAGCATATCTTGCTTGTTTGTGTTCACAGGGCGGTGCTGTCCCAAGCAGCTCTTGCCTGGGAGATGAGTGTCTCCTCCACAGCACTAGAGCCTAGCCTTCATCCTCAGGCTCTCCTCCTCATCCAAAAGCTGGAGCTGGAAGGAGAAGATGGGTCATGGAGGATGGCCAAGCTGCCACGCCAATGTAGCACTGGGGATTGCAGTGGGATCCTATCCTAGGTGGACCAAGATTCCCTTACTTCAAGGAAAAATTCATTTTAGGCTCAAGGGAAAAACAGAAGAGTGCTGAAAGTCGACCATCTTATACCTTGGAGAGTGTCTGCTTCTGATGTCCTCACTGTTATGAGGCGTCTGAGTGACAGCCAGGCTATGAAATACGGCTTTTTGAACTGACAGCTCATGCCATGTACAAACAAAGCCCAAAAGACAGTCCAGAGCTGCTTAGCAGGAGCAGGCTAAGTACACAGCAGAAACCCAATGAGAACACCAGTACCTCCTAACTCCAGCTTTGTTCAGAAAGCCAAGAATACAGAAGTGAGTCAATTTGTGTCCGATGGCCATAATGAACGTGCCAGTGGAGTTGCCCAGAAGGAATAATACCATAAACTGGCAAGGTGGCAGCTGCATTCATCAGTTCAAACAAGAGCTGGTCATCCATAATCCAGCAGTATCAAAGACCAGTACTTCAGCTCTAATGTTATTTCCACCATTAAAGTATGGATAGAAACGCTTGAAATTTGCCAGCAGCCCCAACAGATGTGTCACTGCCAAAAGCCAACGCCAGACTGTGATCCTGGGGTATGAAATGCTATGAATTTATCATAGCAAATGCTGAGAATCATCAGGGGATTCAAACCTCCTCAAGCCCCAAGTTCTCTGGAGAAGGCAGCAAGCATGTTCCTGGGATGTGCATCAGTAACGATGATCAATGACCTGTTGAAGCGGAGCAGCCCCAAACCTGCACGTTGGGCACCGTCCCCCTGGGCTGGAGGTGGGGACCAGCTTGCACTAGGCAGCGATTTGGGGCCACCTCTAACACAAGCTGAAATGTGGTGCCTGGTGGGTTTGTGCTGCAGAGACAACACACAGGACCTTGCTGTCTTCTCCTCTATGCATGGGGTTTGTCTCCAACCTGCTGGCACGAGCATAAAACCACAAGGCAATCCTGTCCTTCCCTTGGGAGCTGGGAAGGAGGGTGGGAAACATGCTGCAAGTCCCCCGTAACTCATGCCCACTCCCACCTTCTTGCAAGAGCACTCCATCAGCCGTGCCTGTCATTGCCGACGGGGGTTCACTGCCACCGCGCCGATCCCCACAAGAGATAGCATTATCTTCACCCTGTCACTCGCGCCGCTGCTCCTCTATTTACCAGGGAGTGATTTGTGCAGGGAGATAACTTCCCTCCAGGGTCGCATCCTGCCTTCCCCTGTGCAAAGTGATGGGATTCCCGACTGTCACAGGGCTGTGATACCCAGGGGGGAAGCGCCGGGTGCAGGGGGGGGTTGCCGGCCTCAGGGTGGCCCACGATGCAGTGGCTGCAAGGAGAGGAGCAGTGAGTCCCCAGCGAGGACCCTCCTTTTTTTCCCCCCTTTGCAGGGGAAGAAGGGTGATTTGAGCCCCATAGGCCTCCGAGAGTTGCGCAGTGTTATTCATGTAGCAGCTAATGGAGCTCACTCAATCCATAAAGATTTTAAGTCAGGGGTTTGATGTTAATTATGGACCAAAACATTTAATAGCCCGCTACACTTCCACAAGGCATTTTTTTAATTAAAAAATGATATATTGCACAAAAGGGGAAAAAAGGGAGAGGAATAATTGAAGATTGTTTTATTCCAGAATGAGCCGAGGCAGGGAAGGCAGCGAGGAGCCGGCATGTCAGGGAATGTGATGGCAATGCCGCAAGCCAGGAGCCGGCGGTACGGGAAGCTGGGGAGGGAGCAGCCTCATCCTGCCAGGAGAAGGTGCCCAGGGAAGGGAAGAACAGCCTGGCCAGGGGCAGGTAGGTAGACATCCAGGTCAGGCTTTTGGCCACCACATTGGCTTACCCCTACCTGTTGAATCATTTGCTTGTGCTGCAGAAGACTGTTTCAAATCCTTCTTCGTGAATCTCTATCAGCTGTCTCTCAAGAAAAACATCTAAACCCCCAGAGTGGAAATTAGTCTGGAATAGGTCAGGGATGAAAAAAACCTGACATGTCTCGCTCTGATGCTACTCCATTTTTCATTCAATATTTAAAGACGCGTTTGAGCACGGGCAGGCCTGAGATGCATTTAAATAGCTGTGCAAAATGAAAGATCTTCAGCAGAGCAAACCAACATTTCCCCTGCTGTGGGCAGTGCCAGGCTGCTGGTGGTCCACAGGGCAGGGGGTCAGCAAGAGAGAGCCCAGGAGGGAGCAGCTCCGGGTAGGAGGTTGCTGTTTAGCTAACTCAAGACAGGAGAAAGAGAAGTGGGATGAAAACATGGCCCGGGGCTGCCCAGGAAAAGTTAGTGACTGCTTAAAATTGGAAGTAGCAGCAGTATGACCCCCCAGTCCCTGGCCATGGACGGACTTGTCCAAGTCCTCCTGCATCTCCAGCTCTGCGCCTTGCTGTTGTTCACTTCCCCCAACTCTACAATGGGAATAATATTATTCTCTCCTCACAGGGTTTTGAGATGTTCAGTTACTATGGTGATGGGGCCATAAAAGTACCAAAGATAGCAAGAACAATAATAATATCAGACATGGTAGGAGCCAAATAATTGCATTTAGGGCACGCACACAACACAGAAGAGAGCCACCTCCATGCACCGCAGCTCTCAAACCCTGAAGACAAAACTTTTTTTTATATCAATGGGCTCACAGCCTACTTAAAGGGCTAATTTCCAATTCCTACAACATCCACCCAAATGCGAGGAGTGGCCGCCAACGGCCACAGCTCCAGGACTGGTCCTACCTCTCCCCCATGCCAGCCAGGAAGAGGGGGGAGCAACGGGACTGAAGGCCCCTCGCCAATGCAGAAATCAAATGTTTCTCGCACCAGTGCTGTAACACAAAGTCCCCACAGATGTTTGGCCACCGCATTGTTTGACCAGCTGAGCATTTTGCCGCCCAGAGCAGTGAGTGTGCCCAGCACAATGCTGCTGACGGCTTGCCTCTTTGTCTCTGCTGAGTGTAGTGCTTGCCTCATTATTTTTTTTAATTTATGGGTTTTTAATTGAAAAACGTATAACATCTGTGGCTGCTTAATAACACCTGTGTGTGACAAGGCTGCTTTTCAGCAGCGATTGTCAAAGCATTCTCATCTGGGCAACGCTGAGCCAGTGCTACGTGGCCTCCTCTGAACTGCTCAAGCAAGAATGATCCTTGGAGGGCACGTAATTAACAGGTGATGCAAAGTAAGATGCTGTGAAAGAAATATGAGAAACATCCCTTCTTACAAGGGGAAAGCTTGGTGATGAGCAGGTGATGAGTTGCCTCTTCTGTAGAAATATGAAGAAATGCCTGCTGGCACTGGTGTGGAGAGCTGGGCTGCCAACCCAGCTCTGGTGTTATGGCCAGAGGAGGTGCAGAGGGGATCTGGCCTTTCCAATCAGCACTGTGGGCTGTGTTTGCACCCCAGTCCTTGCCGGGTACCCAGCTGGTGGCTGCCCCCAGCTCTAGCCCAGGAGGTGCCTGCTCGCTGACGAGGGCACCAGCAAGACTGGTCCCCCCGCACCACCCCAGTCCTTCACAGCAGCATGTGCCACCGGCAGTGACTTACTGCTCTGGTATTTGCTGAGCCCAAGGGGGCTGTCGGCAACATGAATATAAACTGCCCTTCTGCCATTTACACAGCAGCTCTGTGACAGCTGCGGGGGCCCACCATGCGCACTCGTGCTCTAACAAACATTTGCACGTTTGCAGCATCCCAGCTGCGGGCTGGGAAATGTCATCACTTGTGCTGCTGCACGAAGCATGGGGAGCTGCTGTAGCGCTGGCATTGCAAGCCTGGGAGCTGTGGATCTTCCCACAACGAATGCAGAAAGCAGTAGGTACCCCTGGATGGTCAAAAGCCCAGAATCCTTCTCCATCATCATGAGGTCTGGAGCCCCAGCACTGCCCAGGTAATTTTTACCGTAAGTAAGAGGATCCTTAAGCTCATTGCTGGTGTTGCCACCCAAATCCTCATGGTTTTGTCAGCCTTGAGTGCTGAGGCAGCTCCTAACGAAAGCTGCCTCCTTGCAGCATCTCCTGGGGCTTGCTGGTGCTGGCTATAACAGTTTGCCTGTTCAGAAAGCAGAAAGCAGCCTGGGAGGCTTACAGCTCATAACAAAGCTGGTGGCAGCGTGAGTGAGTGGGGAGCAGTGGGGCCACAGCTCCGGCTGTGCCCAGGCTGAGGTTTCTTACTTGCAGGAGCCTCCCTGCACAAAGCTGGAGGAGGTTTTATCCACTCCTCACAGCTCTGGGAAGCTCAGGCTGCCCTGAAATCCCTCTTCCCGCTGTGACTTGGTAAATAAGTAAAATCCTGTTCCCTGCTGCGCTCAGTAGTGGAAACAGGGCTGCCAGGGCAGCAGACAACCAGCCTTCTCTGGGCTTCACCAGGGCTGGCGGGTAGAAAGCAGGGGCCAGCAGAATGGTTTGGCCAGGGAATAAAGGAAACATTTCTGTCCAGCCCTTTGTCACTGCAGCTTAGTAACACCCTCCATGTAACATGGGGTATTTGAGCAGATCTCCTCCTTGCACATCTCCGGTGCAGCCCCTGCTGCTCTCCCCTTCAGCACAGCGAGCTTCAGTGTCACACCCCCTCCCTCACTCAGGCGTTCGGGCTATGAATTCCTCTCATCTCTCAGAGTACATAAAAAATCAATGTAATTACGCAGCAAATATTAATTATGATCAAAAAATGCAATTGAGAGGGATTGATCTGGAGGAGGGCTGCAGCTAGCTACCAAATTACTGAAAACAAAGTCAGTGGGGCTGCGGCCATGGGGATGTGTGGTTGGTCCAAACAGCAAAGCAACCTTGGAGACACCTGGCTTCACCATTTTAGTCTCTGGTTTCTTTTATTGGCTTTTGCAGCCTGTGGTAAGTCAAACAGAGGAGTGGATGAATTTGAATGTGTGTGTAGATGCATCCTGGTGCCCCTGGTTCAGCATGATCAGGCATGGAGTCACTGAAGAGACATCAGAGGGGTGGGTGGTGCAGACCCCGCTCAGATGGTACTGTAAGATACAGGAACAACTCAACCTGGTAATTTGCTCACTGCAAAGTCATGCTCGTCTCCATCTTCTTCCCCAGTCTTAGACCCTGAATAGGCTCTTTAGGTATCTCCACGATGGACAGAAATGAAATTGTGGTCTGACAGCAGAAGAAACTCAGAGCAGAAGTGTGGCTGGTAGCATCTTGCCCAGGTATGTGAGGGACAGAACCAGCAGGACCCTGGGTGGGTGGGATGAACCTGGGACACCGGCGACATAACCCTTGTGGGCACCGGCAGGTTGGCCATGACCTGGTATGGCTGGTAAGAGGCCATGACACAACAGGAAGCAAATTGCTTGTCTCAGCCTGGTAATCCCAAGAACATGGCTAATCCTGCTTGGGGTGCTGGTGAAATCTCATCCCTGCAGTGTGGGAGAAAGTGGGACAGATGCTTCTTCATTTGGTTTTTGAAGCCCTCCAGGGGAAGGGCTCCCACAGACCCTTTATAGACTGCATCAGCCCTCAGCCAACCTTGCTTTTAGGAAGCTTCTCCTGAGCATCTAACCCAAGGCCTCTTGGCTACAGTTTAAACCTATTACAGCTTGTTCAACCCTCAACCAATTGATCACTGTCATTTTTATAACTGCCTTTTCCACACTGGATGAATGCTACACATCCCCTCACCTTCAGTCATCTCTATCCTGGAGCCCCAAACCAGCTCCTTCAGTCCATCTTCCCAGGACATGTTTTCCTAACTCTCCCAACTCCCTCAATTTGTCTGAATCTCTCTTAAAGTTGTGATGCCGAAACCTGGAGATATATGTCTCCAGCTGATGCCTCACTACCACTGAATAGAGCCAAATAAATTACCTCGCTGTCTTCCATCTGAAACTATTACTACATCTGCGGGCAAGATGTGCCTTTTCTTTCCCTTCCTAAAGCATCAGGTTATTGCCTGCTGCTCAGTTTGAGGGCTACTCCGCTGCTCCAGCCTTGGCTGCTCTCCTGCTGGCTTGCCAGTTCTTCCTCATCTTATATCTGCGATTTTGATATTGCCTTCCTAAGTGAAACACTTTGCACTTGACTTTATTGAATTTCAGTGTATTGATTTCGGGCCATTTCTCCAATTTATCAAGATCATTTTTCTCTGAGGAATCTTGCAGCAGCTTGTCTTCTATCTACTCTGTTGACAAAAGGTCTTTAGTCCTCAGGGCTACCAAGCCAGGACTTCACATTAGTCCTTAAAATAGTCGGAAAGAACCACGTGGGAGGCATGGGGACAGCGGAGGATGGAGGTGTCAGGCTGGCTCACACAGAAATGGCCCCACGCTGCCATCTCAGCCAGGCAAGGTGCAGAAGCAACAGAAGGAGACAGAACGAGCATGATGGAAATGCTAATGGGTCCCCCCGAGGGTGAGAGCAAGGATACCTGCTGAGAGATACTGGGACCCTGCTGCAGCCCCGGGGACAGCCCTGGAGCTGGGAGGATGGAGGGGAGATGAGGACTGGGATTTAATGCTCCCTCTTTCTTTTCAGGCCAGTGTGTGACGAGCTGCCCTGTTCCCACCTCGGGGCTTGCCAGCAGACCAGGAGAAGCCCTGCAGCACCAGACATTAATGGCGCTATTTGGGGACAGCAAAAGCTGGGCTGTGATGAAGACAGAAGTCCACCATGGTGTGTACAGATCAGGTCAGATGGTTTTGTTATTATTATTGTTGCCCAAAGGTTGAGTGCTCCCCTATTTAAGGCAGAGAAAGAGGCTTGAGCCACTGCTTGTCCCAGGGTGGAAGGAGCAACTCCTAACCCTTCTGCTTGGGCACGCCGAAGAAGCACAAGGCTTTGGAGGAACATTATGGACCTACACCCATCCTTCCATAGCACTCTCCTGCCTTTGCTTCTCCCATGAGCTTGCCAGCAGCACTTTCCCCCGCCTCCTCCTCCTGCCCTCTAGGGCAGGCTGACGTTCAGTCAACAATTACCCAGGTACTGGGAGGAATTTCCTAGAAAACTTGGCAAAAAAGCACCTCCTGCAGAACTGTCTCCTGCTAAGTCCCCATTCTTCCACAGGGAGCAGGCGAAACAGCTGAGCTTCACCTGCAGGCACAGCAGGAGGGCTGGGGAAAGCATTGGGGGAGAGAGATGCAAGCAAACCTGGGGAGGGGGCAAAGCAGAGGCATAATGGAGAAGCTGGAGCAGCTTGAGAGACGGCAGTGAAAATAGTTTCCTTGGGAAGAGGCTGGGAAGTCTCTACTGGAAAAAGGACAGCAAGGGGGAGATGGGAGAGTTCCTCTGGGTGTGGAGACCATGGGGAGAGAAGAGCAAGGTTCAGGTGAAGCTCTGGCAGCCACAGGAGCTCACCTTGGCCCTTGACATGGTAACGATGCAGACATACACGTGTGATAAGCCCTGATCTGCACACACTTTAAAATCTAAGTAGCTTATGAATAAGTAATAATCCCTTATTCCCAGTGCCATAATCTATATTTAATTAAGAAAATAACTAAATGGTGGCAGTAAAAGGGGTTGCGTGGGGAAATGGAGACAGAAACACTATCAGATAAGCTGCAGCAAGGAGAACAAATGGCAGCCTTAGCATGGCAGAGGCAGCAGAGCCGCGGCCTCCAGCTTGGCTGTGAACTCAAGGCAACCTGGCCTGCAGAAGACGTGTCTACAGCAAAGTCTGCCACAAGCAGCTTCTTTGGTCAACAGATGAGCTGAAAGTTGGCCAACAAGGACTGGTTCATTCACACGCAAGTGTGAATTTTCCCTCCTGTTCAGTCCTGGTGGTGATGCTGGACTGTCCATGGAAAGCAAAGCACCAATGTGCCAAAGCAGCCCATACCCTACATGGGAGAATTCAACAGCACCCAAAGCAGCACCTTCAGCACTGCTACAAGCTGTTCGGTGCCTGCTTCTTATGACATTTCTGTGCTAAAGCATCCTTGGCTGGGATGCTCCAAATGTCTTGCAACGGCAAGTCAAAGCAAGCCTTGCAGATGACTAGCACTCAGGGCTGGCATGCCAGAGTAATCCACGCTGTTGGACTGGAAGGTGCCATGCCAAGCCAACACCCAAAGCATGTAGAGATGTTCATATTACATATGCAAGAGTTTGTCAGACCAGGCCAGAACCCATGGCAGTCCTCTGATGGATCCCTTAATGTACCCCTGGGACCACTGTCCTTTTCACCATCACCTCAGTGCCCAGGGGCACTAGCTACTTTTCAGAGGTCTTTGCCAACTTGCAGCCAGTGCCAGGCCGGAGACTGGAGTTTGGCTTTTCTCCTGGTCTCTGTGCTGAGAGCACTGTGGATGGTGCTGATGTCAGCTCTGATCAGCTCTTCTTTGGAGAAGAGAGAAGAGAGACAGCAGTGTGGCCATAGATAGTCCAAGTACTCTGCAGCTGTGTCCAGAGCCCTTCCAACACCACCAAAAGCACTTCCAGCTACAGCCCCAGACCTTTCCCACCTGGTCCCTTCCACGAGTTCCCCAAAGCATCGCTGCAGCCTTGCTCCACTAACTGTGTTTTGCTTATCATTTCATTCGTGGGGTCTGCATGTGACAGATACCTCTCTGCTTCCTTGGATTGACAGTTGTGGAACTTAGAACACGTTTTGAAGATTCGGTTAAGAAAAACAAAAAAACCTCAGTCCACATACTATATATTATAAATAGACCATCTGGTTTTTAAATTAAAAAACAACAATAATCACTGCTAAGAGCCTGCTGAACAAAAGCGGCCTTATTACTACTGGGACAGATTCGTTTTTACGAAAAGAACACAAATATTTTTCAAGCTGCTCTTGAACTCCTGAAGTTGCTAACGTCCTGCTGCTTCCCCTCATCTCTGTCCCAGGGAGCCCCAGGAGGCACAGAGCTGTGGTGGGGATGGGGAGCATCGGGTGGGCAGTGCAAAGCAGGGACAATCCCTTTGGCTGTGGGCAAGAGAGAGGGAAGTCCTGTGGGGGAGGCCCAGCTAAGCCAGCCTGCAAAGTGAGAGAGGTGCTGTCAGGTTTTAATTGCTCTCTTTTCCTCTGACTGCTGTTTTATGACAGGGTGACAGGAGGTCTGCAGAAACCAGTGGATTAGCCTGGGTGTAGCTGAGGAGTGGGGATGGGACAGGCCGTGTTGCAAGGGGCACAGGCATTCAGGTAAGCTCGTCTTTCAATTCTGATTAAGCAATAGAGAAAAGCACGACTTCCAGAGAGGCCCTGGTGTGCACAGAGCCCACAGCGGGCACCTGCCACTGTGAAGGTACTGTGCTGAGCGGTACGGTCCGTGGAAGCTTGGTGGGCAGATGTATGAGCTGCAGGGACTTCTTGGATTTGGGTTATTAAGGGGAGATACCTGAGGTAACTCCACCTCACTGTCCCATCAGAGCTGTCACACTGCCAATAGCAAGGTCCAGAGATAGGCAACGGATGTGCTGGTAGCCCTGCAAAGCCTGGAAGTAGAGCGATGGGATCCCCAAAACTGCCTGCCCACCACTCCTTGACCAGAACAAGCAACCGGAGCAGGGAGTTGGGTCTGCAGAAATTGCCACGGGGAGCAGGGTGCACCTCAGCAAGAGCATTGCCACCAGGTACCAGGGCTGGGAGAGCGCACAGCAGCCAAGCGCGGGAAGGGGATAAACATCACTCCTGCAGGGTGCTGCCCCTGAGGCAGGTTGCACTTAGAGCGGTGGCCCTGCAGGAGCATCACCCTGGGCACCACAGGGAGTCCAAGGGCTGTCCAGGGGCTGCAGAGCAGGCTGACGTCTCATACAGCACAAACATGGGAATGGAAAATGAAAGCAGCTCCATGCCAAGGTCCTGAGATCTTTCTTTCCTCTCTTCCCAGGCCATAGTACAGTGAGATCACCACAAGCCAAATGCTGGCTGCTAAATCTAATCTGCCACGTACTTTGGGAACAGCATGGCACTGTGGAAATCAGCAAGAGGATGCAAAGGTGGCCGCCAACCCACAGCCAGGAGCATGGCTTGAGCTGGTGGGAGACTGGAGCCAGTGGAGCTAACACTATCTTATCTGGGTTTCAGTCCCTGAATTTGAGGGCTGGACAGCATTACCCATTACTGATCCGGAGCCAGCGTCTGAATGACTGCAGAAGAAACTCACAGTCGCTGGATCCCTGCCTGGGCACTGTTTCAGGCATGGCTGCCAGCAGGCTTATACAATTGGCCTGTCCTGTGTTATGATCAGAACAAGTGACGTGGGACTGACAGTGTCCCACAGCCCTGGTCACACCAGCAGTTACCCTGAGCACAGCGCTGGAGCAGCCATGCCCTAGGAGATGGGGCTAAGGTGGTTTTCTCTCTGCTGGAGTCTGAGTGTGGTTGATGGGGAGGAAGCACGGACTTGAAAGGTCAGTCTACCAAGTGCTGCTGACTGCTCCACGTGGGAAGTTGTCTTTCTGAGTGCAGCGTGCAGGTTCAAAAGTTACAGGCAGCTAAGAAAGGTGCAACCTTGGAGATGGAGGAGAAAGGAAAGGAACAAAAACAATTTAATAATGAATATATTATGTACACATGTCATGTCTCTTGCCTGCTGGCATGGATTAATATCCATAAATCAAAGAGGAAGGGACTGTTTTTAATGCTGGAGATGGATGCTGGTCCTCAGAAAATTGCTAAGGGGGCATTAATGAGGAGAGACATCTGGGAATGGCTCCAGGTGCATTGGCTGCATGCACGGGAAATTCTGCAGAACTGTTATCAGCTAGAATTTATTCCTGTGCTGTGGATGCGTGCGGTCCATGATGAAAAAAGTGGGGGGGCCATGGGTCCCCATGTGGAGGCCCGGTCAAGCTCAGGAGGAAGGTGGACAGTCCCTTGGTTCTCTGCTCCACAAGGCAGCTCCTTGCCTTCCTTTCTCGAAGCCTGGGCTTGCACATCAGGAAAGCTGGCCCCGACTTTTGACTTTGCTCAGCAAGAAGGTCCACAATGGACTAAGTGACAGGACAGTCTTGGCCTGTGAAAGCCAGGAGCCAAAACTACGGTGGGGCATGCTGTAACATCCATCCTGCATCTGCTGAGCATGCAGTCACCAGAGACAGGAGTCAGGGACAGTGTTATCTCACAGCCACCACGATTGCCGTGACACAGAGGATGGGGAGCAGCACCTCTTCCCGCCATTTAAATAAGCATTGGATCAGGCAGAGATAAGGATAGCCCCTTGGTACTAGAAAGAGCCCTCCAAATGCAAAAGAAGGAGCTCTGATGTTACTTGGAAGGGACAGAGGGAAGAGGCTCAAAGCATGGAGCATCCCTCTGCAGCATTCCCGGAGCCCACCCTGAGGGTGGCTGGTGGGTATCTGGGCAAGAGGCAATTGCCCTGTTGAACAGGCACAAGCCCCAACACATTAATCAGTTTGCCCTCCTCGGGATGTTTCCCCTCCAGCAGCCCAAGGCCCCTGCCAGGATTTCAGAGGGACATTAAACTCAGTGGAGATGGCACAATGCAACCTCTCACATCCCCAGGAAGGCTCCGCACGGCAGGGGCTGCTGTTGGGAAGGGGTCAGGGAGTCACTTCTGCTGTCAGTATTTTTTCCAAAGGAGAGGGAATTGAGTGCCAGGATTTCATTAATCACATTTCATGTGCATTTTAAAAACCCATGCAATCTTCACTTTTTAAGAACATCGCCCTCGCCTTCTCCTCTCCCACCCGCCCTGTAATCTGGCATTGGTGGCCTCTTGTGCCTGCTCTCCCTCTGCCCTTCTTGGGACCACCTCCTTCCACTCACACTGACCCACTTTAGCCATCAGATTTACAGCCAAGCGGCTCACCCGTGGGAAGAGGCTGGATTCACAGAATAAATTTGCAGAGCCAGGGAGCCAGACGGGGACAAGTGAGCAGAAACAGTCTCTCCAGGAGAGAGATACCCACACCCAGTTGCGTGGGGAGTGGTGAGAAACCTGTCAGGGAGACAACTGGGAGCAAAGGATGCTAAGAAAGCATATATTCACAGTGTGAATGGATTAGAGGGGAAAGGAAAACAGAGCATGGCAGAGGGGAGCACAGGGCAGTGGGAGGGAAGCCCCCAGTCAGCCAAGGACCCAAACCCCACCATGGCACGGTTGCTATTTTTCAGGTTGCGCTGCAAAGCAAATGTGTGATGTGGGAGGAAGCTTGGTCCTAGCAGGGGGAAATCTGCTGCCAGGAGGGTGACAAGGGACATGGGTAGGGCAGGACAGGGAGCAGGTGAGTTGCTGGCTTGGAGGACAGAAGGGGGAGGCTCTCAAGGGCTGAAGGGATTGAGCTGTGCAGAAGGAAAGGAGGAACGGAGGAGGCTGAGCATTTGGAGACGCCCCAGCATTTCAGGGCTTATTTGAAGTGAACAGCCAGCTCCTTCAAGGTTCACATCTCATCTGATGGAGCAGCCCCAGCTCCTGAGAGAGGAGCAGAAGTAGCTGCTGTTCCAGGGTCCCGGTGGAGGAATGGAAAGCCCAAGCAAGAGATCCGGAGGGCTGCTACAAGCAAACCCATGTGGTGACACGAGAAAGCCATGCTGGGGCTGAGCTCACAGGCAGACAAGCTTAGCCCTCGGAGAGCAGGGAATTGCTGTCTGTCTGTGTCTCTCCCTGTTTTCCCTGATTTTATTGTGTTTTGTTTAATTGAATCACACACACACATGCACACAAAGCGCTCATGGTGTAAAGTCTGTGAGGAAATGAGCAGCAAATTAACGTTCCAGGAGGAGTGATGCCGAGCAAACACATGACACTCGGCACGAGCGGCAAGCAGGAGGGAGTGAAGCAGCAGGAGGAAAGGGGGAAAGAGGAGAAACCTGCAGAGATGGAAGAAGGAGCTGCAAGAAGGTTTTCTGGGGGGGGATGCAGCTCAAAAGAAGCAGAACAAGGGAAGGAGGAAAACCTGAGAGAAGGGAGACGGTAGCACAGATGATGCTGGTGTTAGCTGTGAGGTCACTGTGCCCAAACTCCCTGGTCCCTGTGCAGAGCAGTTCAGAGCAGGGGAAGAAAAAGCTCCCACAGCTCAGGGCTGGGGGACTGCTGCGCTGAAGGGACAAAGTCCCAGGGGTCCTTCTTTGCTCCAGGGTTCTCCTGCCCAAATACAAACAAAACACCCCTCTGGATGCAGCACATTAGTCCACCCAGGCCTCTGTCATGAGCTGCTCAGCCTCTCTTGGCATGGCAGTTGTGCCCCTCTCTCAGCCCTCAGCCCAGCTAGGACCCCTGCTCCCCATCCTCTCATGATGGCTGGTGTACCTGCAACTCCATGCAAGATGCTTATCCTCAAGAAAATATCAGATACTGAGAAATGATGGGCGCGGAGGGTGAGACCGTGATGTGCTGGGGGATGTGCTCCAGCATTCCTCATCCCCAAGGAGCAGCACCCCAATGGCACCATCCAAACCCTGGATGACCAGTGCAGCCCTCAGCCCAGCCAGAGATGGAGGACCAGCAATCTCCTCCACTGTGACCACAGTGCAGAGGGCAGGGACGCCAGAGGGGAAGGAGCATCTCCAGGACAGAGGGCTGACTGTGCAGAAAGGCGGCTCTCTGGCCTCTCCTCACCTCCCAGCTCGCCCTGTTCAGGAGATGCTGGGAGGTAGTGCAACGCTGATCAGCCACTCCAGGAGATGAGATGCTCTTCAGCACTGGAGAAGTGCAAGGTTAAAGGACATAAGCATCCTGCCCAGGCTTGCTGTGACAGGCCTCACATGTGTTTAGTCACATCCAGGTATGAAGCCACTCTGGAAACCAAGACATTTATTCAAAGGAGCAGTAGCATTGCACACACATCTCCCTGTGTGAAGGAGAACTTCAAAACAGCTGACAGTCACGGAGCCCAGCAGTAACCTTTGGCTAATTAGCTGTCTTTATTTCCTTGCAGTTTATTTTTACACTTCTTGGGCTCTGAAAAGCATTTGCTGTAATGTCAGAAAGGTTGTGGTAAATATAAAGCTTCCTAGCAATAACTATATCCACCCCACTGGGCTTTTGGGACTGATAGCTACAGCTTGCCTTGGGACAGGTGGGCTGACAGCGCTTTGCTGAGGTTTTTGTCTTGCACGGGACTTACTGAGACTGCGCTG
Organism: Ibycter americanus; assembly: GCA_035590275.1. Taxonomy (NCBI): domain Eukaryota; kingdom Metazoa; phylum Chordata; class Aves; order Falconiformes; family Falconidae; genus Ibycter; species Ibycter americanus. Next base: position 30,240,265 of record JAVJGI010000050.1, read on the forward strand.
GTGGAAATGATAAAGGCTCCTGGGGCAAAGCAGGTATCTCTATCTCCCAGGGTCAAATCACAGATGAACAGGAAAGATGGAGGGACAAGGAAGCCTGCAGGATGCAAAGCCATGAGCCAGCTCAGGAAGCAGAGGTAAGGTCATGGAAAGCGGGTAACTAGAAAGGTGGGAGTGATGCTGAACTCGCAGAGAGGAGCAGGTGGGGCTCCATTCTAAGCATCAATTAAATCATCAGCTGGAGCTGCTGTCCAGAGAGCCTCCCTGCTCCTGGGCAGAGGAGAAAGGAGCTGGGAAAGATGCTGTTGTCAGATCTCAATCAAGAAGGGATGCGATAGCCCCAAGCCCTGTTGGGGTAGATGACTGTGCTTATTGAAGTGGGTCACTCCCCACCCCACTTGTGCTTGAAACAAGCCTGTGTTTCATGCACCGCTGCACAGTGCCACAGCCTCCCTGTGACCCTTGTCAGACGGTGGGGACTGTCACTGGCTGGGACCTGACCTCCCAGGGCTCCCCTAGCAAAACTGACCCCACGGCTGCTGGAGGAGCTCACAGCCCCCGCTGACACCCCCCCATCCCAGGAGCTTCCCACTCTCCACACACCAGAGCAGGTTTGCGTGTCAGTGCTGACAACTTCCATTTGGGCAAGGTGTTGGGGTTAAGCTGAGGGTGACCACAGCCTGAGCTGTTCCTGCTTCTCTCCATAGGGGCATGGAGCCCACGCTGCCGGCATCTTGCAGAGCATCTGCCTCCCACCACCTCCTGCGGGTCCAGACCCAGCGCTGGGCAGAGGCGTGAGACCAGGCTGAGCGGCACTGTCAGGAAACGCAAAGGGTAAGAAAACAGCTTCATTATCTCTGCGCTGTGATCTCCAGCACAAACCACTCAATATGTGGCTCCCCCTGGACTATGCGCAGAGATCAGTGGAAGGAAACCAGAGAACAGACCATTGCATTAATGATCAGAAAAGAAGAAATCAGTGCTACACTGGTGAGGAGACCTCTGAGTACCTGCAGATGGGTGGCAGGCACCCAGTGCTTCAAACAGCCTTCCCCCCTTGGCTGCTGCTCCACCTGCCTGGCTGGGCATCAGTCTTCAGGACTGCCCCGGGTACCAGCCGGGAGAACTCGGTGCCAATTAAAATCCAGGCTGCTGTATCCTTTGAACTGCAGAGAAACAAAGCCTGTGAATTCAACCTGTGTCTTTTTTTTTTCCCAAATGATGTCAGGAGTTGAAGAGACAGAACAGCGCTGAGTGCAATTGCTGTCGAAAGCTGCTGGCTATTTCAGCGTGCTGCTTGAACTCCGCCAGCGCAGGCTGCGTGGAGTTGGTAGCCCAACCGCTTAGCTCCAGATCTTTAATTTTAAGGGTCAAATCATTAAGAATGGTCTCAGGGAAGTTAATAGGAAGTTTACCTTTGCCTCAGCTATGTAAACTCAACAAGTAATTCCCAGCTGACCATAGTGATATGCTGTCCCACCTCCAAGCCAAAGCATCCCTTCCTATAAGTCAAACTCATGTTGTATTTTCATTTTTAAACCTGCTCTTACAATTAAAGTTTACTCTGCCTGAACAGAACCAAAATGTCTGAGATGACTGGCAATAAGACAAAAGGCTTGATTTTGGGCCTGACATCAGCCAGCACTCAAATCTCAGTCTCCCCACTTCTGCTGAGGTTCAGGTATTTCAGGACTGAGCTCTCTACAGGGATGATACACCTGCATCTCCGCAGCGCAAGGCACAGCACGGCTCCGTTCAGCCCCTCGGTGTGCAGCCGGTGGGGCCCTGACCGCACCAGCAGATCTCTTTGGCTAACACCCAAGCACCTTAAGAGCCCTTTGCAGCTCCCTGTACCCACAACCTGCACCTGGGTTGCTTTAAAGGATGAATAGCATGGGCACAGTTTCAAAGCATCTTACCGGCCATAAGGCTTGTGAGCAGAGCACGGCACTTTGGTACCTATAGTCTTAAAACCACACACAGAGATGATGGTGAGCGATAAGCAGTGAAGGTTTCAGTGACAAGGAAGGAGTTATTACACGGTTCCAAGCAGGCAAGGAGGGACCTGCAGCACTGAGCCCTCACCTCTATCAGCTCTTTTATTGCCCATCCCCATACACCTCGGACAGATGTGGGGGACAGCTGTGTAATCATCTGAGCTCTCTGGCTTGGCCAGAGCCATGGCATGATGCAGGGATCCTTTAAAGGAGTTGGTACCATTCAGGAAGGGAAGGTCCTGAGCTCATAGGTCATGCATATATACGTGCGTATACATTATTTATACCCTCCACATGACAGCTGCTGGCTGTATCTACAGACTCTTTCCACTGACGCCTCTCTCTGAGTCATGGCTGCGTAAAGCTCCTTGACAGACCTGGAGGATGAGAGATGTGGTAAAATCCCAAACATGAGTATTGCATCAAAGGTACAGTGATTATCAGAGCGCAGATAAATAACAGCTTCCTCACAGTTCTGGAGGCGGGGGGAGAGCTAGGGCTGTCTAACCAGCCTCCTGGAGCTTTCATCCCAGGGGGTGGCGATAGCACGGGATCCAGACCCAGGGACAGAGTGTGTCTGTGCTCCTGGCTCCAGGGCCAGTCCCAGATGCTCCACTGGGGTGTGCTGAGGGTGTCTGTCCATGCTGCTGGCAGAGGAGCTGGGGAGCTCGACGAGGAGCTGGCAGGTGGACTTGAGTGGGATTCCTCCTGCACGGAGAGCTCTGACAGTCCTCCACGTGCGCCTGGCTGCCTAAGTGGCTTCGTTTGGCTGACACTCAGGAGAAAGCCTCATGCGAGACTTTTAGAGGATGTTGCACACAAATAGCGGGAGCTTGCCCCACATAACCTTATGGATGGGCTGTGGTGAGCCAAAGCCCATGGCCCTGTGCAGTACAAAACAAAGAGCGGTGGCTGGGACAGTACCAGCAACCTGTCCTGCCTCTGCATCTCCCCTCTCCTGATGATTTTCATTCTCTCATTACCATCTTCTTTATTTTCCCCAGGACTTTCACCTGCTCTGAAACTGCTGCTGTGTCAGCTGCCCAAGATGCAGGAAGGATACGTGAGCATCCTGATGGATACAGCAGCCACTTTCCAACAGCAGGTACCCAGTGTTGCAATGGGCGTTCACATTTACAGCCACTACTTCAACCAGTCATTGAGGCTGGACAGGAGGTTTTCCACCCATACGATGCTGGAGCCCAGCTCTGGGGGATAGCTGCAACCCCAAAGAACCAGTGCCCATGTACAACCCTGCCCAGCACCATCAGGCTCTGAGGCCTTGGGACCAGCACGGGGTAAAAACTGCCAGATCCTACCCCAGCTCTGGGAATAGGGGCAGAAGCAAGACATTGGGGAAGATCGTTACTTTCAGAGTGGGTTTGCTAGTAGGGAAATGTGCTCCTTCCAACCCCAGCTCTCTGCATTGTCAGTGACTCCTCCCCCTCCATGTATTACATTTTATTCTAAAAGTGCAAAGCAATTTCCATTGAGGGTAGGGACACTGAAGCACAGAGAAAGAGGAGAATAATATCTTATCTTTCTTTAATCCCCACTATCCCAAAGGATCCCGGTGCCGTTTGCTTTACTTTCTATATGTATGCACAGTTAATTAGCATTACCACAGAACTGCAGGTATTCTCAGACTTAGTAGAGGGAATATCTTGTAATAGGAGGGTAAGCAAATTGTTTCTGCTGTTTCTATTACAGCCAACTTTGATTATCCAGGGTAATGGGATAACAGGGACAAAGCAAAAACATGGATAACATGAAACCTATGCAAATTAAGCTAGAAAAAAGTGATGCTGAGAGTAATGGAGGAAAGAAAGGTCAGCGATACTGATTTAAGGAGCATGGGAGATCCCTGTGCTAGCACTGCCCTAAGCTCATAAATCCATACATGCTGGTGCCTGGGCATAGTAGTTACGGAGCAAATCTATAGGGTCTGTCACTATGCAGGGGAAGCAGAAACATCCCCTGCACAGCAAAGCCAAGCTGCAGTAGAGGGAGCGTTTCCAAGCCTCCATGTGAGGGATTTGTCATTAAAATGAATAAGATTTGGGCACTCAACCCACCTCCTCCCTACATGAACAGGAAGGAGCACATTTTAAAGGTCAGAGTCTTAATGGCTTTCATTGTGTATATACCAGGATAATTCCTCTCCAAACAGAAATCCAGCACCTGCTTGGTGAGCCACAGCCACTGAAGGAGCACGACAAGAGCATCCCTAGCTGAGGACGTATAGGTATACAGATAGGTATAGCTTCTCCAGAGGGGAAGAGGGAGAGGCTGAGAGAAGAGCTGACTCCATCTGCATCTCCTGATAATATGGCCCAAGTTGAGGAAAGGAAAGAGCACTTGAGTTCCTCTGTAGTCCCCCGTCTCGGCAAAGATCGGATTCACTCTGCTCTGCCAAAGGGGATTTTCAAATCCTCAGCACCAATATCGTGGAGGCAGCTCTGAAAAATCGCTGGTGGTGGGTGGATAAAAAGGGCACCAGTGGAGATGAGACAGAAAGAAGAGAGGGAGGAATCTTTGAGGAAGACAAACCTTCTTAATAGGTTTTATTGATTTAACCCGAAGAGAGAACAGTGGGGGGAAATTTATGCCATTTAAATGCAAACCAGCAATAAAAATAATCATTAAAGTCATAATCTCAATCTGTTAGCATTTTATGTAGAAATGAGCTTAATGGGAAATATTTTCCATGTTTTTTTTTACTTAGTACGAACGAGCCTCTTAAATATAACTCAATCATTATCACAGACTTTTTTTAAGGGGTTGTTTTCAGTCCTTGGTTCTTTAAAGTGCCTGATGATTTCACAGCCTGACTTGGAGAAGCTGCTGACCCACCCCACCTGAGACCCGGTGTCCATATCCCTCTGGATATTCCTGTTCCCATACTGGAAATACATGTAGATTTTGATGGCAGTTAGAAACCATCACTCTTCACCCAAACAGTGAAATCATTAAATGGAGATTTCATGACCAGCCACAAGGGCTGCATCGCTCACTCAGATCTTGGGGCCTTTAATTCAGGAAAAGTAACTTTAAAGCATGTTTCCAGGCCCTTCATCTTCCAAAAGAAGTGAGAACCACCTGACAATCTTTCTTAGCTTTCTCTCTTGTAAAAGAGGCGGAAAATGTGGGCTTTTCCCTTTGTGGAGGAGCTGCAGGGCTGGCAGTGAAGACGCCGAACCTGCAGCCTGGGCGGGATACCATTCCCCAGTGCAGGAGGGGAAACTGGACATGTCCGCCTGCTTCTCAGAGCAGCTTTTCTGGCCGGTGCTTTGTCCCCAAGATCAGCCCCCATGGGGACACGGCGCTGCCCACGTGCAGGTGGTCAGGGGAGGTCACCATCCCTGTGACTCCCACGCCGCACGCATCTCAGCCACAAAGAAAGAAATAAATACCCTCATCTGCCTGGGGGCACCTTTTAATCTTCTTGCTAGATTTTCATACACTAGTCCGGAGTCTCAACTGGGCCAGGCATGATCTCATTTAGCAGTCCATCCACAGGGCTCCGCTAAACCAAAGCTGCTATTTCATGCCACGTGCTGATAGGGGCTGGGGCCACACTCATTCATGGCACCAGGGGGTTCCCACCACCCTGCAGCAGCCCGTACCCAGCCCCAGAGGGGAAAACACCCTATGGAGGTGGCCACCTGCACCAGCGTCCCCAGTGCTGGGAAGCTCACAAGCCCCTTGCAGACCCGCTGGTGGCTGGATGCTTGCAGGCAGCGGTGCTGGAGCAGCGGCAGTCCAGGAGCCAGGCAGCTGCCAGGGTCCCGTGCCAGGGGCTGCATCAGCAGAAGCCACCGCAGCTCCTCGAGCAGGTCTGGCCCTGCATCCACAGCCTGAGGAGCTGATCCAGCCCCCAATGCACTGATCATCGCCAGGTCTCCAAATGCACACCAAACCTCATGCTGCGCGGGTAATTCAGGCTCGCAAGGGGGTTATTAAAATCCATTCAAAGCTAATGTCAGCCATTTCGGTGTTAATGTCAGTGGCTGAGAGGCACAGCAGGAGCCGGGGGAGAAGGACTTTGATTTCCCCACTTTAATTTCCAGGCGGAGTGGGCTTGGCGGGCAGTGGTGGGAGATGGGGAATAGCAGCAGGTGGGAGCGTGTGGTGCCACATCTCTCGCCACAGATGTGTGGGATCCACAGTTTGATCCCATCATCCAAACATCTCACTCCGTGTTTTACTTGACAGCATCTATCTCTGCTGACTGTTTCAGAGGCACGTTAGCTGCCAGGATCCCAGCAGGTGAGTCTGGCTGGAGCACTCAGCTCCAGCGCAGTGGCTGGAAAGGGGCTGATGGTGCTGCCCTGCACTGGGCTTCGTCGGGTCTGGCAGGTGGGACTGGACATCACGCCCAGGCACTTCCCACCAGGTGCGTTTGGGAGTTCAAACCTCTTCCCCCAACTTCAGCCTTGGGTCTGTGCTGACTGCAACCCCTCGGAGCCGCTGGGGATGAAAGCAGGGCTGGAATTTTCTCACGTTGGTCAGGTGAGTCCAAACCAGCCCCTGGATTTTGAAAAAAGCCAGGTAATTTCAGGATGTGGATACCATCATGCAGGCTAAGATAAGAGTAATCAGAGCTTCAGGCCATAAGCCGATTCCCTGCGAGTCTCAGGAAGGAATTAGCCCCATCTCCTCTGCCCTGTGCCACCCGTCAGCATTTGCACACACGGACACACACCTAGCAAGAGGCTGAGCCATGGGGACACGCGCGTCCCAACGCTTGCTGGAGACAGGGTGACAGGGACCCTGTGCAGGCACTGCAGAGGTCCCATGGGCAGAAGAAGGGGCATGCAGAACAGAGAAAACCTGCTCTGACCATGGGCTGCAGGGCAGTTATTGCCCTACCTCCTTGCACAGGCGCGGCAGTGCTGGGACCTTCGAGGTGTCCTTCCCTGCGAGGTCCCCACCCTGTTTCTCCCCTGGTTTCAGCATCTGTTTGCAGCAGGGATTCCTCCACGCTGGCTGAGTAATGCAATGCAGTCTCTTAATAACTCATCCTGGCTGAAAACTTCTCCTCGTCTGCAAATACTATGTGTATAACAGTGGCCTCATTTCATACTATGGAAGAGCATCAGATGCAGCCAAACATACTGAAGATGGCTTAAATGATCCAATTTTAACATGTGGTTATGTAGTCCAAAGATTTCGTTGAGTTTTTAGGTTAGAAGGCACTGTAACTGGAGTCTGACCTCCTAGACAGTGAATTTTACCCAGTGATTTAAAGCAAATCTGACCATTAAGCTCCATCCTTCTGACAGGCAAAAATTAGCCCGGTTCATAAGCAGGAGGGGTGGCTGCTGGAGGCAGATTGGTCACAAGTCACAAGGCCAAAATATTGACCAGCATCTCTGAAGGGCAGCAGGTCCTGGCTGATGATACTGCCACAAACTGGGTTATTTCGCTTGAGTTTGTCTGATTTGTGAAATGAAGTAACAAAACAGTTCTGAGGTCAAAGCTAGTATTCAAAAGCAATACTGGTACCGCTGTTTTCACCTATCAAAGTGCTGCTATTCAAAAATCAACAGTATCAGAGAAAAATGAAAGTCTAGTGTATGCTAGCGGTGGGCCAGACGGGTCGCTGAGGATGACAGGAGATGTGTGGCACCAGCAGACCCAAGTCCCATCCCATGTCCCTGCCCTGCTGCCCCGGTGCTGGGGTCGGGGGGGGAGAGGGACCAGGGAGGTGGGAAGGAGCCGCGTCTCCCTGTGGCCAGCATCTCGTGCCATGTGGCAGGTTACCAAGCAGCTGAGAGTGGGCAACGATTTCTTTTGCCAGCTTTCTAATTTATGAAATAAGCAAGAAAATAAATCAAGCTGACAGTCACCCAGGTGGTTTTGAGCCTCGGCTCCTCACAATCGCCTTGTTCTTCCAGCCCATTTTATAACAGGGTTATAACCTGAGGACACGGCAATAACTCCTGCTATAATCTTTTCTTTACTAACGTCACTTAGCAGATGGAGTCATTTAGAGGTGCTCACGTTTAAATGAGTGCCTTGCCCTGAAAGGGACAGAGCTGGGGCTGCTGGCAAGGTTTTCGGGATCATTAGCCTAGAAAATGCTTAGCAGGGGAAGCAGTTGGCAGGCAGATTTCACGGACATGGCACCATCGTCCTCTGCCAGCAAAATTACAAGGCTGAAATCCTGGAGCTGGATGGGGCCAAACTGTTCACAGCAAACAGTTTAATTGATGAATGAAGCGAATTGCCCACTAGATGATTTTTAGTCATCTGCTCATTGCATGAAGCCGCTTGGAGAAGGGTCTATGCAGTCAGGTGTCACCAGCGACCTGCCCACATCAGGGATGGCTGGCCGGGGCTCCCCATCATGTGGACCTTCACCAGAGTCACCTGGGCACCTGCTCCCCAAATGAGCAAGCCGGTGCTGTGAGCACAGCTAGCTCCAGGCTTGCCAATCCAAAGATGTTATGCTTCCCTACAAATGTTAGTGCTCTTAAGCCTTCATGGCTAGATCAGCAATGGGACCACACAGAAGATCTCAGCATTGGCTGTTTGAAAGGGAGCCTACACAATGTAAAGAACAGCACCAAACTGAACAGCAACACCTACTTTTCAGCTTCTGCAAGAAATTCAGTGGCAATCTCAGAGGACTCTCCTCCCTAGCTCCCTGACCCCCTGCACAATGTTGCACTGGCCACCTTCATAAGCTCCTTTCATTTGGTCTAATAAAGTAAATTAGCTCTGCAGCTCTTCCAAGGAGAATAGCCATGAAAATGTACATTGAGAAGAACGCCTGCAACCCTTGAAAATACCTCTTGCTTGTGAAAAGGCTTCTGAGAAATGAATAGAAGGGACAATAATTACCAAAGAAAGGGGAAATATTGTTCATTCTGTCTGGGCAGCATTTGACCCAGCCCTTGCAGAGGTTGGGGAGAAGAAGGAGGAAGGAGGTAGGGAGCTGAGACATTAATGGTAATCATTGTTCTGTGAGGAGCAGTATCTCAGAGTGTCCACGGAGACCAATCCCAAATTATTCAGCCTAATAGTTCTCAAAACAAACTCTTATTCCTCTCCTTTGTGGCAGGCATGAAGCTTTCTCTGCAAGTCCCATTTTACATCTTTGGTAACTCAGTGCTGGATGGTATAACACTCAATTGTGAAAACCCTGCAGGAGCCTTTGATGCAAGCATCTTCGAGACGCAGGGCTTATCAGCTCAAATAACACGACTGTCTTTTATCCTTTGTGTCCCAAGCCTGCTGTTTTGGCACTTATATTTGTAATTCATTGCCTGGCTCTGGGTCTGGATCCATCAGGACAGGCAACACTGTCTATCTGTCTGCATTGCTGAGATATTTGTGTCTGCCCCGAGGGACCTGAGCACCTAAGCTCTGCTTATCTTCAATGATGCTTAGGTTCCTAATTGGTTAAAAGTCACTTTGGAAAGGGGGTCTAAAGAGCTGTAGACTTGTAGATGCTTTCAAAATGACTATCCCCAGGCCAGGATGTCCATCTTTCCCTCCCTTCCATCAAGGACTGTATCCTCTTGGTCCCATCTGGCCTCCAGAGATGCCTGTGTACCTCCAGCACCTCTGTTCCTCCCTTCCAGACCAGTTCCAGCCTGCAGAGCTGCAGCCCTTTCACCAGCACTACATTTTCTTCAAAAAAGGACAAATGAGGTGGAAGAAGAAAAGGTGAAAACATGATAATAGCTGTGGGAAAAGGCCGCTGCTGTAGACTTGACAATGCTAGAAATGGAGGCTCGGAGAAAAGTTTTTCTCCAAAAATTACTCTTTTCAATCTCAACAGCACACTGAAGAGAAGTTTAAGCGCACTTTTTAACACCTTTTGTACTCAAATTCCAAATTCACCTGTCTACCCAAGCAATAACAGAAATAATCTTTTTTTATCCAGCTGCACATTTTGCTGTAGAAATTTGTTTCCATTAAACTATTCCCTTTTGTCCTCTTAAAAAGCATATTTTAAATAATAACAGTCTAAAAAAAAATTATATACTACCCAAAAAACTCAGCCCTGTCGACTGTGCACTTTTATACAAAAGTTATCTCTTTCTTTTGAAGGATTGATGAAAACCCTTTTCATAATGTCAAGGTGGAGATGAGAAAGAGGGAGAAAATTCCTGAGTGCCCAGCACAGCTAGCCATTTCAACAGGAAACACAAGGCAAGCTCTGGTCTTAGAAAACTAAGTCACAGCACCAACATGAACCTCATGTTCTCTTTCTGCTTTGTAAAATACAATTTTGTAGAAGCTGAGGTGGCACACATTGCACTTCTCATCTGGGGGAAAAAAAAAAAGCACTTTTTCCATATTCCTTAAATCTTAACAGGGGATATTCCTTAAAACTTAACAGAAGATATTCCCTAAATCTTAACAGAAGCATGTGAATTCAATCGTAAAAAAATAAAAATAAAAATTATAACCATGATAACTTTCACTGCTCCCACACTTCCAGGAGAGCAGCAGCCCCAGCACAGCCGTTCAGGGTTTTCCCAGGAAGGTCCACGTTTGGCCAGTGCTCAGAGAAGAGACCCACCAGAAGTCACCCCAGGAACAGCAATGTTAGAAACACAACCCTGGATCGCTGTCCATGTCCGCACCGGCCTCTTCCCTCTTGGAAATGAATGCCATGAGGCTCCCCTTCGCAATCAACTCCTGGGGAGGAGTTCCAGGTACTTAAACTCTCCCTGGAGAGACTTGCTCCATCCACACCACCTGCGTTGGCTCTCTCCCATGGCCAGCCATCTCACACCAGCTACTTGCCTCACTCTGGAGATGCAATCGCTAAGGTCACACCTTACCTTTGTGTCTGTGAGTCACTGCTGGTTCCTGCTACAGTCATGAATGTCTCCTAGTGGTTGTCTGCAGGGGCTGGGAGGCACACGGGGCACAGCATTCAGGATCCCGCAAGGTGGTCACCAAGCCCAGTATTTGAACTGCAAGGGAAAAAAGAAAACATGAGAGGGAGTTTCATCAGGGAGTATGAAGGATTGATTGACGGCTTGATTAACATGAAGCCATCCCAGAGACAGCACAGCTACTCAGATCATGGATCAGACACAGATGCATAGACCAGATATGAATGAGAAGAGGTCCAAGGGGAGGTCCAAATGAGATCAGCTGCTTGGCACAGTAACTAAAAGGGAAAAGAAATCCACCCGCCAGCAGCAGAGAGACCATAAGAAATGCTGGAAGGAGACCTGGGACTGAAGTAAGAAGAATGGGACAAATGCCAGATGGGGCCTGAAGGAGATGCAGGGAAGATGGATAGCTCTGGGCACACACCGGGCAGGCAGCACCAGGCAGACATCAACGCAGAGCTCCTGGAGGAGTGTCACCCAGCACGGACAGACTTTAATGAGCTTAATAATCATCCTTACTCCTGGGGATTGGTCTCATAAATGTGGTTTTAAATCTTAAGTGTGATTTTATTGTCCTATATATATATTCCAACCCCCTCTCTGTTTTCATTTTACTTTGGGATGCCTGGCTGGCCAGGGCTCTCTATGCTTACCACTGCTGTCAAGCTCCTGCTCACCTGTGATGCGAGACAACCAGTATAGCAAGAAGAAGTGACACTGATCGTAACAGTACTCATCTTCGTGATATTCAGTGTCTTGTTTTATTATCATCAACATAATAACAATAATAGCAATATTAGTGACAACCATTTTATTATTCCTCCTGTTGGTAATATTCAGACATGACTGAAGAGGTATTTCAGTAAGACAACACAAATCCAGTGCAAGATCCAGGACAACAGGGCAGTTAATTAAACGTCAGAGTGATGGACAGAGCTGAGACAAGCCTGGAACAATATCAGAGAGCTGGACAACCTGCGACAAGTGCAGGGAGATGGATGGATCTAGGACACATCCCAGACCTCTCCCTCAGCGGAGGCAGAACCCTCCTACCTACACGCATCTTTAAACACAACATTTCTCCCTGCTCTGTCGCTGTTTCATTGACTTATGCAGGTGAGGAAATTTTCCGGAGAAAGCTGCCTTCCAAGCCGTATCACCAATCACAGTCTGATCCGGTGACATTTTATTACCTCCAAATGGTGCAAAGGAAATAAAGAGCCCCATTGAAAATGACAGCATCTTAAAAGTGGTTTTAAACCAGCGTGTGTGTGAACTCACAGCAGGTAGGATTTTTTTCGCAAAAGATTTCTTCTCCTTTTTCCCAACTAGACATACACAAGAGAGGCAAGCAGAGGACAGTGAACAGGGAGAGAGAATGGCAGTCCGAGGGTGTTGCAAAACTCTGAGAATAAATATTACAGAACAAAAGCAAGCCTGTGACATACTGGGCAATCTGTACGTCATCGGGAGAGTGGAGAGCATAATAGACTAATCAATCAGGTAGACGAGGGTGAGAAGTGTCACGGGGAGGCAATAGGTAGTTGGAGGTCAGTTATGAAATATAATCTCTAAATTGGAAGGAGAAGGACAGCAGCACAAGAACAATGACAGGTATTTGAATGCAGGTAGGCGAACGTCAGATTGGTGATTTCCAGGAGAGCGAATGTCAGATGAGAATATTATGGGGGTAAGAAAAAATAACCTGGTATTTTAGAGATGGGCACATATTCTCTAAAGTGAAAGGCTGAAGTGGCAAGACTTTAAAGTGTAGCTCCGTTTCAGAAAATGCTGTTGAAAGACAGACGGTGGGGCTCCCTGTTGCTTGTTCCTCTGGGTTTCCAGACAAAGTTTGTCAGGTTAGAAGCAAAACAAGTGATGCTCTTCCTAAGCGTAAGTCCTGCAAATACCACTTGGGATCTGAAAGCCAAGCCAGATCCTTTCCAGCCTGTGCTTTCTCATCAGTGATCCTGGCATGCGTAATCTCTAATCTAGTTAGTTAAGATGCAGGGAAGTTGCACGCTGCCATGCATGAGAAGATGGGGATTCTGCAGGTGAATTTAATTATTCCTTCTACAGAGAAAGTGGGAGTCAATAAGGCACAACTCACTCTTCATTAGCTATCTGGGCTGCACAGTGACAACAAGAAGCTAGGCAGCATCATTTACTTCTCTTGCTAAGCTAAGCAGGTATAGTACTATTACACCCAAAGAAAAGCTTGACTTAACATCCAGTCATCTCTACTGACACTTTTCTGACCTTAACTGCGGATTACAAAGGCATCACACAGTCCCTGTAACAACAGCTAGACCCAAGCAATTAGAGCTGAATGAACAATTTGTAATGAATAATCGGTTTGGCAAACTTCACCTCATTTTATGCTCACGCAATGTTCACACGCAGATTGCAAAGTTCTCACATTTCTTTGTTAATGGAAATAACTTGCCATTTTTTCCCCTGAGCAAACAGCACCGTAACAGTTCATTGAAAACAATCTATATTCAAAACATAGGCTGCGCTGATGGGTTATGCCGGCCACGTGGTGCTGTTTCAGCTTCTCCATTGGGTGAGGGACCAGAGCAGCTCTAAGAATTGCAAATCACGACTGTTGCTTCTCTCGTTTGAAATTCCCTTTTGCCAAACCTGTCAGTGTTACGGCACATTCACTGGACCGAATATCAGCCATGGATACGGGCAATGTGGGAACAGAGTCAGCGGCGGTCCCTCTACAGCTGATGGAGAGGGCCAGGTACGTTCAGGGGCCACTGGGGAGGTGGACACCAAGGACATGTTGGAGAACCTGGAGACCTTAAAATGAAAAACCTGACTCCCTTAAACTGTGTGCTTAACAGTCCATGTCCAGCACTGGCTGGGGTAGGCCAGATCCTGCAGAGAAAGGGGCACCGGTCTGCACCCCAGCAAGGGGGGACTCTGCCCGCGTGGGGCTGGACCAAGGGCCGGCAGCTGACCTGCCTGACTGCTAATGAAGCTGAGAACAATGTGTGCTCTAACGGACCGAGACACGCAGGGAGATAAGTGAGCGCCGGGCAATAAATCAGGCTTTCAAAGGAGAGCATATTAGGAGATCAATGGGACAGATATTAGACCAAAGGAGCAAGCACCGGAGAGACAGGAGCAATTCTGTCCCCTCGTTGCTAAGGTGTTGGGGGTTTTTTTCCCATTTAATAACATCCTCGTTGTTTTTAAATGAGCAGCAAAGCCAGTGGGTTCCACGTGGCATTAGCAATGTGTTTGTAAAAGGGAAAGTGACTGGCTCCTAGCAGGATTTGATAAAAGCCTCTCCAAGCTCTGAGTGATTTACAGCTCGGGAAAACAAACACGGACTGATACAAATGCAGCGAGAGGCAAAGACGGCACCGACATCCAGGTACACTCAATTACCAATTCATCAGCCCAAGTGAACTTGAAGGGCTTTTCAAACTCTACACAGCTCTAAATTAAAGGAAATCTTTAGATGGATAGCTCTCTGCAATAGGGGGAGAAGAAGACTAATTTGTTGATCTCCAGCTCGGGAGCCCTTGCCTTTCGTGGGCAAAGGGGGCAGCTGGCAGCTCCCACTCCCCACGTGAGACCGGGCAAAGGACCAAATGTCGGGATGCCTTTTGCGTGCAGCTACTGGCACACACCTCTCCCTCCCTCCCTCTCCATCATGCCATGCCCCAGTCCCCAGACAGTCTTTTTTTCCTGTCCCTGCTAGAAACTCTGCTTTTGCCTGCCCTGGAGGTATTTATGGCAAAGCTGTGAAAATAACCGATTTTTTGGATCATTGGCTGAAATAAAAAAAATGGACGGAAAAAAATCACTGCACAGTGACCCCAAATTGGAATTGCCCAGGCTCTCCACGGCAAAATATATATAGAAAAAATACCTATATCTACGGTCAACCAATTGTTTAATTCAATCTGAAACTAACTCATGGGGAATGTCATTTTTCCCTCCATCCCCTGCCTAGAAACCCATTTTTTCACAAGAATAGATGATTTACAGCTTCCCAGCTCCACGCTCCAGCAGCACTGACACCGATGTGGTGTTTGATATCTTCCCCCATCGCACGAAGCTCTCCAGCGGTGGGAGACGGGGCCCTTCAGTGCTGTTGTGACAAAAACTCAGAGGCAGCTGAGGGTAGCAACAGCATCACAGGAACAGAGGGAGTCCAGCCACCAAAACACTGCGAGAAACTCTTTGTTAATTGTTCATGCAGAAAGTGTTTTCATTTCGGTGTCTAATTGATATCTTGGGGAAACAGCATCTTTGGAACAGACAGCACATCCTCCCCAGCCGCTGCCTGTGTGTGCTCAGGCGAGGCGCCCCACGCTGCCTGTGCTGGTGGAGCGACTTGCTGCCCCCAACGCTGCGGTGCTGTCCCCATCCCCCTGCCCCGCATCCTCATCCCACAGGTCTGGAGAGCTGAACCAGCAGGAGAGCCCTGGGGCAGCTGGAAGGGAGGGTGCTGAGCTCAGCCACCTCTCAGACCTTTGCCAGAGAGGAAACTTTGGAGAGTTTTGCACCGAGAGATGCCCGTTCATCAGCAAGGAGAAATGTGTCAGCCTCCGGTCTTCACTCAGGGGTAGGGACTGCCCACATCCCTACGGGAGCTGCCAGCACCATCCCCCCTCCTGCCAGAAGGAGCATCAAGCCCTTAATTTCCCACTGGATGTATGTCCTCCTCCCTCCTCTTTCCTTAGGCCTCCTCCAAAGACAGCAGCCATCGCTCACACATGCAGCTCCAAGGCTAACTCTGAACTATTTAAAAGCACAGCAGGTATTCTAATTTTTCACGTCAAGCACGTCTTGCTTGCTAACAACTCACTGAAGCAGTCACAGCCAGCACAGGGCAGGGAAGAGCCCTGCCAGGCAAGGCCCCATGGCCTGGCCTTGGGGCAAAGCTTGGGGCTGCAAAACAGCCACGACCAGCTGTTGTCACTGAGGGCAGAGGTGGCACGGGGACACTTGGATGAGGAGCACCCTGGCAGATCTGCCTGGCTCCATGCACAACTGCTTGCCCACCCCATCCACCATCCAGCCACCTGCCCAGCGCACCCTGTCACCACCGGTACAGCACCTCGTGTGCTCCAGGCCTGGGGTATCTGCCGAATGGTCTGTTACTGCTGCGGGCTGCTGTACCCCATGCTGATAGATTAGCTCTCATAATATTTTAAGGGCACTGGAATTACGAAGATGCAAGGAAATAGAGGGGTACTTATACAGCACAGCTGGGCAGCCTCAGATGAAGACAATAGCAGGGATGGCACGATTCCTCACTGCCTTGAGCTGCTCCCAGGGTTATATGCGAAGAACTGCTTTGGAAATCAAGTCCTTGCCACCATGCAGCGATGTCTCTACTTCTTCCTTCCCGGTACCATCAAAAATATTTGCTGCAATAGCATCTGCTCTTCTGACCCACATCCCTCCCTGGGGCCTGGCACTGGGGGCTTGAGGCAGAACAAGTTCATCTTTTGCAAAGGGAAATAGGTGCAGAAAGAAGGATGGTGTCCCACCTTCATGGCTGGAAGAAAACCAGCTTGTGTTCAAGGGAGCCAGGCTCACGCCAGGCTCACAGAGGCTGTTCTCAGCTCCAGAGTGCAGGCGTGGGGCAGAGACAGGCATCCCGCCTGCAGAAGGATTGGAGCTGTGGGGTCCTTCATTTTGACCCCACTGAGTCTTAATTAAATGAGAGCTCAGGATTTCTAGCTGAGGTTGTTCCTTTCCCTTGGAGGTTGCTCTTGGTTATTTCTCTTATTTCTGACAATTATTAAGTGGCTCTTCTTCCCTGCCTTTGCTCACCACTGCCTCAAAGTAAATTTGGAGGAATTCCAAGAATATTCAGGATCTGCTTTACCCCACCTTTATGCGAGCAAGAGCCTCATCACATCACAGGTAACCCTGAGCTACAGGGCTCTTCTCTAGCAGTAACATCCCATGGGCAAAGCCTGCGAGCAGAGAGTGCCCCACAATAACACATCCCCTGGCCGCAGAGCTGGGGTCTTCAAGCCTCCTGGACCATCAGAGTCAGTCCCTCTCTTTTTAACCTGTGTGCTTTTTAACGCTAATTTCCACCACAGGCCCAGTTCGAAGCTCTAATAATGAACAACTGCTTTCTTCCTTTCCTTCTGATTTCATATTCATGAGTCAGGGTTTCCTGGCACTAAACATAAACGCTAAACGGAAATCGCTGCACAGTGACATGTCTGTGTAGCTTCACTGTCCATTTATTTGCCTTTTCAAAGAGCTGCTGTGTTAAGCAAACATCTCTGCCTGGATCCTATCTGGAGGAGTTTGTCTGGTACGGCATGGTGCCTGCCGGGGTGGGGGAAGCGACTCCGTGTGATGGTGTCTCATAGCTCTGTTTTTGCTTCAGGGTATTTCTTATACAATAGCTTGAGCTCGGTGAATACCTCAACCTTTTCTTGAATGTTTGCTTGAATCTTGGCAGGCTGCATCCAGAGCTGACACAGGGAGGACTGAAGCAGGGAACTCCCAGAGAGAAATACATCCATTGCATTGGCTTGGACTCCACCGAGGGCTCCTGCAGGCAACTGGGGGCAGGTGTCTTGGCAGGGGAGCCAAAGAGACACCTGTAACATCACTGGGCAAATTATTTTTTCTGGCAACTAGACAATTCACATACACATGCAAAAAAACAAACAAACAAAAATATCGAGATTCATCTAAACTTACTGCCGTCTCCCAAAAAAAGGGACAAAAGACATCTTAAAAAAGGGAATGTCTTCTGTTAACTATAATGGTCAAAATGTTTCAGTATTTTCCTTGAACACTATGCTACCATGTTGAATTGAATTTTTTAAAACGGTAAGGGCAAAAAGTAATCTAAAAGCAAAAATCAAAGGAATTAAATCTTCATGTATTTCAAGGTGAACAGAGATGTTCTTCTCTGCAGAGCCACCGAAGGTGAGTAGTCTCTCCTTCTTCTAACTTGCCTGGGATGGAAGCTTTAGACACACAAACTGGCACCCTGAAGTCCCCCCTCCAACAGTCCACCCTGCCCATGGAGCAACACATCTGCCCACCTCTGCTGGTGAACCATGTTGTCCTATTGGAGACATCATCAGCCTCACATATCTGCTCCACAATCAAACAGGGACAGATATCACCACCCTTGGAGCAAAGAGAACCACCTGGGGCTGAAGCTGGGCTGTGGTTGCCTCCACTCACTGTCTGGTGTCTTCAAGGAAACACCAGCTGAAGGTGGCTTTGCTCTAAGATGTGCACTGGAAAGGGGAACCACCAATGTTCAAGCACCCTGGGCTGCTCTGCAGGTTTTTCTCCCGCAGTGGTCATCTCTATGGGGCAAGGTGAGCAGTGAGGAACTGCAATGGTGGATATGGCAGCTCTTTGCTTGTCCAACGTGAGAGGCTTTACCTCCTCTCAGCTGCCTCCACTGCAGCCTCCTTCTTCACGGCTCCATGGATGCACTGCAGCTCTTCATGGTCTTGTTACTCGGTTGCCTTCTCCCATTCCTTCTGCAGTCATCCATCGCCTTTCCCTGCCTGCCTTTCCCCAAATGCTTTAACAAATATGCTCGTAGGGAAGGCACGAGCAAGGATGAGAGATGAATTTCAGACCATTGGAAATGAACTCACAAATGTGAGTGCCTGCAACTACCAGCTGAAGAGTTGTGCTCCTGCTCGTGGAGGACATGCTGCATGGCATGTGTTCAATCAAAGTAATCAATGGGGACCACATTTTGAATATTATCTACATGGAACAGAATTATTGTGAGGAAATTATGCAGCAATATTTAATGGTGGCAATGATTCAGCAAGTAATAGAAAGAAATATTCCTCAAACCATCATCGACTTCTCATGGATAACTCCCAGATGGGACTGAGGGTAAAAACCCTTTCATTAAAAAGCTATTCAGTTATGGTAAAACTGCCATATGTGTCTCACTGAGACAGAAGAAGACTGATTGTCAAAAGTGACTTCAGCTTGAAAGCTGCAGGGAAATCAGAAAGCTACTTCGCATTTGAACAGGAGTTTTGAAATCTGTCTTTAGGGACCTGAAAGCATAGCTAGATCTCACACAGCTGAAGGTGTCTTGCAGCTGGGTGTCTAGGTTTAGGTAATTGTCTAGACTCCTTTTATCATCAGTGAACAGAGAGATGCACACCAACCCCCAGAGAGTGATTCATTCTTCCTGTCTTAGACATCTATTTTTGGATGGGATGAATTACATTCTGGAGGTGTTGAACTTTCTCTACTGACTATGGAGGAGTCTAGATGATGAACTTCACCTAGACACTCAACCTTTATATTGCTAAAACAGGCAGCGCTTGACTGGTGAGAGCAACCAACGTTGTGGCAATACAGTGTCATAGCAATGGTAAGCTGGGAGCACTTGGCCACCACCTACAGTGAACAGACACAAGGGCAGCAGTTCTCTCTGCAGGCAGGAGACGGAGGAGAAGAAACTCTCTCTCCCCATCATAAGCACACACTGTGGTGATCTCAATATTTAACTAAGACCTGAGGACACTCTGGTGCCTGGTCATCTCACCTAATACACTTATGTCACGCAAAAGGTACAGATTACATCCAATCCCTTCCAAAGCATGGCCTGAAAGTTGTAATTTTGCAGTCCTGGGAGGAAAGCAGGGACTGGTGTCTCAACTGAGTGTAGCTTGTCAAGAAGATCAAGCCTTTTACTGAGCTGGGGTTTTCCTGAGATCAGCAATCCCAAACTTCCAAAAATCAACGATTTACTTCTGAAAAATCAGTTGTACTCTTGTACCCATCCTCCCAGTTTTGAGCAGCCATGTTTTGCAATTTTAAGGGGTCGGTTGCAGCCTTGGGAGCTATTTTGTATACAAAAGCCTCCACATCTCGGTTTTGCCATAGGCCAGGGTCAATGCTAATAACCTACACTGCAAAAATAATCCTACTGTCTTCTGGGGGGCTTCTCTTCCAGAAACTAAGGAGATTATTACTGCCATGACTTCAGTGGGGGCCAATTTCAACCCTCTCCAAAGAGCAAGATCTACACACATCTTGGAGCCATCATGCCCAAACCTCTCCGGCTTCCACTCCTGCAAAATCCCATGGGCCAGCTTATCTGTGCAAAACCCGGGACTGGAGATCCAGGAACACTATGGGAAAACCAGAGACTGAAACTTCAACGATCAACATGAGTAAACCAAATAGAAATCGGGAAATAAATGGAAGGAGAAGTTAGCAGAGGAAGGCCAGGTTGCCGTCTATAAATAGCCTTCCAAGGGAAATGTTCGCAACCAGTTCTGAGGGGGGCAGCTAAATCACAAATCAGGACCCTTATCCAAAGCCAACAAACATGCAGGAAGAGTGGGAATATGATTCATGAGGCTAAAGACAAATATGGAGGATTTTTAACTACCCAGAGTTGTGGGCTTTAATTCACAAGGAGAAAGACTCGTGCTCTTTCCTGGGGCGTACTACTGCCAGAAGCAAAATGCAGCTGACAACAAAAAGCCGATGGCTGGAAGCCAAGGGGTTCCTTAGCAGCCAGGGAAACGCCTTGGAGACTTCGGTTCTCCATATCAATTGGCTTAAGGCCTGTCAGAAAAAAATAATAGTGGGTTTTTTTCCTGACTCAACTGGAAAATCAAGATGGATCATACTTATTTAAGGGGATGTTCATGGTGCTCATGGGAATGTGTTCAAGACAGGGTTGAGCAAGATCTTCAGGTCATGGCGTGATACCAAAGGTATTGTAGATACATGAGGTGTGCATCTATCTATCTAGGAACATACACACATGCATGACACATGGGCTTCTTAGAGCCTAGTGATATAAATCAGGCTCCTGTGAATGAAACAAATTTGCTTAATGGTATGACAGTCCAGCAGGATGGATACAGCACTGACGGCTTTGTTTCTCCTTTTTGGCTTGGTTTCTCTTTTTCTGCCTGCTTCAGCCACTGAGTTACCTGGGACAAGTTTCTACAGCTGTGCCTCAGTTTTCCTGTATTTCAAAACAGGCTAATGTGGCTGTGAAGTGTTGAAGATGTCTTAAGGAAAGACACCACATGAGAGATTTTTCTATTTTAAATCCTCAAAAGTGCTAGCCAAATGCTAGTTCTTAAATACAGCTGGTGAATATATAAGGAAAATTGATTTCTGCGGGAGACTACATCATTTAACTGAAAAGTCAATAATCATCTTCCATACTAGCGTTTAAATATTTGATCGAAAACATGCAGATAACAGTATATTTTTGGTTCAGACTGTTCACTGGAAAGCAGGGAAAACACAGCATTAGACTCAGGATTAAATACGATGATGACAGAGAACACAAATGTCAGTATGACCATCTTAGAAAAGATATTTTAGAATATGTAAAATTAAATGACTCAGGATTACTCATGATATCTTACAAGAAGTAGTGAAAGCTCTTATTTCAGGAAAATTCTTCAAATTGCTAACAATGTAAAGAAAATATAGTTATAGAAAAAACGGCCTCCCTTGATAAAGAAATACAAAGACCTCAGGCTCCAAAGATGAACACTAAACCAAAAGCAAGATAGAATACTAAGAAGTCTAACAGAAATCTCAATACATAATCAAAGGAAAAGGCAAAATCACAAATAAAAATGGTCAAAGGAGACTTCCATAAAAGGGGCAGTAAGATAAAAGAGTTTGGCTTGCCTTCTTACAAGGCAGTCTATATATATGTACAAAAATATGGAAATTTTTCATAACAAACGCAACATTATTTTAATAAGATGACATAGCTCAGTCAGGGAAAAAGATAAAAACCAAAAAGCCCAACACTACAGTATCAAACCAATAGCCAAAGGCCTAAAATAACATTTCATTCCTGGCAAAGAGCATCACCAGCTAGCTCTACAGTCAGGCACTCCTGGTCAGACGGTTTTTCCACATTCCCACCAGAAAGTTGCATTTCAGCAAAACTGAAACTTCTCCTGACATAAAGTAATTCTGGTAAAATCACGTTTTAAAAGAATTAGGAATGTTTTGATAAATCAAGCATTTCATTTTGAAGACTTCAGGAGAATTTTTCATTTCTATTTTTAAATTAACGTGAAATATATTTTAATATAACTTCATATTCTATCCAGAATCTAAACAAATGTCAAAATCTTATAATTTCCTGCAAGACACAAATTCTTCTATCACCTCATTGCTAAATTTTCAGGTTTTCCAGGCATCTATTTCAGAACTTGTTCTGAAACATAAGGAAAAGGTAGACTCTTGAAAACCATGAGGTACGTTGTTGTTATTCTAACGTGAAACACAGGGAAATCTATAAGGAACCATAACTGCAGCCCAAATATCAGACCAAAATACAAGCATAAAGACTGTAGTCTCTTAAACATCCTTGGCGCACAGTGAACTGCTTTCACCCAACCTAGGTGAAGAAATAGGAATTTAAAAATACTTCTGGGTACAGAAAAAGCATCTGACTGTGTAGAGTGGCCATTCCTTGTGAACCTTCCTTTTTTTGTCTGTTTGATTTATATTTAGAAATGCTATAAATATCTTCTATGTAATCAAATGAAATAATATTTTGATAGATGATTCATTCATTTAATCTCCCCAAAAGAAAGGCTGCAGATAAGACTGTTTTCACTGCATCTGTTCATCTGGCAGAAGAAAATAATTTCAATGAAAATGTTGCAAAACCCAACCCTTTCTACCCAGATGCTATATTTTCATGTTTCTGATGCCATCCTGCCTGCAACCATTTCTTTAGATTTACATGAATTAACTAGTGTAGGACAGATACCAGACTACAAAGCAAGTATTCAAAAAGTAACAATTGCTTTTGATGATGACTTTGGAAGCTCAAAACAAAAGCTGTAATCTCTTGTCCATATATAAAAATAAACATTATGGGATGAGTTTAATACACCTAAAAGTTTCATCCCATACGGTGCTTTTATCTAAGTTTCAGAACAAAACTGCAATCTAGAACAAAGTATGCAGGTTCCAACTACGCACATAATGCAGCCTGTGGATGAGCATATTTCTTCCTGATTTCTACTAATTCTGTGGGTTGCTTCTGCAACTATCCAAGATCTCTTTGGCAGTTAGGAAAAAGTGCAACTGTAACTTTACAGGCTTTTTTTAATAATAAAACTTACTGAGCCAAGCGTAGTTCTTCACAGCTGTTTTTAGAGCAAACTAATATTAAGCTTCAAGTAAAAGTACTGACCAGAAGAAAAATAGATATCTGGGGTGGAAGTTAGGAACAATTTGTATTGAATCCAAGCTGGAAACTCTTTTAACTGCTGTAGGTCTTTTCACAACCAAGTTTAAGGAATCGACCACCAAGAAAAATCTGTAGTATAAGATAATACCGTAAGATAAAGCCGTGTTCTGTGCTCACCTGTACCAAATTGAGTTAATTGTGCTGATACAAAGTTTGTACAAGGTATAGAGCAAGGGAAAACTAACCCTTTCGATCTTAGGGAATGGGCAAAAGATGCAACATAATAAAATTTTCCACAATTATGACCCTCCTGATTTTTTCTAAAGTACTTGACTGCTAGGAAAACAGCCTAGAAGATTACACAAAGTACTTAGGATTTATATCGTAATAACAATTGTATGGTGTAGCCAGGGAACAGGATTACCTATGATCTAATGAGCTGAAAAGGCAGGTTCTAACTCCGCAAAAGTCTGATGGCAAATTTACAGTCTTCTGGAGCATGGTGGCAGGCAGGAGAGCAAAAGAAAAAAATATTTGTCACTGGTTTTAGCATGACTGTTTTACAGCATCAAGTCCTTACTGCTCTCGAGACTTTTATAGGCTTCACTTCAAGAAACAGATACTAAAAGACAAAAATCAGGAAAACAGGGTCCTTTTTGCCTATGCCCCTTATAATGCAACTATGAACCAAACAAAATCATATTGTACTAAAACAGATGAACAGGAGAATTCTGCTGCCATCAGGCAAAAGCTATAGGTGAAGTCCTTGCAAGGTCTGAATTTAAAAACAAGCCATCAAGATAAAAGCAATTGCTTTTCAAACGGACAGGCGAAAATGGATTGATATAATATGATCAAGTAGCTATTGCATGTAATTTGATGGCAAGTCTGTATAAAATTTAATATAGCGTCTATTGTGCCTCGTCCAGATTCTGGTCTTGATGTTACTGGCACGTGAGTAGTGCTGGAGAAACTGCAGTGGGTAAAGGAGCTTCCAACATGTAATTTGGTTTTGTCCTAAAATACAGACATATTGTCAGGAAATAGTAACTGTTACCAAAATACTGCTGGAATGAAAAATGCTGTGTTCTTTCCACTGGAAATAATCTTGGGACAAGATAATACCAAAATAGCCAACATTAAAACACAAAGTCCCTGACAGGAGAACATGCCCTGACTTGGCAAAACAGGTAAATAGGTGCTTGTGTTAAGGGAGTTCTGCCCAGTTGAAATCACTTGTGTGTTACAATTTTAGGCATGTTTATGCCCCCTTGAAGTCAGGTGGATGCACAGTGCTCTGCCAAACTGGGTTGTAGTAGGGATCCTCCGTGTTCCCATGGCAGGTTGGAAGCTATGGCACCAAGTATGGGGAAAATAGACACCTGAGAGGGTAATTCATCTGAAAAAAAAGCTGAAGAGCTGTAAAACTCTGCAACGCCTTTTTCCTGCAAAATACACAGCAAGACAGGAGTGGAGGAATGGATCATTTGAGATGGGACTGAAGAGACTTG
Source organism: Ibycter americanus (assembly GCA_035590275.1). Lineage (NCBI taxonomy): Eukaryota > Metazoa > Chordata > Aves > Falconiformes > Falconidae > Ibycter > Ibycter americanus. Next base: position 30,264,824 of record JAVJGI010000050.1, read on the forward strand.
TATTCTGCTAGTCTGCAGAGTCGATAACCCAGGGGATGCTTTCGGTCTCTGCCTTGTCCTGGTGCCAGCAGAAGGGACCAGTGCCTCTCTGGGCTTTCCTATACATGGAAAACGCAAGTGTAGGGGCAGGATTTAAGTTCCACTCCAACCCATGAGCATGTGTAGCCTTGACATAAAGGTTCCCTGTCTTGTGTCGTTCAGATCTCAACTTCCACCGATGGCCTCCCTGGGAAGATCATGGATGGAGGCCAGTGTCAAGTGTGTAGCAACTCCCATGCCTGAAGGCAGCAGTTTGTGACCCTTCCCCACACAAATGGAGAACTGCTCCCACAGTGAGTCTTAGATCCAAGGACAGGTCATTAAATATTTACTTCAAAATCTGGATTTTCATTTTCGGCTGTTTGATCTTTTCTTTTCTTCCTCTTTACTCATTCTTGAGTATTTAGTCCCATCCCACAGCTCCTGAGTAGATGTGTTAAAAATAAAATAACAACCAGGGGTGGGATTTTCCAAAGCACTCAGCATTGCCTGACTCTGTTCTCTTTGAAGTCAGCAGGAGTTTTATTATCAACTTCAATGGGAGCGGTTAAGCCCATGCTACACATTGTGAACGTGCATATTCATGAAGCAAGCAGAATTTGCTAATGGAACATGGATTCAAAGGGCTGATAAGATTTTAGTGAAAAAGCTACTTGAAAAAAAAAACCAAAGAAGTAGTTCCATGAGCACCAGAACGATGAAATCCTGCTTTACTTGAGCTTGTTTGACTTGGGTGCCCGAGAAGGTGTCTGTGCTGATTGAAGTCCTTCCTGTGGGTGGGATGCTGAGATGTGAGCTCTCTCCCAAATGGATTCGCCGGCATCAAATAAAAGCTCAGCACAACATGGCAGCTTTTTCCTCAGTAGAAGTAGGGCAGCTCTCTTCTACCTCTGCCTGCCTGCTCAAACCTTGAGGGAACTTGCTATTTTTGAGACTGCTACCCTCTATCAAATTTGGCTGGAGTTGGATAATACACTTAAAAGTTGCTAGGCATATACACGCAGGTATGCACCCGCTCCATGTGAGCATGAAATCAATGGTTTTGCAGGCAGTCATGTTAAGGCCTCTCAGAATCAAGTTTTGAGGGAGTGAAAAAGATGGATTCAGAGCAGCTGATCAGTAAATAGCCTCAGAGAGATGAACCACGATCCTCTGAGAATCTCAACTACAGAGAAGGTGCTAAGAGAAGGGCTACCCTTGAGGAAAGAGGATGAAGACAAGAATATGGTCTTTGAGGGGATTTAGGAAAATGGCTGCTGAGATAAGAGTACATTCCAGCTAAGAAACTGCCACATACAAATGTGGCAAATTTGCCCAAAGTACTCAAAATGCCTAAAAAAAATACAGCATTTTAAGGATGCAGAGTTTTTGAGGAACAGAGGTGCTGTACTTCTGGAAAGCCGGGCCACGTCCATTCTGGAAAGCCAAAGCATCTTTGGCTGCACAAAGAAAATGAAGTGAATCGGCAACAGTGACGGGTCCCTTTGGCATCTGGGCTACAGCAGCCCAAGAGGAAGAAAGAGCAAGCTGGATACGATCCCCAAACTCCTTTCATATGAGAATCCAGACTCCCAGGAACAAAGCCTGGCAATGGACCTTCCCTGCCAAGAGCAGTCCACTGCCAGCCCAGGTGCTCACATGCACTGTCACTGCCTTTGGCACCAGGGATGTCCAGAGAAGAGGATCAATTCTCTTTCCACCCCACAATTTCCACACCGCTGACAACTCAGAAAACAATTCAAGAGGGAATTCAAAGGATCTGTTGAAATTTCAACGAGGAAATCTGAGTGAGTGAGCATATGTAAATAGAAAGAATGAGTAGCACATAATTACATCAAATTGTTACTTAGCAAGGGAAGTAAATAACCCAAAATATGCAGAGCAAAAAATGGCGATGAATTAGAACTAATTACTTAAGGCTAATTAAAATAAGAATGGCTTGAATTGAAATATGTTAATAGCATTGAACCTGCCACCTATGAGGGAATTTAAATAAAAATTGTAATGCCGCTTCAACCTTCACCTGATGGGGGTGGGAAGATGGGATTTGGAGCTCATGGCTGCTTTGAGGGTATTGACCACAGCAATGCATTATTTATCATTACTCTTGGAATGGACTGGAATTTTCTGGTGGGTGCAGGTGTCCTGGTCACAGGAAGAAAGAGGTTTTCTTGGATGATGGATGTGAAGTGGAGAAAATACTGCAATGGGCAAAACCTAAATCTCTCAAAGACAAATAGATCTGGGGTACCTCCCCGTGCCAGGAAGCACTATGGTTGAAGAGAGTAAAAGAGAGAGGCACAAAATAATGAGATCATGAAGAAGGAAAGAGAAAGAGGGAATAAGAGAGGCTGAAGGAGAAAGTGGAAGTGAAGTAGATAGGGAGAGCCTAGAGCCATGACAAATCATAACCAGCTTCAATTACACAAGCCCACTGGGCTATGACATCTGCCAAAGGTCATTGGATTCCTGTCTTTGCAATTAAGAAACAAGCGGCTTCGTTGGTTCCACCCCGTGGCCCAGTTGTCTGGTGCAAGTGTCCAGGGGCCAGCGGCATCATTCACGGCTGTAAGTACCTGCACCGACAGCAGGGCACTAACAAGCTAGTCCAGAGAGCATGGACAGCCCCGTTTAGGAGATGAATGTGACTGAGCCATGCACTGACTCCTAGCATTTAGCTAGCACACCGAAGTGCTCCCGTGCCAGCAACTCCTACCCTGCCAGAGAGCAGAGGGAAAACATCAAAAAGCAGGAAAACCTGGTTCAGCATCTTCTTGCCGTACTGCAGCCGTGCCACAGGGTCCAGCTTGTGCTTCACCACCACCCCGTGTAGGCTTATGCTCCAACACATCCTCAGCTGCAACCACTAATCCCAGTAGACTTGGATCCATGCTGGGCATGGACTCACCCAGTTCCGTGGCAGCATCTGCACATGGAGAAGTCCCCGGACTCCCACCTGCCACAAGCAGTGAGTTCCCTGGCTCTGGGGCTCACCTCTCAGCACTGAGCTGGGCATGAAGCTCTCCCTGCTCCTCCAGGAGCTGAGCTCTTAGCTGTGTTTACTGCCTCACTCTTTTCAGTTCCTCTGGTCCACACTGGAGGTGAAAACCTCTTATCCCTCTCCCACCCTGGGATTCACATGAAAACCCTAAGCTCTATGTCCCGGCATACTGTGTGGACACAGGGACCACGAAGGGGATGGAAGGTGAGATACGGGAGCGATGCAGCCTTTCTATTTTCATGCCAATTCCTGGGCTGGCTTTTGAGCCAACTGAACGGAAAGCTGGTGCCAGGCTTGCTGTCAGCTGATGAATCCAATTGGATTCATCTTGGAGCTGTGCATCTGAGAAAGCACTTAAGCCCAAGCAGGGCTGGGCTCTCCCCAGCGGGTATGGGATGCTGTGAAACATCAGCAGAGGTGCTGCAGTCACAGAGGCTCTGCCCTGTCTGTAACAGCCTTCCCAGCATGGACCAGGGGCCGAGACTGGGCTGCAAAAGCCACCCGACAGCATCCAGAGCACAGACTGACTCCCTAAGTCCTGCACCGGTGATGGTAACAAGCCTTGGATTGATTGCCTGAACTACAGGTGGTGATCTACCAATGACCACCTCCTCAGAGCTCAATTTGTACCAAATGCCAGCCAGGACAGGCGGCAGTGGGACACACCTTTGGAACACACCACGGTACTGAGTAGCAGGGCTCTGCTTTGAGCATGCCAGTGGGGCAGATCCATACCAGGGTTCCTCCAGCCTCCCACAGAGAAAAAAATTTACCTCCTAGAAAAACAGAGTTCAGACTCACCACTCCTCCTGTCCATGGAGGAGCTGTGGCAGACTGGGAACAGGTCCCTGTGAGCCTGCTGCCAAGGTCCCGACATCCCCATCGCTGCCCTGCCTGACCCTCTGCCTTCCAGGGAGGGAAGCCCTGACACGGTGAGGATGCTGCCTCGGCAGACACAAGCAGTCAGCTGAAAGACATTTCCTCTTTGTTTCTCTACTCGGTGTAATGAATCCTGCCTCCCACTCAGATATGCGAAGTAAGAGGAGTTACTATGAGTAATCCCCACTTCGGCATCTTCTGCTGTAATCGCAGAGAAATCACATTAGTGGTTTTTTTTCTAGGACAAGGAGAAATTCATCAAATTGCAATCCAGGGAGAGCACACACAAGAGAGAGAAAGCCAACAACAACACACACGTACCCTGCAAAAATCCCAAAGTTGACATTTACATTTCAAACACTTGTAACAGCTAAACAAATAACAGTAATTATATTATTTGCATACTTTGTTAAATAATTGTTTGTTAGGTGAAGTGAGCCTGTGTGTGTGCGCACAGGGAGTGGATGCTCGAAGTCCAGGCAGGCAGAAGAGCTGCTTCTTCCCTTCCCAGGTGCTCTGTTTGCTTCACAAAATGGTGACAAGTGACCCAAAGCACAGGCCAGTAGGTCGGGTGTGCTGATATATAGGATATGGAGGTATGGGGGCAGGAGGCCCTTGGCTCTGAGGGTGAGGACTGTGAGAGGTAATCGTGCTGCCCAGGAGCCGCATCGCCTCCCTGAGCGCACGAGCAAGCTCATTGCTCCAGACCTGAGTGCCAGCACGTGCCAAGGTGAAGCTCCCGTGCTCTGAGCACGAATTTGGGACTGCAGAAATGGGCCGTCCCCTAGAAGGAGAGCTGCAGAAGAAAGCAGGGGAAGGCAGAAAAGCTGGATGGAGCCTTTTGGCAGCTCTCGGAGGGAAGGTCCCCCTTTGCAGCACCACAGGCTGAACACCCCTCTGACGACGACGCCTGACTCCGAGCCCACAACAGTCTCGCGGCTGGCAATTTCCCTTTGCTCCAGCAATAGCATCTCAGCTTTTATCCCTTCCTGCTCAGCTCCTTCAGCAGACAGCTAATTGAAGGGTTTTTCTTTCATTTCTAGTACAGAAAGCCCAGTAAATGCCTTTTAATCTGCCCAGCTTTCCCCGTGATTGGCTCTGTTTATCCTCTTGCCACTCCTATCCCTTCTTTTTTTTTTTTTTTTTTTAAATAGACTTGAAGTATGCAGACTGGTGGAGAGAGGCGAAGCCTTCTGCCTCGCCTCACATGGTCAGAAAAGGTGGAGCAGAGCCAGAGCCACTGCATCTTTTCACACCTGGCTGGAACCAGGTCAGGCAGCTAATGCGTTTCTCAGGCTCAGCGGCTACTTGTTGGAGACACATGAATGCTGCTCGGCTGTTTGAGTGCTGGAGGCTGGGAGAAGGAATTTCAGCAAGAGACATATGTGTCGGAAGGCAGAGAGGGATGTGGTGCCAGGAAAACGAAAAGTGACATGCGCATGGAGAGCTCTGCTTTGTGCCATGAAAGGAGATGTAGATTTAATAAAGGCTCCATGACTTTGAAACTGTCCCTCACAGCTTCAGTTAAGAGAGGAGATTTCATTAACGATGAGAGCGAGTGCTCGTGCGCTGCCAATGAGTGAAATTCCAGCTCCGGAGGTTAAAACTGTCCATGTGGGTCCATTAGCCTGGGAGCAGAACCGTGCTAATTCTGCATCCCCCATCCAGAGAGTTTGTTTCCCCAAGCAACAGCAGGAAAGTCACAGTCCCGAGGAGGAACCCAGACATTCGCTGGCTGTGATCTGTGCAGCTCGCATTTTTACGTGTACAACTAAGGGCATCCCATGGGGCTGGGGAAGAGAAATCCTCCAAAATAACATTTCTTCCCTCAGAACATTTTCACTGGAAACATTTATATTTACCCTTCAGCCAAAACTTTTTCCTGATTTTTTTTTTTCTGTAAGTTGAAAGAACATTTTCCAGTTCAACTCTAGTTCTTTCAAGTAGAAAGTAGAAATGTTCGGTGTTCTTTAATGACTCCTTTCTCCTTTCTCTCCCACTACCCTGCTTTTTACTTAGAGTTAAAAAAAAAAGGAAATGAGGGAAGGAAAACTAACAAAATCAGAAAGAACTTTTTTCCATTAGTTTCAAATAACTTGAAACAACTTTTTTTCTTTTTCTTTTTCTTTTTTTTTTAAAGTTTTATGAGTGATTTTGAAGGATGCAAAAGCTTTATGCAAACCTTTTTATGTAGGTCAAAAGATCTTTTTCCCAGGATAAAAAAAAAAAAAACCAAAACCCACAACCAAACATAAACCCTTAATGTGTGCAAAACAATGTAGACCAGCTCTAAAAATAGGCTTTGCCCCAACTGACCATGCCTTGGTGTCACCTTCTCCTGCCTCGAGCGCTCTACATTCCTCTCCTGCCTTTCCAGCCTGCAGCTGAAGTGTGCACAAGGCACACTGCGTGTACTGCACAACCAGGGCTACACTATGGTCCACAAAGGTTTACACTCACTTTGCACAAGTGCAAACACCTTCTTTCCATGAATACATCCTCCACCATGCAGTCCTGCTGCCCTGCATCTCTTAACGAAGGCAGGACTCCGGGGCTAGGTGAGAAAGCTCAGTGTCCTACCCACATGCTGATACATCACCCCTCGCTTGCAGGAAAAAAATGATCCTTTGTGCTAGACACCGATCCAATTTAGCCAGTCAAATGAGAGACTCTCATTAAAAACAGTAATGAGCAACTAAGGCAATTTTTTTTTAAAGCTTTTTGATTAGGTAGACTTGCTGGGGAACACTGCACACAGCATGAGATAACGTTCCTGTGAAGGTAGCGGTGGTTAGGGGGGAGATGGGCTGCCAGGGAGAGGGAGTCAGAGCCAAGTTCCTCGGGATGGCTGAGCGCTTTGCTGACTGAAGGGGAGTGGGATGCAGCCACGGTGTGACAGCATGACCATGCCTGTGCCTGCACGCTGCCTCGAGTCAGAGCTCTGGGATGCCGTCATCCCGGTTCGGTGCAGCAAGGGAGCCTGAGCTGACAAACACACGCGTAGCAGCTCCAGGAGCCGAGAGGGGACGTGCCTGCAGGTCACCACAGCGGCTCCGACGCTGCAGAGAGTGGTGTCAGCTTCAAGCAGGGCTAAAAGGGTTGACCCCTACACTCTGCTCCAGCACCATCTCCTTGCGGGAGGTTTGACAATGTGAGCAGGAGTCAGAGCTGATCCCACAGCACCCGCCGTCATGGAAGAGGTTGGCACGCGTCAGCCAGGGCAGAGCTAGAAGCCTTGGAAAGTATGCTTGGTTTAGGAGAAAAAGGCAAAAAATCAGAGAGAAAAGAAGTGCAATTCCTGCCTGCCTTTAAATAAAAAAAAAAAGTTCATGGAAATGGACAAATTTTGCTTCAAAAGATATTTAACACTTCATTTTGCTTCATCCCTTTTGAATACTTCTTATAAAACACAAAGGCTTTAAACAAAAGGTCATTAAGAGATAAAGAATTGAAGTCCTTGTGAGAATGAAAAGAGAAGGCATCTTGACATTTTTAACAGGGTTTTTTTTTTCCTTTTTTCCAAAATGAAAATTAATCAACATTGATTTGATTTCACACACAAAAGCCCATTTTGTGGAAGTGGCATTTGCTGACAGAGAGCTGTTTCGACAAGAAAATTCCAGCCAGAGGAGCACACAATATGCTGCACACCATTAGGGTACACAAGCTGCAAGGGCACCGGTCTCCCAGGGTTCATAATAAATCCTGTCCTTTTTCTGGGTCAAGAAACTCATAGCTGTCTGGAGGTTATGCTAACATGCCAGGGCTTGGGGACTGATGTCAAGATCTGAGGAATTCCTGTTGCCTGGAATAGAAACAATGAAATTGTTCCAAGACACCATTTATTCCCAGGTGCCTGTGAGCTGTCATTTCTGGGGAAGATGAACAATTTGAGAAGATCTAATATCTTCAGAAATAATTCAGGAAGACAGAATTCATTCAGCTCCCCCAGCCAATAATGAATGGGACTCATGAGAGTCAGAGGACAGACGGGATCCGACCACCAGCTCTCCCAAACCAGGTGAGCTTGTGCAGCCATGCAAGGGGCAAAGACAAAGGTTTTGAGCAGCTCTGCCTGGAGAACACATGTGGTCCTTAGGGGCTGGGTGGGAGCAGTGAGGACCAAGGGGTGCTGTCACCAGGGGGGTGGCAGCTGCAGGCTGGCAGCAGGACGCTGCTCTGCCAGTGTATTAAGGACCAACCTAGTCCTCTTTGCCTTGAGCTTTTGCTACTCCAGCATCCCAGTTCCCCCAACAAATGCCTGTTTTATTGTGCCTCCTTTCACCTGTCAGTCAGTTCTAGTCTAAGGACTCGATAAGGACTAACAGTGACTGCTCTAGCTGAGAACAAGCAAGCGATGCCATGAACAGCAGAGGTGCAGAGAATGGCCCCTTAGATATTTGTCAAGTAGCTGCGAGTCATCTTGAACGTGCCACAGCCTTTACCTGTGATGAGGGGTCAGAGGTGGGACAGGGAAGGGACAGCATGGAAAGAAGCTACCTGTTTCCCAATATGACATGATGACACATTAAGCCCAGGTACCAGAACCAGTCCTGCATCCCTACAGCACTGCCCTGGCTGTGTGCAGCATCCCGTCCTGGCTTGCGTTCACTTCCCTACGTACACCACTTTCCAGCGCCTCAGGTCCCTCTGTGTGTGTCTGGGAGCAGCGAAAACGGCAAGGGAAAAGCAAACAAAGTGAACAGGAAAAGCATAACAAAAACAGGGGAAAAGTCTTCCCACACTACTCCGTGCTTTCAAGTAAATGAGGCTAATTAACTAACTGCCTAAATTATTAGGGCTATTCTTACCCTTGTATGAAGGCTTGGCATTATTGCTAATTCCTTAAGACTCAGCACTGAACTCTCAACTTATCAGAAGATTAATGAAGCAAAGCGTGGGGAGCCGGAGGACAGAGCAGCTGCTGGGCCAGGGCTGGGGTTGGGGCTCAGGTGGGTACCACTGCTGCAGGGAAGGAGTATCTGCAGCAGAACAGCCCTGGCTAGGTGATGCTGTTTAACACAGAAGTTCAGTTTTATTTGCTGAAATCTCACCTGCAGCTGAATCTGCATCCCAGTAAAGGATTTCTTCTACAACTAAGCACCTCCTCTCCTCCACCGATTTCCCACTGTAGCCAAGGTGATAGAAGCTGATTTGGAGGAAGAGTTTCACACCCAGGCGAGAGAAGGGGAAGAGTGATGGCTAACGGTGTGTCAACACGCCAGTCCTGGCAGTTACTGCCACTCTTCATGGGCAGACCCAGAGTAACCTTGGACAACCAGGAAGGAAGCACAGATAGTGCACACCCCAGTATCAGCAGCAAAACCTGCTTGAAAAAGCTTATTGGCCACCAGGGATGTGCAAGTAAGCTACCATTGACCCATCTAGCATGGGGCAAGCTGCTAAAGGTGGGAATGCAGCTGCAAGTGGGGACTTTGGGTCTGCATCTGAAGGAGGATGGAGCTTGCTGGAGATGGTTTGAACAGCTGGTTTGGGACTTGGCTGGGATTTTAATCTACAGAGCTTGCTAGCATTGACAGCACTGCGGTGGAGTTATCACACTTCAGCACTGTCAGCTCCAGTCTCCTGAACCAGCTATTAGTAAAGAACCATCCTCCCGGGGCCAGCTGGAGCCCCTGCTCCTCCTGGAGAAGCCCCAGGGCTCTGCAAGCCCCGGCACCGGGTGCAGGGCTGCACGCACTGTGCCTGCCCGAGGAAACAAGCGCTTTTCAAGCCTGGTTTCCCTGCTGTTGCCTTGGGGAGCAAGTTCAGCCCTGCGTATACTGCTTCCAGAACTAATTGGGGTTTGCTGTGCTAGTGATGCCTGGTGTCTCCACGCTTATGAAATGGGCTGCAGCCAACTAACCAAAGCATGTGTGTCTCTCTCCCAGTGGGGAGTTAAAAGCAATGTTGTTTCTGACAGAGCAGTTAGTGGGACTCTCCAGATGTATTTACCGAGATGCACCTGTTGCTCTTTCCCTGGGGACACCGGTCACCATAGACCAGTCACCGCCTTTTTGTACACCAGCCCTGAAAATCTCTGGAATGAGATACATTCTTTGCAAATAGGGAACTGTTGTTACATGACCTATAGACACAAAGTCATCTCTCCATCACAGGCACACAAATATCTCCTTCCCAAATTATCCAGACCATCCTCCACAACTGGAAAGCACTAATCCATCTGCTGTAACCCCCCAACCGACCACACGTACCATCCCAGGCGCGCAGCCTCCATTCAGGAAAGAATCCAACGTGGCAGGAGCTCCCTCCTTCCACTTTGAGAAAATGCCGTTTTCTTGGGTTTTGAGGGATTTTTTCCCAAAAGAAAATTAGATATTTTCTCCTCTTCAGCTAAATGCCAACATCTTAGGTCCCTGGTGGAAATTTCAGTTAACTCCATCAAAATCCCCCAGTCATTCCTGCTGAAGAGTAACTCCCCTCAGGAGCAAGAAGACTGATAGACTCCTTTTCTGTAATAAACCTCACTTATCAGCTGTAACGAGCTGACATTTCAAGCCTGGTTCTTCTCTCAACACACAGGTACACAACAGTTTGGGGTGGCAAGTCTCTTCCAGGCACACCATTGAGGAGCTGGGCAGGTGACAGTCCCCTGTCCTTCGGATGCACGAGTGAGATACCCTCTGAGTTATCTCTAAGAATCTCTGTAACATTGGACCAGCCATGGTTTAGTGTGGCTGAGTCCTGGAGATCTCCAAGGATGGAGATCTCACAGCCTCTCTGGCCACCTGTTCTGGTGCTGTGTCACACTCTTGGTGCACATCTTTTTCCAAATTCCTGACGTGAACCTCCCAAGCTGCTTTCATGCCCATTGCCCCCTATTGGGCTGTCTGCCACTGTTGAGAAGAGTTTGGCTCTATCAACTTTGCAAGCTCTGTCCAAGTGGCTGTAGTTACTTGATGCTGCCCTTCAAACGTGGATCCTGCTGGCCATCAGGATGCAGAGTCTTTGGATGCCCTGAAACATTGGTCTGAAACTGCTGGTGAAGGGAATATCAGCTCCATGTTAAATTATAAAGTAAGCCTCAGACTTCTTTGGGCCAGTTTCTGCCCAGGCACTTGTCCCTCCAACAGGGTTCCTTGACCCTTCACAACTGTTTTGGTAAGGATCAGTAAGATGATGAAGGTGGACCAGATGGCAACCACTGCTGTACTCAGCAATGCTTGAAGGACACCTCACAACTCAGCTAGTGAGGTAATATGTCTCACCACAATCTTTTGATACCTTTCTATCCCCAGACTCTCTTCCCCACACTCTGGCCGTCTTATTTGCTGAAAACCCTGTCTCGTGGGGGGCTGGCCAGCTTTTGCTGTTGAAAAATGCCATTTGTTGAGGTTTACCTAATCCAAAGTGGAATCTCTGCTAGATCAGGCTCTTTTCTCTTACAAAAGACGAATAATTTCAACTATTTTGCCAGTGGAGCACAGGGAACCATTGTCCCTAAGTTTTGTGAATAAGAAACGGAGGTTAGGGTCCCAGGGGTGATCTGGCAGGAAACTTCACCACTATTCAGGGGCCTCCCTGTGTGTGAAATGGAAAGAGCAATGCTGCCCTGTAGCTCCCTGTTTGCAACATACTTAGAAATTCTTGAATACCTGGCACTAGACATGCTGTATTATCTCCTACCTCATCTCCTGTATCTAAAGCTGGCAGCCTGGCAAGGGGAATCAGTCCAGATTTGTGCTGTCCAGAAAACAGCCTGGCAGGAAGATTTGCAAGTCATGTCTCCCCACTCAGTGCCATCTCCTGCCCCATTGCTCAGTAACCCACTGGAGATGATGAAACTTGGGCTCTCCATCCTAGGATCAGTTGGCAGCCCCAATCCAGGAACTGGCAGTCAGTTACTCGCTGCCTGCTGCCAGCTCCAAGGGCTGCTCACCGCCTACTGCCATCACACTCGATGTCCCCCCCCAAGACACCACTACCTCAGCCACTACTGCAGAGAAACCACATGACACACCCAGCGCTGCCCATTCCCCCCACACCTAGGGACCAGCAGGGAGACTGGGTGACACCGGGGGGCCCAAGAGAGGTCAGTCCTTCTGCGATATTTGCAATACAGGAGAATATCCTGGTTTCTTTACCCCTCCCATCCCCAAGCCCATATGGCAGTGGAGATGGAGAGGACTTCAAGACACTGCTATTTCCCTATTGCCCTATGGCAGGTCCTGATGGAGGTGTTGCAGCAAAAGGAGGAAAAGTCTGATTCCATTTACCAAGTGCCTCTCCCCAGCACAGTTGCAAGTCAGATGCAATTTCCAGTGTTGTCTTCCGCATATTTTACCCACTAACAGATTTGCATATATTTAAATAGAATACAAAGCTGCAGACACTATCAAAAGAGGTTAGAGAGGAAAGGGCAAAGGGCAGAAGAGCTTTGTCCTTTTTTTTTATGCTTATGGAAGATGGCACTCTGAGAGCTCGGAGAAGGGGCATTGCCAGGCAGGAGCTGTGCCAGACCCTCACCTAAGCAAGCACTGCTTGGCGGGACAGACAGGAGGCATGGGAAGCTTCAGCAGCTGAGTCCAAGCATCTGAGATGCTCAGGGCAGGCATTGGCACCGGTGATGCTGGGGTAGAGCATATAGTAACCTCAACCCATGCCAGTACCACCTGAGAGAGCAGGATGTCAGCTCCAGACTTGCACACAGCATCTCTCCAGAGATAGGAAAAATCCCTTGGATAATGCAAAGGTTTCATGGGAATGCCCCACTGGTGAAAGAGGGCATTCCCCAGGAGGTCCCTGCACTGACACGAGTAGGTAACACAAACCTTTAACACAGGCTCGATAAAAAGCAGCACTGTGTTAGATGATTCAATCCCCCATGTACCTGCGGGAAGTGGGGAATATATCCTGCTCACCAGAGCTGTGAAACGCGTTCACCTGTTGCAGGAATTAATCCTTCTTTTACTAACAGAGAGTGGCAGAGCTGTGCACACAGAAATCCTGTCTGAAATGAATCCCTGATAAAGACGAAGCCAAGTTAAAAGGTGAGTTTTACTGCCTGCCAAGGCTTTAGGTTTTTAAAGGGTTTCTTGTAGAATTACTGTATTAGCAGGCTATTATGGGCATAGATATCAAACTGCTATGCACAGCAAGAAAAAGCATGGAATTTTTGAAATGGGAAAGAAACGCATGGAAAAAATAAGGCAGAAGAGGGCAAGAGGGGGAGAGAGAAGAAGCAGCGATGTGCAGAGGGGAGGGAGGCAGATAAATGATGGAGGAGATAGTGGAAGGGGGGTGAAGAAGAAAGCAATGAGCAGTAGGGTAAGGAGAAAAGAGAAAGATAAAAAGAGGAGGAGAAAGGGAAAGAAGAGATAAATGAGGGCAAAGACCAACTCATCATTTCGCAATTTCACCCCGGTGGAGAGAAAAATTGATGTCTGGAGCTTTTTTATGGCCAACCTCCTGGGCATGGGACAAAAGACAAGTTATTACCCAACCCCAGGTCAGGTCTGTAGCCTGCCAACTGCTTAGACACATTCAGAGAGCCCACGAGAGCTGTAAATCAAGGGGGCCAAAGAGATCACAGAGAGGCTGGGACCAGGCACAGAGCAGCAGTGAGCTCAGCAAATGCAATATAATCACAGGAGAGGAGTGAGCCCCGGAGCAACACAGGCTGACAAGGAGTGCCCAGCTCAAAAGGGCTTTGCTCATCTCTCCTTCACGCCATTCCTAAGGACAGCGTTCCCCCAGAGATGCAAGGCCCCCTGCACTTCCTCCTGATTTCTCTTCCTATTGATTTTCAGGCTCTGAATACCATTTATTTTTGCTTGCTTGATTCACTCATTCATTGAATAAAGGCATCATCACTATTATTATTATTATCCCCGTCATCGGGCTCCTCATCACACATTATATTATTTGCATTGCAGAGCTGGAAGATTTCAGGTTGAGGCAGGAAATTTGTGTGAGTTGTTATTACTGCAATCAGATGAAGTGAGAATTGGATCGGCAAAGGCTGCCAGAGCGCAGCTCTCCCAGCAGGACACAGCGGCTCTGCCCAATCGGGGGAAGCTGCCATTTTATTGCGTGGGGCCCGCCAGCAATTTCAGACTTGCCTTCGGTGTCCCATCCCTCCCTTCCATCCCACCACCCCACTCCGCTGGCTGCCAGCAGAGAACGAGGAAACGCATCGGTACGGGAGGGCAAGGAATCAGAAAAGACTTGGCGAGATTGCACATTTTCTGCCTTGCTGATGGTATTTATTAGACAACAGAAAATAGCTATTTTACCATCTGCCTTGAAAAAAAAAAAAAAAAAAATCCTCATTAAATTAATGGAATGTGCAGCTGCCGAACAGAGTGTTCCTCTCCCTGCTGCCTCCCCAGCAGCCCAGCGCTTGCTGGAGCAGGGAATCGGGCTGCCAAAAGTAGCTGAGGCTAACTCAGGCTTGTGCGGTGGGAGAGGACGGACAGATGGACAGCCAGCCTCCTGCTCCGCCCAGCCCCAGGGCTCTGGCCAGGGGACCTACGGGTGCCCTGTGGCCACACACGGGGTGCAAGGGCTGCCTTGCTCACTGTGTTATGGAGCAGAGGGCTCATCCCCTTCCTGCCAGCAGCCCTGCAGGGTCTCAGCTTGTGAAGGGCACTGGACAAGTCTGCTCAACAGGCTGCAAATGTCTCCTTTTGCCTAAGCAGAGCATGATCCAGACATCAGGTTGAGGAGGTCAGAGCCGCCTATTGCCCTATGTTGAGCACGGTGGGATCTGGGGGCAAGTAAACTCCTGATTTCCATGTTTCTGCCATCTCAATCAACATGAGCTAGTCAATCCACCCCTATCATCCACCTCTACGTGCCAAAGTTTGATCTGAGTTGGTGCTTGCCCTGTGGAGGTGTTCAGCTGAGATCACAAAACCAAGAAAGCCTCAAGACTGGCTGACGGCATAGCCCAGAGCAGCTCCTACACATAAGCCCTTGTTTTGGCTGAGAACAGACCAAAAATCATGAACCAAATCCTTTCCCAATCCCAGCAAGACAGAAGCGTCATAAACCAAAGGTCCTGGATGATTTTAATGATGTTAATGGAGCCAGGAGAACAGCACCAGTTTAATGCCAGTGTTACCAATTCATTTCTACTTGGCACTGAAGAGCACTTAAGGGTTTTAAGTGAACCTCTTCTTCTGACATCTGGTGGAGCATGAGTGTTTGATGGAGGAGTGGTTGCCAAAATCCCATATTACCTGTGACTTTGGGGAGCAGGTCCACCAGTTTACATCACCAAGGTCTCCCAGAGGTACCAGATACCACAACACACTGCCTTAGCTAATATACTCATTGCCTCACCACCTCATCACACCTGAAGAGCGATGCCTAGGACTGCTTTGGGTCCAGCAGTTCTTCTAAGGAAATTAAGCCCTTTGTTAGATGTCTCAGCACTGACGATGCTTCAGCATCCCTGCAGTATAATCCACATCTAATCCCTACTTGCATTTTCTGCTGCTAACCCCTTTGCTAATGCCAGGGAGTTCCCGGTGCCTGCAATGCTCCCCTGAAGGTGCAATCTCTCCTTCATGGTCCTCTCCTCCTCTTCCTAGGAGGCTTTTCTATATATATACTTTTCACCTAAATGAGTTTTTACCTGTCTTTTGCAGGAAACTTGCTCCTTTAGCAGCTACAAAGCAGTTGGGGAAAGCTGACCCTGGGAGACGGGTCTGACTGCAGGGAGATTGTTTCCATTGTGTCTCCATTGTGTCCGTGGGGGAAGCAGGAGATGGCCTCTTGAATTCCAGCCCGCAAAGGAAAGTTACAGGACTACAGCATGTCGAATCACTTCATGCCGAAATAAATCCTGACATAATAAGCCCTAATACAGCCAAAGAAACTATTACAGTCAGTCACAAGAATAATCCACATTGAGAATCAGTGAAAATACCTCTCCCCAGTGGAATAACATGGCTCCAGAGGATCAGTTCCAGTCAAAGACGATAATTTCATGTTTACCCAACAGATGAGGGCAGCTCTAAAAGGCAAACGTTTGTTGCCAAAAACACTCTGCTTAAGTGAGATTTTGCCACCTCCCATCAAAGACTTGCTTTTAAAACCCATGAGCAGGAAGAAAAGGGAAGACCATGAAAGACAGAAATCAAATCAAAGTCCAGAAGGATGTCATGGCTGTCTCTTACACCATTGCCTTCAGTCCTATCAATCCTTAATTAGCGGCAGTAAGGGCACAACGCCAACCTGAATGCTTTACAAGCACAAATTTCCCGGGTTTCAGAGGTTAATGGCAAAACGTCTCCCAGACTTTGCCTCCATCGCCACTGGTCTCAGAGATCTGTAGGCAGAACCGTGTCTGCAAGTCACCGACCTTATCTGCGGCACCAGCTGGCTGTGCAGGGCTGTGGGTGTGTTTGCACACGTGGATCCTGGCCGTGTGGTGCACGCACGCTGCCTCGACCACTCTTGGTAGTACCACTTTCCCAGAGGAACCTGTGGGACAGAGCCACAGGGCTGCTGATCTTCTTCCTGGAGTGGCTCACAGGGTCATCTTAGAAAGCAAGTTAGCCGAAAAGACGTGGCAGAGTAGCCAAAACACAGGGACAGGCATTTTTTTCCTTGAAAAAACATTTGCTTTCTTAGGAAAAAAAAAATCTATCATCCGTTCAAAAAAAAAAAAAAGGCTCCTTTAATTAAAACTTGAAGCTTGTCACAGAGAATTTTGATAAAAACATTGACATTTTGCAAAGTTGCCCTTGGACAAATCATAAGCATTGAAAGCTCTGAGACACGGACACTGTGGAACCACCTCTGCGCATGCCAGGGCGTTCGGGAAGGACATTCATCTTCCTGCAGTCAGGTGTGCCGGCAACTCTGTGATGGTTCTCATGCATTTGTCCTGCCCATGCCCACGTGCAATGTACGTAGCATGTGGGGCTGTGGCAGGCCGGGGAGATGGCCAAGAGGAGGTTGTAGGGTTGCACAGTCAGGAAAAAACACGGCGCTCCCATCGCAGCGCTGTGCATGCATGGCTCGGCAGGCACGCAGGGCTGCCAGTGTCAGCGAGGAGGGACACTGTGCCTGTATGTCTCCTGGTCCTTGCATAGACATGGAGCTGCATCACTTCACGAAGCTCAGGACACACTTTTACTGCTGGCTAGGGTCAGGGTTGCTGGCTGGGACAGCGAGAGGTGAAGCACTGCTCTGAAATCTCACGTAACTCATTCATTCCGGGGGATCTGTGGAGCCACAGGTTGATGCAGTGCCCACAATTCTCTGACACCTCCAGTGCTCAGGTCCTTGCACAAAGGGATGCTTCCACCTCATGAGCCAGAAATGCTGGTGCTGAAGCTTTCTCCTGCTAATGAACATTTTCATACACCACCTCTTGCTCAAGGTCTCAGCTGCAGACAGCAGCCCTTCCACAGGCCCGTGGCCACCTGCAATCATCCATGGAGGAAAATGAGAAGAGACAGTTGGTGAAGGACCTCATCCCCCTGGTCTGTCCAGAGCTGATGCACAGGTGAGGAGACATTGTCTTTTAACACCACGGGTCTCATCTCAGCATCATCTTCCTGTCACTCCATCCCCCTGCTTCTGCGGTGCATAGGGGAGCACTGGGTTCACACTAACAAATCTGAGCATCCCCGGATGATTAAAGGAAGCACTGCCTTTTAAATTGCTCTGATTGGGGTTGATAGCTGTGTAGAGTTGGACACTTGGCTCTAATGAGGTGTGAAAATCTCCCTGCTGTGACCAGTCATTCCCTGCTGAGGAAAATAAGGAGAAAGGTGGAGGGGAAAAAAAAAAACCACCACCAAAACTAAAAAGCAACCTCCTCCAGTGGGAGTCCCAGATCAGGCAGAGCTTTGTCACTCAGGATGGTCCCCCCGGCGCTCCGCTCACTGCCTGCATGTGGCTGGGAGAGGCAGCCCTTCTTCACAGGGATGCGGGTGTGTGGCACTGGTGGCTTTTCAGTGGTAGCAGATGAATCAGGGTCCCGCTCCGGCGCAGGTCAGCATGACCAAAGTGGCCGAGCCACGCTGGAAGCTCACTCCCAGGCAGGGAACACCTGCAGGTTTCATGATGGGCTCCATCCTGGCTCTGGCTAGTCCCACCACTATTGCCGTGTTGGTGTTGGAGGGGTATTATCCGAGACCGGGGTGTTGCAGGTGTGTGCGGGCTGCCAGGCACAGCCGCACTGCTGGAGCATCGCTCAAGGCCACGACTCCTCTGAGCAAGACCCTGCAGTGAGCTGGGTGGCGGATCCAGCCCCGGAGGGGTGCAGAGCACGGCCAACACCCCCAGCACAGTAGCTTCACTGCAAATCCTGTGGGCATGGGAAGAAGGATCTGAGCAAGCAAACCACGCTGTCCCTGATGCACAGGGACCGCTGGCTGACACCTCCTCAGATTAGTCTCCGTCGTTGTTGCTGACAGGGGACCAGCCGTCAGCCCTCTGCACGGCGGCGATGTGAGCCCAGCCAGCACGTCCACTGCCGCCTTTCCCAGCCACCTTCCCCCGTTGTTAACTTCCTAATGACACCCGAATTCAAAGCAAATCCCGGCATGCACAGTCCAGTCCTTCCCCTCCGAATAAGTTTGCTTTTTAGAGGCTCTGCTTGCTGAGATTCGCTGTTCTGCAGCAGAGGGGAATGGCCGGGTGGGCTCCGAAATGAAGGATGCGTTTCCTCACGCTCGGATGGGGCTGAACAGAGGCACAGGGGGATGCCGGGCACCGGCCAGAGGCGTCCTGCAGCGAGTGACCCTCAATGTGACATTGATGGCTCTTAATTCTTAAGCCTGCTTTGGAAGGATTTCAGTAGATCCTATTTAATCACTGCAGCCTCTTCATCTCCCTGTCTCAGCTCGGGGTAACATTATGTGTTCTCCTCCGCCAGCTCCCTCCAAGAACTGGCCACCCTCCTCTTCCTCCACAGGTCCCTGATACAGGAACTGCCACCCAGCCCTTCAGCTGCCAAAGCCACAGCCGCCCTCAGCTTGTTTATTAATGCACAGCTCAAACAGCATCTGCTTAATTTCCCCCCATCCACAGGACTCCTCCATCTCTCGCTAACGAAGGGCACGGCTTCCTGCAGGTGTGCTCCCACCTCCCCACAACTGGGCTGCGCCATGCATAGCATTAAATATTTAAGCACTTGTCAAAATGTTGTAACGATTTTTTTGTCTTGTTCCATTAGCTCCATTTCCAAAGGCCACCACTGGAACTACTGAACATTTATTTCTATTGAATCCAGCTTAGAAGTTATGATCTGAGAAACCGGGAGACAGGACAGTATGTTCTGCGGCGCCTGCTTTTCCCCACCACCGCTCAGCTGAGACACGTCGGCCTTTGAAATATCATTTTTATTCCTACCTTAGAAAACCTAAAATAAAAAGATTGATTCTTCCGCCTGCTTGATTTGCTTCTGCTGGCTAAATAAGGTACATAAATATCAGTCAGGTGGCTTCCCCATGTAAGTTTTGGGGCCGTTGGTTTAAATGCCTTGCGCAGTTTGCGGTACCGGCGGTGTAAGCTGGATTTCCTCCCCAGGTGCAAAATAAAGTGTTGTTATTACGTGATTTTCCTGTTGCTAGAGAGGTGCACACATTAATCTTCCTCCCTCGCTGTCTGTGCATGAACAGCATCTTATTATGCTAATACTATGAGTATTAGAAAAAAAGCACTAAAGAAAGTCAATGGAGACAGCAGTTTCAACTGGGGGTAAAGCATGGACGGGGGAGCTGCAGGGGCTTATGTCCCCCAGATTTGCTTTAGGTTCACTGTATCACTGATAAGTGCAGAGTCAGAGGGAGTTGCATGGGGTGGGGGACACCCATGGCCCCCAGAGACATTGGGGACATGCCCAATGCACCAGTCCTTGGCCACGGGATCCTGCACCAGGGCCACTGCAGGGCTCAGATCCCCCCAAGCAAACCCCAAGTTTGCACGAGGGAGCTGGGCTTGCTACGGGCCAGGGGATGGGACTGCTGGTGGCAGTCCCATGGCCACCAGGCTTCCTTCGTTTGGGATAAAAAAAGGGAAATCTAAAGCATTCTTAAAGACTTCCCCGCGTTTTAATTCCTCTCTATTTAAAGGCACGTGAAAGCCTAAGAGTTCCAGCCCCGCTGCCTGCGCCTGGATGCTCCACAAAGTTGTAATCCCCACTAGTGACATCACGGGCTGTTGCCATGGGGATGTCACAAACTCATTGCTATGGGGATGTCACAAACTCAGCGCTGTGGCTTCACCATGGCGGGGATGGGCAGCAAGGGAGGCAGCGCTTCCCAACCACCAGTGTCTCCGGTAATTAGCAAACTGGCACGGAAAACAAGGATGAAACACAAGATAGGAACATAAAACCATTTTGTAAGTATGATCTATTGGAAGTATTCCCTCATGAGAAAGTGCCTCCTTAATGGATCCTGCACTCTTAAGTAAACCACGAAAGGCAGAGAATAAAATAGAAATTATAGTGATTTGTTTTATTGGGCATTTCATTGAGTAATTAAGAGGATAATTAGGAGAAGGAACATTAAAAGGCGTTACGCTCAGCCCTTGTCTTGCTCCAGGGGAGCAAGCCACTGAATGTGCAGCATCATCCCATGTTTCCCCATGCTAACACAGGGTTCCCTGGGGTGAAGGAGGCATGCATGGACGTGCCGCAGCACAATGGGTCACACATAGGACGGGAAGGGATGAAAAAGCATCTCCCCCGTGGCCTGGCAGGACGCTGGAGCTCTCCCAGGAAATGCAGAGTGGGAATGGCAGGTTGCAGGGAGCAAACCCCATCTTCACAGCATCTCTTGGCATGTGGTGTCAGGCTTTGACGCTTGTTCATCATGTGTTTCAGTGCACGGGAGGCTAAAGGGGGAAATGTAAACCAGCCCTGGCTGCAGAGGAGCTCTGGGGAGAGCTCACCATGGTGAAACGTGCTGATGAAGCACCACGGCCGAGGTAGAAGTGGCAGAAAGCTCAGCACGATGGTTACCCTGCATCAGGAGAGCCACTCTGTCACCCACCCCCCTTCTAACACCTACCCCCCATTTTGCCTCCTCATCTCTTTCTGTGCAAAATACATATAAAGGCACTTGTATAACTAATCCAGATCCAGACAGGACCCAACATGACTCCCAGAGCCCTCAGCAGTCACAACTCAATCTAAGCTGCTTCTCTGAGATACCCAGCATCTCCCATAGGCAAGGAAACCTCACTGCTGGCCGACACATCCATGAAACAAAGACCCACTCAAGCAACGAAAGCTGCAGCTCCTTTCCGACCACCAGCACATCTCACTCCACCCCATTTACCCACCAGCATGGCCACGCTCCAGCACAGATGTCAGGATATCAGGTCCCACCACTGCAGCCCACACAACACGCTGGGGACCTCAATGCTCGCACACTGCCATCTCCTAAGAGGCCCCAGGTGAAAGCCAGACCCAGTGAGAGCAATCTGTCCACTGCAAGCCCCAAATGGTTGCTGCAGAGAGGAAACACAAGCACGACAATGGCAAAATGCGAACTGGAGTGATGGACACCATGAAAAGAAAAGGCTTTATTGAAAGCAGTCCCGTTGGACTTGCTTTTGTAAACACTGACATGACAGATTAGCTAATTCACGTTATGGCCACAAACCACTCACCCAGGGGACAAAATAAGCAACCAACCAACCCACATCAATGAGAAACCCCAACGTGCAGCATGGCAGTGCTGACCAGTTGCCAAGAATTAAGTAGTTCTTAGGTCCTTGCTTGCTCCAGGACCACATATTTAGGAAAGCACATCATCTTACACGCAGGAAAAGGCTGGCTTGTTTTAAACTGGCCTCTGTGGATGGAAAACCTTATTTTCTCCCTAGGGTAATGGATGTGATGGCTATAATCCAGTTGCCATGGTGGGCCACTGTTTCAGGGACAGTGGCTTGTCAGCGTTGAGCCCAAAGTGTCTGGCAACTACCAGAAAATCCATGTTCAGAAAGTCAGCAGCCTTTCCTTTCCCTGTCCTGGGAACTACTGCTCTCCTCCATCCCCCCCTGCCCAGCGGGAGCAACCCCCACCCCCTTCAAAGCAAAGCAAAACTGGCTTTTCGGCTCGTTGCTGGCCCTTACAGGCACAAGAGCAGCTTGTTGTGAGACTCAAGTGCTCTGCACAGCCCTAAAACAAGGCTCCTGTTTGAAGTGCATGGATTGAGGCTGGATTAAGAAAGCCCAGGAGGAGTGTCTAGCTCTGCTCCTACACTAAAAAGGCTGCTCAGCAGCAGCAGCCAATACAGCTTCATCCTGCTCAGCCCTTCATGCAATCCCTAAGAAACCAGTAGAGTGAAGGGGAAGCAGCGATTTCACAAGCGATGTTGGACTTGACCCGGGGAGTGGGTAATTGCAGAGCATGTGCTCTGCTTCCCAGTGCCGCTGCAGGGAGGAGAGCAGAGCAGAGCTGCCTCACTGCCGGAGCACCCAGCACTGCCCTAACCCTGCTGTCATCGAGAGGAGCTGGACAATTAACTTCCACAGGAGCAGATTAAGACCAACACCAGGACAAAACACCACTGTTAACCACCTCTGCCCAGTCAGTCAGAGCAGATAGAGCCTGCGGAGCCCAGAGCTGCCTGGGTGCAGGTCCCAGGCAGACAACTTATCTGTGCCTTGAGACAAGTTTAGAGAATCACTTCTGAATTTCCTGCTTGCAGACACCTTATTTACCCCCTCTAGTCAATGCAACAAGCAGGTTTAGTGCAACGCAAATGGGGATCAGAGGATAAAACATAATACCAGCCCATACCTGAAGGTGCATCCTTCCTTTCTCACCAAGCAGTGGGGAGGACGTTGCTGTCTCTCGGTAATTTTCCAACATCCTGTGTTGCAGGTAGATTTATGCACTGATCAGAGTTGGAGCTGTTAATAAAAAAGTGCAAAGAAAAGGGATTTTACTGTGAAGTGTAAGGCTGCTTTTCTTCCAGCTTTGCATTATCATGACTTTCTCTTTTTTAATCTTTTCTTTCTGTGATTGACCATGTTTGGGGTTCAAAGCTTTAAAAATAAACCGTGGATCTTCTTTCATCTACTATGCATGAGAGAGTCAGAATCATTACGTGGCTTAAATGGATATTTTGGGAGGGACCCCAGACCAAGCAGTTCCTACTTGAACTGGGAGCCAGAGGGATGAAGCTAATTTGCAAATAATGTTACATGCTGGTTTTACTTGAACTCAAGGGAAAAGGCTGCAGTGGCTACTTGTCATTCTTTGTGAGAAATTGAAAAAAATGGAAATCAAGTTCACTAGTAAAAAAAATACATCTATATTTAAAAAAAAAAAAAAAATCTGCAGCAAACCAATTTCTCCTGCACCAGGGGAATGTCCCAGGACTGCAATGAAGCCGTGCCTCAGCATGTACCACTGCTGCTGCCTGGGCACTGGGGACAAACAGCCTGGCTGTCCTTTTCCCAAGAGCAGATTTTTAACTCCGAGAGCTGTGAGCATTTCTCCAGCTCAACTTGAGCCATTTCTTCCTTACACAGTTCAAAAGACAACTTTCCCCTTTAGCATCGCAAATGCCTTCCCCCGGGAGGGGGCAGCTCCGATATCTGCAGCGCTGCATCTTTACAGTGAATTACCTATCGATGACTTTGTGGCTAATATATACAATGAGAAGCAGAGGAGCTAATATAATGTAATTTTCCATGTTTACTGCATTATTACAGTGGTTGAATCTGCTGATTGGTTCCTATTTTTCTTGCCATCTCTTCCTGAGCATCCTTTTCATTTTTGCCCTGCTTATCTGCATACAGAGTCATTTATCCGTACAGCTGGTGTAACAGCAAGCAGGGCCAAAGCTATCATTCCTCCTCCCTTTCAAATTTAATCTTGCAGACCTCAATCTTTGTGATACCGCTATTATTTTGTCCATATCTGATCTAACAGGAACCAGCCATTATTTTTGCCTTAAAAAAAAAGAAAAATGGAGAAAACTAATCCAAGCAAAAGATAATGATGGCTGTGGCACTAATGATCCCTGGCGTACCTCCTTGCAATGAATCCGGTGCTAAAACAGAGACTGTTTGTTTCCCTTCCCTCTACATAACTGCAAGACTGACCCCTCATGCACAGGCAGCTCCCCACCAATAAACAACATTGCCCTGATCTCCCGGGGGATTCATTTCACTGCCAACTATCTCAGCAGTCCTCCTTATTGTCTTAACTTATTTACCCAAATAGTGGAAAAACAACTCAAGTGGAGCCGGATGCTCTCCAACAACACGACTGCAACCGGTTTCTTCAGTGTTGTTTCCCTCCAAGCTAGGAAAGCCTCTTTCCCCCGTGGTTATTAATTGAAAAGGGAGGGGGGAGATTTCCTGCAATACGAACAGAAAGTGCTCTTCATTACTGTTCCTTGAAGATCACGGCAAGACATTTTGCCCCCCAGCTTCCTTAATGCTCCCCACCTCCCAGCTCTGAGCAGAATATCGCACCGGCTAGAGACCATAACTGAAGCATCAAGCCAAGCCGTTCTGCATGTGCCAACCACATCAGCCAGCAGGGATTTACTTGGGAGAGATGAGGAGACAAATTGAGGAATCCCTCTCCTCCCTTCTCCTGCACCCTGAATAACCAGAGGTTTTTCAAGCAGTGAATGCACCTGCCCAGCCTCCTCACTGCACGTCCACAGTCTGCACCGTCACTCTGTGGTTTCCATCTACGTCGTGCTCTTCACCTCTGCCTGCAGCCCAGAGACCTTCACATGCCCTCTCCTTCCCCCAGGAATATTATAAATAAATCACGGGGCCACATCCAGCTCTTGGTCAGTGATGCAGGCGGGGACTTGGAGATGCTTCAAAGGCAGACAGCACTGGCAGGGCACAGGATCTCGCCTGTGTAAATCCCTGCACCAGGATTTACACAGGTGAGACTTGTGGAAATCAAACTGAGCCCTTCCCCACATCCCCTGCCGAACAGATCTGATTTGGGGAATGCCTTGCTCACATCGACATGGAGCTCCCAGCTGCCCAAGCTGTAGCACTGCAGGAACCTGAGCATTTCTTGGTCTGGATACAACATAGCATGTACTCTATTTATTATTAATGAAAGATTAAACGTTATAAAGAGCATTATTAAATTTAAAGCTAATAATCATCAGCTGTCCCTCACTTCACCCTGCAAGCCTGAGAGCTATAATGAAAGAGCAAATTCCAGTTCAGAGCATCTTTAACAGAGGCTGCCGTGATCCAGAGCCCAGCTCCGCAGCTCAGAGCCACAGGCATTTTCTACAACGAGTGAGGAACCTCAAAGATCTTCTAATGTGAACGGCCATAAAAAGCCAGAAATGGCAGAAAAATAACTCTCCGTTACCCTTGCCTTTGGAAAGGACTCGCACCAACCTCCCAGCTCTGCAACACCAAGTTGTCTCCTTGCGTCCCAGCCTGCACCCATATCAGCACCCCAAGAGCTCAGCCCATATCATCACCCCAAAAGCTCAGGTTTGCAAGTCACCTGTGTCACAGCAGTCATTAGATGGTGATAACCCACTTTAGCACCAAGGAAAAGTCCACATTTCCAGAAGTGTTCCTTGCTCTCTTCCTCCTTGGGAAAATGCAGCTCTTTACAGTCTCACGGGAGCACGAGCCAAGCAGAAGTCACAACGGCCCCTTCACAAGGGAGATCTCATGGGACAAGTCTGTCCCTGTGACCAGGTAATACTCATCTCGCCTCCCAGAAGCAGCATCTGCTCCCATCAGAGGCGCTCCATCAGCACCAGGGGGGACCAGCAGCAGGGCCATTTCTGCCCTGAATCCTCCAGCATCTCAGCAGGACAAGCGGAGCAGGCAGCCACCAGCCCCAGCAGAAAATCAGCGGGTCAGAAGGGCACATGTGCAAGCGCAAAGCACCCTTTGCAAGCCAGCAGTAATATTTGCCTGCTGGCTCTGGCACATCAACATTGGTGGTGAATCACATCTCCTTTGTGTTTCACTTGGGGGAACAGGGAGAAAGCGGTATTTTACAGAGGAGAGTCACAAAGAGCCCTTCCTTGGAAAACAGGCTATTTTTGGTACTATAATCCCTTTCCTGTGGAAAAGAAAGGGCGGCCCAAGAGACTGAGGGAGCTGCTGAAACCCAGAGAGGAATCTGGCATCAGAGCCTGGACCACAATTCTGATATCTGGGACCAACAACCAGGACCAAGACCCGTGTTTAAAGACTATACCAGCCTCAGGACCGAGACCTGTGCTTCAGCACCCGCCTGCCCACCGGTACTGCTGTGAGCCACACCAGTACGAGATGCTGCAGAGCAAGAAGGCGACAAGGAGCACTTTCTTTGCTTCCCCAGATCTTTCCTGAGCACGCAAAGACCTGGATCTTCACCTGAAGGCTAATTCTCACCCTCCTTCAGCCCAGTTTTTTGCAGTTTTTCTACAATCCAGAATACATTTGAGCAATCAGCACAATGTTTAGTGGGAAAATCGTATGCTACATTTCCACTTGGCACAATTTTGAAATGGTTAAGCTGTTAAGCCCTGAAAGGGAAGTTTGAAGAATACAGTGAAAAAAAAGAAGCCAAAAACAAAAATAAACCAACAGTGGCAAAATTAGAGCATGACATAAAGGAACCGTTTGGATGGATCCCTTCTCCCAGAGAAACAGTGCATGCTGGCTGCCGCTTCCCCATGTCAGGATCTCCGCAGTTGTGTACCGCTTGGACTTTCATTACAACAGCAGGGAAAATAACAAATTGAAAGCCAACACTAGCACTAGCACACAAGAGAGGGAGAAAGTTTTCCTAAGCTGGGATCAAACCTCTTACAAGCTTGTCTAAACTACAGCCACATTGCCCCCGAAGCCTCCTTTGCCCATCTCGCTCTCCCCCAGCAAGGGGGATGCTACCAGGGCAGGAAGGTGTTGCTTGACACATACGCAAGTGCTTGCGTAAGGACTGGCAACGGTCCAGGGTGGGGAGAGGCCATGGCAGGCACCATAGAAATGCTTGTGCATCCACATTTCCCAGATAAACCCTTCCAAAGAGAAGCAAATCCTGCCTCAGTCTGCAGCTCAGCTTCACGCAACACAACCCCAGTGATGCTGGTCCCTCTAAGGACAGTCAGGCACTGCCCAGGGCATTCAGCAGGACAGAGAGGACTCCCCACCTTCACTCCAACCAACTTGCTTTGCACAATGCAGTGACAGCTGTGCAGCCCCTACGTCCCCTGTGTCACTCAACGATCTCTCTTGAATTATGTATTGCTTTGCCGCTGTGCGCGCTGACTTGGTGACTTACTTACACAGCCAGTTACTGGGCTGAAGGACACCGCTCCAATGACAACCATTTTACATTGATTTTTGTCATAAAACGTGATGCAATGCTGGATCAAAAGACCTCCCAGAATCCATACATGTGACAACATCCCACTACAACTGTGACACAAAGCATTAAGGTAATGACAGTGCCAATGGCATTCCTACCTGCTACTTTTAGGTCCACCCAACCCAGTGCAGCTGAGCAAAACAAGGGCTCTCTTCCTCCCACTCCAGCCTTCCCTGCGTGGCTGTAGAGTGTTTGCTAGTCAAAGAGTTCTTGCAACAGGGTGCTCTCTCCTGGGAGGGCTTGGATCAGAGATATCCAGGTTAGGTCACCCACCCAGGTAACAGTGGGAAAAACCTTGTCCCCCAGCATACTCACATCTGTGCACATCTCTGCAGAGGTCAAACACACTCCTGATCAGGGCATCTCCTGTCCAGTTCCGTACATTAACCCAGCTTCAGCTGGCCGTGATAAAGGAGATGAATAAACAGCCAGAGACAGCCTTTCCTCCATCCCCTAAAACTTCTCCAGCTCAGGCCCTCCCCTGTCTTTCTGAAGTGCCAGAAGATCTTGCGTTGGATCCACATAGTCACGGGATGAAACCCATGACCAGTAACCCAAATACCTCTGCTCCCCCAGGGAGGCAGGGACCCAAGCACCCAACCCATCATCTACATCCATCCTGGGAGGGATTTTAAGAGTCGCCTAGACAAAGTCAACACCAGCCTGATACACCACTGGCAAAAGTCCTGCTTCAAGGAGAAAACTGTACTGTGGACTTCCATAGCTCCCTTGTGCCAGCATTTCTGAGTCCCACCTTGTGATCTCCCCTCCTGGATTCACCCTCCTCCACAATCTGGAAATTGCAATTCCTCTGAAAAGCTCTCTGTGGCTACAAAGTGGAGAATCTCATATCTGAAGCATTGACAAAACCCTGGGATTTAATTTTTATTGCAAAACCAAAGCCGCCCCCCTCCCCCCCTACACATGGCCCTTCCCTAATGACAAAGAGCATCTCCGCAGCTGCAGATTGCTCCTGAATGGCAGCACAGTTACAAACAGGTTGCAAGATGAGGTAGAGCACACGGTGACCTGCAGAGGACTTGGGCTAAGAAAACGGCATGATAAATAATTACTTTATTGCAAGTCAAGGGGCAGCATTTCCACAATGAGGAGAATTTTACTCTGTGCTGGTTTTTATATCGCAAATTGCTTCCACAGTGCTGTCTCAAGGAGCCCTTGCTCCTCATCACTCTGGGATGAGGACATTCAGGCACCCCCAGCCTCTGTTGAGGAGCCCAGCTGGCAGGATACAGCTCAGCAGCCTCATCCCAGGGCACTATTTCTACTTCAGGCAGGGGGGATAATTCTTCTGGATAATGTGGGTAACAGCACGGTCCTGCTCATGGTCAGGGATGGACCCAGCCTCCACTGACCGCTAGTGTGCACTCCAAATTCCCTTTTGTTATTTCAGCTTTCCTCCATCCCATTTCCAAGTGAGCTAGTGGGGTTCATGGGTGGCTGGAGCTGGATCTTTAGATGTCGTACAGCTCACAGAATAATACCTAAACAAGCACACACCTCCTCCTTCCTTCACCCGAAGTGCCATGTTATCAAGTGCTGAGTCTCTTTAAAGAAATCACTGTGCAAGTGTCGCTACTGCAGCACAGCAAAATAAATGAACACAGGGTGAAAATAAATCAGTATCTATGAAGGAGGTCTCCTGCCCATGGGCACTTCAGGGAGAGTATGGATATTTTTCCACATTGGCAGCCTGATGACTCTCGGTGCAATACATGACTTCATGACAAAAGATGCCGAGAAGGTGCCGGAGGAAGAAGGGAAACTGTTTTTCCCTTCCTTTTGATTTACACATGCTTCTGCTGGCACTGGCTCCTGGACATGTATTTCTCCATGCTCAGCGACTGCTGAGCATAATACGGAAGCACAGGCCCAGGAATTCACTGTCTGCGGGCTCTACTGTAGATCAGCAGCGTGATGACAAAAAGGCTTATTAGCATTGCCATCATTTGGTATTTGCAGCGGGATGCCAAGAGCACAGAACGGCCACGGTAAAAAGCATCCAATTTAACCTTCACACCACGCACCTTCCTGAATGCACTACCCATCACAGGCCTGGCGTCAAACCCTCGCCACCAGCCCTCCATGCCAACCCACGATGGAGGGGCAATTGCTCCGGGCACCTGAGAGGTGCTTTCATGTGGCCAGGGCAAGCTCATGGCACCCAGCACTGTGCCCAAGGTTGCTGTGACACTGCTCAAGCCACCATAGACAAAAGCAGCCCTTTGGCTGCTCTCAAACACATCAAGTGTTCAGCCCTCAGCTATGGAGCTGGGGAGCACCAGGAGAGGCTGGAAGACAAGGAGTTGTGTTACCATGCATTCACCATCAGGAATAAGAGCACACCACTCAACTCGTGTCCTCCCTCGGCTTCAAGGGCACCAACACATTGACATTCCCAGCTGATTCAGGGCTCTTATTTGCACTTCGACCCCAGCCATGGCCAGGAGCTCTGTGAAGGTGTTCCGAGCAAACCCAGGAGTTCCTCTCGGACTGGTGGCATTGGTTTTCATCTGTGCAATGCTTTGTGGATGCTCCTGGAGCAGAGCGTCGGAGAGCGATGGAGAGATTTTAGCTATTTATGAATTAGAAGAGTGGTTTACATATTTTAAACAGGAAGATAGAGGAGATTTTGCTCAGAATAAGGGCTTTTTTTTCCTTTAGTTTTTTTCTAAATTGCTTTCCTAATCATTAGTACTTCTTGCCACAATGAACAACCAGGCAATTCCATCATGTTACCTTGGACGTACGATGGCAGGCAGCTAATGCAATTGGTCATAAATCATGTCCCTTTCAATCTCCATTATATAGGAAGAGCAAATTTATTATGACGCATGTGTCATTACACACCAATGCTTTTCCATTATCATATAACTGGATACCCCCAAGGTTCATAATTTGCAGTATAATAGTAATTTTTAAAGAACCATTGGTAATCAATAGCCCTCAGCATCCCTGTCAGGATCATTTGCAAAACAAATAACAACACTGATCTCGAACAACTTTACAGGAGGGATATTTAATCCCCACGAACTGCATTATATGATGGATAAGCGAGGAATCCTAGACTATGTATCATGTATTTTCCTTGGATTAAATATCGCTTCAATCAATGTTGCTACCAGCTGTACAATGCTGCCTGTGTTTTCACTAAGTAATACTGAAGTATTGTCTTACAAATAGACATCAGCTACGTGCCGGGCACCAGACCCACGTGGCAGATCCATGGGGCGCGAGGAGGGGGACAAGGCGGAGGGCAGAGCAGCGAGTTAGCCAGCGGGATGCTGCGTGGGGAGCACACGGCAGCAGGCGAAGCTGGGGGCACAGAGGGCTGCCAGGGACCCCACGAACAGGGCACTGCTGCGCTGAGGGGCTGTAGCAGGCGTTTACCGCAGCCACCATGGTGGCCCATGGGTGGGCGAGCACGGGCGGCGCTCAGCCCCATGCTGGTGGGGCCCGAGCCCCTGCGGGCTGAGCACGGCAGAGGTGATGCTCTCTCCTGGGCTGGGTTTGCTCGGCAGAGCTCACCGAGGCAGGGCCCTGCCCTCGTTACCAGAACACCCAGCGCAGCCTCCACGACAAAATCAGATCACCAGCAGAAGGAGGTGCTGTTTCAGCCCCTTGTCAATACAGAGCTTGGGTTTAACCGAGTTACTACCTATAACTCTACAAAAGTGCTAGGTAGTATCATTTAATAAGAGGTTCAGCCGTCTGCCTCATTAGCTAACAGACAGACCTTAAAGACAACAAACAGAAGCTCGATTTACTTATTGCTTCTCCTTTTCCTTCAGCACGCACTGCCCGAGGCTGTAATTGGAAAGGCAACTTTGTCCCGACCATCCCTGCCCTGGCTGCGGTCAGCCTGTCTCAAGTCCATCCACATCCCAAGCTGTGACAACCTTTAATGGAGCTTTTACATACCAAAACTGAGACAGAAGCAGCTGACCCAGCAGCACCCCGTGCAACCAGCGCATGGAGAGGCACTGATGGGGACAGCACCGACCCCAGGGGCTGGCACATCCCCACACGCACCGGGCTGTGCCGCAGCCCACAAGACAAGGCAGCCAGCAGCCAGCCCAGGGCTCCCTAACGAACACCTCGGAAGTCAAATTAACAACAGGCATGATGTCTGTGCTTCAGCAACCTCGCTATCGGGGAGCCCGAGTTACCTGTTGCATGGCTGAGAGCCGGCCAGCACCTGCATCTTTCTTTATAGATGGCTTTCCAAGGCATGAAATCCACATTTAAATTTTCTACGCAAGTTTCTGCCTCTTCGGAGCTCTCCGGCAGAACCGTATCTCACCACTTGCAGCTGGAGGCACCTTTAGCAAAATCTTCAGCTCCCAGTGATGTGGAAAAATTCATGCATTTCTCTCCTTGTGTAAGCATGGATCTGGCATTTGCAGCACTTCCCAGCGATAAGCCTCAAATCGCTCATCGCTAGAAACCCCGTACTTTGGTAAGGACGGACAGAGTCAGGATGAAAAAAAAAAGCCAACATGCACCCTTGGACCCTAGCTAAACATTTTAGCTGCTGGAGATTACAGAATCCTATTTAGCGATATCTGAGAGCATTTTCCACAGAGGAAACATCTTCAACCTGGTTACAGGAAGCCAGGAAAATTAAATATTTTGGGAGGAAGAAGAAACCCCACAGAGTTTTGCTTCCTTTGGTTCATTTTTAGAGACAAACATGTTTTAGAAATGGGATTAGTTGGGGCATCCTGGCACCCCTTCCTGCTCAGTGGCACCTCAACTGGGCTGCACACTCCTGCAAGCTCCTGGGCTGCCCCAAGGAAAATGCCATTAAAGAAAATACGGCTATTTTTAAAGCTAAAAGGACAAATTCTCCTCCCAGTTACACCAGTGACCTCGTGACTCTCCACAAGGCTGGGCAGGCACAGGTCTCATTTGGGGTTATTTTGAGCATCCTCCAGGGTCACCAGGCACCCAGCAGGCAAAAAGTGCAGAGAAGCAGGATGAGACCCTCCCCCCTAGACAGTCAGACCCAACCTGTTAAGACACCAATATTTTTCACCAACTAGAGGGTGAAATGAATCCCCTGTTAAAATAAAACACTTTAATCAAAACCCTCCAGCCAGCCTGGGTCTGGAGGGGGCACAGCAACTTCCCCCGCTACAAGCACGGGCCTGAGCAGGGGTGGCACCCCTCCTGCCATGTCTGCTCAAGCATTACAACTCATATGCACGCAGTACAAGCTCGTTCAGGGCTCTTCCACAGATGAAATATTTAAATATTTTATACATTGCTATCCCTGTTAGTTTAAATAAGATGGAATTGCTATAAACTGACTTGCTCTCCCCAGCACTGGGGTGTTTTTTTTTTCAACCTTCTACCTGCAGTTTCATCAGGCTGTCATCCAGCACGAGCTTAGAGCTTCATGAGTACAATCCATGCTGGTAAATAGATGGAGACCTCTAGGAAAGCTCAGATGCTGCACAGTGATGAGGAAGCACCTTTTGCTCTCCTGAGCAAGCATTGGGGCTGCAGCGTGACTGAAGGATATCACAGATCAAAAAGGATGCAGAGCCCGGACTTTCCCCAGCTGCATTTGCCTGGCTGGGATGAGCACCAACTGCCCTGCCACACGACCCAACCTGCCTGCATCACCCGCTTTGGGAGCTGCTGCTCTCACCCCCAAGGCAGCAGCTGCATTTTAGCTGCTGTTAACACCAGTAAAAGCAAGACCCAGGGCACGTTCTGGAAGATAAGACATGACCAACATGTAATTCTCTGCCAATATGCTCAGGCACAACACAAAACCTCCCAGAGCATCAGGCTGGGAGGAACTTCCCAGTTCATGTGGTCCAGGGGAGATCCTACTGCAACACTCAGGCTTTCACCCCACTGCCATGCCCAGCTCCCGAATGTCCCAAGAGGCTGCACACAGGCACCGGCTTCATTAGCAAACTCAATGGACAATGAATGATCAAAGCAACCAGCAATTCTACCCAAATTCACCCTCATGTTCTCACCCTGGAGACCAGGAAACCCAACGCTGCTGCCCATGGTGCAAAGGGAGAGAGGACACATCCGTGGGCAGGGAGGGAAGGTCTCTCCCTTGGACTGCAGAAGCCTAAAGATGGAAAACGCTTACAGCTGCGTATGCATCCATATGCATAAGAGAACAGGCCCTGATCCAGCACACGCTTACGTCAATCTGCCGTCACCAAGATTTAGGAGAACATTTAAAATTAAGCAAAAATTTCCTTGCGCTGCAAAACTAAGGACAAAGAAAGGAAATAAGTCTCATGGTGGAAGCAGAAGCAGGTGTCACAGCACTTGGTCCCAGCACAGGCTCCAGCACCAACAACCCAGGTAACCCTGGGCATGTCACTTCACCTCTGAGTTTTACCCACTGAATGCTGCTGCCAGCTCTCCAGGCGTGACTCCCCTTACAGCTATAAGAGGCTCTCAGATGGTCACAAAAAACCTGATCACCTTTGAAGGCTGTTTCCCATCTGGTCCCCATGGCCAGCTCTTTACACGCTGTTTGCAGAAGAGCAGGTCACCTGTTACTCAGCAGCTCCAAGGAACCCCACAAGCCCTGGCTCCAAGGAGCTGCTTATAATCTAAACCACAGAGAAGAAAGTCAGGATTTGCAACAGTATTTCAGATGTTGCCTGCTGAAAATAAAGACAACAGCATTTCAAAATAAATGGGGAGAAGAGCAAGATCAGTAAGTGAAACACTTATTTCCCAACCCAGTCTAATTAAAATGCAGTATATTACTCTGTTCACCATCACAAGTAAGAGTTCCAGTGCAAAAGAGAGTGCATCATCCTAAGGGCTATACAACATTATGCTGGTTTATGGCTGGTTTGTTAGTAAGATAGGGACTGGAAAGGAGAGAAAAAAAAAAAAAATCAGAGCAGGAACTAGTAATTCTTCATTGAAAGAGGGCAGGCAAAGCCATGCAGAAAGTTCCAGGCCTTTACTTAAAGCCAATGTGGAATTAGAACTGAGTTCACAACTGGAAAGGATTTTCATAGAGAAGAGGACTCTTCTGCAAAAGTGAAGTGTGTGAAGCTCAAGATTAAAAAACAGACCCACAGAGTAAACATGACAAACTTCTCGGAACTTTGATGGGGTGGTGATGTTTGCTTTGCTTGTAAGCATTACGGTTGGACTTGATGATCTTAAGGGTCTTCTCCAGCCTAAATGATTCTATGATTTCTTGGGGAGCTTTAAGAATTGCATCCCACAGATT
Source organism: Ibycter americanus (assembly GCA_035590275.1). NCBI lineage: Eukaryota > Metazoa > Chordata > Aves > Falconiformes > Falconidae > Ibycter > Ibycter americanus. The sequence continues at coordinate 30,299,303 of JAVJGI010000050.1, forward strand.
TATTTCCCCTTCTTTCTTTAAACGTGAAGCAGTGACACAAACTCCACAGCCCAATTTCTGCACCTTTGTGAACTGGGACAGCTGTTGAAATATGTTGATTTATTGAAGTTTTCCATTTACTCCTCCACGGTAGATGTTCTCCAGAAGCAGTTGCATTACTCCTGTGCCTACGCTTCAGCATTTCCCTAGACAAGGTAAGTAGGAGCCAGACCAAGTGAGCAACATGGGTTGGGTGCAGCCGAGTGCCCATCCCCACCCATGCACCCACCCAGCCTTTCTGCACCCTGCGGTTTCAGTCCTACCTGCCTGCACAGCAGAGCTGGGCAGACGCGCAGCTCAGTCCCATTGCCACCTCAGCGCCCTGCTCTGCTGCGCACTTTGCAAAGCACAGTCTTTTCCTGACACCAGCCAGGTCCCTGCGGCTTCTAGGGACAGAGGCTCAAACCCAGCCAGCATAAAAGATCAATGGTGCCATAAAACACAAGAGGTAGGTTGAACTCCTGGATTTTAAACAGAAAGCCACTTCCAGCAGCTCTCCATCCCCTTGGGCCACACGCCAGACCTTGCAATTCACTGCTCAGCACCACCTTCCCAGGAGAAGGCAGTTGGAAGTAACATTACTGCAGTGCCTCCTTCCATCCCCAGGAGTTAATCGGCTCGGTGACACCAGCAGTCACATCTCTGGTCCTGCCAGCCCTGATGGATGCCCTGTCTGCCACGCTCACTACATCTGCGCGCAGCATTTGTACCTGCTGCACCCTGAGCAGGGGCAGAACCAGCACAAGGGTTACGGGGTTTGTTTCCAAGCCACATCTGGGGCAGGAGGTAAGCAGAAACAGGTATTTTTCAGATGTCCAATACCTCTTTTAAAAAAAAATTAATCATTGCCTTTGTTTGCATTGCTTTAACAACTTGACTCTTTTTGCAAGGAGAGCTCAGAAGGGTGGGTGGGAAATGCCCCTTCAGTGCTGCTCCACACACCACTACTTCTATTCAAACAGGGCTGGGCACAAACTTCTCAGCACAGTGATGAAAAGAAACTGCTTCAATTCCTCAACAGTCCCAGGATTTTTCCTTGTGATCAGACTGACCAGCTGCCCAGCCTGGAGAGGGAAGAGTTAATTAATAATGTCACAAGATAAGCACTTGGGCCATGCAATTACCATCTCTGGCTAGAATACCTTGGTGAACCGCCAGCATTAACGGGTCTAGCACTGAGCTGAAGTGAAGACATTTATCCCTTGACAATGCTCTATTGCAACAACTTTATTTTGATGATACCAGATGATTAACGCTTACAGTCGCTGTCATTTCCTTTGATAGATTTTGGGGCTGTGGAGTGACATTTGCTCAATGCATCGTTCTTGAAAAGCTGCACTCATCGTAGCGTAGAGGAGAGGGATGCTCCATGCCCCCAGCCATCAGCGACCAGGCTCTCTGCAAGCTGCAGGTGGCCAGGAGAGTTACTCTGCGGATGCTCACGGAAAGCCTTGCCTGGCAAAGGCTGCGGGGTGAGAGCAACCTGCCAACATTGTAAGAAATGGCAAGTTTGTCTTATCCAGTGGAAAGGGAAGAGATTGTTGGTTACAAACATCACACCGAGAGCCGTAGCAGGCTGTGCTGTTTTGCCACAAACACACTGGAAGATCAAATCCCGAGCTGAGACTCTCCAAGGCTGAGTTACAGCCGTACTGAGCTCTCACAACTGCTCTTGAAGCCAAAAAGCATCCAAAATCAGATCGATCAATCAGTGAAACAAGACATGGACAAATGCCTTAACCATAGCATTCACTAACAGACAAAAAAAAAAAAGAAAAAAAAGAAAAAAAAACCACACCACCTTGGAAACCTTAATTTTTAACCTCTGTGCCTCCAGGTTCCCCCCACCTGTAACATGAGGACAAGAATCATCTACCTCAGCTGGCTGCTGCAAGGTTTTCCTAATCAATCAGCTCATTAATTCATCCAGAGCATTAGATAGACAGCAGATGGATGGCTTTACACAATAGTCTTTGCTACGGTGAAATATTTCTACTGAATTCTCTGCCCGCAGCTGCCTGCCCACTCCCCTCTCCACGGCACGGAGCGGTCCGGGCTCACGTACAGACACCCACCAGGGTCTGGAGCAGCGGGGTCTCCCCTAGACCCCAACAGCACCCGCGGCCATGTGGGATTCCCTGGCTGGAGACACAGATCTTACAGATTTGATTTTCATCTCGTCATATTTAAAAGCTGTCTCAGGAGCGTAATGATTTTAAATTCACTCACCGCCACAGTCAATCAATGGAGCAGCGGCGGCTGCTAGTGCCTCGCTAGCGGGCGGTGATGAATGGGGCTTTCGAGGCGGCATCTCTCGCCTCTGAGCGAGAGGAGAGCGTGGGCAGAGGGTGGGGAAGAGAAGCAAAGCCAGAAAAGGGAATCAAAAGGAAGAAACAGGGCAGGGGGTAGGAAAGCCCAACCTGCTCGCTGCAAACTTGGGACAGGCGTTCATCTGTTCCTGCAAGGCACGGCTTGGAGGGAGAAGCCTTGGCTTGCATTAGTCTCCCTGATCTGTTATCATCCTGTATCTTAAATAAACCAGCTAATACATTTATTATAAGTCAGCATTAACCCCAAACCTGGCTTGTGCAGAGGACCAGAGCCCCAGCTGCCAGCCTCCACCTCACACGTGTGCCCCTGACCCAGCTTTCCTTTCCAGCAGGAGCTGAAGAGCAAACACCCGAACGGCACTCTCAAGAGCATGTCTGCCCTCAGGACAAAGCTATCTAGGGCACAGCGCTGTCCCTCCACTCTTCCCATGCAGAAGCAGCTGGACACGAACCCCACTGGGTGACACACAGCACCCTGTGCCACCCCATCCCTGGGCAGCTTCAGGTGCCAGCAGCAGAGGAGCAGCCCTGTGTGCTCGCAGCCACCCCGGAGACCACGGAGGAACAGGGAGCACCTGTCCCTGCGATTACTGTGAGTTTCCAGGGAGGAAAAAATAAATGCACGCAAAAATCCCCCTGTTGGGTGAACCCAAGGGGCCTAATCCTGCTCCAGCATGCTGCTAATGGCCCTGCTCTACCGAGAAAGGATGCTGCTCAGCATTTGAAAGAAGCCACTTCACATCTGGGCTCTGTTTCTCTCTCTTTCTCCAATTATGGGGCCAGGTCAGTGCTGTGCAGTCTGTGAGCGTAAAAATATTCATAATATGGAAACCTGGTATTACCAAAGAAGCTGCAGTTCGTGGCGTGAGCATCGCAGCTGAGTGCTACAAGTCTCAAAGCAGAGAGGGGAAAGAGTCAAAAAATGAAACCCACCACACCAGCAAAATAAAAGTAAAAGGCAGTAAAAGTAAATTAATGATGTTGCTCCAATTTGAGCAAACACCAATTAAGAATGTGTAATTGAATTAAGGCATTATTTAGAAACCCCAGCAAATCCTGAGCTGGGTTATAAATACGTTATAGGGTTCCTTTGACATCACATATCTCTCATACCTTCCTACCCACAATTGATTTTAATGTCACCAGAATCTCCAGATTTATTTACATCTTCATCACTCACCATTGTTTTGCATTTACCCCATATATCTATGTCCTCTCCCCTTTGTTCCACACACCCAAGTGCTCCATACGGGGCAGTGATGACCGATTGATAAGTCAAAGCTGTGTAATTAGCTCAGCTCATCAACCACGTCCCCTCCCTATGCCCAGCAGCCACAGGTCTGGGTCTAATTTGTTTACAGCCTGGAAAAATATCAAATAACTCATTAGAAAACAAACCCATCTTCTAGAAATATATTGTTTTCTACAGCTCCAAGTGTTGGCTTGCTCCACGTTACACTGGGAAAGGCCCTGCACAAGCAGGATCTAAGCCTGGCCCAGAATAGGTCAAAAAACCCAGTACCATCACACCCTGCAAAGCAAGGAAAACAGCATCTCAAGGAAAAAAGAAAAAAAAAAAGAAGAAAACAAAAGAGAGCCAGCCCCTCTAAGGTTTCACAGCAAATGTTTGTACCTGTGAAAGGTCCTGAGATACTGCATTTGCAGCTGGGACAGTGCTTTGGGTATTTAGCAAGAGGCTTTACATACATTATTCTTCCCTCCTCCTGAGCCCTTCGCAGCGAGGCTTACAGTTCTTACCACACCTGCATTTCCAGGAAGAGATACAAATACACCAAAAGGGAAGAAAGAAATTGTTTAAAACCGCTAAAGACAGTTGTAAGGAAAACAGCATGAGAAAATAACACAGGCAAATCCAAGTTCACACACCTACATAGCTCTAGGAAAGTGAAAAAAGCAGCAGCGTTAAAGTGCCTTGTGCTGAGGTATGAGCATATACTGTAGCAAAATATACATGCTGTTTATAAAACCTACTGGAAGACTTCTCCCTAAAAGATGCCGTATAAAGTATAAAACTTTATTATCTCTGCCTGTCCATTTTACAAAGATATACACAAACAAGTTGCCAAATCTGCCTGCAGTTTAACTCCATTAAATCCAATGAATGAGTTTGGCCCACAAAAAACTCTGCACTTACTGTAATAAAGCTAAAAGCTGATAGCAGCTGATACAGTAAACCACATACATTTCCATAGACTTATTCCTGCTGATTTAAAAATATGAGCAAGCTACAGAGATTGCCCCTGTCCAGCTCCTAAACAAATGCTGAAATGGTGGAGGAAAAAAAAACCCTAAACCTGGGAGTTTTCCCCTCCAGTTCCCCCTAACCACAAAGGAGAGAGGGCTGGGGGGAAGCCGGTGGGGTTGCGTTCATTTGGCTTTTCCCACTGAGAGCCCTGACCACGTACGACGTGTGTTTGAACAAGACACCTGATGACTTAGTCCCCAAGTTGGGCAGGACCCGATCCAGCAGGAGCAGGGGTCACAGGTCTGGACCCCATCCTGGGACACCTGCTTCTCCCCCACTGGTCCGCAGAGGGGAGAACATGCCCAGGCTCCTGGGGCAGGGATGTGGGATGCTCTGCTCCCCAAGGCAGCTGGCCACAAGTCCATTTGCAGGGTGTTTTCCTCGCGATCAGTGGTTGTCCAGCCACTAGGTCATCTTGAACTATACCTTGAACCTTACATTGCATGGGGGACCATGCCGGGCGGTACAGAGCCTGGACCCAAATGATAGATAGTAAGCCTCTCCTGACTGACAGAGGATTTTCTGTTTGTTGAGGTTTTGGGGTTTTTTTAATGCACACAGCTTGCTTTCATGCTGCTGTCATAACCACACCGACTGACATCTCCACCACCCTGACCTCCTGCCATGCCCCTCCAACTCCCTTACCTGGGCTGATGTGCACCCTGCACCCTCAGTGCCACCTCCTCCAGACCCAGCTCCTTGTGGTGCATGGATGCTCCAGGTCCCCTTCACCTGGAGCTAACTCTCACCGCCTCTTAGATATTTATTATTATTTGCTTCTTTTACAGGGGCATCTCAGGGACCCAGATGACTCTTGTGCTAGGGGTTGTACATAACATTCACCACTCCAGCAGCCAAACTACAGCTCACATACCATTTCATGCTCTTCCTCCTTTTTCTCCACACCAAGCCCCTGCCACCCTGGCTGCCACCGCTCTCATGGGGGTGTAGCAGACACTGGACCAAGGCTCAGGACCTCCACTCCAGCCTCTCCACCCCACAGCCCTACTGCTTCCACAGCTCTGTCTCCTTCCTCACCCACAGTTTGGGGCCATGCATGGCTCCGTAGCTGTCCCACTGAGCCCATCCAGGTCCTCTCCTCCCCACCAGCCTCCTCTGGGCCCAGTTTGCTGCTGACCATCACACCGCTATCTCACCACACCCAGACACTCAGCCCCAGTGCTGTCCTGCCAGGCTCACTGAGACTCTCCCCAGACCCTGAGTTCATAACACCAAAAAAATCCAGCAACCATACCGGGTCATGCAAAACACTGCCCGAGGCTGTGCTCCCAGCTCATACCCCCTCACAACCCCTGCGGCAGCTTCCCCGCCCTCCATCCTTCACCTCAGAGCCTTACTGATGACTCCACCAGCTGCTTCCCCATAGCCCCATCACAAACAGCTCAGGAAGGCACCTAGAGCAAGCCCCCAGCCCACATCCTCCCCTCCTGAGGCTCCTCACTGCCCTGCAGCAGCTCCTTAAGTCCCTCTGCTCCACCCAGCTTCCCAGTGCCCTTTGCTGAGAAACCACATAATCCCAGGCTTTTGCTACACCTGGAGTTAACACCAATTCACAGCCGAGTGCCAATGCTGCGGGCATTGCTGTGCTGCTGTGGCTTTTCTTGGCGTGAAATCCCGGCCCTGGAGCAGCCGGCGGGGAAACTTCACCCAGACCCCCACAGCTGGGATGCGCCTGGCTGTTGTTTCCTGTATCCCTCTGGGACACAGGGCTTCACTGATGTAACCCGCTCGCTTGTCCCCAACACATGCATGGGGGAAAATAAGCATCAGGAAAAAATGCCCAAGGATGGGGCTGAGACCGTACAAACCAGTGGGAGAGCACTGGGCTCTCCAGGGCAGGGACCGTGCGTCCTGTCCCCGGCACAGCTTCTCCAACCTCAGCACTACATTCAGAGCCCGACTCAGAAACCTCCAAAGCACTGGCCACATCCTTCTGTTTGCATGCATTGTGCAATCCTATATTTAGCATATGATAGGAGAACTGAAATAAATAATACATAGCTCATAATAGTAAACCTTGCACCTCGAACAAGCCAAAAGCCTGACCTTTCATAGTTAAGCCGTCCTGGTGAGAGGTTAGATCTTGTGTTTTCTGATCATCAAACAGGAAAGCATTAGCCAGACAGGGAGAACAAGCTCTTATCTAGACCTGATTTCTTTCCCCTCCAGGGGATCCTGTAGGATATTTCAGTTCTCTCTCACTCGCTGTATGACTCTTCCCTCCCCCAGTTGCTTGAAATCAGCCAAATTCACAATCTAATCTGGCCGGGAGTCAAAGGGGAGAAAAATCAAGTCCTAATGCAGTGACTACTTTGAATGGGGAATTGAAGCCAATCAGAAAGGCATTATTGATCCCTGCTCGGAGCACCTCGGTCAGGGAGAGGAAAGCTGCGGGCAGCCGCAGAGCTGCCCACCGCAGCCAGCCAGGGCTGCCCTGCCAGGCCTGCAGCTCTCCCAGCGCTCGCCCGGGCCGGCAGCCGGCCCCGTCCCGCAGAATTCCCTGCCCATGCACGCAGGCAGGGACACCAACACGCCACCCCTGTGCCGGCACCGGCAAGCACCCACGGGGTCCGCTAGCCCAGGGCGTGCACGTGCGTGCAAGAGCGTGACCCGTGTGCTACCTACCGCGGCACGTCTGTGTGCAAACACTTCCAGCGTGCATGGCTTTGGAGTGGACCCATCTGCGAGAGCAAGGCTGCTACATGGACGCTGTGCGGGCACGCGTGTGTGCACAGCAAGGGCTACACGTATTTAAGCAGCGCTAGTGCGGGGCAGCTCTGTGCGAGAGCCAAAGCGCAGGCTGCAGGGCTGGGAAAGGGGTGTGCATGTGTGTGCATGTGTGTGCCTGTGCCCCCCCAGCTGCCCCTAACCCGCAAGCAGGGTCCCCGCAGCGGGCAGGGGAAGGCAGCGGGGTGGCTCACCCCAGGCAGCGGGGCAGGTGCGGCAGAGGACGGGGAGCAGCGGCCGGGGCTGGGCTCGGCTCTGGGCATCCCTGGGTGACATCCCGATGCTCTGGCCCGCGATAGCGCTGGGTACACGCTCCTCTGCCTTACGTAACCGCGGCAGGGACGTGGCGGCGAAGGGGGGACAGAGATGCGGGGGCTGCCCACCGCCCCCCTCCCAAAGCAAAGGGGGTCGGGGGCGAAGTTGGGTGCCCCCGGTGGGGTAAATCCGGGCGCCAGGCCGAGGCGGG
>JAVJGI010000050.1:30311361-30335973 GCA_035590275.1 Ibycter americanus
GCTCGGCTCGGCACGGCCCGGTTCGGTTGAGCCTGGCTCGCCCGGGCTTGGTGCGACCCGGCTGGGTCCGGCCACGCTGGCACGGCACGGAGCGATAAGCCGCTTGGCCGGGAGAGCCGGGCTGGCACCGAGGGAGCGGGGGGGCGGGTGTGCATGTGTGTGCGACACTGCGTGACACTGTGCATGTGTGTGCGACACTGCATGACACTGTGCGTGTGTGTGACACTGCACATGTGTGTGACACTGTGTGACACTGCATGTGTGCGACACTGTGCATGTGTGCAACTGTGCATGTGAAGCACTGTGTGACACTGTGACACCCTGTGTGCGTGTGTGACACTGTGACACCCTGTGTGTGTGACACCCTGTGTGTGACACTGTGACACCCTGTGTGTGTGTGTGTGTGACACTGACATCGTCTGTGTGTGTGACAGTGACACTCTGTGTGACACCTTGTGAGAGCAGGGGGGCGTGTTGGTGTCTGTGGAGGTGTGAGTGTGCTTGTCAGGGATATCTGTGTGTCCGTGTGACACTGCGCTGTGTGTGTGGTGACACCCTGGGGGGGTGTCGGGGTGTGTGTCTGTATGTGGGGGTGTGACAGGCCACGGGGGAGCGCAGGAGCCTGGGTGTGCCTGTATTTACGCACATGTGTCTCTCTGAGCCCATATGAACGTCTCTGTGTGTCCCCATGTGTGCATGACAGCCCCCCCCCCGCCCCTGAACCTGAACCTCTGTGGGTCAGACTGGGCCCAGCTGGGCAGCGCCAGGTGGCACTGGGAACATGGGGGCTGGGGCAAGCCGACCGGGAGAGCCGGGACAGCGACGGGGCTGGGCCAGGACCCCCACCCACAGCCCCCCGAGATCCGCAGCCCCTGTGCTCTGCCCTCACCAGGCATCCTCCTGCCCCAGACCACCCCTCACCTGCCCCAGAGACTGCCATCCCACCTCCCCATTTTTGTTGAATTTTTTTTTTTCATGCTGTTTTAGCAACACCACACACCACTTCAGAGTGATTAAAGGGTGGCTGGCACTGAGCCGGCCCTCAGACTAAAAGTGCTCTCCTACCTCTCCAGGCACTGTCATCCGAGGTAAGGACTGGCCAGTGCGTTTCATGGGATGGCCCAAGGTGTCTCAAGCTGCCCCCAAAACCATCTGCGAGTCCCTTGTACACTCTGCAAGGAGATGGCAGGGGAGACAGAGAAGGTGGGGTGCAGGACAGAAATTTCACTCTTTTCAGTTTAATAGCAACACCACCACCACCACCACAGCCAAAAAACCTGAAGCGTGGCGTAACAGAGCTGGGAGCCAGCCTGGGAACAGGCAAGCCGTGGCCCCTCTCCAAACGGCAGCTGGGAACCTGGCGCGGTGCTTGGCTGCGTTAGACGCAAAGCTCCAGGGAAGTGCCGGTGGGGATGCAGGAGGCACCCCTGCGTGATGGAGAGGGCAGGGCAAGGGCAAGGGCTCCATAGCCCCGGTCTGGCCCCCGAACACCGCTGGGGCGGCTGTAGGTCTTGATCTCTGCACAAGCTGGTTACTCTGGGATTCTTCCGTTCCTCTTCCCCTTTCTCACCACCACCTGGGCTCATGTCCTTGAAGCATGGAAGACCCCTCCCTCCCTGGAGCAGGGATATCCCATTTCTCCCGTGTCTTGTGGAATACCCTGAAGTCAAGACGTTCCCATTGAAGTTGCTTTGGACTAATAAATGCAGAGGCAGTGACGTGAAACAGGCAGGGGTCCGCCATGAGGATGGCTCTGGGGTCAAATGTCTTCCTGGGGAAACTGGGGGTAAGAGGTCCCATCCCTCCTCTGCCTTTGGTGGAGAAGGCTCTTGCTCCCAGGGCTTCTATCAGCAAGCTGTCACATCTCCCTGGACACTGAAAGGACACTGCCAGGTCCCTCCTAGTGTCAGAGGCAGGGTGTCCCAGGGTGCAGCACCCTCCTTGGTGCTACACAGCCCCCGGGGCAGCCAGACACACTGTGGGTTCATGCCAGCCCTGGAGCTGGATCTGGCCCATGGCAGCTGAAGAAGACTTGCCCAGACGGGATGGGGATGCCACCGATGCTGTGCTCCATTGCAGGTCTTCACCGTGGAGATCAGCAGTGAGGAGAGGGATGGTTTGCAAAAGGCTCTTTGCAAATTTGCTGCCTGTTGTCACACAGCCCCCAACTCCCCAGGGCTGCTTTGGGAGAGGCAGCCTTCCAAAACGTCAAGCCTCACCCACGGATGAAGGACAGGCTTTAAAGCAGCATCATTCCTACCAGCTGCCAGGCCAATGGCGGGGGGCGGGGGAAGACTTGGTGCAATAAAACAACTTCGCAAACTAAGATAAATTAATAAAAGAAATACTTCTGAACGAGCTGTTCCAGTTCTTCTGGGAGGAAGTGATGCAGCCCAGCCTCTGGCCCTATATTTAGTAAAAATCTAAACCAGACATTGATAATATTATTAAGGACAGGAAGGAGTAAAAGAAGACATAGCCTTGCTGGGAAGACTGCTCTATTTACGCAAGACAGCAGGAGGAGTGCTGTGAGAAAGGTGTCTCGGGTCAGGAGAGCCTTTGCAGGCCCTTCCCCTCGACCAGCAGACGAAGACATCTGACACAGCAGGTTCAAGCAGTCCTAACCCAGTTTAACAAGTGGTACGGGAGGGAGAGGCGGTTCATAAAACATTGGCTGCTTCTCCCAGCAATGTGGAGGTGGTGCAGGAGCAAGGGCTCTTCTGCTGCCTTTTGTAGCATCACCTGGGAGGGAAACGCTGGCCAAGGGACAGAGCGTTGGCTGGGCAGTGCTCCATTTGTCCATGCAGAACGAGGAGGAGTTAAGTTAGATAAGGACATCAAAGGCTCTGGAATGTGGTGTGACCTTGGGCGAGTGACATCCCTGCTGGTCTTGCTCAGGGCAGGGACTGAGTTGTCCCCCACACAGCCCCCACAGCAGCAGGGCTTGACTCTGGATCCTCTTTGTGTCACAGCGATTGTAACAACCTGGTGTCCTCCAAGAGAGGAAAGCGCTTCCCAAAATAGGGGAGTCCAGAGGGAAAGGTGGCAACACGACAGCTTCGTGGCTGCCTCTGTGCAGAGTCTGGGGGAGAGTCCGATGTCCCCACCCTTCCATCATGAGACCCCACGTGCAGCAAGGGATGGAGGTCTGGGGTCCTTTGCTCAGTTATACCATTCTTCTCCCCACAAAAGCAATGGCTTCAAGTGTCTTAAAAACCACAAGTGCCCGAACCCCTGCAGTGAGACCCATAACCGCAACAACCCGCGGTGCACCAAGGGCGCAAATCCAACCAGCCTCACTCCACCCAGGACTCCAGCACGTGCGGTGACAGGGAACTCTCCCCAGCAAAAAGGGAGAATGATCCTGGTCGGAATAGCATAGTCTTCCCCTTTTCACATCCCTACGAGACAGGCAGGAGTTCCCCAGCTTGGAGAGCAAGTAGATCTGCCCCACCACTGAGTCACCATCCAGCAATACAAGGGGATGCTGCCATGCGCTTCCCAGCAATGCACCAGTGTGGCTGTGGGTGACTCGCTGTCCGAGGGATAATTTTTTACAGCCTGAGATGCTTCTTTGCTGTTGTTGTCAAATCCTATCTAAAAATCATCAGACTAATTAGAAAACAAAAAATGACATTTTATGGGCTGTTAGTGCTGTAAGTGGACTAAGGCCTTATGGTATTTAAAGAATGCTTGGAAAACAACTGCAATATTTATATCTGGGAAAGGGTTACCAGGCTGAGGCAGAAGCTGCATTTCAGAACATTTTTGTTTAACATACTCAGCCTTGGTGATGACACATATTACTGCACATCATTACCCCAATTTTGCAGGGTGTTAATACCTCATCCATTGCAAATCATATCTGCTGTAGAATTGACAGCTTGGACATGTTTTTATAGATTCCCTTTTGTCCTGATTTTCTTCTTAATTTTTGTCTTTGAACCTTTGAAGAAGTCAATTTTACCTCAGCAAAAGGAATCAGCCCTGAGGACAGGGGACTTCTGCCCGCCCACAGCCCAAGTGCAGAGTGGTTGTGCATCACAAATTGCTTTGCTTAGGGCTGGTGGAGGACATCCAGGCCTGGCTTGGTCTCTAGATCTACCTTTACTTGCTGGTCCTGGCAGCTAAAGTGACGTCCACAGGGATGGTGGAGTTGTCATGCAGACACTCGACCGCTCAACCACCTCTCAAAGTGGAGACACTTCCCTACACCATGTACTGCTTGTATTGACCAGCAAAGTTTGAAAATTGGCTTGATTTGGTCCTATTTCTCCTTCTTGATGCTGATCACTACCTCCCTACCATGCTTGCATCCCTGTGGAGCATAAGGAATCCTACGGCTATGAGTTTAGATTCAGTGCAGCGAAGGTTGGGTGTCCTTCACAAAGCCCCCAGGGGACTCATCCCACTGTTGATGGTTTCTTTTGGCCCCTCTGGATAGCCTGACACTCTATTGCAGTGCAGATTACATAGCGCCTTCCACCTGAGGACCTCCAAGTGAGTAAACACAGTGAATAATTCATAATGAGTAATTTCTTTAAAGATTTTTGTCTTTTTTTTTTTCTCTCTCATACACACATTGTCCATGAAGGGAATGAGAAATTCTCCAGCGGACTTGTTCAGTGTTACTCACAAGTCTCTTTGGTGAATAACTCTTGGCAAATGGAGTCTGCCGTCAAGTCTTCCAGTTGTAATTTGGGTCACGGTCCAATAAAACACACATTTCAAACCATGTGTCCCAGGGCAAAGTCCAAAATCCACCCTGCATTTTTAGGCACCTCCAGACACCAGTGGATGGAGAGAAAAGACTTCTCTCTGCCCTTCTTGGCACTGCACAAACCCAAGCACAGACACTGTGACCCCCATATTTACAAGTGGCCACTGATTTGGGGGTCTCATTTAAGACATTAAAGGCATGCCACTGGCACCCATGGTTTAGTCTCCTTTGGGGTGATGATACAGGCAAGTCAGCCTGGGTCTCAAGGTCATCACAGCAAAAACTTTCCTTTGTTGCTGTGCCTTCGGTTCTCCTATGCTCCTGGTGTCCATCTGAAGGCATCTCCAGTTACCCTTTTCTTGAGGAGTCTCACCTTGTCACGCATGAGGGACCCCGTCTGTCCCTCAAAAGGCAAGGCCAGTTCAAGGCTTGTCATTGGCACTGGCCAAACCAAGTGATGCTATTCCAGAGCTGTCATTGAGATGAAGCTACTCAGCTTTGCCAAAGCCATTCCTGAAGCTGATCTCCAGCAAGAAAAGTTGACAGGGAGCACATGCCTGCCTTGGAGACATGTAGATGCAGCATGACTTTCTTTTTATTTACAGCGCATCAGATTGCACATTCCCTAAGAGCTCTGATTCATCCCTCCCAAACCCTAGAACAAATACTCCAAAATGAGTCTACAGCATGGGGACAGGCTTTGTTCAGTGCTATGAAAGAGAGCAGGTAAAGTCATTACCCTCGCTTTGCATAGCAAAAATGATATGCATAAAGCTGCATAGAACAACCCTGCAAAGCTCAAAGGAAACAAATGGGCGACTTGCACCATGAATTTCAATGGGACTTTGTGCCGCCAGGATAATAGCCAGCAAGACAGTGAAATATTGCATAGAGAGACATTGGGCAGTAAAAACAAGTTCGACTTGCTAATGCGGTTGAATATCCCGCAATATCGCACGGGGGGAGATTGCAGAGCAATTGCGCAGAGCAGCCTGAGAGATAACAGAGCACACTCGGGTACAGGACAGGAATGATTTGGGATGGTAGCTGGGGGATGGAGGGGGTCTTTTAAACACAGGGAATTACCCTGCAGGTTCTCACTGGAGTTGCCTCCGCCCGCCCTGGCTGGAAGGGCTATTTATCCAGCTTGTCTTGGAGGCAGCACCTGATTTGCAGGGAGGTCTCCAGCCAATTTTTCACATGGGTTAGCTACAGCCCTTGGAGCACCCGACCTGCTGGAGGCCAGCAGTGGCTGCAGGATGGAGATCTGTAGCCAAGTTTCTTATTATTATTCCCAGCAACCGCCTTCACACCAGTCCCTGGCTGCTGAACACAGCCCTGCCTCAGGTTCCTGCTGTGCTGTGGTCCCAAGCAGGACAGAGAAGGGAGAGTCTGCAGGAGAAGGGGTTGGCACCAGGGAGCCCCCGGCCAGGGCTGCAGCATCCACCGCAGCATCCCAGCTTCATGGGAGTGGTACCCCAAAGCATCTCTGCCTCCTGTGAGCTCCCTGCTCCCCCTGCCATCCTTGGTGGGATGGCCTGCAGGCCATGCGCTCAGCAAAATCTCTAAATATTGGCCAAGGAAAATCATCCTCCCATTTGACACCCAGAGAAAAGGAGGCTTCCACTTAACTGGATAACTCACCCGAGGCTGGATCAGAGTGAATTAGCATCCTTTAAATTAAAGAGCTTTAAACAGAATGTTCTCCCCAAACCGCCACTATATCCATTTCAATAGTTACAGCAAACACTTTGCAAGTAGACCCAGAGGAAGAGGAAGGAGGAGGGAGAAAGCCAAGGCAGAGAAGATGGGTGATGCTCTGATGCAGCAGCAAGGGGGCCGGGAGATGTCTGTTTGCACCAGGAGCAGCCGCTCTGTTACGGAGGCAAAGATATTAAAGCAAGCAATTCCCTAAAGCACCCTAAACTTTTATAGATTGCTGATGGTGAAAGCAGTAAATGAAAGGACACCTTTGAGTGAGCACTCATGTATTAAACAGTCTTGGAGGCTGTCCCTGTGCAAAATAGAGTATGTCTTTCAAGGCTGTGTAACTCCACAGTGGATACAACAGATGAGGGCTGCTAAATCCAGACAGGGAAACCTCACCAGGACCTTCAAGCTGCATTTTGAAGATGTCCACAACAAGGGGAAACGGCAGTGCAATAGTCTGACTGCCACTGTGGAGACTAGCTACTGGTTCCTCTGTGTGGCCACCTAACTCTTTAAAGGTCAGTTGTGTTTTGGGTCAGAGGGAGATGGGGAAAAAGAAGAGAACAGCCAAGATGTGTAGGCAAAGCTACAAGACAGGATTGGTTTGGTTACAGCAGTGGCCATTTAAAACTCTTCAGCTCTGAAAAGCAGAAAAAACCTAAGATGGGTGAAAGCAGTGGACAAACTGGAAATTGAGGTGAGAATCCAGCTATCAAACACACCAAATCTGGGATTAATGACACCATCTCAGCTTCCTCTCTCATTTTAAGGCTGACCGGAGATCCAGGATACCATGAGCTTATTCAGGAAGAGATTTGGAAATGGGTTCAGAATGAGTCGCGCAGTGCATGTCCTTTTCCCCAGGATCCCAGGAGCAGAGACCTCCGAGTCCTTCATCTTCTTCATCTAACTCTAGGCAGGCTGAGAGCAGCCTTGAAATAAGAATGTGGGGAGCAACTCTCCCACCCGCACCAACCCGCAGCGCCAGGACTCCGAAGGCAGCACTGGGGTAATTTCCTTTTTATTGACACAACGTTCAAAATAGCACAGCACGTGGGGCCGCTGACTCAGAGGTACCCAGGTAAGGAAGGAGCCGCCGGGGAAGCTGCAAAGCTGCAAGCAGATCCCATGACAAGACCCGGCTGTGCAGTAACTACAGCCATCCAAAATAGCATTTGTCTCCACTGAGACTCACAAACCCCTTGGGAAGGGAAGGACCTGCTATTCAGCAATGCCGTCAGATCCCGGGGGGAATATTTTGCTCGGAGAATGGGAGTTCAGAGGATTTCTGCAGCTTCCCCTCCCAGTCTCAATTTACCTCGCTGAATTAAAAGCAGTGTGGGCTGGAAATGACATTAAAAGGGAAAAGGAGACAGAAAAATCATGCTGAGTGTATTGTTCTGGATAAATAAGACATAGGCAGGTTGTGGAAGGTAGCTAAACCCATCCCACAAATGGTCGTCTTCTGCCAGGAAGATGTGACAAAAATAATTACTTGGGCTATACATAATTATGGTGCTGCTTTGAGGAGCTGCCTGCCCTTGGCAATGTTATGGGAGCCTTCACCTGGTATCTGTTAATGACTTTAACCACTAGCCTGTTAATGTCCTGACCCACTAAACGGGCTGGGATGTAGCGAGTGATGTAGCTGGGCTCCCCCACCTCTGTGTCTGCCCACCCCAAGGGGGGAGCACCACATGCCCATTGCAGGAGAAATGCTCCCCGTTGCCATTCCCAGCTGCACCAGTGCCTGGAGATGGATGAACCCCAGTGCAATCCTGCATCAAGGTTTCCACTTGAGAGATGCACATTGCCACTGGCAGGGCCACGTTGGCCCCGTAGATGCCAGCAGTGGTTTGTGGTCCTCAGGGCGGGTAGGACCAATGTTGGAAAACACAGAAATGGTTTGATAATGAAAAAAGAAAGGGAAGAGGTAATGAAGTAACTTTTTTTCTCCCCCAGGTGGAGTAAGCTCCAAATCCCTCCAGTTTTGGTCCAGCTGCCAGAAAAGGACCTGTTCCATGGGATACTTGAGGAAACCTCTGTGGGATAAATTAAATGTTCTTCATTTAATTCTCTCAAAGGAGGAAATAAGATTTTTCTTAACTAGCTGTCAAATGCTCTGCAGCTAAAATATCAACAAAGTATGACAGACACAAGATGGAAAAAGCCTCTGAGGTTTCCTTTTATTGACTGGGAAGTCTCTGGTTTTTATCTTATTATCTTTCAAGCTAAACCGATATGAGCTGAACAATCAGGAAATTGAATAGCATCACTGGCAAAGACCATCCTCTCCCCAAATAGCTGACAGTGATGAATACCTGAGAAGACCCATCGCTTCAGCACAGTGGGGTGTAACAAAACAGGGAGTTTGATCTCATCCCATACAGCCCGTTCAGCTAGAGGTGATGGAGATCCAACACGTCCTGCATCTCCCATAGGTTTATCTGGCAATAATCTAACATTTGGGTCACGTGGAACCGGGTCACAGATTGATAATCACATACTTGAAGATCACAGGCTATGAAAATTATTGCTGTGCTGGCTGGAATAAATTATGCAAAGCAATGCGTTATCTGGAAGCCTGCAATGCACACGCACACACACACTTTGGTGATCTATTGCTCTCCATGCAGATGTTCTGCTGCAAAGACATTTTAATTAATACATTGAAAATACATTTCCTGCCTTGTCTGAGCCAGAGACAAGCAGTGAAATGATGCCGAGTAGGGGAAAAGCCCCCACTGCAAAAGAAATTAAGAAGGGAAATACAGCAACTTAAAACCAGGCAGAACTAAGTGATGTTTGAAGTGGGGCCCAGTTGTGCATTGAGCTGGTGCTGGTGGGAGAGCGAGCAGCGGGGACTGAAGATGCTCTTCTGAAGGCACTACGAGGCTGTAGCTGTAGCACACCTCCCCAGTACTTACCACCCCTATTCCTCCTTCTGAGGATGTCCCTGCACTCACTCTCCATCCACAGCATCCTGTCCGCACCAGCCACACCTGGATATAAACACCTCCTTTCCAGCCAAGAGAAATAATTTGAGAAAGCAATTTCCATCCCTCAATGCAAACTGAGAGTGGGACATTTGGCTTAATTAGGAAAAGGATTTTTGCCTTTTCTCCTTTTCTAATTTATTCTTCCTGACTCTCCTGCCTCACCATGAGACTCTCCCATATGGACCAGCCAAGGACCATAGCAGCAGCAATGAATAAAAACAGGCAATGATTGCCCAGCTGTCCTCAGTGCCCACCCCAAGGGGTGCAGCCCTGTGCCCCCATGAACTATTCTTCCCCTGTGTCATTGCAGGTGTTAGAGGCAGCCTCGTCCCTTGCCTTGCAAAGAAGAGGCTTAATCACCCTACCAGAAGGTGGTTGAAGACACCCACAAAAGGATGGGAGAGGAGATGGGGAGGCAGGTCAGCAAGGCATAGACCAAATAGCGGTGCTAATTCAAGTTTGCATCCTGGTGGCTTGGGACAAAATCCGGTGGGGAAGGGAGGGCAGAGGAAGGTAGGGCAGGAGGCAGGACACACCAGACAGCAGCCAGCCCCCCAGAGGTGGCACAGTCACAGGGACACCACTCAGCAGGCATGCCCTGCCCAGCTCACAGCTGATTTGGCCACTGTGGGGTTGTTGTCACCATCCAACGTGTCCTTCTTGTAAAGTGACGCTTGGCCACAGTCCAGGATTAATCCTGGGTGGGACAGTAGGAGCCCGGAGCTGTTTTCCCATGGGGAGGGGGACGTGTCTGCAAAGACATATCATGCCAGGAACTGAGCGGGGTCTGATGAAAGGAGACAAGTTACCACCCCAGGGTTTGTCCTCACCAAGGGGACACACAGGCAGGTCAGCATGTGGGATACTGCCCAGCTGGGCACCTCCATCACGGCTCCATCAGGACTCATGGAGAGCAATAGCCAAAACCGCCGGCTGAATCTAATCAGCACAGAGGGCTCTGCCTCAAGCAGGGAGAAACCCAGATATATTCCCTGGAGGAAAAGAGATGTGAAATTAGCCTTACCAGGCTAGGGAGTGCTTTTAAATTGCAGCAGAAGTGTTTGAGAGATAGCTCTGCTCTCCACAGGAGCTTCTCCTCATCCTTGGGATTTAAGCCTGTTAATAGTGGAGTATGATGATATTATCTGTTTGTATTGCACTTTTTATCACAAATGGTTCCCAAAGTGATTTGCTATCATGCGCTCTGAGAACTGCTGAAACACAAGCCCTGTTGGGAAGCAGTGGCAGAGCAGCCACCACCCCTCACAGATTGGGGAAAGGGGGAGTTTGGACCAAGAAAACCACATCCTTGGTTCCTCAGACCCTCGCAAACCAGCAAGGATATGGGATTTATGGTCCTACCCAGAAGATCTATGTACAAGAAAGTCCACTATGTCTATCTAGCTTGGTGGGATGACAGAGCAAACTCTGACCTTGGCCAGGTTTGGACCAGAAGCTCCCAGGAAAAGCAGCTGCTTGAGCCTTAAGCCTGACCCATTCCATGCTGCTCCATGCTAAACCCACAGAGCCCTTAGAAAATGCAGCCTGTGTTCACCCAGCTGCCAGCTACCATCCCTGCTCCCCAGGAAAGAACGCATGGAAACGCATTTCTCCAGCCCTCTTTGTGAAAAGACGCACAGCAAAACCTGGGGTTATTTCTGCAACCTCTACTCAAAAAACTGCCCAACCCAGCGATACTAGCGCATGGACACAGGGAGGATGGTGTTAGAGGGAAAAGAAGATGAAAGGTGGAGGGCTCGGGGAGCAGGAGAAGGACTGAGACTAGGAGAGGAAAAGCAAAAGGAAGATTAACCTTTGGTGAGCGATGGCCAGAAAGGGTGGGAGAGGGAGAGACTCGTGTCAGCCACACAGTCCCTGCTGCCGTGTAGCCCCTGAGGATGCAGGTGATGTCTCTCCCCAAGGATTTATCTCCCTGCAAAAGTTGCAGACTAGATCCCAGCAGCTGATAGTGGTGGCAGCAGGAGAAAATGAAGTGAAAGCCCTTTGCCAGGTGGAGAAATGCCTGCATTTCTCATCTTCCCATTGACTCCGAGAGGCTCAGGTGTTGGCATCTGTTTTCCAGCTTCCAGCTCAGAAAAGGGAGGATCAGTGGAGTTACAGATCTCTGACTGGAAGCGCGCTAGTGTGTTTAGACATAAAATTGAGCAGCTTTCTCCCAAAGCGACTGACGGAGGAGCCTAAACCCTGCAGCCTCCAGGCCAAAACCCAAATAATCCACCCCACTCAGGTCCAGAGACCCTGATTCTGCAGGATTAACCCGGGCTGCCCTGACCTCCCCCTGGCCCTTGCACGGGTGTGCTGGGAGCCTTTAGGCAGCTCCCCAGGGCCACCGCTGCCACCGGCCAGCTGCACTCAGGGTCTGGCAGTCCTCCAGCACCGTGCCACCGTCCCCCGCACGCCTGCCAGGGCAGACAGCGCCTGCCACCATGCATTTGTCGCATCACAAGGAATGGCAAGAGACGGTCCCATAAACCCCAGTGCCTGCACAGGGCAGGCAGCGTGCTGCAGCTGGTAGTGCAGACAGACCTTCCTGGGAGCACTGCCGTGGCTTTGCTTGGGCTGAAGCCCAGGGCTGCAGGTGAGGGTGGCTGTGTGTATGGCTCTGGGCTTGCCAGGACTAGCAAAGGCAGGCCCAGCTTCTGCCTGAACCACCTGGACATCCAGGCTGGAGGACTGCAGTGCAGTCACCTGCAAGCATCACCTGGCAATGCACACAACTAGGGCAAGTATTGTCTGTGTTTTCTTTTGATACAGGAAGATGGACAGACACTTTGCAGAACCGTTTCCTTCCCTAAAAGCCAAGCACAGATGCTGTGCCCAGTTCTCCTTCCTATGGTCACTTTTTAATCAGATGTACTGGTCACAGGCATGCAGACCTCAAGAAGCATCATGGAGAGGCAAAAGCCTGCAGCTCTGTGCTGGGAATATCAGTGGAGACACACAGCGATTTCACTCACAGCTACATCGTCGCCTGATTGACACCCTGTAATAAAAAGACTCGCCACATAATTACCGTGCATTTGGGATGCAGCACCAGTGGTTTTTTTTTAAACCAGTGACAGCTTTAAACAGGAGTAAAAATATATGTTTATATTAATGTCATTAGTTGTTTTTGTGTATTTTACAGAAAAGGTTTTTCCTTGAAACGGCAATATAGTAAACAACAGCTCAGGTGTCTTCCGGAGACATCTCTACCTCTACTTACAGATGAACTGTTGAAGCAAACAGGAGGGGAAGGATGTGAGCTGAGATTAAACAAGCAGCAGCGATGATAACATGGGGCGCAGGATAAGCGCTGCTCTTGGGAGCCTCTCACCTCCCACTGCTATGGGGTAAATGCAGGAGCCTGAAAAAATCTCTTCCATGCTTAGCGTCCTGCTGTGGCAGCAAGAACCTGCCATGTCTTCACACGTGACATGCTGTTGGTGGCTAGGACTTGACCTCTGTTAGCACACCTACAGCTGGGTACAGCCAGGATGGGGGCACAAGTGCTGTGGTACTCAGGTATCTATCCCAGCCTTGCCAGAAAACATGTTAAACTAGGCATATAACAAATGAAAGAAGGAGCTTGGCCTTTACTGGTAGAGAGAAACAATAATAAATGATGTTTTTTATTAAGAAGTATTACCTAGAAAGTTTATTTCTATTCCAAGGGCCTCCAACAGCCAGCAATGTAATAAAGAGGAAAAAGATAGGAAGGGGAAAATTAGAATAATGAAGATGATCAAATAAAAACACACGCATGTATATGCCTTAAGTCAATAACACCTAGCTGTTGTGGTTGAGTTTGTGTTTTTCTGCAATGAAAGAAAGGCCACATTTCATAAATTGATACAAATTATCCTGGAATCAAAATGAAAATGGGTACAAAAGAGGTGGTGAAATATTATCAGCCAGGAATGGGAATATGGGTCCCTACACCACTGTCACCTGGTGCACAGAGCTCAGCCCCAGGGCCTACTGCTCCACCGCAAGGGTTTTGGCTGGTTCCAGGAGCTCCAGGAGATGCTGCGGTCTCCCCTCCAGCCTCCACATGACTCCAAAACCTCCTGGGTACCACCTGCAGCTGGGCACAGCAGTGTGAGGCAGAGGCACGCTGTCCTCTGCTCCTACCAGGCATGGGGAAAAATCCCTGTCCTTCACAATGATACATTTTAAAGACTCGTTTGGGAGTTGGGGGAAATTCAGCTATCAGCTTTCATGAGGCTCCTTGGTCCTGCTCCTCAACCTTCCACCATCACCAGCAAGCCTTTGTAAATCAGAAACACCATTTATTTTCTTCCAGAAGTGTGATCCTGCCTAAGACCTCCTCCTCCCACAGATACGCGCAGCATGGGTGCAGCTGGAGACATCAGAGGGGCTTTGTACCAGCTCTGTGCTTTCCACAGGGCAATTCCAAATAACCAGGTCAGTATAAAGCACTTGGAGGTAACACCATCACAGCCATACTGGGACGTCACTAACAGAGTACCAACTGCCCCATTATACCATGCTCGTGGAAGTACCCTCTGCGTGAGCCTGGTACAGCTCCTGGTGTTGCCCCTATATGCCATGGGAGTAACACACCACCTGGGAATACTCCTCTGCCTCCTGTCCTGACTTACATCCACTTCTTGCCATGACGCCGTGATGGACACGACAGACCTGTCCCAGGGCTGGGTTGCATCTCTGCAGTGGCAGTCACCCATCATTAACCAGGTGACTCAGGCATTTTTCCTGAGCTGCTGCTCACTTCCCAGCTGGTAGAAGAAGTTTTTGCCATCTGCCCTTACATGTGTGACCTTGCACTACTGGCACTCTTAGATTTAGTATCTTCTACTCATGTTGAGATCATCAGGGTCTTCTGGTATGACATTACGTGCCTCTGAATTGAGGGTACTTCCCAGCATTGCATCTCCAGGGCCTTTCATTAGCCTAAGACTAATTTTTATACCAAGGTCATTCATTAAAACATTATATGATAAAAACATTGTCATTCCTGAAACCTGCCCTTGAGAAACTTGGTGAACTGTCAGCCCTTTGCTCAGTACCTCTCTGCTCCACACCACCCCACCTTTTATCCAATTAATTCCCATCTCCTCTGGTTTAGTTAATAGGACACGAGACAGGTGAGGCAGGCAGGCTGTGAAACCGCCCAGGAAGGGAATTTGGGGGTAATAATGGAAAAAGATGACATGGTTTAGAGAGGAGACTGGTCTGCATACACATATCTTTCAAAGGTGACCCAACTGTGAGGTGTGCATCTCGGCAGCCTTGCCTTGGTGGAAAGTAGGGGACCACGCAGACGCTCTCAGGGACAGATCAAAGCCATCTGCGGTCCCAGCAATGGCCTGGCACAGTGTGACTCTCCGTTCCCATGTCCTGCTGGTCACTCCCTTCTCAGAAGGTGGAAACAATGTCTGGATTTAAAGGTTTAAATCTGAATTTGCTTAGGAAACACCCTGAAACCTTCCTCTGCACACACCCTTCCGCAATGATGCCTGTGCTCCACAGCAGGACCCTCAGCCCACTCTTAGGGAACCACAAACCTGTCCCAGCAGATTTTAACATGGAAGGGAGCAGCGTTACAGCACTGCCACATCCCGGAGGGAAGTCGCTATTAGTACTCACTGGATGTGGATCACTGAAGTTAATATCCATGTGTATAACAAAAAGGAGGCTGACAGAGAGGATACTGAAGTACAAGGGACCAGGAAGAGAAGGTACCCAATGGATGGAGGAAACCACAGTATCCACAAGGAGCCATTCTGGAGCTCAGCTGATGGGAAGGGCAGGGCACACGTCCTCGTGGCCTAAAGTCTTCTTAACTCTTCCCTCCGTCTGAGTGGCAGGCAAGAAGTAACCTCAGTGATTGCATATCTTTGTATGACCCCATCTAAAACTTTCGGCATCAGATAAACAACTCCCAAGGGTCAATTAACAGGTCTTGAGATGATTAGAGTCTGACACTGATGAAACCCAGCAGTAATTAGCAAATTAAAAAAAAACACCCCTTTTGATTAGTACTCAGCATAATTCCCTCCAATTATTCAAAGTTCATGACTACAGGGGGTGGAATATCTCCAGGAATATTTATTTATATCCCTATTTTTTTCCAATCAACTTTGTGAATCTAGTTAATCATCAGCACTTGAACTTGTTAACTTGGAGAGTTTCAGAGCTGTCACTCTGTCTGATTGCTGGAGACAGCCTGGGGAAGAGTTTGGGGAGCACAGAGAATCCAAATACCTGTCTCAGGCAAAGAAAAAGAAACAAAAACCCAAGAAGAAAGCCAAAAAAAAAAAAAATCCCAACTCATTGCAGCAGAGGAGAAAATAAAAATACAGTGTTTTCCCTCTCTTTGTTTAGAGTCACAGCTTGGTGCTGGCATGTTTTGCATCAGCCTGTCAGATGGTGCTTTGCAAAGGCAGGCAGCACACCTCCTTCTGCACACGGACAAAATCCTCTCCGAAGAGATGCTCATGCCTGCAAAGCCCAATTTCTGAGCAGGAGCAGACCAGGCAGCCAAGCTGCTCCTGAAAATATGCTCCATGGTAATCCAGGCAAAGAATGGCCTTAAGTTATTAAGCTTCTTGTCTGCGGGTGCAGTACATCAGTCCCCCAGCCAGCCCTGCATTGTGGCTGGGGCAGGGCTGACCTGCCCACCATCCACGGGAAGCAAGGGCAAGCCACAAAAAAAAGCTAGAATTGCTCTGGAAGTCATCGTTGCCTGCAGGGAAGCTTTGCTAAAGCATTTCATGCCTGTCTTCAGATGGTATAAGAACAGTTTTCTTGCCCTAAATCCTCCCACATCCTTTCCAGCAGGAGGGAAGGGACCAGGGACTGTGAAATCTCTCCTCCCCTATCCCTCCCCAAAGCTGCCCCAGCGGCCAGTGCTCTTGGCTGTCTGAATGCCGAGATGGGGTGGGGAGCAGCATCCCCACACTGCTGTCGGGGGGTGGGTGCGTGACCCCATCCCACGGTCCCATCTGCCACAGAACTACCGCCGTCTCCTTGCTCTCATAGATGCCTCCAGACCTACGGGAGAGGCAGCTGAACAGGGAGCCAGAGATGACACCACCTCATAGGATCAAGGTGGTCAGAGCGCCACGGGGCTTTATTGGGAAAATGCTGCAATGGAGCTAGTGCAAACCTTTGGGATTAAAGCTACACTTTGCAGAGAGGACAGGCACCCTCTCATCTCCTGACACAAGGTCTCAGCAGCTCCATCTCTGCTGGCCCTTGCTTCCTACAAGCCATGGTGCTTGGGCAGAGGCACTGTCCACTCTGGTGGGAAGCAGGGACTGCCCTTGCTGACCTACATGGGCAAGTGCCGTGGGCATCGAGACGTGACCACCTGGAGAGCGGCCTTGCCAGGCTCTGAGCTGCAACTCCTCCACCCTTTGCTTCATTAAAACCTTCCTCCCTGCCTGAGTGAGCCCTGAGGGATGGGGGAGACTAGTCCCAGATAGGAAGACACACGCTTAAACCTTTCAAAGCCATTTTTCATTGGACTTTTCTATATTCATCACTGCAGACTAACAGAGATTTTCTCTCTAGTTTAGATGATTTTTTTTTTAATTTAATCCTATCCAGTGAGAGCCCTCTAGGGAGCTCCTAACCCTGCTTTAATAACATGCTCATTAGCGAGGTTATTCAGGGAGTGGTTTCTGTTTGACACTCCAGCATCTTTCCAATTAATGTTGCTTTAAAACAAGCAAACCTTAAAAAAGAGAGAATATCAAACAGCTCAGAGTCAGCACTGCGGGAAGCCAGCAATTTCCTCTGGATTTTCATCTCCCTTCTCTCCAAAATTTGGTTCTTAGTATCTCAGCCATTTGCTGAGACAGGACTAAATTAAAAGACTATGAGGCCCTGCCATCCAGGTAGCTCAGGGTTGTCAAACCAGCAGCCAGCACACCAAGTGGAACGCCAAAGGTGGTTTTGTTGAACTGGGTTAGGTCCTGCACGATGCACGCTCTGGGTCACGCATGTGCAAGGTCGTACCGATGCACACAGGCACTCCCATGGGTCAAGGGTCAACAGAGCGATGTTTCTTGCCATCTCTGCAACTGGAAATCCCTCAGTCAGGTCAACACCTCCCAGCACAGGAGCTCTTTCCCTTGGTCCCTCCCTTGGGGATGGCACCATGGGCTGCTGCAGCAGCTGGCAGGATCCTGGGTAGGGAGGCTGTATAAGCGAAGGGATGTTGCCACAGTTGCTGGAGCAGGGTCACAAAACTCCTCTGATATGTCTCCAGGTGACCCAGCTTACCTATATATTTAGAGGTTGACTTTTCCCTTTGGCTGTTATTCCATAATGGGATGCTCCAAGGGCTAAAACAGCTCAGAACTGAGTTCTGGGCTCATCTCCATCCAGTGACCTCACACCTGGTATTTGCCAGCTATGTGCCTCAGTTTCCCTTCCAAGAAAGCAAGCTCTGGACACACATCCCACAGCCAGGTGCTGATGCCTCTTGGCAACCAAGAAGAGGGAGAGCCTTGTGCAGCAGGTGCTGCTGTGAAGGTGAAGCATTGCAACATCACGACACAAGCTACCGAAAACGGTTTCAAAACATGCTTAATTTGCCAACGATAAGCAGGACTGAAGCACTTCCTTCACTGCCCACCACTTCCCCTGCTGCAGTAACAGGACCTATTAATTTCATTTTAGATGTAGAAAATTGAAATCTGGATTGGAAGCAGGGAAAGCAAAGGCACGCACAGCACACAGCCCACTGCAAAGAAATACCACCCTTGGCAAGTCAGCAGCTGCAAAGGGAGCGTGACAGGGACAAATTCTGCACTGTCAGAGGGCCAGCACCGCTCCACCAATCAAAAAGAGCTGCAGCGATTTGCACCCCAGCTGAGCTTGGCCCCAGAGGTCTGAGACCAAGTGCTGCTTGGGACAGCAATGAAATCAAAGCCGTAAAACAGCAAGAGAAGAGATAAGAGGGTTAAGAGCCTGTGAATTCCTAGAGCTGGTAACAATACCAAGAAGAGATTTGCACAGGGCTTCCCTCTGTGTTGTCCTCAAGTAATTCCCCATGATTTGGACTGAAATAAGTGGATAATTGTGTTGCCTACCACAGTTTGCCGAGCACATGCCTCTGCCTGTGACGCAGGGAATAATGTCAGCGTTACCTGGTTGTGTGAACAGCTAAACTCTGAGCGAGTCTGCTGGCATTCTCTGCTCTCTATTATCACAAGTCCCCCTTAGGCTCTTCTCTTTGCCTTCCCCAGTCTTACGCAGAATTTCGGTTCTTTCCTTGTTAATTAAATGACAACCATCTGCACCCAGAGCTTGAATTACACCTGCCTAAAGCGACCGACAGTGATTGGAATTGTCGTATCATTTTGATTGCAAAGATTCCCATGCAAGTCAAAACAAGCAGGGAGCGCAGGCATATGCTGAGAGCTATTACCAGGGCTGCAAGACGGCTTCCTTTCTGCTGACACGCACCCAAGGCCTATCCCAAGCTCTTCTTTGCAAGAGCTTAAGAGCAAGATTGAGCAGAATTTTTTATTATTTTTTTTTTCCCTTGGGCTCTGGCTCCCTGCAATGGTTTGCAGTGGGAGCAGAAGATGCTGACGCTGGCCAGAGCTGTTTGTGGGACCCGAGGTAGTGCTAGAGATGAGGCACAGCCCACATGCATCCAGCTCCGCTGTTTCAGGATTATTTCTTTACATCAGGCTTGCAGCAGCTGGTGTTTCCCTGGCTTGTTTTATGGCTGTGGTGGAAGAAGAAAAGCCAATGAAAGGGATATAACTGAAATAGGGCAAGTTAGAAGCAGGCACATAAAGATGAAAGGGTACAGATCAATGAGGCTATGTGGAAGCTCTCCCCAGCAAGCATTGTGCCAGGATTTCCTTGGGGATTGTCCACTCCTCTCCACGCTGCACTGCGGTGCTAACACCAGTCCTCCTCTGCAGTCGCTCTTCACTCCCCCGTAAAGTCTTCATCATACACGCAGCAAATGGGATAGCCAAGACTTCCCAGTATGTTGGGAAAAGCCTGTCCCCGTCTGATACAGGCAGAGCTCATGGGAGGCCGTGATGGCACAGCTATGTCAGGAGTGCTGGGGGGCACCTGCGAGCAGCTCGGGGAGAAGAGGGTGAGGCATCAGCTGAACCCCTGATCCCCTACTTCCATCCGCTCGCCCATTGAACCAGGCACAATGTTTTCAGTAAGTATCAAACCAGCCAGTAAATGGACAATCCAAGAAGCAAAATCATTGGTGAAATCAGGCTGAATTTAGGAAAACTGCAATGAAAATCCCTGGGGGAGGGAGGCAGAGGGAAGATATTGCCCTTTTGTAAATGAAGCTTTCCACTGTGGTTTCAAAGGGCAGTTTTCTTTAAGACCAGACCTCACTTTTAAAGCAAAGCAGGGAGAAGGCAGGAAAACTTCTTGACAGGTCGAATAACCTAAAGGAAAACATTCCAATTCTGGTCCAGTGAGACAGCTGGGGTCCGCAGCTGAAAGACAAAGGGAGGCAGAGGGGGACCTGAACCAGATTTCCTCCACCAATTTATTGGATCAGGTACCAGCCAAAAGCCCTCTGACTCACCAGCTCTGCTCTCCAGCCCCAGGCTGCGCCAGGGGCACCCACAGGACACTGCTGGGGTACATCTCCCTCCTGCTCAAGCCTGCCTCGGTGTCATCACTCAGTAATCACGGTGCCCCTTTCTGTTGCTACAGAAACAGCCATGATGTCATCCCCACAGATGAGGAGGTAGCACAGGAGCTCCCAGGAAGGGCAGAGAGGTCACACAGGATCGTGTCCTCCCTGTGCCAAACCGCAGGCACCCTGTCCCCGGGCATGCAGAGGTGTGCCACGGAAGGCAAGAGCTGCAGGAGGAGAGCTGAACAGCTTTGTGTCCTCAGGAAGCACATTTTAAGCTTTCCATACAAAAAGTCACATTTTTTGAAGGTCTGGAATAGATTCTTCGATGTATTGGTTTGGAGCAATAATGACATCCAGTGGCTGGTTAGCTTAGTCCTCAAGGGGAACTGTGCATGAGCATCCCCTGTCCTGTCCCTGTTCAAGGGTGTTAAAGTGGGACAGGCTGGAGCAGACAAAGTGTTTTGCAGGTCACTCCAGGCTTCTCTTGCACCCAGAAGGAACAGCACTAGGACAAGCCCTACGGCTCCTCCAGCAGCTAGAGAACTTGCTCCCAGGACATGCTCCCACTGAATCCTCCCCAGCAAGCCCCAAGCCTGCTTCTTTTGAAGTTAAAAGTCTCTTGATTTCAGGGAGGGAGCAGAATGAGAGCCAAGAGCTCTGCTTCTTCTGGCTGCCCCGGGCATACCCTGAGCTTGCTGGAGGAGCCACATACAGTGAACACCAGCTACAGAAGCAAGTCAGGCAGTGTGGGCACTACACACTGACACAGTTTGTAGCATTGAGTGACAAGAGCTGAATCATTTGAGGCCAGGCTGGGCCTTCTATGCCCAGGGAAACCAGGGAACCCTGAAGCACTGGGACAACATGACAGGGTACACGGGCCACAGGATGCCAACACAGGCCAGCTCGGTGGGGTGTTGATGTGCCCATGACAAGGGTGACACTGACCACCGTGCCCAACAGCTTTCTCAGCATTGCCCTGAAAGGGGTCCCCAGGCACGTACACCATGGGGAACGGGGCAATGCCTGGGGCAAATTTCAACTCCAGCAACCTCAGCACAGGAGAGGAACTTTTGTCTGCATGGTGGGCAGGAGCACATCTCCTTGGTGTCAGGGCGGGTGGTCTGGATTCAGGATCTCCTCCCACCCACATTGTCCCTCCATCAGTCCCAGCCAGGCTGCATGTATGGCATTTTCAGAAACAGTAGCTGGAGATCCTCTTGGCAGCCCTCCTGCAAGGTCAGGCTCCCAAGCAGGCACAACGCCAACCCAAAAAACCCAAGCAGCATCTCAGGGCCTTTGGCAAGACACAGGGAGTTCTTGTCCCTTTTGGCCAAACCAGGGGCTGGGACAGCACCATTTGAATATCTGAGGCACAGCATATGAGCAGGATTTACATGGGATGAAATGAGACTTAGTGTTTGGGCCTCAGCCACCACAGTGGCTTCATCACGTCCCCTAATGACAGCAAAGGCAGGAGAATGATTTATTTGAAGCCAAAGCCCAGCTGTTGGGTGTTTAAGGTGTCTGACTGCATCTCTTGCAGAAAGCCAGGTTGGCAAAGCCTGTCAGGAGTGGTTTCTCCTCTCACCCCTGCCAATGATTACTGGGTCAGGCGGAGATTTTGCTCCGGAGCTGATGGCTTTACATGCATGGATGTCCCCAGTTCCCCTCAAGGCTCCAGCAGCAAATGCAGCTCAGCTCACACACGCGTGCCCAGACCCTGAGCAAGTCACTGAGACATGAAGAATATAGTTACGCAAGCAGTGCAGCGAGCGCTAGTGCCTCTGCCCTGGCAGCTCACGAGATGGGCTGAGCTGGCAGAGGGTCTGGCAGACACTGGGCTGCCAGTGCCGCCGGCTGCGGCCAAGCATCCCACAGGGGCTGCAGTCACCACAGGGACTCTGGCACCCTGCATCGCTGCCGGAATGGACTGGATGATTGGAATCGATGTGAGTGTAGGCCATGGCCACGGCATGGTCTCAGGAACCTCTCACCCCTCAGCAGTAGCCACAAAGCTCCCCATCATCTGTGCTGCGATAAGAGTGTGAGGTTTGCCCCACGCCTGCTTTTCACCTGCTTCTCATCTCAGCTGTAACTGCACCTCAGGAAGAGCCACCTTTGCCCTGGATTAGTAGGTGGAGCCATTCATCTCAAAGGAGCCTGGGAGGATGCTGAAGTCAATTAAGCCAGAGTACTAATTGCAGAAAGTCAACAAGCATCTCTCACTGCCCTGGAAAATGTGCAAAGATCCATGAACAGTCAGGAACCCAGAGATTAGTTGTTTTAAGGATCACTTCTTTAAAAATCCACTTTACCGCATGATCTGTGCTCTCCAGTGGCTTACATTTCCCCAACACTAATTGCGCTGGTTTCTACCACAGCCTACAAGCGCTCATACACCTTCATTTCAGTGAGCTGGTTGCTGCAATGGCCTTGCTCATGCTCCTCACTCCTCCAAGAGGATTGCGGTGGCTGCAGGGGGAAAGCACCTCCCGCCATTGTTGATAGCAGGGCAGGTCCATGGTTTAACAGTTGTACCGGCCGCAAAACTGCCTCTCTCCAGCTCGCAGGGGAAAGGCGCTCTGCCAACATGGTGCTTCTCTGCTGGGTGTTTCACCCAGGTGATAACAGGTTTCTTGTTCTTTTCTGCTTTTAAAATTAATAGCAAGTGCTCAGAGTCATGTCTGCACAGGAGATGCACTGTAGAGTCCAACGTGTCTCTCTCCTGCTGTTTCTGACAGGCCACCAGTGTTTCAGCAATGCAGGAGAGAAGAAGCCCTGAGGCTCTCCCTTTGAAGTGCCATGTGCCAGTGTGACAAGGAAACCTCTGCTGAAGTGAGGGAGAGATGAGCCACAGCTGGCCCAGGTATTACCTTGGCCAACACATCAACTGGATGGGACACCTTCATCTTTGCAGAGCCTTAGCTAGACACTGCCTGCGTCCAGAAGCCTGGTGGTCTCAGCCAGTTCTTCTGAGCCAGCTGCTGGTGCACAGAGAGGAGGAGGTGACCCAGGATCAGCCATGCTGCAGAGGTTTCTCCAGCAAGGAGAAGAAAGAGATTGTTACAGAAGTGCAGGAAAAACTCCTCAAATTTTGGCAGGGATTTTTTTGGGGGGAGGGAGGGCCACAAAGGACAGCCAGCCTTCACGAGCATGCAGCACAGTGCCAGAGCAGGGCGGCAGGACACAGGTCCGACCCCAGCCAAAAGCAGGTGCATGGCCACAGGCAATGCTGCCAGCTGGTTTGCAATCTCATTTCATACAGACGCTGTCTTCCCTGCCTTCAGTTCATTGCTGTTGCTCATTTCTGTTCTGTGCGAAAGGGAAGGAAGGGAAGAGAAAAGGAAAGAAAGGGGGAAAGGAGAAAAAAAGAAAAAAGGAAAGAAAAAGGAAAGGGAAAAAGAAAGAAAAATGAGAAAAGCTATTGCAGACCCAAAGGACCCTTCCAGCCCAACATTTAATAGGCTTTCTCCTGTTATATTAGCACTAGACAATCAAACCGTTCAGTGCAAGGTTATTTCCCTCTAGGATAGAGTGGTGACTTGGCGAATGCTTAAGGAGATCTAACAGACACGTTATTGCATTCCTGAAGGCTGAGGGATCACCGATGACCCATGCTGGTCTCTAATTGCCTCTGTGCTGCTGGGCATGCTGGGTTTGGAACGAGACAAACCGGAGGTCTCAGCTGAGGGAAGTCACCCCAAGCCCTGCCTTTGCCTTGGGGAGGAAGGGACCCCATTCCCTGGCCAGCCTCCGATATTTGGCATTCCTCTCACCGCTCACCTGTGCAGACACGCGGTTCCGCTGGGCTTCCCAACGCACTGTTGCCAGCTGCCATCGAACAGCTGCCACTTCGCCCCCTTGAGAGGTCTGTTTCCTAATGCCGCCATCAAATCCTCTATCACTTCGCAAAGTGCTGCAGGAACAAATACAAATCGTACCGACAGCATCCGCCGATTACCTGCAGCAACCTCTTGGGTCCACACTGGAGACCCGCTGAGCACACCGAGTGCTGTGTGCCGAGTGATCTGCTGCCCACTTCCACTGCAGGTCCCAAGCCCCAGCCAGCCTGACTGCTAAGAAGTGGGTTTCAGTTATGTAAACTCTTTTTTTTTCTCTCGCAGCTCATGCCCATGAGGTACAGTTTTGTCAGTCAGTAATCAGGGAAAATCATTTCTTTCCTTCCTTTAGGCAGGGCTCCTGACATCCTTATATCTTAGCCTGAATCTCCCTGACTTTCCTCCACAGATTTAATTTCCTTAATCTTTTGTTCTGTAACTCCTCACTGCAACTTCCCACTCTGCTTTATTGCCATGCCCCAAGCTGGGTGGGATTCCCCTGTGATCTCCCCTGTGCTGTACAACACAAAACAGGTCCTGGGTCTTCCACGCAGAAACTCCCAGTGGCACATCACCTGCCACAGGATCTTTTCTCACTCTTTCTTTATCTCTCTTTCTTTTTTTCTTTCTTTCTTTCTTTCTTTCTTTCTTTCTTTCTTTCTCTTTTCTTTCCTTCCTTCCTTTTTATTTTCTTTTTTCCTCTTCTCTTTTCTC
>JAVJGI010000050.1:30342229-30352929 GCA_035590275.1 Ibycter americanus
AGTGTCCTATCAACATTGTTCTCACATCACAGCCAAAACACAGCACTGTACTAACTACTAAGAAGAAAATTAACTCTGTCCCAGCGGAAACCAGGACACCAGCTAAGCACTGAGCCCAGCTTCCCCCAGGGACAGTGCTCACATGGTGACACAATCAAATCATGGGACCACTACGTAGCTAAACCCACCTGCCTTCAGATGTACCACACGGTGATTCAGTACCAGCCCATGTTTAGCACCTTGATTTTGGCCTCTGTACCAGATGTCCTCCTCAGAGTGCGTCCTCCTTTCTCCGAAGGGTGAGAGGTCCTAGCATTTCCTCTCAAACAGGGAAAAAGGAAGCAATATTTTGAAAGTTTTCACAAAACCAGCATGTCCCACGGGTAGTTTGGGTCAATCAAATGTTTTCTTTTGCAATCTTTTCCCATGAAAGATAAAATGTGGATGAAAAATTGACACGAAGTGAAATGACTGCAACTTTGTTTGAAAAATCATCAAAGCAGAACATTGTAACCTAAAAGTTACTTTTGAAAAGGGAGTGATCAAAACAATATGGCCTAATGTGTCAAAATAACATTTCCAACAAAAATTGCTTTGACTACATTTATTTTTTTTCTCAAAAGCTCTTCATTGCACCATTCCCAAAAGGACTATTCCTGGTGATAGCATGAGGAGATCATTCAGGAATTTTCTCCTCCTATGCTTTGTTTTAAGGCAGTGGCAACATGCATTGGCCTCTCCTGCTCTCTTCCTGTACTGTCTTTGAGAATTTTAGTCTTTTATACAAAGGTCTTGTTATTGTTGGCCGTGGGGAGCATGCATGTGAGATACACAACATTATAGACTCATGCAGACTTCACAGCTGTGTCATGTTTGCCTGCAATAACAGGGGATTGGTCTGAACTGACACAGGTGTCCCCAAGACAGCAGTGATTTATCAGAAGTGCCAGCACGTGAAGGAAAGCAAGCCTGACGTGAAGGTTGCGCTACACATTTTGCCCCATTCATACTTCTAAGTCCAACGTGCATCTGTTAACTGATGCACATGTGCAGAGCAGGTATTTAGATGGGGTGGTGTGTGCTTATGCGCTCGTCAGCATAGCATTGAGATGTCCAGCACATAGTAGAAATATATATAGGAAATGATAGTTGGAGCATGATTGTGTGATCCCTCAGCTCGTGATAGTACATGCCGAACTCCGTCCACATGAGCAGGATGGTACAGACCTGAACAGAGCATAATGAATGCCCTTCTTCATCATGCAGGTGTCACTTCTCCTGACTCAGATTCAATTACACTCATGGAGCTGATTGCAGATTTCAGCCTACTCTTGCATATCAAGAGCATATTCAGTGTTCCAGGGACTCGATGAAACAAAATGTCAGCATGTGGTCTTCCTTACAGCCCCTGGGTCTTGTTCATCCCTGGTGAAGCTACATAAAGGAGTTTGGCCTATTTTGTCAGATGCAGGGATATCTCTAGAATAGTATGTTGAATCCTTTATGTCAGGCCATCTATCTCTTCTCAGCAAAATGCATCTGTGATTACTTCTCTGTTTGCTGGTTTTATAAAATATAGAATTATACAGTAGTCCTCAAACAGAAGGAGGGGGGAATGAAAATGTTTAATTTAAAAGTTTATCTAGTCAAAGTAAAGTTAGGGAAAACACTGAGCATCTCAGGTGCTGGTTAACCTATAAATGAAAAATAATGACGACAGGGAAGAAGAATATTAAATGAAGTGAATTGTCAGGGGAATCGTATCTTGGCTCCTATACAAGTCTGAGCTGCTGCAGGAAAGGAATGGGAAGGCTGGGCTAGGGAAGAGTGGACAATCAGTGTCTTCCTATAGAAAACAAGAGAAAACCTCAGTGGGGGTTGGGTGGTATGGAAAACAGTTCCACTTACAAAACAGTCTAGGTCACATTTACCCCATGTAACAGCAGGGATGGGTTTTGCCCTCAAAAACAAATAGCAAAGTCCCGTGCTCACATACAGCTTAACCACACATGCAGCTGACTTACAGCCTGTAAGGGCTGTTCCCTTTGCATGGAGCTCCTGCTTGACTGTACAGAAGGAGCTGTAGTGTCAGGAAAGCGCCCACAGAGATGGAGTTGCACAGTGCTCTCTCTCCTCCAGACACGGATCCTGCCTCTTGGGAACACACACTGGCTTTGTGCACATACAGACCCCTTCATAATTTATGGCAGGCTGCCTCAACACAGTCCCTGGATGCTTTCCTTCTATCCATGCAGGCATGTGAGACCCAGGCCCAGTGCAAGAAACATCACATCCCGAGCAGGCCGCTCATCTGCTGGCAAAGATGGGTACTGACACATTTTTCTCTTAGTCCTGCTCTCTCCAGCTTCTCTGTGGGAGCTGATGCTGCTGGACCCATGTTGCATTGTTGTGTAGATAAGTAGAAATTCCTCTCAAAAGCTCTGACTTGGCTTCCAAGTCAACAGCAAATAAACTACTGCAAAGAATGCTGAGTTGTAATGTGGGTCCCAGCTGGTTTTGGGAATATTGTTCTGTTGGAAACCATATTTCACGGTATGTAACTGTGACAGGGTTTTCTGAAGAAGGCAAACACGTGGGAACATTTCTCAGTCCCTGGAAGTTGATGGTTGTTCCTCAGCACAGATTTATAATTTAATTGAAAAATTGAGAGAAAGAGAAGAAATTTTGTTTAACACTGCTCTTGATCATCAAAGCTTTCGCTAGGCACTACCTGGTTCTGCCAGCCCAACCCATAACATGCATTAGAGGGCTGACAGCATAAACATTCAGAGAGGACAATAAAGCAAGAATGAGGCGAATGATGGTCTCACTTGCTCAGCAGTAACTCCATGACATGAGTAGCTATTCCACATTTATGTGGCCACAGAAGCTCAGCTTGGCCTGGTGCCTTCTCAACACCGAACATTTTTCCTGCCTTCTAATCTTTAGGACCTTTCCCCAACAAGCATCCTTCAGGCTCCTATTTGTAATGTTTGCATGATATATCAGGAAACATCTCTAAAAAGAGACATCAGTCTATGGCATGGAATCCTCTCTGGGAAATTATCTGCTGTGCTGCAGGCTGTGAAGGGGAGATCTGTTACCATTCAAGAGCTGTCCCATTCAAAAACTGCTGAAGCAAATAGCAAAAATTCTCTGAGTCAAGCCCTGAACCAAAGTCCCAGCCAATATCAGGGAGCCCTATTCTGTTAGAAGAGCCTCTTTTCAGTTAAGACTTTCATCCAAGGTTATCCGAACACTTGCAATCAAGTGGCATTTTGTGCTAACATTAATCCTAGTGTCCTGGCCACATTCCAGTTCAAGTAACAACGTTCTGCCAACCTAAATTCCTCCAGAGGTTTCAGCAGGATGCAATTTTCTTCTTCCTTTTTGTCTTCCATTTCTGGGTGGTTAATCCTGGACAGTGTAAAAGACTGACCGTGTTCCACCCCAGTGCTGGCAGCATTTCACTCATGGCGAAAGTGGACCTTGAAGTAAGCAGGACCAAAATACTGCGTGAAAACACATTATTAATAGTAAGTGGCTTTTAAAACACATTTCTACTTTTCTTTTAAATCTAAAATGTAGAGCTGGAATACTACTGACATTCCTGAGAAAGATTATTGACAATCCCAAGCAATCAGAATGGAGAAGTGCATTTTAAATCGCAATCAATACACTTATGACACAAATGAAAGGGAGATGTTATATAAGGATTTTTTTCCACTGGAGAGAGACCTGACAGCCAGTTATTGCACTGAGGAAAGGAAGTCATCCAGATGGACTCTCCGTCACACTAATGAAGCCGTCTCATAACTGTAACAGAGACCTCATGTATCTGCTGTGACACTTAGCAAATCCGGGCATGAATAAATAACCAAAGTCCAATTGAATTAACCTCCAGCTGATCAGCACTACTAAACAAATTATCCTAAACTCTGAACAAGATTAGAAGGACTGGCACAGGCCAGAATCATGTGGCAGAAGTGTTAATTCAGTTTAACAAGTTTAAACCTAATCCCCCACTGTTCTCTGATCTCAGGGTTTCAGGGCAAACTGGTTCCAAAATGCTCTTGGAAGAGATAGGAAAGGAGGCTGACATGAAGTTAAGAGCAAACACATGAGCTCAGCCTACAGTCACCTAGAGAAACAGCACAAGAATTGCAAGTGCAGAGCAGAGAAAGACTTAGGCAGAGCATGTCTTACCAAGACAAAAGAGATTAGGAAAATGACATCAATTTCCTTATGGAATATTCCAACCTCATTTCCAGAATGAAACCTAAAAATTTGATAGTACATCTGCTTTTCTTGATTATCATGTTTCTTGTACAGAAACAGGAGATAAGCACCCATGAAATAAGAGACAATACTTTTTCCATGCCATTTTCTCCAGTATATAATTGTATTTTTCTCCTAAGAGTACATTTGTACTGTCCATCAAATGCACAACTCAATTACCACAACCTTCAGTTCATTACTTAGAATGGCACTAACAAACAATTTCAATACTTATTTCTTTTTATGTTGATTCATAAAATAATTTATGTGGTCAGTTAAAATTAACTTCAAACTTCAGCTTTAACAGACTCAACATTTTGCAGGTTTCTGAAATGTCAAATCTGCTTCCAAGAGAAAATATTTATTCTGTTACTCTCTAGAGAAAGAAGTAGATGTAGTAAACTCTACAAATTTTCTGAAATGGAGATAACTAGAATTTGAAGCACTTCTAAATACAAATTCCTGCTGCATATGCACGTGCCTCACAAAATCTTTCAAATCACAATATTCCTCATAAATGTATTTCCAGTCTTCCCTCATAGGTAAGTCTTTCAATACGGCTTCCAGTTTCCTAAAATTTCACACCTTTTCAGAGAGAGCAAGTGAATCAGGTTAGTGTATGTAGATGAAGACTGAGATCTGAGAGCCTCTACAGCCCGCTGAAGGGTAGGTATGACCTTGTCACGGTATGTCTTTATGCAGGTCTGACACTGATTCTTTATCGTGATCTACAGCATAACTAATGTTTTATGTGCTAAATTTCAGCACCAAAGAGGATTTTAATTTTGACTAGATGGCAAAAAAATTTAATGTACTATGAAAGAGAAAATATTCAGACTCTAGGCATTTCCACCATTTCCATCTTCAGCATTTATAAAGAACTGAAAAATCAGATGGGGCCAACCTTCACCTAATAGTCAAGAGTAATTCATAATACCCAGAAACCATTTTGTTGTTGTTTCATTGGCAAGGCACAGAGTTGCCCATTTTGTTCAGAAATGTCTCAGTGTTTCCACATACTTAAGTTTTGCAAAATGAATAACTCCTGTAATTCTGAAATTTTTGCTACATGACCCTCAAAATCGAATCATGACCTGTCTACTGCGTACTTTGCTGTTATTTATGCAGTATATAAACAAAAAGTAAATATTTATTCTCATTTTCCACTGTGTGCACTGACTGATATGTCCCAAAGTTAACAGCAGCATTATGAACTGCAAATGATGATACATTGTAAAAGTTGAAACCATTTGGTTAGATGCCTTTTACATTTTCAAATATTCCCAATGCAATTTCATAACTGTCTTGAACATAATGAGACAATGGATTTTTCCTCTTTCAACTGTGTAATAATGAACAACTATTAGAAACACTTTATTATTTCCAGAGTTTGAGGGATCAGTGACCACAGAGAAAATATGCCCTTTTCAACCAAGTTTTTAATTGTTTTCTCACTTGAAAGAGGAGCTAATTTATTACTGGCAGCGCACAAGGCATTTGTCTCATCAAGATATATCATTTTAACTATGGGTAAATTCTAGACAACAACACTATTTAATTTGCTGTCACAATTAAGTGATTAATACAACTGACTATACTGTTAGTATCATACTAATACTCTGTCATTCTCTTGTTGCTTCCGCAAGAGCCATGTTGTTATTCTCTGTGCTTTCACACTTCTTAGGAACAGACTGGTATGAGTTTCGTTCTTAGAAGCTATGCCACAATTATTTTTACTATCCACTCCACATGCATGCTGTCTTTCACCTGACAGACCACCATGAGCACCTGAAAAGCTCCTACATAAACTATAGTGAGCTTTAGGGCAATTACTGCTGTCTTTACTGATCCATGGAAATAATTTCTTCAGCCATTCCAGTATGCAAAGCCTCTGCTGTTCACAGGGTGGATCTGTTGATGGATGATACTATCCACAGGCACTGTCATGGTCATGATCTATGTAGGTCTGTTATTTGACAAATGAAAATTATGTAAACAGTACTCAAACTCAATCTTGCCTCATGATGACTCTGTCTGCTCCATACCCCCTGGCTCCTGCGTCCAGTACAGCCAGCTGTTATCTCGTGATAAATATCGGGGATAGAATTATCATTAGACAGTACCAGGTTGACTGCATGATGTAATCCTGACTCTTCTAGGTAGCTGGAGCTCTTTAGCTCTCTTAGGTAGTGTGGAGCTATTCTGGAGATGTATTTCACACATTTCAAGAAGGTCATTTTCATTTCAGTGGTTGTTGAAATAATTTCTGGATATTTTTTGCAAAGAAATGTAGGATCTGCTAGATTTAAAAGTACTGAATATAGGAAAGCTATTGCTGTTCAAGATCAAGCACCCCAGAAACTGTTTTCAACAACATCCTTCTGCAGGTGTGACTTGCCTCATTTTTGCCAGGCTCTGTGATCTCAGCAGTAGCCCCTTCTGAAACTCTCCCCCAGCACCACAGGAGCTCCATTCTCATCCCAGCCTCATGGATCTGAAGTCCTCCTTCCCCAGCCTGCACAGCAGCTCAGAAAAAACAAATGACACAGCAGAACAAAGTCCTACAAGGGCTGGAGTACTCCTCTATTTATAGGTCACTAAATGTGACTAAAACAAAAAACTTGCAAAGAGCTCCAGTCAAATTGCTACCTAGATGCTTCCAGGCCCAGCCAGAGTGTGCTGGCTTACTGCCACTTTTTTAAATCCTACCCTGCACACCGAGCTTTCACAGGAAAATACGCTAGTGCTCTATGTGGGCAGTTACTATTTACACAAGCATTAATGAACATTCCCAGGTTGTTTCCTTACTAAGTTGCAAATGCAAGAAAACAAAACAATAGCATGACCTGACAGTCTCAGGCATGGAAAGACATCCAGCATTTCCTTTTCAGATGTGCAGCTGAGTGCAGCTCACACAGAAAGGGAATAATTTGGGTTTGAGCATTATGTTTACTTTTTCTTAAAAGACTGTGGGTTTTCTGGCCAAATTTTACACTGGGGAAAAAAAAGAAAAGGTTTAATCAGCAACTAAATAGCTTAGAGTGGTTCTGCAATGCCTGATTGATTGGCTTAGCCTTCCTCTTACTCATACAACAAATGAAGTAAGAGATGTCCCATACAATAAGAGCCATGTGGACAACCTAAGAACAAAGCAAACCTCTTAGACTTGTCTCTCAGAATAAGAAATGATACTACTCGTTATCCTAGGGAGCACAGAAAAGGGGCCAATGCACAGAACAGCCAGAATCCCCTCACCTTCCTTCAGAATATGAGCACATAAAATGAGAGCCTCAGAGCTTTAACTCTGAGAATGCTGTTCAGCTGTCACCTAATCCTGGACTCATCTGAACTCCTCAGCTGCTCACACTTTAACTTCAGGCTTCCCTGCAAACCTGACATCCCGTTTCTGTCCATGTGCAGAAGCAGCTGGGTTTTGGTCATGCTTGGTAGGTCCATATCTATGTCAGGCTGAGATCTAGAAGCCAGGAGATAAAAACAGCCAACTTCAGCCACAGCAGGCTTAACTCCTGACTGCGGATAGCCAGGTTCAAAGCTGTCTTTCCACTTTGCACCAAGCAATGACAGAGCCTCTCTCCACCGACTGCAGAGAGAGACGGCCAGGGAGACCAGACTTCTGGGGCTAAAACTCATTTTTGAGAACAGTCCCAGATGTGCCCCTCCGCCCGCTTCCCCAAGCACCTCAGTTCAGTAGTTTCCTGAACACCGCCTCTGCCAGACTCTATTTAAATGTAGTGGGAACCGCTTGAAAGCACCAGGAGGTGGATTTCTGCCATCGCTCCTACTCCTTTGACACAACAGCCCCATGGAAAGAGTGCTCACACAATCCCACACCACCCACATCCCCCCAGCCTCACTGTGACAGTAATAAGGGGAAGAGGAGCACTCTGATATTGTCTGGCCAGAAGAATGTACTTAAAGGCAGCTCTGCTTCACGTACCTGATTTATAACAAGGGTCAGAATAATTCCCAGCAGCTCCCGCATCGGGGAACAAACTAATTCCTTTCCTCTCTCCTTGGCTGCGCAGCCCAGAGCCCAGCTGCACCTGAGGTTCCAGCTCACAGTCTATATTCTGCATCATAAAAGATACAAGAGAGAAATCTAAACGAGAGAAGTAATAACCTGTAAACTAATAAACCAACCCAGCACTTTGATAGCTAGGCACTCCCAAGAGCAAGGATTATTAATGGATGTCCTGAAACACTGTGTGTCTAGTTTTCAAGAGAAGTGGGAAACATTTCTGATGCTCTGTGGATCTCACGCATTTGCTCTATAAAATCAGTGCAGATAAATGCAAAGATTATTATAAAAGCAGCCTCCTTCTAGTCTACACACACTGAGGCATTTAAGCAGTTTAAAAAGAAGAGTAGGAAGAAACTGCTCAAATAAATAATAATAAAGGTATAAGGCTGCAGTATTATGGGTAGTTTTTCTTGTCAAAGTATGGGGCTGCACAGTCATTGATTTTCTCTGGTAATTGAGATAGTGACATGCATGACTTATGTTTCTTCAGCAGCAAGCGTATGGGAGTGGAAGAAGAGATACTGAAATCCTGCAGAATCTCCAGCCGAGGGTCTGATGGCTCTGAACTGCTGTCTGTCTTGATTCTTTATTTCCCTCGGACCGTAAAATGGGGCATATTAATAATCTGTTATGTCGAAAGAGAGTTTATGAAGCTAAATGTGCTAATGCTTGCAATGTGATTAGGGATCTTTGGAGGAAAAGTGCTATAGATAACGGGAGTGTAAGTATGGATACATGTCCTTCTCAGCCAGAAAATGCTGGGAAGCAGGTGGCAGGCAGACAGACCCCTCGGGAATGGTCCCATTATCTGCCATGGTGTGTACTCTCCAGTCTCCATCAGTCTGCCTCAGTCACACAGACAATAGAACCCTTCTCCTTAGTTGTTTATTTTTTTACTGTATTTACTTTCAGGGATGAAAATTTAGTGCTTAGTTACCTCCTGCCATCTGCTTCTTGAGTCTGCTATATCCCACTTCAGCTCCATGCCAAAATGAGATATCGAATTGAGTGAGACTGTTAAAGTCAACTCTTTCGTCCCAAATCAATGCAAAACAGTGACGTATGATGCCTCTATGTATATCTGGACTAGAGTGGACTCTCTTTGTCCTACTGTCATGAAAAATAAAATGGAGGCTGGCAAGGATGGCAGGAAGAGTCCGGTCCTTTGTGTTTCCTTAAGTAAAATTATTCTCTGGAGAAGGCAGAGCAGGAGTAAAGTTCTGTGTGTGTCAGGAGGCTTTACTGACAAGAGCTGCTATTATCTCCATCAAACAGGCACAGCCTCGAGTGATTGTGGTAAGCAAGAAAGAGGAACGTTGTTTTTTCTCAGTGCTGGAAAGCAGAAAAAAATATTTGCCAGATTGCAAGGAGTTCCGAAAAGGTATCAAGCCTCTGTTCGAATGAACAAGAATAACCTGCTTTTCCGTGGACCTCTGCTGCTCTCTAACGGTGCCTTAAAGGATTCTCAGCACAAAGTTTACATCCTCTTCCTGTAGTCAAGTTTTGTTAAAACTTTGAATGCAAAACAAAAAAATATTCATGAGGTCCTGAAGAGATGTTACCGGGACAGATAACCCACAGCTCAGGTAGCTACAGCTGCAGCCACAGCCAGGATATTTTGTGTGTGGTGGGAATGACAGCAAAGGAGAGCCAACATACAGAAACAAAGGTTTGGAGCGTATTTTAGACACAGTAATCGCAGGAGTCTGGAAGGTAGCAAACCTCTGAGAAATACCGATTTTCAGAGCTTTGCATAAATTAATGTACAAAATTATTACTCATGAGTACTACTATTTTGAAGAAAAATATTAGCACTGGATTAACTGTATGCAGTTAACAGATGCTGATGTTTGCAGGTATTGCTCCTAGGACATCAACATTTCTTTCGGCACTCTTCACAGAGATGTCCCCATCTCCTGCTACAGCACCACGGGCAGCCGTGGCTTGCCCAGGCCCCAGGCTTCGCTCCTGAGGCCGCTGGCCCACGCGTGGACCATTCTGGCGTGGAACTGGCCACCACTTGCCCGCCGGCCCCGAGGCTGGAGGGTGGCCGGCCTGCCTGGCACCGGCCGGGGCAGCGCTGAGGCCAAGGCCCCTCCGTTGGCCCCAAACCCGCCTCATTTTGTTGGGAAAGCCCGCTCGGGGGCTTAAACCGTGGCCCAACATCACCCAGGGGTGGGAGCGGTCGCACCCCGTGTGGGAATGAGGGGGAAGAGAAGAAAATATCAG
The DNA here is from genome assembly GCA_035590275.1 of Ibycter americanus. Taxonomy (NCBI): domain Eukaryota; kingdom Metazoa; phylum Chordata; class Aves; order Falconiformes; family Falconidae; genus Ibycter; species Ibycter americanus. Next base: position 30,352,779 of record JAVJGI010000050.1, read on the forward strand.
CACTAGCAGGCGCAGGCTGCCCCCGTCCCCTCACAGCCCTGAGGAGGGGCCCAGGCCGCAGGCGGGTTTCCCGCCGGCCGCCAGCCCCGCCGCCCTCACACGGGCAGAGAGCGGCCGGGCCGGCCGAAGGGCGCGGTGCGGGGCCGCCGAG
>JAVJGI010000050.1:30353290-30383266 GCA_035590275.1 Ibycter americanus
CGTCACTGCTGAACACGATTAGCGCGGAGCCTGTAAATGGCAGCTGGTTCGGCGGCGGGGAGCAGGCCGGTGCTGCGGGGCGGCTGAACTCCCCCCTCGCCAGTCGGGGATGTGGGGAGCTGAGCCTTGTTCCTGCACAGACACACACCTCCGGATGCTTTTGTGCCTTGAAATTAAGTTTCCCCTGGGTGTTTCGAGTGGAGGGAAGGATTTGGCCTTTTTATAGCCCATGGCCCGTGTTCGTAACCTTACTTCATTATTACTGTTGTTTTGTTGTTACTTTATCGGCAGCGATGGAAGCGAGGCCCATCGTGACATCCAAGCAGCGAGAGGAGGTGGTCCACGGGGTCCCGACGGAGGTGGTGTGCACGGGGTTCTCCAACTCCGTCCTCGTGGTGGTCACACAGTACGGCAAGATGGGGACAATCGTCTACGTGGACCCCAACACGGTCGGTGACAACGTGGGCAGGCCCTCACTCACCACAAAGGTGCTACTGGGCAAGGATGAGGTGAGAGCGGATCTACAGCACACAGGCAGCAAGGATAAGGGGAAAATGTAGTAGGTGGGGCTGTGCAAGTTGCCAGGGAGTTGATGAATCACAGCAGTTAAGCAGTGTTTGTACAGTGGTAAGATTAATTCTAAAATCTCTTCTGAGGAAGAGGGGTTCATCAGAAAAGTATGCGTGCTCATCTGCTCTTTGACATAACAAAAGTTGAACTAACTGTGAGTGGCTTGGGGATCTGTTATTTTGTGTCCTACAGGATATGGATTGCTTTGCCGTGTTTATGGAAGGTTTGATAAAGCTCCTGTTGGTTTAAGGGTTGCAAGATCAAACACACAGCCTTTGATAACTTTTTTTGGGGGATTCTGTTCCAGTGAGTTTGTTTTCCTTTTCAAGTCCCTTTTCTCACCCCCATCCCCCTCCCACCTATGCCGGCCTCATAATGGACTTTAGTTGCCCTTTCCCAAGTGTGTCTGCCAGCACCTTCCCTTGATAAAGTTTAATTTGTTTTGCTTCAACAAAATGAGTTTTTATCAACCGTTTCACAGAGCTGGCGAGAAGGCAGAAGAAAAGGTGTTTCACAAAGCGTCAACTAGTCAAGCATTAAAACAGAAAGTTACAGAGCTACAAGATTATAACGCTTTCCGTCAGGGTTGGAGCTATCAGATATTACTTGCTAACCTTAACTAGAAAATCTCTAGCAAAAGAAGTTCCTGATTCTATCTGCAGCTTCCCCTTATGGAGTTCTTGTTCTTCAGCAGTGGTCTTCCTTCTCTGGATGGGAGATGCTTTGCTTTCCCTGGTGTGATACCTGCTAATGCTGACCACATCCACCCCCAGGCTGGTTTTGTGTTTTATTTGGAAATGGGAAGTGCCTTTGTTTACTTTGTTACATAGTATTTTTAAATCATTTTACCAACTTAATCTAAACTTTAAGAAAAGGCTTTCACTAGTTTGCTGCCTTCCTGTTTGTCACTGTTAACATCCATCCCCCTTTGGGACGGTGCACGCTTCCAAACCTAATTGGTTGCTAAAATCAAGCAAACTCATCTTTCTAATAAATGCATAACTGTGGATGTAAATAAAACCTAGACGAGCTTAAACACAGGAACAGGCTTCCTAAAGAGGTGGTCGATGCCCCAAGCCTGTCAGTGCTCAAGAGGGGTTTGGACAATGCTCTTAACACCATGCTTTAACTTGGTCAGCCCTGAATTGGTCGGGCAGTTGGACTAGATGGTCATTGTAGGTCCCTTCCAACTGAAGTAGCCTGTGCTATTCTATTCTAGTTTATTATTGTTAAAGAAACCTTGTTAACAAGATTATATCCCTTTTCTTCCCTCCTTCAGCCTCACTACTTGTTTCTGTTTTTCATTATTCTATTAAAAGTACAAACAACATGTCTTTTACACATGGCGTGCAAAAACTGTGTATGCAATACCAATTTGGGGTCTCTAGGAATTGCAGAAATAACAGGTTTTTTTCCAGAGCCTGTCAGCGGAACATACCCTCTTCAGCAACAATGAATTCAGCAGTGTTTTAAAAGAACATTGTACTTGGAGCCTTCTTCAGAAAGCTGGCTATGATGGAAATAGAGGCATTCTGATCCATGGCATTTCATATAATTTGATATTTGGTGACGTAGTTTGGGTGGGAGGATTAGTGGAAGGAAAGATTCTCCAAGTTTTCCAAACCAGTGCAAAAGTCGATACAAGTGCAGCTCCAGTTAAGTTGTTTCAGGGTGGTTTGGGTGGCTGTCACTCATGGATCCAAACTCTTCCCTTTTAAGCTAGTTAAGAAAGTGCTTCCCAAAGTTCCCTGTACCATGGCTTGGCTTTGCTGACCAGCCAAACTGCCTGTCTGTTCCCAATCACATTCGAACAGCTCAGCAAGCTGCACGCTCAGTCCAAGTCCAGTATCGACAGGTTCTCGATGTGCTCTGTGTCACTGCAGGACTCTTCCTCTCCTAACAGCTGTGGAAGGGCTTTCCCAGCTGTAAGTGTACGTCTGTATACCTTTGCTTTTCAGCCCCTCGTTCATGTTTGTGCCAAAAACCTGGTGGGATTTGTGTCTCAGGAAGCTGGGAACAAACCTGTTCTTCTCGCCATGGCTTTAAAGGACAAGACCATGGAAGGAATACAAGCTCTACGGGAAGTGATCCGAAGTTGCCAAGTGTGGTAAAGTTGTGCCATCTGGATTCAAGGAAATGATCTTGAGTCCATGACTCATCACCACCTATTTAAAAGGACAAGAAATGAAAATGATGGAATGTCTTTGTGTTGGTTTTGGACGAACTGAGGAATTTTGTTAATTTTTCTCTACTGTGTAGAACACTTGTGGGTTTTGTTACTGTGACAGGTTTGCAGTCCATATAGTCAATGATGAGACAAGAACAACTGTCTCAACATATAAGAAGTATTATTTTTACCACATTGGGTGGGATGTGTGTTTGGGAAGCGGCACGGCTCTGCATTTGTGTCCTGAGGAGCAACAGATGCCAAGCTCTGTAGCTACGCTGTACCGCAAAGGGGAACACCCAGTGCAGAGTGAATAAAAGAAACATTGGCTAATCTAATTTTACCTGTTTTCTTTTTTGCTGTCTGAAAATCACTTCAATTGAAATACAAGCCTCAATAACAAATCAACAGTTGCATAATAGGAAAGATTTTCTCGCTGGATTTTAAGGAAATAAGTCCTATATCACCACTTTGTCCTTATGTTAGTCCCTTTCCTCATGTAGTCTGAATCCATCTTCTACTTGCGCTCTCATTTTAAAGAGAGGCAGATAATTATGCTCTGCAAATTTCATGAAAGCTGATGTCAGGGTGGAAGACAGAAACCCAAAGTAGTGGAAAAAAAGACAAAATAACAGCTGGTTATGGATGACATGGTACCAGCACATTGGAGAGACAGCACATACATGGGTTGGACTACCTGCAACAAGTTGGCACTTCCCTGAAGCAGCTGTTGTAGGAGACATGGGGACAGAAGGGTTTGGGGGGTTACATAGGGGTATTTCTCCTGAGTTGATACAATACTTAATAGCCAAACTGTTGCCATTTGCTTGGAAAGCGTACTTGGTTTTACCTCTTCTTGTAACAAATAACACCAAGTAAAATTTTTGAGTGAGCTGTTACACGCTTCTGTTGCTTACACACTTGACAGAGCAGAGGCTAGGTCTTGGGTTCTGGGCAGGGAAGACCTGTGCTGCATTAGGAGCTGTTGGTACAGCAGAATCAGTACAGAGCCTGTGCCTGCCCCATGTACATCCATCTGCTGGGTCATTTCTGGTGCTAAAAAAATCCCCTAAAAGTAGAAAAGCAGAAAATGGATTTCGAAAGGACTCTTTCCTCTGAAGTAAGGGTTATTTACAGTATTTAAGGGATTATGAGAAATGAAACTATTTTTTAAAAGTACATTCAAACACTGCAGGCTTGCAGCTGCCCTTGACAAGAAATTTCATCTAAAAATAATTTTCCAAACCGTGCTTCCAAGAATCAAAGATTTGCATCTGTCAGAACTCCAAATTTTCCCTCTTTTGTTTTTTTTTTTTTTTTTTTTTTTTTTTTGTCTAGGAGGGCCAAGAGGCATGTGGAATTTGTTAATGTCAGTCCTGGTCTGCTAGTAGGGATTCTTTCCTGACACAAAATTCAATGTATTTCCCAAATCCTGGTGCTCTTATGGTGTCCATAGCTCCAGCAACTTGTAGAAACTGTACATTAATTAGAAAATTGAATGTAAATTGCATCTTCCTCTGTGGTCATACAGTGGCATACCACCACTATGTCCTGAAGACCTGAGTTACTACCTAAAAGCCAATTGTGAGTTAAACCACCTTAATTTCCTGGCTCTGTGTGCCATCAGGTCTGCACGGGATGGGTAAAGAACACGGAGATCTCTCTGATATGATGCTGGGAGCCAGGACAGACTTATCCTGCTGCCTTTCCACGGGCAATAAATTAGACCACGAGCAATTGGTCCTTCGACTTTGCTCCTCTCTGCTCTGCAGTAAACTGGGGGGACGGCCTGCCCCAAAGAACAGGCACAAGTCTGCCGGTGCCACCAGCTGCATGCCTTTTAGTCATCACTGTCCTCCAAGTAAGAATTAATTCCCAATTGCAAGAAAACCTGCCTTTGCCACCCAGGCAGAGCTCTTGCCCGCGGCTGCAGGATGAGTGCCGGGCTGGGGGCAGCGGCGTAGGGCTGCACCCTGGCTTTCCATCTGTGTTTGCTTTCCGGGCGTGGGTGCCAAGCGCGGCGGACTGGAAAGGTAAGTTCGGGAGCTTTTCCGCAGGAGACGAAGGCCGACCTGCTGCTCCAGCTCCAGCGGGGCCCGGGGAGCAGCCAGGGTGAGCGGGGCGCTGGCAGGGCCCACTGCCAGCGGGCGGGCAGGGCTGGGAGGGTGCCCAGAGGAGGAGTCTCCCGCAGGTGCAGGTGGAGGAGGGCGCAGGGGATGCGGAGGCAGGTGCACAGCAGCCAGACCCATTCCCGGAGGAACCCCGCAGGGTGAGTGGGGTCCTGGGGGGCACACAGCAGCTGGGGGTACCCCTCCACAGAGCAGAGTGGGTCCTGAGCACCTGGGGGGGTTGCTGGAAGGGCAGAGCCTGCTGGAAGAGCTGTGCGTGCATCACCCACTCCTCCGGACGGGCTTTAAGGAGGGCTTGATGCTGCCCTGACTCAATTTATTGCTATGCGCTGTATAGGTCCTTCCTCCTGGGTGGCCTGGGGTTGGTATGGAGAGGCTGGGCAGGCAGATAACCCCCACGCCCTGGCTTTTATCTGCTGAAAGCAATCAGGAGGAAAGGCATGTCTCCAGCACTGGTGGAGCTGAACCTGGATGCGCCCCTGCCCAGGATGGGAGTGAGGGATTCCTCCCCCCTTACCCAGGCGCACAGCCAGCACTGCAGAGGCACTAATGGGGGGCTGCAGGAGCTCACCTTTCCTTCCTGACTGCTCCAGCCCCACGGAGGCTGCCAGCGAGGTAGGGATTTGTCCCTGGTGCTCGGGGACACTGGGAGGGATGTGAGCTGGGAGTTCAGGCTCTGGCAGCCTGCGGATGAAGGGGAATCCTTGGCAAAGTGAAAAGCCCTGTTTGCAGGTGGCCTGCCATGAACATAGGTTTCACTGCTCAGTTGATCTTATGCTCAGTGCTCGCTCAGCAGCTCTAATACCCCGGGCAGTGAGCGTAACAGGCAGACACTGCGTGGCAGGTACCTGCAAGGTGTCTGAAAACAGCCAGACTGGATGTGGCACTGGTGCAGTCCTATTGACAAGCTGAATTTTGCAGCTAATACTGTTCTCTGTGTCTCCTCGCTGCCTTTGTTTTGGAAGCAAATGGCCCTCTAACTGCATTGAATTGCCCGGCTACCTTGCACAGCCGGGATCTAATTACCTGTGGAGCTGGGAGCCCTGTCTCCAAGTGGCACCGAGCCTTTTGTTTTTAATGACTTGCTCCACCGCGTTCAGAGTGTGACAATGTGGGGGAGCCTGCCAGGACCGGCTGCTGGTGCCACCCTGCTTGTACTGCAATGGCTGGGAAAGCTAATAGGAGTTGAGATGTCTTGGGCCAAGTGTCTGTGGCACAGCACTGGGTTGAAAACAGAATAAATGGGTCTAGTGATGAGCACAGCTCGCCGCCGTGTCCTGGGAAGCAAGCTGGATCATGTCCTTCCCTATTGTGATGCTCTGGCAGAGGGGAAGTCTGGCCAAATGCAGCCTTATGGCCCGAATCAGCAGCAGGGCAGCCCCCAAAAAGAGCGAGGAGTGATGGGGAACGGGGGACAGCCAGGCTTTCACCTCCCTCCCTGTCCCACAAGCTATCTCCGTCCTCCTGTTAATGTTTACAAGGCAGGTCTGGTGTCGTGGTCTGTCCAAAGACCAGATCCCTGCCCAGCTCTCCCTGGGATCCTTCTTCCTGCTGGCTGGGGCAGGGCCGTGGGATGGTCACTGGGAAAAAAAACCCAGCTTCACTGCCTCCGTAACGCTATCGGCCCATTTCGCCAGCCATCTCCGGCTCCGCTTCCCCACTGACGGGCGCAGGTACGCCGGGGTGAGCTCCTGGGACCTCGCCAGCATGCTGCTGCCCTGGGCATCTCCGCTTACAGGCGGCTCCTGCCAGGCGGGGGCTGGGGGGGGGAAGGTATTTTTAGGTCTGTTGATCTGACACCAGCTGAGTTTCCTCTCCTGTGAGGTTGGGGTTCGGGGAGAGGGCAGGAGAGGAAGCAGCAGGGCAAGCTCTCGCTTTGGTTTGTTTTCTGTGTTTAGTTGGACTGAGGTCATTCCCTACCACTCTTATCTGCGGCAGATATTTTCTTGCCTCTCACCAGTTCATTGCTTACAGTTTTACCCCCAGGCGATAGTTACCCAGCAGCTAACATCTTTGTTTATTAACAGTGCACAAAGAAGCATCTATATTGTTGGAGCTCTGCTCACAGGTTGTTGGTTTTTTTTTTTAAATTGCTATTGTTATACTTGGGGGAAAAAGCAGTTTTCCATAGATTAGCAGAAAGAGAGGCCAAACATAGCAGTTTATGCATCTGTTGGCCTTGAGATATGAAGCTGCCCTATAAATAAGAACATATTATGGTTGGTCCTTGCTGTCTGGAGCCACAGGGTACAAGGTATCCATATGCCCGGCCATCCTCTGTGTTGGGTATGCTCAGTGCCTTGAGGCAAACGGCTTTGAAGAAGACAGACCTGCTAGGGAGATGCTGGAGCACTTCAGCATCCCCAAAGGGCAGCAGCTCTGCCTGCAACATGGCAGGCTGGCTCCTTTGTGCTTAATTTGGGTGCAGGAGGGACCGCTGGCTGCCCTTCAGGTCTTGGGGTTGGTATTGTCAGAGTACCAAGACCCCTCCAATCCCAAAATGGACAAGGCTGGCGGAACAACCTGAGTGATGCCAAACACCTGGCTTCTTGAGCAACCTTGGGCTTTGCCCCTAGCAGGGGACACATGACAAAAGGAGTCAAATGTGGGAGGGACCACAGGGATCTCGTGTTTTCTGGGCTCCCAAGGAGAAGGACACCTCAGTGTCCTGATGGCTCATTGATAAGGGAGTCATTATCATGGGTGAGGGATGAGTTTAACCCTTAAGTCTCTGGGTCCTGATGGAAAAGGGTCCTGAGCTACAAGTGTGGACTCACAGGGGCACAAACGTAGACAGGACTTTTTCCCTTGCAAACAGGATAGTGACCCCTGAGAAATCAAGAAGGAGCAAGGCTGGGAAGGAGAAGTGTGTGTTTTGGGGGACACGGGGACTGCATACAGCTCCTCGGAGAAAAGAGGGCCTGCTCTTGCACAACATTTGCATTTTCCTGCTGGCAGAAACAAATCCAGCCATAGTGAATAGGCTGGTTTGGGTGAGGGACATCCTGTGAACACCCTGGGGAGGAGATAAACCTCACAGGAGGTTTGTCTACATTGTGTGGGCTGTGAAATCTGCTGGGACCTTCCCCTTTACCAGCTTACCTCGGTCCTGCCTTCCTGCACCACTCCCCTTGCCTCTCCCTGCCTGCAGATGAGTAATGTCACGCATGCCTTGCCCTCTCGCGAGTCGCCCGGCACCCTGGGGTCCAGCACAGTGGATGGGCAGGCCTCAGCACCCTCATCCCCAGCCCTTGCCCTGCTCATGGCTGCTCACAACAACTCCCAGGATGGCCAGCAGCTTTTCCTGACCACAACAGCGGCACAGGTCATCTCCGGCATCTTTGTGTGGTCAGCACTCATCATCACCTTCCACCAGGTATGGGCTGGAGCACAGGCAGGGCTCAGTGCTGGGGTTCACACAAAGACAAAATGATTGATTGACCCCAGGTTCATTGCAAATCACTCAGCTCTGGATAAATATTTCCTCCTGTTGCTGCCTAGAGGCGATATCTCCACTGCCGGGAGCCTGGTGCCGGCTGTTCGGGACGGTGGACTTTGCCCATGTGTTCCCCGGGTGGCTGCCAGAGCTGAGAGAGGCTGCAGGGCATCGGCAGTGCCCAGAGGGAACACCCAGCAGGGTTTCTCATCTGGCACCCCCGGGGTCTGTGTCTTTGGGGTTGCACACCACCAGCTGCTTTGAAACACACTGCCAATGGGCATGGTTTTGGGTGCTGAGCAGATCCCTGCTGCTGAAGGCAGCTCTGGGGCGAGCTGGTGCTTCCGAGCACTGGGACAGGGCTGCACGAGGGCTGGCACAGAGGAGGGCACGCTCCTCGCACAGCCCTGGGGAAGGGACCCAATTTCCACATGTTTTTGTGGAAGGGATCGCCCTGGGGACTGGGATGGAGCCTGTCTCACGTGTCTGTTCACAACGATGGGTCTCTGGTGGAAAGCTGGCAGTGCTCTCATCCCCGGGAGGAGGGCTGAGATGGGACGAGCCTCCTGCAGCCCTGCAGGCTGGGGGTACATCCCGTTCCCCTCCTGACCGGTGGTAGCCACAGCTCTGCACGCTGGGCACTTTGCAGATCTATACACACCTGAGGAATTACACTGTGCCCAAGGAGCAGCGCTACATCATCCGCATCCTCTTCATCGTGCCCATCTATGCCTTCGACTCCTGGCTCAGCCTCCTCCTCCTCGGCAGCCACCAGTACTACGTCTACTTCGACTCGGTGCGCGACTGCTATGAAGGTGAGCGCAGCCTCTCCTTGGCAGGGAGGCTGATGGCAAAGCAGGGCTCTCATCTCACTGACCTGTCTCTGGAGCATCCTGGACGGCACAGAGTGGCAAATCTCCATCTCTTTCACTTCTCACTCTCCCTTCCTCTGTGCAGAGGTTTTCCCCTTCTTTCTCCATCAGCAGCAGGGAGGGGATAACCCATGGGCAGACACGAGCTGGTGCCTTTCTGACACCTGCCTGCAGCCTTAGAGGGACCCCAGCATCATGCTCCTGAGGAAAAAGGTTTTGTGGCTGCCTTTGGGGTAGAAATGCAGCTTCTCTAAAGCAGAAGGTAGACATACCTAAGAAATGGGAGAGCTGGGGTGTTTTGAGGTGCAGGGGAAGCTCATCAGAGTTGAGGTTGCTCTTCCACCTTGTTGCTCTCCCCCTGGGGAATGGAGAGGTGTGGGCATGTGTATTACTTCAGGTTTGGAGTATATGAAAGATAAGTGATGGGGATGTCCAAGAAAACTGTTCAGGATCTGCCCCTTGCTGGCCACCAGCCGTTTGCGCTGCCCCTTAGCAGTTTTGAGGTCCCTCCATGCAGATGCTGTCTGGTCATTGCACTCCTGCCTGGGCGTGTTTGGGGGTGTGGGGGCCAGCTCCACAAGCACTGCTGGGATATCCAACAGCTGCCACATGCACGCATGGACTCTGTGCGCACGGAGGAGCTGCTGCGTCTGCAATGAACCCTGTGCACATGGTGCGGTGCTTCTGACTCCGCTTGGAAGTCAGATGGATTTGACCTGCTTGTCCCCTCGCTGGGCTCCCACCCACCAGTGTCCCAAACCCTGATGTGGTGCTGGGGTGGATGAGAGAACATCTGAGCAGGAAGGAGTGTGAAATGTAACAACCCTCTCCCAGATCTCTGTCAGCCCTGCTGATCTGTGTCTGCCCTTGCCTTGCCAGCTTTTGTGATTTACAGCTTCTTGAGCCTGTGCTTTGAGTACCTCGGAGGGGAGAGCACCATCATGACAGAGATCCGAGGGAAGCCCATCGCGTAAGTCCCAGCATCCCATGAGTTCCTCAGCCCTCCACCTGCTTTCCCCATCCAGCAGCCCCAACAGCATCTCCTCTGCTTCTGCTTCCAGGTCCAGCTGCTTTTATGGGACCTGCTGCCTTCAGGGTATGTCCTACTCCATCGGGTTCCTGCGCTTCTGCAAGCAGGTGTGTACCCGATGGGGTGCATCAGCTCCGAACCCCTCCGATAAGGGCTGTCAGGGTGGCAGGTCCCTTCCCTGCTGCCCTGCCGAGAAGGCTCTGCTTCATCCCTCTCCCAGGATGCTCTTTTTGGGTTTGTTTTTTTCCTCCGAGGGAGGCAGCTCACCCAGCTCGCCGGCACCTGGCCAGCAGCAGGGCGCCACGCTCGCTGTCCTTGCCTCTGACTCACTGCTGAGTCAGGGTCTCCTCCCACTGCAGAGCTGAGATTGCCATCTCTGGCCAGCCCCAGGTTAGCCTGGACGGCGCTCTCAGCTCTCCAGGGCTGCGCTGTGGGCCAAATCCTGGCACTGCTCTGTCCCCAGGCTACCCAGTCCCCCCCCCCCAAGTGGCTACGCGGCTTTTCAGGAGCTGCCTTGCAGGAGCCCTGCTCCCCTCCCGTCTGCAGACCCTGAGCTGGTTCATATCTCATCCTGCAGCATTCTCCACTCCTGTCATGGAGATCCGCTCTGTCCTCTGTCCCAGGGGCAGAGAGGGCTCGTGCGGTGGGGCTGGGGCTGGCAGGCGCTGCAGGGGGGGCGGTGGGGTCTCCCTGCTGCCCAGGGTACACCGTGTCTCTCCCCCGTGCAGGCCACGCTGCAGTTCTGCGTCGTGAAACCCCTCATGGCGGTCATCACCATCATCCTGCAGGCGTTCGGGAAGTACCATGACGGGGACTTCAAGTGAGGATGCTGGGTCGGGTTGGGGAGGGTGAAGGGGACAGGACAGGTCCCTGCTCCATCACAAGGGACAGGGTGTCCTGCCAGCCCCCCTAGCGAGGGCACAGGGAGCCAAAAGCACCAGGGAGTGGAGACTCACTGGCCCCCAATAAGAAAGAGATGAAACTCCTGTGAGCCATAAGGTTCCACCAACAGAGGAAAAGCCGAGAGTGGCTCCCTGCTCCCCCATTTCTCCCTGCCTCTCCTTCCGCTCCTGGGCTGTGCTCTCGCCCCGTGGCAAAGCTATGCACTTCTCCCCTCCCCATTTCATCCTTCTTTGCTTCCTATTGTGCTTGCTTCGCTTCCTGCAGCCCAGGGCAGCAGCTCTCTCTCTTCCCACAGCGTCCGAAGTGGCTACCTCTACATCACCATCATCTACAACTTCTCTGTCAGCCTGGCGCTTTACGCCCTCTTCCTCTTCTACTTCGCCACCATGGACCTGCTGCGCCCATTTAAACCGGTCCTCAAGTTCATCACCATCAAGGCAGTCATCTTCCTCTCCTTCTGGCAAGGTGGGTCCCACCACAGATGCCCAGTGCTCCTCCTCCTATAGCCCCACATGACCCAGGATGCAGGACCAGAGCTGATCCCTCTCCCTTCCCCTGCACAGGGACGCTGCTGGCAATCCTGGAGAAATGTGGGGTGATTCCTGAAGTTCAGATCATTGATGGGAAGGAGGTGGGAGCTGGAACAGTGGCTGCCGGCTACCAGAACTTCATCATCTGCATTGAGATGCTCTTTGCTTCCATTGCTCTGCGCTACGCATTCACCTGCCAGGTGTACCGAGAGAAGAAAGAAAACTCAACAGGTAACTCTTCCTCTCCTCTTCCTTCCTTCATCGGTGACTAAGGAAAGACAAGACACACACACACACCCCTTACAGCATTACCAATGGGATGCTAAAAACCACCAGAGGAATTTCCTTCTCCTGTGCTCTGTGAGTTCCCTCTACCTCTTCCCTCACGATACCCACGAGCCATAGTGAGTGGATAGGAAGAGGGACTTTGGTGTGGATGGGCAGAATTAGGGCATTTTGGTATCACAGCACATGCTGCTGGAGACAATCTATCCTCTTTGAAACATGGAGCTGGGGTTGCCCTCCTTCTCCTAGGAACTCGCCACCGCAAGGTGACGTGGCCCACAATGAGCCCCTGATCTTGAATTTCTAAGGAAAAGTGTCACCCCAGTCTCAGAGTGCTTGGGCTTACTGTCTGTCTGATGTCCCATCACCCTCCCACTCTCCCTGTTTTCCAGCAAACCTTGCCCCGATGCAGAGCATCTCGAGCGGGCTGAAGGAGACCATAAGCCCCCAGGACATCGTGCAGGATGCGATCCACAACTTCTCGCCCGCATACCAGCAGTACATCCAGCAGTCGATGCAGGAGGCAGAGCACAAAGCACCAGGGGAGAATGGGCACGTAGCCTCCAACACACATGGACCGAGCGGCAGAAAGAGCAAAAACATTGAGAAGAGAGTGCTGATCCTGTCCGATGAGGAGCTGTAGGAGACATTGGAGGGGACAGTGACACTGGAGAGGTTTAAACCCATGCAAATGGGAGGTGTCTAGAGGCTGAGACAACCTGGTCTAATCGGAGCACCGAGAAGCCAGGAACTCTACCCAATAAGCCAGTTCCTTGAAGGGAAGATGCAATAACCCAGGGAAAGGTTAAATCTTAACAGTGCCAGCTTCTGCTGTCCCATCTCTACTGGGTTTAAAGATGGGGCTGTCTTTGCTTCTGCAACTAAGCAGCCGTGCGTTGCTGCCCGACGCTGGTGTCTCAGTGCCAGCCCCATGCCCACACTGGGGGATGCCAGCCAGGGAGGGGGGCCAGGCTGCAGGACAGACCAGCCACCCTCACCCTCCTCTTACCTCCAAGCAGTGCTGAGGCCTGAGAGGAATGCTTTTCTCAGCACAGTTCTGCTCTAGTTTCTCCCGATTTGAGTAAAAAATGATCTCCAAGGGCCCCGTGGAGAAAACCAGCCCAGGAAGGTGACTTCACTTCACCTCAAAACCCGGTAACGGTTGAAAGACGTCATTCCTTATTTTTACATCTTTTCCCCCTCTCCTTCTCCCAGAAAAGCCTATTGAGTTGCGCAGAAGACCTTTACCAGGGATGAAGAGAAGTCATCCTCTTCTCCCTCCAGATGGAGATGCAGCTGCCTGCGTAACTCCCCCGGGGATCCGTGGCGGGACCTCACTCCGGGCTAACGCGGGGTCTTGCAGCTGCATTTCTGAGAGCTGCTGGTGACAGAAGTGCTTGTTTATGTCTAAACCAGCTTATCTCTGAATGGATCAGAAGTTAAAAGGGATTCCAGCTTCTTTATCAGAGCCTTTATTAGGGAACCAGACTGTGACTGGTCGTGGTAGGAATGCGCTTACTGGGAACTGTCTGTTCCTCCTAACCCTTCACTATTTACCGTCCCTGGGCTTTGCCCAACCTGTGGGAAGGCAGGCGGGAGCTGCGCCCAGCTGGGTGATGGTGGCGGGGATAGAGATGCTGGGGGATGCTGTTGCTCAGGGCAGGACTGCTGGTGTGGGAAGACAGTGTGTGGAAGGATTCTCCCCATACCAGTGATGGAGAGTGCGCACTCTTCTGTTAAACTTCCTCTCTTCCCCCCCTGCCCCCAAATTTTTAGTCCAATTTCTATTCCCTTGATAATCAGAAGATCACTGGGAACTTACTTAGGCACTGGCTGGGCTGTTGTTTGGGGGTGGAAGCTGGATAGTGAAAGGACGAGGGCAAGTCTGCAGCTTCAGATTTGCAGTCATGTGGCCAACAAACCAATGGATAAGGCTTAGAGCTGTTTTACACACAACTCCTAGTGTCTCAGTTTTTTTCCTCTGCTCTTAAGCTGCAAAATGTAAATCACAACATGAAATTATTTTATTTATGAGAGCTTTTTCTAATAAACAGCAGTTTCTACCAAGGAGTGAGCAAGTGTTTTCACTTAGCTCAGCAAGCAAAGTCCACGATCTGCCTGTTCCTGCTCTAATGCTGATGCTCTTAAGCTCAGTGTCCTCTCTGCCCCTCAGTGCTGGCCCAGCAGAAATACCTGCACACACAGCATCCTGCACATTTTGGCATTCCACAGGAGTTGTGCTCATCTTTCTCGCTTCACAGAGAGTGTGCGTGTGTCCCGCTTCCTCTACTTGCGCTGCACCTCTTCCAACCCTTGCCTGAGCTGTGGATGCAGCAGTTCAGAGCTGCTGGATCTGCTGTAGCCAAACTAAGCCCAGACTCCAGCACTGACAAGACAACCTCTATTTATTATTATTGGAGAAGTCTTACTGTGCTGGAAGCCCGGACTCCACACGAGCAGCCTATATAGCTATGCCAGTCTTGCAAGTCCCTCTGCTCCAAAGCACCGCTGCTTATACCTGCTCAGCCGGCGAGACCGCTGCCACTTTTCCTGCGATGAGATCCATAAACAAGAGCAATATGCTCTGTGCATCCAGGCATCCATCCAGGGTCCTGAGCATCCTGGGACCAAGACCATCCTGCCCACAAAGCGCAGCCTTGGTGCTCAGGGACGAGGCTGCTTGGCTTTGTAACACAGCCAGCACCGAAGCAGGGACATCTCTCAGCTGAACATCTTGGTCTTCTCCACCCCTCGGGGAAAGGGCCGGCCACAGCTGCAGGAACAGAGGCTGCTCCGGCTCCCGGGGCGAGGACAGACTGCAAAGGTGATGATGGCACATCTGTTGGCGCGCTCGCAGCCGCTGAGATAAAGACTTGCACAAGAACACAGCAAGAAACATAGTTGTACTTCACCGCGCAAATGATCGACTCTGGTGCATAATGGGCTGCATTCATTGCTCTTGCCAGCAGGTGCAATTCCCACTGCAGACAGTAACATTTGCCTATTTATGTCAAGCCCTGATTACTGTATTATATGTAAAACAGGTCCTTCTTGCAAGCAAAACAAGGGGGGTGGGGGGGTGGGGGGAATCAGCTGTGACTCATCCAAGTCAGCAGCGTGATACCAGCCTGAAGGAGCCGTGCTGGGCTGGACACCAGCTGGCTGCTGTGCCGTCCAACAGCAGGCAACGCTCCCCTCTCCAGCAGGCGCGAGCTTGGCCTCCTGGTCGTCCTTTTTCTTGGAGAAAGGAGAGAGGCAAGAGCTCACGGCTCAGGCTGGGGGCTGTCACGGCCCTCAAGCTGTCACGCTGTCAAAACGCTTCCACAGGGGACTAATACCAATGGTGTCGTAGGCTGGATGAGTTCCCCCGCAGACACGGTCCTGTGCTCCTCTGCTAACGCGTCTCCTCCACCTCTTCAGTAAGGACACAGGGAATGCTGGCGACGAGCACACGGGTGACCTACACAGGAGCCCGGCTGTGCCTGGAGCCACGCCAGCAGGCAGCTTGGGAGGAACAGGCTTCTCTCGCTGCCAGCAGCAGGCTCTGGTGGTCGGCAGATTTGTTTTCCAGTTGTCGCTTGTCCTCAGGCTTTCCCCCAAGGACGAGACGGGGCTGTGGCTATCGGTCCTCCCGGTGCTTTTTGCGCTGGTGTCGGGCACGCATCCTGGCAGGGCACGCTCTGCCATCGCACCCGCCGGAGCTGCCGCCGGCCGCGCTTCCCACCAGCGGAGGGGAAGGAAGGTGGCCGCTGGTGCCACAGCGGAGCCAGTGCTCTCACACACGGCTGCTTGCCTTGCAGCACCCAGTCAGAGGCAGAGAGGCTTATTTTGGGTGCTAGCACCCACCAGCCAGCCCCTGGGCCCAGCTGCTGGCAGGCAGCAGGCTGCCAGACCTGCATCGGAGAGCAGGATCCGTGCTTTTGCAGCCCTGATGGCAGAGACGCTTCTCCCCCCAGTTCCAGAACCTTCTCCTCCCATAACCATGGTGAAGGTTGTTCCCTCTCGCTGCTGAACCTCCACCCAGCCCATTCCCGATGCCTGTTTCCTCCTGAACTAACCCCCCTCCATCCCTCTAACAGACACGGCTGGCCCACCTCCCTCTCCTTGCCACCATCACCTGCTCACCAGCTCCTCGCTGCCGACCCTCCAGGCAGCAGCCGAAGCAGCTGATGATTTTCTTGCGCAGCACAGTGACTGCAATTGCCCCCCAGGCTTCACCCACATCCCGGCTCAGCCAAGCCTGCCTGGCCCCACCTCTGTGCCTAATGACCATCCATTACCTGCTGACACACAAAGCCTTCTCAGCCTTGCTCCTCTCCACTTTGCCCTACCTCTAATTCCGACTTCGGCCAACGCACCCATCTGTCTCCAACCTCTGGCCTCAACCCGGCACATGCCAAGTGTTTTCCTCCTTCTACCGTGCCCTGAAGAAAATCCACCACTTGGAATAGGGGATTAAAGCTATCACAGCCCCTAGGAGCTCACAGGCACAAGGTACCGCCTCTTTAAAGCCTAAACAGGTAAAAAACAGAAAGATGAAGTATGGATGTAAGGGGTTAAAGCAGTTTATTCACAAGCAGTCGCATAGGAAACCAGTGAAGGGGCATCGCACAACCCAAAGGAGGAGAGGGAAGCATCTTTCTCCAACACTGTGACCTGTCTCACAGCACAGGGTCTCCAAGCCCTGACTGGCCTTGCACAGCCACCTCTCAGCATCACGACTGCAACAGGCTTGCGCTACCATAAATATCCACCGTCTACACACGAAGGCACAGCCCGTGACAGAACAGATACAGGTGGTCCAAGCGTGGGATCTACCAGACAAGCAGCTTGAACAAGAGCTATCCCTCGAGCATGTTCCAAATACACCAAGGAAGCTCCACAGCAAGGCTGGGAGATGGGTGAGCTGGCTGTGCCAGGCTGGGTCAGATGCTTGCCACACTTGCCCTAGCCCAGCCTGCCTCCTAAAAACGCATCGCTCGGCACCAGCGCCGCAGCCGATGGCCGGCTGCACGCTGCACCGGGGACAGGCGGGCAACCCCCCTCCTGCCCCGAGGAACACACTTCATTGAAGATCAATTCAAACTCCAAAACGCTGACCATAGACCAGGGCAAGTCTGAAACCAGAAAATGCTTTATTGGAAAGGTACAAAAAAACCAGTCACTGCAGCTAAATTTACAGCAATAAATTACGTTGTGGCTGTCAAGAGAAAGTAATGGACACATACACAGGGCTATTCGCCTTACAAACAGGAATCCACATTGCTTGGTATATCAATAATTTATTTTATAATAAAAAAGCAGCACAAAAATAAATATTGAAATGAAATTACTGAGTAACCACAGAGGATAGAATGAGCTGGTGATAAAAAACAACTTAAAACAGAAGACTTCTATCATTAAAAAAATGAAAGCAAGTATCCACCATCTACGGAAACACCCCAGCAGACTGAAATACAGACGAAGGAAAACAAATCCACGTTACAAAAGTTTTTTTGTTTTTGTTTTGTTTCTTTTTTTCTTTTTTTTTTTAAATAAAAACAATCATGACAATGAAGTTTAAATGATTCGAGAGAGAAAAAAAAATGCCACCTTCTCCTCCTCCCCAGGGTCTGAGCCGTCCAGTGGCCTGACCGCTCCGCGCTCCCGTGGCATCGCGCCTGGCCCTGCCACAGCTCACCTCCGCACCGGCTCGCCCGCCAGCCCGTCCCTCCCCAGCCGTGTCACCCAGGTCTCTAAGCGCAATGTCACCCAGGTCTCTAAGCTTGCGCTCTGCGGTCTCCTCCAGCAGACGGTAGAGTTGGGCAAGAGCAGAGACGCTGACTTGCTTCAAAGGGATCTGGAGCTGCCCTGGAGGGAAAGGTTCCCCACTCCCAATAGAGCACAACAAACACGTCTACACCAACACAGATGTCCCTCCCGGTCCCTGCCCAACGCTTTCGTCTTCTCCTGCCTCCCGCCCAGCCCTCGGTTCCGTCACACTGCAGATGGGGAGCAACCAAAGAAAGGCCAGGCCCAGAGGAGAGGATCCCAGCACCCAAATCCAGAGCCCCCGCTCCTCAGCGGGGCAGGGGAGGGGAGGGACACAAATTAAGAGGGGCAGAGAAGGGAGCCCCAGCATCCAAACTACTGCAGCAAAGAGACAAGCGAGAGGTATGGCTGTGGGGGAGCGCTACCCAAGCCGCCCGGGGGACCCGGCTGCAGCAGCCCCCCACGCAGCGCTCGCCCTGGGTGTCAGGCTTGCAAGTGCAGGACGGAGAGAAAAAAAGGGAAAAAAAAAAAAAAAAAAGAAAAACAAAACAAAACAAAAAAACCAACAGAAACAAACCAAACCCCAGAGGAATGCAATGTGACAACCCCAAGCTGGAGGGCCCTCCAGGGTGGAGGAGCTGGGTCTCCAACGCGGTCAACAGCTTTCGGGTCATTCCTCCCTCCACGTTACCTTGCAATTCTGATCCCTCTGTGGAAGTTTAGCCAGGACATTTCATTCCCCTCCAGGTCACCACCCAGGGAGCCCTGGACTGGCAATTTCTTTTAATAAAGATTTACAGTATCAAACTTGGAAAAAAAATTATTTTTTTTTTTTTACGAAAAATCTGTACGATAAAATGTATATAATTATATATTTATATATATATTTCTCTCTCTTTAAATATTTCCACGTGGTCCTTATGGATATCCAATATGGATTACCTACCATGGCTATGGTATCAACAGCTTTAACAACACCCAGGCCTCTTGTTCTTTATCGAGTGACCAGAGATTTAAGTGCCTACCAGCACTAAACTAGCAATCACTTGGACAAGCCTTTGGCACCCTTCCAAGAACTGGAAAAAAAGAAATACTTGGCTGCAAGGGAAGTGCCACGTAAAGATATGTTTCTCAACTCATTCCAACAGCAAGAAGACCCCACGGAACGAAGTTCGACCTCCATCCCCCTCGGTGCGACTGGTCTGATTTCCCCGGCGGGGGGTCAAAGGCAGCCAGAGGGTGTTCCTATCTAGCCAGGAATGTTATGGAGCTCTGGAGCTGTTTTAAAGACTGGAAGCATTTGGGCATTTTCAAGTCAACTGGCCTTTTTCATTAAAGTTTTCATTTAAAGCCCCAACAGTGCCAGGAGTCTCCATTTTGCCTGTTTTCAGAGGCACCTGTAAGGTCTGGGAAAGTTTCCAATGTCTGTGAGCTGGAGAACATGAGAGGACCAGGAAATGACAGTAACATCTTTCTCTTCCTCAGCTTCTGCTGTGGGAGTCAATAACTGGTACTGATACACAGGACATCGATCTGCCTGTTTGGAGATAGGGAGGGAGTGGAGGAGAAATGAGGTAACGCTAAGTGTCATCCGAACTCTACGTGTTGGAAAATCACTTGAAGGAAACTCCCTGTTCCCCTCCATAACACGTGGATCTGGCAGGGGTAACGAGCCTTCAGGAAGCGTTTCACTTACACCCTTTCTGGCTCAGTAAGGTCACGGATGTCGATGTTGAGGACTGAACGAGAACCAAGTCTGAGGTTTCTCTTTTCATTAACCTATTTCACAAAGGACCCTCCCGGGAAATCCAGAGACTCCGATGACAAGGTGAAAAAAAAAAGAAAAAGCAAGCTAACAACTTCTTCCAAAGACAAGTAGGGCTTCACTAAATTTCTACAAACTTACTGCCATTCAAGGCAAGACCATGCCTCAAACAACAAATTATACTGGGTGTCAGATGCCAGTTCACTGTCCCCTTTGCAACAACAGCGGCACTTGATTATTCTCTTTCAGCCCAAAACACTCGTGAATTCTCCGTGATCCTTCTTTTCTGTTCTGGAGCCCAAATCCTCTAAGCTCTTCTCCTCATCTTAAACTTCAGCAATCTCATTCTCTTCTCACCTGTGTGACAACAGGCATCGTCCATTCCACAAGTCTCTGACCTGCCCTGCAAAACTCACAGTCCCTTTTCTTTCCTACTTCAAAAAGAAAAAAAAAAAAAAGGCAAAAACAACAACAAAACACACAAACACCAACATAGCTAGTTTGTTTTTTTTTTTTACAGTGACCTGGAAACATTCGTCTTTTCAGCGCTGCTGCGCAACAGCAGAATCTCTCTCCCTTTGGCTTTCCACCTCCTGCCCATTGTCAAGCCAGAAATCCCTCTCCCAAACCATTGCTCAGAGCCATACGAACAACTTCTCGACCCCAATTCTTCCATCCCCTACACGCACCCCCCGATTTTCCATCCTGCCCTCCGTGCACCTCTCGGGATAATTCACCCATTCGCAAGAGAAAGCGTCAAGTTTCAGGGTCACATTCACACAGGTTGTCTGAACACTGAGGGTTGTTCACTGTACTCTTTGGATCCCAACTCCAGCGCCTGACACGCTATGGAGAGGAAAAGACTCTTCCAGCTCCCATCCAACCTCCCCATAGCCCTTCTGGTCATCAAAGACTGGTGAGCCCAGCTCTCCAGCTAGGATGCTCAATGCTAACCTACCAACGCTTTTATCAGAGGAGGCTCTGCAACTTCTCTCCTCCTGTCTGAACGCTATTGCCCTCTAGTTACACTTCAGTGCTTTAAAAACATCTTTCCGAAATAACTCTGCACAAACCCCTTCTCATAGTGCTGATGCCAGCAGAACCATCCCACCTTCTCACAGCCAGTTCTGCCTCCACCTGGTAATACTTGCAGCATTTTTCCTCCTAGTCTCCCCTTCTCCTCCCCATCACACAGCTCTTCACAGCGTTTACTGTGCCTCCTTCCCTTAAGCTTCAGGGAATCCAGAAAAAAAAAAAAAAAAAGCTGCTACTTCAAGACTGCGGATCATTTGGAAGAAATAAACTGCATAAATATACCCAATTCACAGGCACACCTCAGGGAAGGAGCTATTGGGAAACTTGGGCTTGGAGTAAAGGAGGCTGCAATGTAGTTTTTACAGGCCACACAGGTAATGGGGCATATTAAAATATGTAAAATACATATTTTTCCATATTTTAACAGCATGGATTGAAAACAAAAGGTTATTCCTAATGGGTGTGGTCAGACCCAAGCATTAGTCTCCATTGTCCTCCCGCTCCCATCCACTCATAGCAGGATGAAATCTAATCCAAAAAGCCTATATCCCTGCCCTCGTAATATCAGATGGAAGTGGGGAAGGTAGGGGAGACCTTTCTTACAGGGAGCAGGATGCCACTAAAGGAAACTTTTTTTCCATACATTCATCTCACATGATGATTTCTACGGTCCATCTGTTTCCTGGCTCTTGAGCATCATTCACGAAGACTCCGGAGGCCCCTCAGGTATCTTCTCCCAGCTGGAAAGCTGCCCACGGCTGAGAGGGGTTTGGGGAGGCAGGGGAAAGGAGGAAGCAGATCTTGCAATTTGTACTGCATATAGAGCTCAAATCCTGGACACGAGAGGTTGATGGAGCCACCTAGTCCAGACAGAAGCAGCCAGTGAAGTTCCCTTTGTAGGTTTGGGAGTGGGATTTTTTTCTTCTTTTCTTGTTTTTCCTATTTTTTGCACTTTTGGAAGAGAATTGTTAAAATGCCAATTCTTGACATGACCAAGGACTCCGGAACAATGCATAAGAGCCTTTTCCCCTCCCCTCTGAAAGGCTGCTAGTTCCCCGCACTGAGGGCACTAGGACGCTGCTGAAAACGGCACAGAACTGGATGAGATTTCGGCTGATTTCACAATGGTGATGACACTGGTGGTGGCAACTTTGGTGGGGGTAATAGGCCCTCGCGCCACAGTACGAGCAAAGGTCTGGAGTGCTTCGTACTTGGAGCGCAAGGCATCCAGCTCTAGCTTCATGCTGCTGTTTTCTCTGGCCAGCTTCTCCACCTCTTGCTGCAGCTCAACCCGCTGCCTCTCTAGCTCCTCTTTCTGAGTCACGCGCTTTATGCGGCAGCTGGCAGCGTAGCCCCGGTTCTTCAGCGTGCGCCTCCGCTGCTTCAGACGGATGACCTCCTCTTTGGTGAGACCCCTCAGGTGCTGGTTCAGCTCCCGTACGGACATTGACACGAGTTCATCATCACTCAGCACTGGGGCATTCTCTCCTGACTCCTCCTTTACCTGCAAATACCAACAGCACAGGGGTAGCAGCAACCCTACGTGAACGGATGTTCTGGACAGCGAAAAGAGACAGGCCACCCCTCAGCAACGTGACACCCCTACCTGGAAAACATCCCCAAAGCGCTGTAGAGACCACAGGCTCCACTAAAACATCTGGGTAAAACACGGCAGAGATCTGAGCACTGCTGTCGTCCAGGTTTGGGTAAGCCTCTTAACTCAGAGAAAGCAGTGAACCTTACACACCCAGCATGAACTGAACAGTAAGATTTTTAAGGAGATAAATGTAAAGCAGACCAAAGACCTTTGTGTGTTCCTTTGTCAGGACCTGGAATTCATACTGAATGCTAAAGATGACCCCTTTTCCCAGCACTACGCCAGGACACCAGTGCAGCATCTCAAAAGCAGAACAGCCACTTGTACGCAGGGTTTAATTCAGCATTTTGTGGCTTTTCATTGAAAGCTGCTCATCCAAGTAGCCAACAAAACCAACCCTGCTTGGCTTCAAGGACCGCAGCCTGGTTTGGTTTCCCTGGTGCACAGGCCAGACTCTGAAGTTACGTGAGAAAGACACCAAGGCTTTCTGCCTTTTTTCTCAAGCAGGTTTGCTGCCACAGTTATTTTCAGAACCATAGAATCATTTAGGTTGGAAAAGACCTTTAAGATCATCAAGTCCAGAACGTTTAAGGCATCATCCTTTGTGTCTCTTCAGAGACTGCAGGACATCTGGAATGAGGAGCTAAGAAACTGGAAAGAAACTGTGACAATGCACACACAACAGCCCGTGCGCAGACCACCACCGAGGCGGCAGGTCCGAGACATTTACCGTCTCATGGATGTGAGACACACTGGCTGAACGCATCCTTTCCCCAGTGCCTCTCAGTCCTTGAGAGCAGAAACACTTCACCGACAGGCCTGGGAGCACTGGTTTCAGGATGCTGCCAATACCTGCTATAGTCAAAAGTCTCTTGGATAGCAACTGGGATATGCCAGCCTCCACACCATCCCAGAGACTTTAGACTTCTCTTTGGGTATTGCTGATATTCTTCTACCCTAACCTTTCCTGTAGACAGTGCAACATCATATTGGGACCTGTGTGTAAGTCTCTCAGAGTGAAAAAGAAGAGTCACGTATGACCGATGTCACACGGAGCGTGGTTCTGCCACAGCCTCCCCTGCCACCCAGCATCGCCCGCTCGGCCTCCTTCCCTACCTTTAATGCCTTGTTCGGTTTGGGATTAGTCGTCATAACCTGAGCACAGTCTTCCGGACAAAACTGCTCAGAAATTGCAACTGGAAAAACAAAACAAGATTTTCAGGTTACAGTAATCTCAGAGGTGAAGGCAGGAAGAAGATACCCAACACAGTCCGAACCCTCCAACTCAACCACTGTTAAAATAAACAAGCACGCCGCTGTTTAAAGCGGTGGGATGGATTCACAGATCAGTCCACTCCATTCAGACACGAGAAATTCATCTTGACAAGCGCCTTGCTTTTTCAGGCTGAAGACCTCCTATTTTGCCATGGACTACCCTAAGCCCAAGCAGGGACGACAGGGCAGGGAGGGGGTCATGGACACCAGTGCCCGTCTGCAAGCAGCCGCTGTGCCAGCCACCACGCGGCGCCCCGCGACGTGCCACCAGCTCCCGCCGCCCGCTCACCTCCCTCCGAAGGAATCCCAGACGCTCAGAATGGCCTATTAGAGATGGAATTAAGAGTTACCTCCGCTCATAAAAGGCACTGAAAAGCCACAAGACAACAACTCCCTTCATTCTTATTTTGATTATTATTAACCCGGCTGGCAATTGAATCAGCAGCCCAGAAGGAAGCTGCCTGGTTTGTAACCTGCTTTCAGCGCTGTCCCCACCCAAAGGAGACGCTACCGGAAAACCCGAACGGCAGAAACAAAAGCCCCCCGATAACAAAGCAAGGCAAGGAGTTCGCCTCTCCCAGCGCACCCAGACTGTTGCTTCCCCATCCTCTCGGCCCCAGGCTGCGAGAGCCGACCCGCCTGGTATTTCTAGTGACATGGAGGCATGTCCACCGACAGGGAGACCATCCCCTGCCGAGATGCTGCCCTTCACTCTCACCTTAGCCGGCGACTACACGCCTTCGATCAGCGCCTTGCAGAAAATCCACCTGCCCGCACCTCCACCCAAAACCTTCACCCCGCAGTGACGGCAGCGCGGGCGGTCCGTCGGGTACCTACCACGAGAGAGGCGACCGCAGCCGTGCCACCATCACAGCCTCTGCCTATCGCTCCCCCAGCGGGGAGGGCGCGAGGCACCAGTCCCCCCCGACGCTCGGCGGCGGGCGGCTTCGAGGGCTGCACGCCCAGTGGCACCGCAGAGCGCACAGCCTGTCTGGCGGGAGTCCTCTCCCTCTCCCCCCCCTCCCCTTCCCCAGCCCAGCCCAAACCCTCCCCATTTCCACGTCTGCATCGTGTCACACATCCTAATCATTCATGAAAAATCCAGCCAAAGCATCCCAAGCATGATTCCCTTCTGATAGTTGCCATGGTGACCTTGGGAAAGTAGCCAACCCGGAGACAGTCACCATGGAAACAGAGAAGCCCAAAAGCAATAATGACTTCAGGTCATGTCTGTGCAAAGACATCACGAGGTCGTCGGAGAGTAAACAAACTCATTCATATCTGCAAACAGGGGGCGGCAGGATGCAGGGGGGTGCAAAGGTGGGGTGCGGGGACCACTGGGAGCCGTGTGGGTGAAGGTGCTGGCTCAGCCCTTGCTGCTGTCATTTGAATTTTATCAGTCGAGACACCTCATCATCACACGACTTACGTAAAAAAAAAAAAAAAAATAAAAAAAAAATCAAGACGAAGAGTGGAGGCAGGGGGGGAGAAAAAAAATAATCCCCTCAGTGCAAAGCTGCAAGATACTATCCTAGATATTAGGGAGTGTATATAGGCGCCTCCTCTATTTTTAAGCCTGAGACAGCACAGCTCTCCATGTCTGGAGGAGGGACAAGGACAGCCGCACAGCGCACAAGCCAAGATGCTCTGTGATGAATGGACCACTTACAGCAACTGGTGTGCGCTGCGTTTTCCAGAGCATCACCAACTCCTTCCCTCCTCTCCTCCAGCACCACACCCCACCCTGGGCACACCTCCAGCAGCCCCCACCGCAGCGGGGCGGCAGGAGCCAGCTGGGCACAGGGCAGGGGGTCCCAGCCCCTGGCAGCCACCTCCAAGCGATGGGATGCTCCCGACCCGCCGTCGGGGATGCTCCCGACCTGCTGTCGCTGCCGTGCCGCGCGTGTTGCACGAGGGCTGACGGCAGGCAGGCTCTCCCTCGAGCGCGGGCGCCTCTCCAGACCCCAGTGCTGCCCTTGGGCCGTCCATCGCTTCCCCTCCGCCGCCCACCCCTACCTCCAGGCCGGAGGCGCAGACGTAGGCGCTAGCACGGAGGAGGAAGGAAAAAGCTCCTCGTCTCAGCCAAGCGGTCCCGGAGTTCAGGAGAGCAGAGGCGCTGCCAGTGCGTAAAGGAAAGGGCCGGCAGCCCCCTCCCTGCCGCGGCACCGCGCCGCGGGCGCGCAGGCAGTTGGTGCCATAGTTATGCAGTGAGTCACCAGCTGTTTACAGAGTTTGAGCGCTCGCATTCCCACAGCATCAGAAACTCTTCCTTCCCTCGGCATCCCCCTCCCGCCGCCCCCGTCCCTACAAGGCGAGGGGCACGCTGCCGCTCCGCTCCGGCGGCGAGAACCGGAAAAGGAAAGTCAAAAAGAAGGGGGAGGCCGACGGCAGGCCCGGCACACCCACTCCTGACACAAAAAGCCTTTTGATCCTCACCCAGCCCGGCTTCAAAGCGCTTTCTACGCCAGCCGATGGAAAAACTGAAGAGGGCTGCTTGGCCGCGCGGAGTTGGAAAGAAATGTAAAATACCGTGGCAAACACGAGGCGAGGGGTGAGGGTGCTTCCAGTGGGGGGCAGCGCCCGAGCGATGCTGCGGCCCCATGTGAGGAAACCCCTTCTGGTCACCTGTCGCTCCGTGTTGCCGAAGAAACGTCACCTTACCCTACGCATCCCTCACCAGACGGCGCAGCCGCTCTCCCGCCCGGCACGGGGCCTCGTGCCGCACGCCTGCCTCCCCCCGCGCACCGGAGTGCCCTGGATGGGCTGGCATCCCTCCGAGATGATGGGCCGGCACCCCTCCGAGATGATGGGCCGGCACCCCTCCGAGATGATGGGCCGGGGGCCACATGTCAGAGCCGCTGCTGGCACAGAGATGAGTAGGGAGATTCAGGGCTCCGTCAGGAATCGTGATACCAGGCCCTCTCCATACAAGGGTGGGAGACCAGGGTCTGCCCCGAGCCCACGGGCAGGATTTGGCAGCACAAGTAGAAACGCTCAAACAGGCTCGAGCCTCACACTAGACACAAGTGCCAGGGCGAGCCTTATCTCTGCACTAGGTGAACCCGCAGGTGTGGTCCAGGCTCTGCTCGAAACCGATACAACAACACGTGCAACCCTCACCACCAGTCCTCCGGGGCCTCGGGCTCCATCCCTCTGCCTACCAAATCCTTCCCATTGGGACTATTCGGCTACTAACAGGAAGCCACTAAAATCAGCACAGCATCTCCCACAGTTAGAAGGCAAAACCCCACAACAAAATGGTAAACCGTCCTGCAAACACATCACATCCAGCAGCGCTCCCTAAACATGCCGCACAGGGGTCTTCTGGGACCCTGCCTGCAATTTGATTATTAGAACCCTTTTAGTCTTTACCCTATTCCTGCCCTTCTTTTCTTAATTGAGTTTGCTGCATCACGACTAAATTTAGGAGCTCAGCTTCTTGGAACAAGGACCGCATTACATCTCTATTCTGTAAGCAGTACAACACACTTTGAACGCTACGTAAATAAAGCGGCGAGTAGTAATACACCAACTGTAAGGGGCAAAGGCTTTTCCATTGCAGCTCCGCGCTTGTATTTAAAGCGAGTGTTTTGACTGTGGGTTACATAAAGAGGCCTTGTAATTCTGCAATAAAGTTACCCATTGACAGCCTTGCCAACGCCCTCTTGCCTCTCTCAGATGACTTCCATGCCTCTTGCAGCATCCTCCCAAAAACCTGGAGGTCTCCAACTGACATCCCAAACCTGATGGTCTCGGCTTAGACCGTCTAGAGATCCCCAACTCCTTTGCTTGGGAAGGGGAAGACAGCAGAAAGCCCGACTCAGGCAGAGGTAGGACAGAGCTTTCCACACAAGGCTTGCAATTAAGAGAGAAAACATGCCAGAATGAGATTTCAGACTTTCCACGCTACAGGGCTTTCAGAGCGCGTTACGCATTAAGGAATTACTATAAAGTCACTGCCGACACCCAACAACTGCGGATGAACTCGAATTTTATAACTCTTTCTACACTGAAAGACAACCCTGGCCAGAACACGAGTGCCTGGCAGGCAGCCCTGCTGGTGTTTAGCTTCCATCCTCAGACACGTACAGCAAACTGAAAACATGCAACCCTCACCTTCAGCCAGGCCAGCGACGACTTCCAGAGGGCAGAAAAACAGCGTTAAGGTTCAAGCAGCGACAGGGACCTCTGCCATCGCGCCTCAATTCAGCACCGACAGTTACGCAGGGAATACTCTACTCATTCCCAAACGCCACGATTTAATTCCCAGGCAGCCGTTTTAGTTACATTTCTCATTTATCCTTAAGTTATTCCCGGCTCCAGAGTGCTAGCCAAACGGATATGACTACCAAGGATAACATCTGAGCTGACAGGTGAAGGGAACTTACAGACGCTTAAACCTTTGTCGCCGTGCCTCTGCCGCTCAGAGGCACGACGCGGGTTTCCAGCACATCGCAGCATGGTAGGCAGAGCACCATCCCTCTCCCCATCCTTCAAAAAGCCATTCTCCTGCGCTGACAATCTTCACACATCCTGTAACGCAGACTGACGCTTGTCACTCATTTGTAATGAGAGCGGGGAGGGACGGGCTGATGGTGTGAATCAGAGAGTAGAAGCATATGCGAGGCAATATACTTGACATGAAGAGAGAGAAGACACAAGGAGGGGGTGAGTCACTGTTTACTGTTCTAGAGGAGCTCCACACAGCCCTCGCCCAGCTGGCCAGCTTTCCATTTCCCTTATGGATCGGAACCAGCATCCAGCAGCAAAGAGGAGAGATTCAGGAACCTTCAGAGCATATTTGAGAGCTGCCAGGACACGGCTCTCTGAGGCGCTCTCTGGGGAAGCCTGGACAGGGATCAGACAGTCTTCAGTGGTTTGGTAAACAACCTAGTCAGATGCTGCAGAGAGCCTGTGGTTAGGGAGCAGAGGATACGGAGTACCAGGAGGGTACGCTTGTGTGTCCCCTCAGAAGCTTCGCGGAGGAGGTGGCTGAAGGGGAAAGGTACGCGGCCCTGGTACCAACAAAGAGACAGCACTTTCTCCATCACACACTGATAAAACACGGTGACAGAGCTACACCAGAATTACACCTCAGCATCCCTAGCCAGGAGATGCATCTCCCCAAGACAGCCAAGCTGAGCCACCGAGCAACAAATAACTTGCTCGGACGCAGAGCCGGATTCTGGGGCAGAGCTGGGATTGGGATTCCTTAACTTCGCTGCTCCTGACCCCATGTGCCAGCCATCGAGTCAGACATCTTCACTGGCTGCTAATAATGGAACATCACGGCATCGCTATTCAGAGCCCGGCAATATTGCAGAGCAGTGGGATTTGCTACGCAAGCTGGCCCGCCGCTCGGGAGCTTAGTGGCAGGGTAATCGCTCTCGTTACTGCCTCTTCCTGCTCACTTCTTGTGCTGATGGTCACATAGCACTGCATCGCTTGTGCTTCTTTCGTGCTTGGAAGACTCTCTGCCCGAGTTTGAAGATAGCCTGAAACAATAGCTCAGACAGAAGTGGAAACTGCCTGTTCATCTCTACAGGGTGCTGAGCCTGAAACTTCCCGATAATTGAAAGTGCTAGCACTGCTCAAGTACTTCACAGCTGGATGTTTACAAAAATGATCAGCGAGCAAGCTTATCCCACAAACCCCGGCTGCCGTGGGGGCCAGCGCTCCCAGCTGTCCTTTCTTTGCTTCCCAAACATCTCACACAGCTAGAGATTTTTAATACCAAGTTCTGCGGCGCATTCCACGCCATTAATCATCTTCCAATGTTGATGGAAATAAAAGAGCGTATCAGGCTGATCTGTATTTTTCCCTTCCAGGAGGCACACAGCGGTACCGAACTCCTTGCCACAACAGATTGCCCAGACAGGCGACGGTGCAGAAATGACATAAAACATGACAAAGCACGCTGTCCTTGACAGGCGAGCAAAAAAAACCATAAAAAACTAACATTTCTGCCTCTGGTTCAGAAACACTTGGTGAAGCAGAGCGCGAGCCTGTGGAAGTAGAGCCAGGAAGGTTTGACGCGGCTCAGGTACCAAGCCCTGACAAGCTCAGGGCCTGCAGGAGCGGGCAGGGTGTCCGGCCGGCCGGAGTCACCGCACGCCCCGATCTTGCGGCAATCGCCCCGCCGCCAGCGGGCCACCGGCCGGCACCTCCGGCGGGCAGGAGCAGCGTTCCTGCTGCCATTGGGCAAGCGTGGCGTCCATCAGCTCTCGGAAGTGACTGCACGAGGAAGGCTTCTCCGCAGGCAGCACCGCGTCCGCACGGAACGAGCAGGGGGGAAAAAAGCGAGGCACGCGTGCCCCTTTCAGCAGCCAGGAAAACAAAAAAAATAATAATCACAAGGTAAATTAATTTGCTGCTAAACCCCTGACAGCAGCAGGGCGTGAGGCGCCGGGCGCGGGGCTGCGCTTCTCCAGGGACGCGGCTTCACGGAGACTGGGAGCGCAAGGAAAAGGCGTGGGGCTTCCCGGGGGACACTTGCCTCGTAGGGGCTCCCCCCGCAGCGCCAGGGCTCCGTGGCGAAGGAGGGGGCGGCCGGGCGAAAGTGAAAATGGAGGCCTTTCCCTTTTCTGTAACAACTTTGCCCAAAGGGGGCTCGTTCCTAATTTACGCCCTC
>JAVJGI010000050.1:30384961-30397786 GCA_035590275.1 Ibycter americanus
GCCCGGCACCACCGGGTCCCGGAGCCCCCCCGGGTGCTGCCCCAGGGCCGGATCCTGAACCCAGGCCTTGATCCTGAACCCAGGGCCAGATCCTGAACCCAGGCCTTGATCCTGAACCCAGGGCCGGATCCTGAACCCAGGCCTCGCTCTTTCCCTCTGCGCTTGCGAGAGCTGCTAGCGCTGCGCCCTGACCCCGTGGCGTGCGCGGCGTTTTGGACCCCGGCAGCATCCCACAATGATGAAGATGCATCAAAAGAACATAATGACACAGGCGGCTGCCCAAACCCAGCTGCCTCCATCGAAGCTGGGCTCCCTCTGATCTTTTTCGTGTTTGTAACTATACTAGAAAGTCTCTGTCACCCCCCCTGCAATTTGGACTTTCCAGCCTCAGGCGCAAAGACCCTCGCTGGTGCAGATCTAAGGGCCATAGTTGAGGCGTTGAGTCAGGTCCCGTCTTTCGCTGCTCCCTTTGGACAACACGAGGTGCAAAACGTGGGGACCCCCATGGCTGGCACAGCCCTGCGGGCCCTGGCTGAAGCGGGCGTTGGGCAGATGCACCTCCCCGCTGTTAGGAACCCCTGTTTTTTATTAGAACTGGGCTAACGAGGTTGGGTAAAGCTCCCAGGCGGTGGCACGAAGCTGCCGCCCGGCGTGACTGCAGCAGTGTTGGCTTCACCTCTCCGGGACCTGCAGGCTCCGGCTGCAAACCTGCCGTGGGCGGCGGGACAGGCTGAGCTCAGGGCTGGAGGGCAGATTTCAGCCATCCCTGTGGTCCCCACCGATGTCTGAGGTTTGTCTCCAGGTCTCCTTTACATCCTGGCTGGCTCAGAGAAGCCAAGACAAGCAAGGAGAGGGGTGTTGGTGGTGGGAGACTTAGGGCCACCGGTGTCCCCAGCATGGCCACCTGCCCCCGTGCCCTCTCTGGGTGGTAACAACCAGAGCTGTCCTGCATCATCCAGGGTTTCTCCCTGAGACATCCACGAGACAGTGAGGTATTTTCCCCCATCTTTGCAACAACATGGGTTTGCCGGATTGCATACAGTGTGATGGGGGGGGTGGGTTGTGTCACCTGAAATTCTGTTTCTGGGTGAATCGTGCTGTTCACAACAGCTCTTACTTTTTGTTTTCATTCCCTGGGGAAAGAAACTCCGCTCCAAAGGCCTGTTGTCCTTTGCTGCTGACCTTTAGACTGCAGTGGCCTTTGACAGTAAACAATGAGCAGCTCTCCCAAGTCCCCCAAATGTGGGGAAGCCTGGCCAGGGAGCGTGCAATTATATGCACTCGTTAACCAGATGTACAGGAGTGCATCGGAGAAAGGACCTCTGGTGAAAACCTGGATGGAAAAGGGGCTTTGTTTTGGAAAGTGTGGGGTTTTGTTGGTCTAGCCCACCCGCCATGTGCACAAAACACATCTGGCATCACCATTCCCTGAAGCCACGGTGCAGGATTCAGCACAGGCAGCTTTTTCACTCTGCTTTAGGTACAGTGTTCTCACTCTTAAAGGAGGGTAGAGGCATTAATACTCCGGGCTTTGAGACCCTGCATGCATCCAGGCTGGGGAAAATCTAAAAAATAATCTCCCATATTCTCCACCTCAGGGCTTTTGAACAGCATTGAGCATAGATACATATATTAAAAATAAGTAAATAAAGGCGAAGCACACAAACCAGAGGAGCGAGCGTCTGGGAAGTTGCCGGAGAGGCGTGTGTGCAGGCGCTGCTACTAGAAAGGAGCGGTAGGAGCCGGGCGTCTTGTAGGGTGTTTACGGTGGAGCAGGCAGAGCTGCAGCAGCTGGGAGCCCTGCCTGCCTGCTGCCTGCTGCCTGCCTGCCCGCAGCCACAATGTCAAGAGGAGACACGTGTATGTAAGCGCCTGGCATGGCCGGAGCGGGGCCCAGGCAGGCTGGGCAGGGGGGTCCCGGGGCACGATGCCTCCCCGTGCCGGGCTGGGGACCCCCCAGCTGCAGGCGCTGGCTGTCCCCCCAGCGAATGCCACCACTGCAGGGTGGCATCGCGGGGCGGCCTGGCATGAGCATGGGTGCATGGGCTGGTGGCATGCCGAGGTCCCTGGGGTTTGCATGCTGGGTGCGACGGTGCTCGCCGGCCATGGTGGGTGGGTGCTGGCACCCCGGAGGCACCCAAGCATGGGGGAGCCACCGGCAATTGCATAAGGCTGAGGCGCTGCGTGGGGCAGGCGCTGCCACTCAGGGTGGCTTCGGAGCCAGGCCCTGGCAGGTTGAGCCGTTTTGGTGCCGGAGCTGGGAAAGGGCTGCTGGGGAATAAAATCTGCGTTTGGAGGAGAGCGTTTTGCTGAGCTTTTGCAGATTGCAGGGCGGAGATGAGTGGGGTCCCGGTGCCTATGGCTTGGGCAGGAGATGGAGAGAAGAAAGTTGTGTCTCTTATTTAAGGTGCTGAGATTGCTCCCTGCACTCAGCAGGAACGTGGGGGTCTCCTTCGCTTACAGTTCAGGAGATGTTTGCCTGAGAGTTTGTGAAAATCAGATTTTATCAGTGGGAAGCAAAGACTGGCAGCGTATTCCCTGCCATCCCTCACCCAGCTCTCCCCAGGGCTAAAACCTCTGACTCAGGGCTTTGGGCGACAGCAGAGGATGCTCGGAGCAGAGGATGCTCAGCACCTGGGAGCCGCAGCTCCCAGCACCGCGGCTCTGTTCCCACGGGCAGAGGGAGCTCAGTTTTGCTTTCAGCTTCCAGAAATGCTGCAGCCTGTAAATTCAGAGCTGGGAAAAACTCACTGAGGGGCCGCTTTGGCAGCCCCCAAGAGCAGGTGGGGTTCAGGCGGGTGGCACTTTGTCCCTTGGGGCTGGCGGAGAGTTGTGTGGCAGCATCTCCCCACACCCCAGCAGGGTCAGGACCACCCGACCCTGGCAAAGCCATCCTCTGCTGAGTTTGCTGCATGCATCTTAGCTGAGGGCACCGACATCAAGGTGCAGGGTGCCAAGGCTTTGCCTGAACCGTGGGCGTTGGGAATGGGGAAGCCGTCCTAGAGGCTTGGGCAAGCTCCTCCTCTTTAGCTCCTTCACACTTGCCTCCATCTCTCCTTCACTCCAGTGCCAGGACAATGAAGTCGTACCAGAAGCTGACAACAACAGTGCCGCAGCCGGCAGCATGTCAGGTGGAGGAGGAAGGGGCTGCCCCAACACCCCCCAGCCGCGGGAAACTGGCCCCGTGGTGGGTGGGCAGCGGGCTGCTGGTGGCTGCTGTGCTGCTGAGCACCATCACGGTCTGGGTGCTACGGCAAGTGTCAGGGGGCTGGCCCAGACCCACACTGCCCCCCAAATGTCTCCTGGTGCCTGAAAGCCACCGCTTTGACTGCTACCCGGAGCGGCACGTGGTGGTGACCCAGGAGCTCTGCGAAAGCCGGGGGTGCTGCTTCATGGAGAGCCCCCCGCCGGCGGGGGGCAAGCGGGGAGTGCCCTGGTGCTTCTACCCCCCTGACTTCCCCAGCTACACCCTGGAGAGCCTCAACCAGACAGCGCTGGGCATGGTGGGGTTGCTGGTGCGGAGGGAGAAGGCTTATTACCCCCAGGACATCGAGATGCTGAGGCTGGATGTGGAGTTTCAGACAGACACGCGGCTGCACATCAAGGTGAGCTTCCCACTGGCTGCCCTCCAGAGCTTGGGACTGCGCTCCTGCACCTCTGCACCCTCCATCCCATAGGTGACCGTCCCCTGCTCGGACCGAGTCTGGAAGCTGCTATGCTCCAGGCATGGCTGTATGTGGCTGACGAGCATCTCCAACCCTTTGCCCTCTTTCTTTGCTGAGCTTTAAAGTGCATTTTCTCCCTTTTGCAGATAACTGATGCGGCCAACCCGCGGTATGAGGTTCCTCTCGAGGTTCCCCAGGCGATGAAGAGGGCAGAAAACCCTATCTACAGTCTGGACTTCTCCTGGGATCCCTTTGGGGTGCTGCTGCGGCGCAAGGCAACGGGGACAGTGCTGTAAGAACCCAACTCCTCCGCA
Source organism: Ibycter americanus (assembly GCA_035590275.1). Lineage (NCBI taxonomy): Eukaryota > Metazoa > Chordata > Aves > Falconiformes > Falconidae > Ibycter > Ibycter americanus. Next base: position 30,388,941 of record JAVJGI010000050.1, read on the forward strand.
TCCCGCAGCAGGTGGGGGGAAGTTCATCCCACCCTAGGCAGGCTCCAGCACACTTCCTGGAGGTTTTTACTTAGGCAAAACCACGCTGCAGGATCTCCAGCCAATAATTACTCTTCATCTTTCCAGTGTTTGCTGTGGTCATGGCAGGGCTGGGTGGGATCAGCACCTCTCCAAAAACCTCCCAGTGCCCTAATTCCTCTCCCAGTCCTATAACAGACAAGCATTATGCACGTCCCCAGCACATCACCGATAAGCAACCTGGTGGCTCGGGGAAAGGGCCACCAAAGGGTTGTGGCTTTACCTCTTTCACCTGCTTTTGGATTTCCCTGGCTGTCCAAGCTATAGGGACACCCTCAGCTCCAGGCTTTTTGTGGAAAAGGGCTGCAGGTGGCTTTGCTGCGCTGCTCTCAGTTGCACCCATGGCTTTGCCCACACTAAGCTGTTGGTGAGCACCGACGGCTCGCTGAGGCAAGGCCAGGGTGTTCTGGGATCCCATCCTTTCCTCCTCCTTCCCTTTTGCTGGTGCCTGTTTTCTGTCCTTTACTCAGGAGCTGCTTATCAGCAACAACAGGCTGAGAAACCCCACCACCATATTGCCTCGGTGGTTAATAATAACCTGGGTGGAAACTTCTGGTGTCAAAGGAAAGGCTGTGCTGGGCTGGGTCAGGCTCGTTTGGGCTCGGGCTGTGCCTCACATCCAGCCAGACTCAAATTTGCTGCCTGGGCCAAGATGTTGGGGCTGGATGCGGGGTGGGACATACGCTGCTGTGCTGGCCCTGGGGATGTTTTGAGAGGGAAAGGGTCAATTGTTGATGGGCAAATGGATCCCAATAGATCCCAGCATTCCCTCTTGACCTCTCTCCCTTGGTTTCACCCCGGCAGGCTCAACACCACTGTGGCCCCCTTGATCTTCGCTAACCAGTTTCTCCAGATATCCACATCGCTCCCGTCCAGGTTCCTCTATGGGCTGGGGGAGCACCGTGGCACCTTCCTGCACAGTCTGGACTGGAACACCCTCACACTGTGGGCCCGCGATGTCGCTCCCACGGTACCATCTTCCCCTTCCCCATGGGGGTGCAGGGGGCAAGGATATGGGTGCTGCTCTCCGGTGCATGGGACAAGCCCTGGGAAAACATGGCAGGGAGGTGGGCGGCAGCACTGGGAGAGGCAGGGGGTGGTCAAGGCTGATGGGCAGATATGTGCCGGGAAGGATTTCAGAGCAATTGCAAAAGGCTCTTGGCACTCTGAGGGCCCTGGGTGTTTTCTGCTCCACCCTGCCACTAGTGCAACAGGTTGTGGCAAGGCAGGAGGTTTCCCCCTTGCCCAGCCCAGATCTGGAGCAGCCCCTGAGCTGTGAAGAAGAAGCAGCCTTCCATGGCCTTCAGCACCAGCTCCAAAACCATCCTCATCCCTCGCCTTGTCCTCCACGAGGGGTGACAGATGCCTGGTTAGGTGGCGGCAGCAGATGCAACTCAGAGCCCTTTATTTACCCTCAGTGATGTGGGGCTCTCCCACTTTGCCCGGGGGCTGCTCCCTCACCCGGCACCTCCTCTTTGCAGGAATTGTTCAACCTGTATGGCGCTCACCCCTTCTACCTGCTGATGGAGGAGGGCGGAGATGCTCACGGGGTTTTCCTCCTCAACAGCAACGCGATAGGTAGGTGTCCCAGGGGGACCCCGGTCCAGCTTGTCCCTAGAGGAGGACCCAGCAGGTGGGGATGGATGGGAGCTGCAGGAGCGGCCAGTTCGGGAACTTGGGGTGAGAGGAAGCCGTAAAAGGGAAAGATGTGGTTTGATGGCTCCGTTATAGAGCGTAGCCATCTGTTTCCTGGCTACGGCAAGGCTCTTTAGCAACTGCTGAGCAGTTTAACCACATGCCCAGCTGCTGAGTTGCCTTCATAAAAGCAAGTCCCTTGTGTGCAGTCTCTGCCCATTCCCCCTCGACCCGAAACGCCCTTGCCCCCAGGTCCAGCGGCGTGGCACGGCTGGGGCACAGCCGAGGATGCCGTCTGCCGCCCACGCTCTTCCCAGCTGTGTTGCACCGGCTGCGACTGTGGGATCTGTCCATGTGTGCCAGCTGATAACGCAGCAGCTCCCATGGGCTCCTGCCGTGTCGAGGACGGCACTGGCGACCACCCGTCCCTCCCAGCAGCCGCCGCTTGCAGCCAGCTGGGACGATGCTGCACATGCCAGGACTCTCGTAGCTCCAGCTGTGCTCAGCTTTATTGCAGCCATGTTCCCAAGGAGGAGCTCCTGGGAGATGCAACCACCTGAGCTGAAGCTTGAGGGCTCGTTCATCTGAAAAGCCCTTCCCAGGAAAGCCCACATGCTCACGTGTACAAGTAGCTCTTGATTCACTCAGGAGGGGATTTTGGGGAAGGATGTGAAGGGAAGTCCTGCGTGTGTTTGGTCTTTACATGGAAGCTGGGAGAATGGCACAGCTTTGGGCTTAAAGAGCGAATTTTTAAGATAGAGAGCTCTCTCCCCACACAAGCCGGCAATCTCCCAGTCATACGATTTCTCAGTATCCCTGGCAAAGCTGAGCGTTGCCTGTGGTGCTGCCTGGTCCCCACCATGGGGGTCAGGGTCTGGGGAGTGCTCCCCGATGGTCACTGTCTTTTTCTCTCCCCCCACCTGCAAGAGGTGGCCCTGCAGCCTGCTCCAGGCCTGACCTGGAGGACCATTGGGGGGGTCCTGGATTTTTACATCTTCCTGGGGCCCGATCCCAACATGGTCATCCAGCAGTACCAGCAGGTGATAGGTAAGTGCCCACACCTCAGCATGGCCATCCATCTTCCCCGTGCCCCTATCCCTGTCTCACCCCAGCTTCACTGCTGCCCCCAGCCCTCCCAGCTGGTTAGAGGTCAGCGGCCCCCAGCCATCCCCTCCCCAGCCCACCCAGCACATCAGGGGTCAGCGATCACCTCCTTTTGCCACCCTCCCCTTCCCTTCCCATGCTTTTGAGATGCTGCTTTCATCTCAGGTCACCCCATCTGTGCTCCCACTCTCCCGCTGCAGGTTTCCCGGCCATGCCGCCCCTCTGGGCACTCAGCTTCCACCTCTGCCGCTGGGGCTACGGATCCAGCAATGAGACCTGGGAGATTGTGAGAGCCATGAGGAACTACCGGATCCCCCAGGTAACCCCGCAGAGCTGTGGAGGGGGGGTGGGGCTGTCCAAGCTCTGTCACCCATCCCTGAGCCTCTGTCCCACAGGATGTGCAGTGGAATGACATCGATTACATGGACGGGTACCGGGACTTTACCTTCGATCCCCAGAAATTTGCCTCCCTCCCCTCGCTGGTGGAAGACCTCCACAAACATGGGCAGCGCTACGTTATGATCTTGGTACTCCCCCTCCTCTCCCCCTGTGCTGTCTTTGCTGCAGAGCTGGGATGTAAAACAGAGGCATAAGGGATGCTCCTGGACCCAGCCCATCATCCCTGGTCCTGGGGATTTGTATCCAGGGCTGTGCCCCAGTGCTGGGCAGGCAGCTGTAAACTGCTACTGGAAATCCCCCTAACGCAGGGACCATGGAGACACGGGCTAGGTTCTTGTGCTGTGTTCCTGTCTGCTGTGGGAGTACAAGGATGCCCCTGTCCCCCATGGGTGAAAGAACTGGAGGAACTGTGGGTCAGGCTGTTTAACTCGTGGGTGCTCAGCTGGGGTGCCCTCACAACCCCATGAGTGCTGGTTTCTCGTGACCTGGCTGTGATCTCCCTTCTTCCCTCCACAAGGAAAGGGGGGGTGGGTTCTGCTTGCTGTGGGCGGTGGGGACAAGGGGGTGCTGGGGAGGGAAAGATCGAGTTCCCTCCCCATTGAACTCCCTGCTGTAGCCCAAGCCCATCTGCGACCTGACGTTTCTTGCATAAGTCCAAGATTTCTTGTATTTGTCCCCCACCTCCCCAAAACACCCTAACGGGTCCTGGGGACTTGCAGAAGTGGCATTTTAGAAAACATGCCTGGAAGTGTTGAAGCAAGTTTCTGTTCCCCTTGGGGGAAACAGCCACCGTGTGTGGGCTCTGGCTGACCCTGTCTGGGTTGTCCTTTTCTCTGAATCACACCGGCCGGGCAGGGGGAAGGGACCACGGTCTGCCAGGAACGGTGCTAACCTCTGCTCCATCCCCAGGATCCCGGCATCAGCAGCACCAACCCTCAGGGCTCCTACTGGCCTTTCGATGAAGGCTTGAGACGGGGCTTGTTCCTCAACACCACCCAAGGGCAGCCACTCATCGGGCAGGTGAGGAGCTCCAGGGGATATCCCAGCCCTGCGGGGCTGTGCCATCGCAGGGCTGGGATTTCATCGCTCGTGGTGGAGGGAAAGCCAAGTGGCCGAAGGACCTCTCCGGAATGATTGCCAGAGCCTGGCTCAGCCCTCGACCTCACATGTCCCCTCCCGGCGTCTCCACCGGCCCCAGGAGCCAGGAGCCAGCCCCTGCCCCAGCAGAGGAGCCCGTGGGAGTCATATGAGCTTTACAGAGTTGGCAGCGCTGCCCAAGGCTGGTCATCTGATTTCTCTCCCTTCCCGTTTCTGGGGCGCAGACGCTGTCTGCAACGGACACACGCCTCTGGATCTGCTCCGCAGCGCTTCCCTCCCAGTGTGTCCCCCCCAGCCGTTTGCTCCCACCAGCTCTCCCTCGCTCTCTGTGAGGAGGGGGCTTTTAATGTAGCCTGAAAACATGGAGAAAAATGAATCAGCTAAAATTCCTGAAGTGAGGCAAAGCGTGGAGAAATCATGGCTCTTTCCTGACATGCCCTGGGCTAGGTGGTGTCAGGGCTTGTGCAAGCAGAGGCAGAGCAGCCACTCCATCAGCTGCCACTGCCCACCGGGCCGGGTGGGAGTCCTCAGCATCCCGATGCTCCCGGATACCGTGGAGGCAGGAGGGATGCTGTATGTGCAGCATCCAGGACTGGAAGCAGTCGGCCTGGGTTTTCTTTCTGGTTTATTGCTTGTTGCACCCCTAGCCCTCCAGCACGCTCACACCCCTGTGGCACCCTGTTCCCCATGGCAGTCCCCCACAAATCACTCGCTCGCTGAACGCCTGGTTTTGTGGTGTCCCCGCAGGTCTGGCCCGGCTTCACTGCCTTCGCAGACTTCTCCAACCCAGACACGCACCAGTGGTGGCTGGAGAACCTGCAGCGCTTCCATGCCCACGTGCCCTTCGATGGGCTCTGGATCGTAAGTCCCTCCTTGCCCCCGACTCACTCCCTGCTAGCAACTCGGCTTGCGCCAGTGTGTGTCCTGGCAGGACCATTTGTCCCTCAAATGCAGCTTTTCCAGGTCTATCCACTAATCGCCCAAACCTCCTCCTTAAAGTTGCTTTACAATTTTCTCTGCTTAGGACATGAACGAGCCATCCAACTTCATGGATGGGTCTGAAGAAGGCTGCCCCTCAGGAGAGCTCGACAGCCCACCCTACACACCGGGTAAGGAGGGAGATGAAATACAAGGCTGTGCTGGTAGGTACCGTGTGCTCTGAGATCACTGGCAACCAAGTGTGATGGCGGAAAACCATTTTTAAGAGACATCGTGTCTCCATTTTACACCCTGAATGCGAATGCCTCCATCCCTACTTGTGTGTGCCTGTGTCCGTGCCCAAGCCTTGCACACTTGTCGGGGCCATGTCAGGGTGCAGGATGGGACCTTCCGCATGAGCCTTTGGTGCTGTGTTGGCAGCAGTGACTGGCTCCTGTGTGTGGGAGGGCTGATCCAGAGCCAGCAAGCATCAGGGGGGGTCTGCGTCCCCTGCACCCACCCCCTCCACGTGCCAATGGGGGCTCTCCCTCCTGGCAGCTGTGCTGGGTGATTCCCTCTCTGCAAAGACGGTGTGTGCCTCGGCGAAGCAGAAAGCCTCGGTGCACTACAACCTCCACAACCTCTACGGGCTGATGGAAGCCAAAGCCACAGCAAGGTACTGGAGCATCCCGCTTCCTGCCGGCCTGGGAATGGGATGGGACAAAGTCCTGCTGCTGCTCAGGGCTGTGTAGGGAAAGGATGGGGATCTGAGCGCCAGACGCAAAGGAGAGATGCCCTGGCTGCTCACAACCGCTGGAATGGGAATAACATGGAAGAGGAGGGGGGAGCTGACACCGCTGTGGGAGAGATGGGGGTGTGAGGCTGATCCTGGTGCTGAGCCTTTGCTGTACTGCTTGGACTGATCCTCCGGCACCGCAGGGCTGCCATGGGGCTGGACCTCTCCCTCCATCCTTGTGAGATCAGGTGTGAACTCCTGGGGGGCTGCTCTCACCTCCTGCCCCCAGCTCTCCCCATTGTTTTCCAGCGCTCTGATCCAGATCCGGGGGAAGCGCCCCTTTGTCATCTCCCGCTCCACCTTCCCCAGCCAGGGCCAGTACTCGGGGCACTGGCTGGGTGACAACCGGAGCCAGTGGAAGGACATGTATTACTCCATCCCAGGTGGGTGGCATGGACTGCACGCAGACACCCCCCACCAGCATCCCCAGCTCCATCGAGCTTTCTGCTTGTTTGGAGACATCTCCGAACTCCTGTGCCCTGCTGACCGTCCCTGCCCTCAGGGATGCTGAGCTTCAGCCTCTTCGGCATCCCGCTGGTTGGGGCGGACATCTGCGGCTTCTCCGGCAGCACCTCGGAGGAGCTGTGCACCCGCTGGATGCAGCTCGGTGCCTTCTACCCCTTCGCTCGCAACCACAACACCCAGAACGAGAAGGTCGAGGGCAGTGTGCCTGGTGGGAGGCATCCCAGGGGTGGGATGCGGGATATAGGCTGTGGGATGCGGGATGGGGGAAGCAGAATGGGGGATAGCGGGATGGAGGATGTGGAATGTGGGATGGGGGAAGCGGGATGCAGGAGGTCAGCGGGAGTGGGGATGCCCAGTGGGGTTGGGGATGGGGTGCCTGCTGACTCCCCACACTGCCCCCAGGCCCAGGACCCGACGGCGTTCAGCCCCGCAGCAAGGACGGCCATGAAGGACGTGCTGATGACCCGCTACTCCCTCCTGCCCTTCCTCTACACCCTTTTCCACCGTGCCCACCTGCAAGGGGACACTGTCGCCCGGCCCTTGTTCTTTGAGTAAGAGCATCCCCGCCGGGAGCTGGGGAGACGCTTATGCTGGATGACAGAGAAGCGGCTGATTGAAGCGGCATCTCCATCCCACCGCAGGTTCCCCCGGGATGTGGCCACCTTGGGGCTGGACAGGCAGTTCCTGTGGGGCCGGAGCCTGCTGGTGACGCCGGTACTGGAGCCGGCGGTGGACTCGGTCACAGGCTACTTCCCCCGAGGCGTGTGGTACGACTTCTACACGGTGAGGAGCACCGTGGTGCTCAGCCGGGTTGGGACAGTCCCTGCTTGGGTGGGAAGCCATGGCTGAGCCCAGCAAGCCCCGGTGGAGGAAGGGGTGGGGATGGCTGCTCCCCAGACCCGTGCCCGGGCCACCTGCCATGTCCCCGACCCCCTCATGCCCATGTCTCTCCCCGCCTGCCCAGGGCTCCTCAGTGAACAGCAGTGGGGAGACGTTGAAGATGTCAGCCCCCCTGGAGCACCTCAACCTGCACATCCGGGAGGGTGCCATCCTGCCTACCCAGGTGAGTGCCCACCCATCACCTCCCCGGGGGCCGTCCCCCAGCACCTCAGCCTCTGGACCCCCATCGTGGCTGCTTGAAGCCCTACAGCACCCGTGTCTTTGAACCCCAGAAACCTGGGACCACCAGCGAGGTGACCCGAGGGAACCCCATGCGCCTCATCGTGGCCTTGTCCTCGAGTGCCACCGCCTGGGGGGACCTCTTCTGGGACGATGGCGAGAGCCTGGACACCTTTGAGCGGGGAAGCTACTCCTACCTGGTGTTTAATGTCACGCAGGTGGGACACGGTGGGGTGGGCAGGGCTGGGGGGTCCTGTGGCACCTGGCCACCTTGAGCTCACGGTGTCACCTCCTGCAGAACATCTTCACCTCCACCGTCCTCCATGCCAGCACTGAGGCCACTGAGGTCACCATTGACACACTGAGCATCTTTGGGGTGCGGGAGCCACCCAGCAAGGTCCTCCTGAACGGCCAGGAGAGGCCCTTCTCCTACCTGGACAACCAGGTGTGGCCCCATCTCGGGGTGCTTGGACCTGGGGGTCCCCACCCTGGGGGTCTCCACCCCTCCACCCCCAGCCCTAAGGGTCACAGGGCTGGTGGTCGGCGTGGTGGGTAAGGGACGCTGGGGTTGGGGGGGGGCAGGGGAAGGGATGCTCCACGCCCCCCCTCCTGAGGCCGTACCCCAACATGTCTCCTCTGCTCCTCCAGGTTCTCACCGTGACCGACCTCGGCCTCAGCCTCAGCCAGGGCTTCTCCCTGCGGTGGCTGTGACGGGCGCGGGGCCCCCCCGCCTCGCTGAGACCACCCGCCCGGAGGGGCTCGGGGGTCCCCCCACGGAGGGGGGCGCCGGGGGCTGTCACCTGCCTGTGTGGCCCCCTCCAGCACGGCTGGGGACGGGGAGGGGGCTGGCCCCACGGGTGCCCCACGGGTGGGCGGTGTGGGTGGAGGCGTGGGGGCCGCTGCAATAAAGGCACATGGAGAGCTTGTCCTGGGAGCATGCTGTGGGGCTGGGGGGGGCGGGGGGCAGCCAGCTGCTGTGGGGCCCCCCCGGTTTTCGTCCCTGACCTCAGTCCTCCCGATTCCATCCCCCCAGCCCCAGCTGCTCACCCCACCCCAGCCCCCCCAGCTCCAGCCCCCACCCCAGCCCCTCCCCTTCCCTCTCTGATCCCCAATCCCCCACCAGCCGCCCCACCAGCACCGCCAACCAGTCCCAGCCGTCGCCTCCCGCTCCGGTCCCCTTCCGCCCCCAGCCTCCCCCGGGAGGCCCCCAGCTCCCGCCCTACCCCGCACCCCT
>JAVJGI010000050.1:30398352-30436484 GCA_035590275.1 Ibycter americanus
GGGACGCGGCCGCCGCCCTGGCGGGCCCGGCGGGGCTCACCGGCCTGACCAAGCGCCCCAAGCTCTCCTCCACGCCTCCCCTCAGCGCCCTGGGACGCCTGGCAGAGGCGGCCGTGGCGGAGAAGCGAGCCATTTCGCCTTCCATCAAGGAGCCGTCTGTCATCCCTATCGAAGGTGAGGCCTCCCGGCGCTTCTGCCCTGACAGGCGAGCGAGGACGCAAACCTCAGTTTACCTTTTCCTAGAGCTTCGGCCCGGGAGCCTTTCTTGATGCCCGCACACCCACTTTACATGCTGGCCTTAAGGGTTTCCTCTGCTGGGGGTAGGGCTGAAGTCACAGTTTTGTCTCCTCCACGGTTGGTGTTGGGTTAAGTTCATCCTGTTTGATAGCTGTGTAATAGCAGCATCTGAAAGACTCCCTGAGGAAATCTTTTGAGTCTGAATTGTGGTATTTTATTCATATATTTCTCTAACAGATCTGAATGTTGCTTGCTTTTTGAATTGTCATTCCATTTTCTGGTGTTTGGTACGTTTGCAGAGGAGCATGCTAGCACAGACCAGCTGAATAATAATCAAGGGGCATTGTCAGGTGTGAAACAGAACTTTTAATAGCAGCTGGGTAGGGAAAAGCCATTGCAGGGGCTAAAGGTGAGCTGGTCCATGCCTTGCTTTCCTGGTGACTGGCCCTGCCAGCATCTTGGGGCAGGCTGTTTTGCATGAGGGTAAGTACTGATGCCTGTGTGTTGATGATTGCAGTTGTCCCCACGGTGCTGCTGGATGAAATTGAGGCAGCAGAGGCAGAAGGCAACGATGACCGTATTGAGGGGGTACTGTGTGGAGCTGTGAAGCAGCTGAAAATGAACAGAGCCAAACCTGATACCACGCTCTACCTGAGCCTCATGTACCTGGCAAAAATCAAACCAAACATATTCGCCACTGAAGGGGTGATTGAGGTGAGTGCTGTGCTGCATTGGGACTACTGGGCTTACTGATGGATTGTTGCCGCCAACTTGCAACCATAGCTGCAGTTTTTCTCAGGGCAGAGCATAAGTCACATATCTTTGTGAATACCGTACCTCTGTGGCAAGCTACTGCAATTCATATTTCTTTTTGTAAAGCTTTTCTGTATGCTTTTTGCTATAGATGGTTTGCTTATTTTATTTTTTGTGGATGATATTGTAGGCACTGTGCAGCTTACTCCGAAGAGATGCCTCCATCAATTTCAAAGCCAAAGGGAATAGCCTCGTGTCTGTCTTGGCCTGCAACCTTCTCATGGCGGCTTACGAAGAGGATGAGAATTGGCCAGAGATATTTGTCAAGGTTGTTGAACCGCGGGTGCATGTGCTGGGCTGAGGCAGTGGTGGGCAGACTGGGTAAAACCAGCCAGGGATGGGAGAAGTGCATGTGTTGGGGTACGATAGCAGCAGAGGATTTATTCCCGCTTTGGGCGAAGGGGGTATCCAGCAGCCTTTTGCCCACTGTGGGGAATGCAGCTGGAGGAGGTAGAAATTGGAGACTGGACGTATGCTGTATTGACAAAGGAGAAAATCAAAAATTTTTTTTTTTTAAGAAAAATCTCCACTGGTTGTTGAAATGTTGTGGCCTCCTTTGCCTTTTGTTGCCTTATCTCTGCTCTTTTCCGAGGTGCCTTTGACAATCTATATTGATACAACTGTTACAGAGAGTCCTTACTTTCCAGTTTGTCTAAAGGGATTAAAACAGCCCATTAGTTTAAAAAAGCTAAGCTTTTAAAAGACCAGCTTCTGTATTTTGGTGGTAGAGGTTGTAAAATGTTTGCTAACGCTAAATCAGCTTTGTTGCTTGAGAGGGTCGGTGTCCAGCAGAGCTTGGGATGCGATGGTTGGTTTTTTGCTCGTATGTGAGTTGCCTGCAGTCATCTGGTCTGTTTTTCATTCGTGCAATGGTTGTGCTAGTTTCCTACTTTGCAGCTGTATATTGAAAATAAATAAAAACTGGGAAAGCTGCTTTGATTAATCAGTTTAAAAAAAAAAAAAAAAAAAGGCTTGATCATGGTTTGTGTTCTGTTGTGCAGGTTTACATTGAGGACTCCCTTGGCGAGCGCATCTGGGTGGACAGCCCTCACTGCAAGACATTTGTGGATAACATCCAAACAGCTTTTAACACAAAGATGCCTCCTAAGAGCATGCTCTTGCATGGAGAAGTTGGACGTAGTGGAGGTGATCTTAGTGCTGGTAAGGAGATGTTTGGGAAGCGGGAACAAAGGGGTAGGGAGAGGATGGAGCCTGCTGAGCTCTTTGACTGGTGAGAATAGTTACTGGATGGAGTCACACAGACCAGACTTTGAGTTCCAGGCATTGCTTTTCAGCAATTTGGGGCTCTTGCATTTCGGGGGGATGTTTGAGGGCAGGCAGTGAAGGAGCTTGGAGAATGTGCCTGTATGTGATACAGTGTGAGGAAGTGACTAGTTGTGACTTCCTGCAGTGTTGCTGAGGGGGATCCTTGAAGGAAGCTGAATGTGTAAGTGTGTGAGTGGGTGAACTCTGGAAAGGAGCTGTCTCATGAAGCGTGCTGTGTGCTGCTTTCTCTTAGGGAGTAGCCCACACCCTTCCATGACAGAGGAGGAAGACAGCCAGAGTGAGCTGCTGATTGCAGAGGAGAAAATGAGCCCGGAGCAGGCGGGCCAGCTCATGCCCAGGTACAGTGCCTCTTCCTCTCCTGATGTAGCCATGTAGCAAATCTGTTTGTGCTCACCCACATCTGTAGTGCTGCGGCATGGAGCTCCCTCTCTGCACTAGCTGTCCTGTGGCACTTGCTAGAGAATGTTGAGCACCAGATCAAACTGGTTCCAGGAGAAAAGAGTAGATTTTGTGTGTTTGTAATGTGTACCACAAACAAGAAAGGTTGCTGATCTCTGGACACAGCAAAGTGTGACCATGCTGGTTTGTGTGGAAGTGAGTAAAATGCAGTTTGTGTGGCCTAGGTATGAAGACCTTGCAGAGAGTGTGGAGGAATATGTCCTAGACATGCTGCGGGACCAACTCAACCGGCGCCAGCCAATGGATAATGTCTCCAGGAACCTCCTTCGACTGCTGACGGCAACATGTGGCTACAAAGAGGTGCGGCAGATGGCTGTGCAGAGGCTAGAGATGTGGTTGCAGAATCCAAAGGTAAGGATAGAAGCTACTGAAGCACAGCTCTTCTGGACCTGATCTGGAATCCAGCCAGGAGGGCTGTGTATTGTACACCAGTTATGTTTCTAATCTGTGATGGCAAGTGGCTGTAGCCTTTTTGCTCTTCTGCTGTAGCTGACCAAGCCAGCTCAGGACTTGCTGATGTCAGTCTGTATGAACTGCAACACCCACAGCTCAGAGGACATGGAAGTTATCTCCAACCTGATCAAAATTCGTCTCAAGCCAAAAGTCCTTCTCAACCACTACATGCTGTGTGTCAGGTGAGTGAGTGACCGGGATCATGACGGGAAGAGAAGGAGGATGTGCCTAGGGCCTTGGTGCTCTTGGCAGCTCTGCATAGTGGTTTTAAATACCAGCTTGGACAATGGAGCGTTCTGTGGAACACTTAAATGAATTTAATTGGCCTGGAATTCTTTCAGTAATCCTTTGATATTACTGGATATACGTGGTGCTCCGTCCTCTTCACTTTTGTGTGCTAAATACTTCAAAGAGAGATCAAAACAATGAGTCCAGCTGCCATGAAACGTCAACTCTGACACCTCTGGTCTTCCCTTGCAGGGAGCTGCTGAATGCGCACAGGGATAACCTGGGCACCACAATTAAGTTTGTGATTTTCAATGAATTATCAAACGCAAGAAATCCCAATAACATGCAGATCCTGTATACTGTGCTTCAGCATAGCTCTGAGCAAGCTCCAAAGGTAGGTGTTAGTGTATTGTGTGACTGACAGTGATCCCAGAACCCCACCCAAGAGATCTAGTTGAATTAAGGCTCAAATGAAATCTTTTCACATCCAACTGTGTGATCTGTATCATGCTGTTTTGAAATTACATTATTGCACTTGTTAAGAATAAATGTGCATGGGCTTCTCAAACTTCCACGTTCTGGGTGACCAACCTTGTGGTAATGAAGTTTCATGAGACAATTGTTACTGTAGCCCCCTGGGGGTCTGAGAGACAGACATACCACCAGCATATTTCCCTGTGTCGTTTCATGTTGTGGGTGCAGATACACTACAACGCACTGAAAGTTTTCTCTTTTCTGTATGGCCTCAGTACCTAGCAATGGTGTTCCAGGATCTTTTGACTACTAAGGATGATTACCTGCGGGCCTCACGGGCTCTGCTGCGGGAGATCATCAAACAGACGAAACATGAGATCAACTTCCAGGCCTTCTGTCTGGGTCTTATGCAGGAACGGAAGGAGGCCCAGTATGCAGAAATGGAGTTTAAGGTAATACTTGCTTTGACCTTTGTGCTGCTGGATGTACCAGTGGTGTACTGGGTTCTTCTATATCTGTTTTCCTGCCCATTCTTTCTTTTGCTCTTTATCTGGCTGAGTCAGTATTTGTGTGTCTCATCTCATAGCAGTGCTCCCATATCCCATTTCCAAACATCCATGATCATCATCTTTGATGATGAAACACTTCTAACACTTTTCCAGAAGGCAGCTTTGGGTATTGCTGATTCAACTCACTTTTTTAATTATTTTTTTTTTAAGGAACGGTTTGTCATCCATATAACCGATCTGCTAGCTGTCTCCATGATGCTTGGCATTACAGCCCAGGTGAAGGAGGCTGGAATTGCTTGGGACAAAGGAGAGAAAAAGAGTAAGCGGCACAACCTAAGTTCCCTCTGAAGATGGGCAGATTCGTAGATATCTCCCCTTGAGGTTTGGGAAAACGTTGCAGATAGGGTTGGGAAGGTCTATAAGCCTCCATTCTGAACAGAGACATGGGGGTGCTTGCTATCATCCTGAGACTGACAGAGTTGGGAGATGTGGCATTTGCATGTCTGGGTGGTTCTTGTATCTATGGAAGCAGTGGATGAGAGGCTGGGGAAAGGGAACTGTGCAGGGGCAGCTCAAGCCTGCAGGGGCAGCTGTAAGGATTACCAAGTACCTAATGTTGAGAAGACAGGCCTTTGGGGTGGCACTGAAGTGACTGCGCAGGTGTTTCCTTCACACAATGCTAATTCGTCCATGCTGCACTGTGGGGTTTTGTTGCAGCATGCGTCAAAACAAAGTATATGTGCTGTCAGTGCCGGGATGCTCAGGGCTGTCCAATATACCTCTCCCCAGCTTACTGTTGATGTTTCGGAGTCCTGGTTACTGTCTGCTCTTGAAACAGCCACCTCTCCTGCTTGGCTCCTGATGGGGCTCATGATACATGTGTAGTTTGTAACCTGACTGTTTTTCAGACCTGGAAGTGCTGCGCTCTTTCCAGAACCAAATTGCTGCTATCCAACGTGATGCTGTCTGGTGGCTTCATACAGTCGTTCCATCTATCAGCAAGCTGGCTCCAAAGGACTATGTGCACTGGTAAGAGAGTCAGCCTGGTAATCTGCTGAGCACAGCCAGTCCCTTTCCCAACAGCGTATGACGTATTATGAATGTGTATGCCAGCATTTGGTTAGATTTCTCTCCCCTTATCAGACAAGGAGCATAAACTGTTTTAGCAGGGTTCAGGCTGGGACTGCCTTCTTCTCAGGAATTGCTGCAGATGCATCCTCTTACCAGAAAGATATGATAATGGAAGATACTTCTGATCTGTATTGTTTGGGCCCACCCAACAGGGAATTTCCAGTTACCTAGTCAAGCATGATCCTTGTGGACCCCTTGTTCTTTTGTCTAATGTCCTTTTTCAGGCTGTATGGTTGAGGGCTCCATAGATAGTGCTGTCTTCTCTGGCTGCCTCTGGAGCATGGGTGGTATCCTGATGTCTGGTACAAGGTGTTACTAAGGCAGGTCAAGCCAGAATTAATAGCAAGTGAGATATGTTACTGAAGGAATAGAAGCCCAGTGCCCATACTGTATAGTCCTCTCTGTTATGGTTCATGTTGTTACTTTTGCTAGACTAGTTTATCTGAGGAGGCTCCTTCATGTGTAGAATGGGAAGCATTAGCAGGAGTCTGGGGAGACTGGACCGTTGAATGTGTTCTTGAGCCTCACACAGATGGTGTTTACTGTCCTCTGCACCTCTACAGCCTCCACAAGGTGCTCTTCACAGAACAGCCAGAGACCTACTACAAATGGGACAACTGGCCCCCTGAGAGTGACCGCAAGTGAGTATGTGCCCCACCCATAGCTGGATACAGGCATGGAGCTGCTGAGGAGCGGAGCTGGAGGCAAAGGAATGGGTGTTTTCTGGTGTTCCTTATATAGCTCTGCGTTGGAAAGGCTTGGAACTGTGCTTAGATTTTCTTCATCTGTTACATTGCCTTAAAATTGAGGGATGTTGCTCCATTTTCCATCTGTTCCTCTTCTTCCTTCATTCCTGTTCCCTGTGCCAAGCTGTTCTTATAATTACAGCACCAAGATACAGAAGGGCAGCCCTGTGCTGTATAGTTTACTGGTGTAACATTAGGGAGCTCAGACTCGAGCAGGCTGAATTGCAGAGGTACAAGGCAATGCGAGCAATATTCCATAAAACAATTTGTTTCGCGTAGTTGCATTTGGAGCTGGAGACCAGGGAAGGGGTTGTAAACGAAGCTGTAATTTATCTTCTGGTCAGATGAGTTCTAGGGTCTGCAGAGGGTTTCAGGAACCCTCATGCCCCTGTCAAAAGAAGTGTAATTGATATCTCCTGTCTCATGCAGCTTCTTCCTTCGCCTCTGCTCTGAGGTGCCCATCCTTGAAGACACACTGATGCGTATCCTTGTGATCGGTTTGTCGCGGGACCTTCCTCTTGGCCCTGCAGATGCCATGGAGCTCGCTGACCACTTGGTGAAGCGGGCTGCGGCTGTGCAAGCAGATGGTAAGACTGCACAAAGCTCCAGCCAGCAAGTGGTTCCTTCTGTCTACGTGTCCTCTTATTGCAACCCAGGGCTGAGGTGGCTGCTACCACGTACCAAAGAGCCTTTGCATCACTTAAAAGCATGTTTTAGTCGCGATGGCTAAGCATTTGGCTCAAAGCCAGACACGTATTGCTGTTACTTTCTCACTGGAGAAGCTTCTTATTTTCGCATACTGTTCCTCCCTGGTACTAATTTTCTGTCATGGAGTGTTTGGGAAATTAGGGGTTGTGTTGAGGATGAAGGACTGTGAATAACCACCCGAAGTTTTGAGTTAGCATTTTTAAATTCAATACTGTAAAATAAATAGAAATTTTTAGGCCATGCAAAAATTAAAGGGTTGGAAGTTAAAGTAATTAACCCATATATTGTATGCTCCTCCCAATTCCATTATCCAAACACTGTTACAGAATAGCAGTTACAAAAGCAGCCTTAACTCTTACCCTTTTTATGAATTCGTTCAGCATTTGTCCAAATTCCTGCATCCTTGGAGAGTATGTCCATTCAGCTGAGCTACATGTGTTTGTGTCAGAGTTGAAGGGTTGTCAGAGTTCGATTCTAAATAGTCTTAGGTGCTCTTAGTGCTGACTGGTAAATAGCAAAGTCTAATCCAGATCTGGTCAGTGCAAGTGGAATGAGCTAGACTTTGCTGTTGAATGTCCTGTGAAACTTTGTCCAGCCTCTCTGTATAGCATTTTAAATGCACCATTTCAAATACTGGAAGACTCAGAGTTAAGTTAGAGTGAGTCTGAAAACTTGCAACAAAGTTGAAATGCATTTTTAGTTCCTCTCGGCCCCAAAAGTTCTGAGCAGATACATCTTCAGGTAAGCAGTGAATCTGAATTCTGAAAAAGAGACGGGTATTGTATTGGATGCATTTGGGAAAAAAACTGCCCTTAAGAATTTTAACCAAATTGCAGGTGCAGAGCTCAATATCCTTATGTATTGACTTACAGCTTTTTTTAAGTGTTGCTGCTTTGAGAGTGTTGTTGGTTTTTTGGTTCCTGTAATATCTTGAGAAGCCCACAATAACTTAGTTGCTTGAAGTAAAATTTTTCTTATACTGTGATGCTTTTCTTGAAGGACTTTCAGCCAGGTAGACGGGTCAATAACTTGCTTAGTCTTTTCTTCCCCTTCTCTAGATGTCGAGGTCCTGAGGGTAGAAAGAATCCAGCTGATCGATGCAGTCTTAAATCTGTGCACTTACCACCATCCAGAGAATATCCAGCTGCCCCCAGGGTAAGGCTTATCACATAGACAATCTTCTTGTGATCTAGCTTATTTTCACCTTCTGACCAACAACCCTAGCTCACAGATTTTAAGATGCTTTTCCCTATTACAACTTGTCATAATAACATTATGAGGAAACCTTTTCCATGTCATGTTCAGGCGGGAATTTCTCTAGAGCAGTTAAGACCTGAGTCATGGAACGGACTTTCCTTTCCAAGCACTCTGAACTTCTGCTCTAGAACTTTTCAGGTGAACCTTGCTGTCCCTTCTCAGAGGTGCTTTTTTTTGTTGTGTGTTTTGAAAACCACTGAACTGGTGTGGCTGAATCTAAACAGTGCATGATTAAGGAGAAAAGCAGTCTTGAGATGGGCTTGTATCTTTTGATGTTTTTTGCAGGTACCAGCCTCCAAATCTAGCTATTTCTACCCTCTACTGGAAAGCCTGGCCTCTCCTGCTTGTAGTGGCTGCATTCAATCCTGAAAACATTGGTGAGTGTGGACATTTCTCAGGATACTAGCTCTGCTGCAAAAATTGGCCAGGGTGCTTTCTGCTGAAGTCTGGTTGCCCATATTCAAGGCATGTCCTGGGCTGGTGAGATAACGGCAGTTAATTGACTGCATATTCCCTGTGTGTGCAAAAATACACAGTGTGGGAGTTTGGGCCAACATGTGGCTGGGATCATGTTGTCTGTGCTCTTAAGTGTGGTGAGCTGTTCCAAAATGAGTTTGTTGTGTCTCCCCACCTTGGTTAGAATATATGTAAGACCCTCACTTTTTTCCCTGTGTTCCTGATTGCCCTTCTCTGCTGCAGGTCTGGCTGCATGGGAGGAGTACCCCTCTCTAAAGATGCTCATGGAAATGGTCATGACCAAGTTAGTATGATTAAATCCCTACATAAATCAAATAGACCACTGTAAACACATATTTCTGAATGACGTTTGTGCCACCTGGCTCCTTCCTTTCCAGTGGGACTGGTGTAAAGTAAGCTGGCTGGCAGCAACACTGCAGTTTGAGTGGGAAAGGTGCCTTCCCTCAGCAGAAATATTATAATTAGGGGAATAAAGCTGAGGAAAAGGGAGGGGTGACTGTGATGTGCCTTGCCAAAAAGGTCTCAGTCTCCTTGGCCCCATTGGGAAGCTGCCTTGGTTTTTCTCTGTTGCCTAATGGAACTGAGATCTTGGGGAATTTCTGACTGTCATTCATGAGTTTTGAATAGGCCAAGATAAACATTTTCTTTTTTTTTAACTTATTTTCTCAGTAATTATTCCTATCCTCAATGTACCTTGACGGATGAGGAGACGCGCACAGAGATGATTAATCGTGAACTTCAAATCTCCCAGAGGGAAAAACAGGAGATTCTTGCATTTGAGGGTCATCTGGCTGCTGCATCCACAAAACAAACGATTACAGAGAGCAGCAGCCTCTTGCTGTCACAGCTGACAAGTCTGGACCCTCAGTAAGTAGCCTTCTGCAGTCTGGTGCCATCATGAAATCCCAGTTAATGCTAGTCAGGAACCCTGCTGCTCGTGGGGTGGTTGATGTGGGCAAGAAGAGCACTGAGATTTAGTAGCCCATGGGATACATGTCACATTTGGTCCTTGTTCATCTGTTGCCACCTGCATGTGGCCCTCATGCACTACTGAACTGACTGATCCTCATCAACACCAGAGTGAAATTGTGTCTGCCTGTGGATAACCTTCTGTTTTTCTGGCAGGGGCCCCCCACGCAGACCTCCACCACATGTCCTGGAGCAGGTGAAAAGCCTGAACCAGTCACTTCGCTTGGGCCACCTCCTGTGTCGCAGTCGTCATCCTGACTTTCTTCTCAACATCATTCAAAGACAGGTGGGCTCCCTCGATGGCTTGGCTGTGTTGGGGTGTGATCCCTTGTCTCTAAAATTTGAGCAGAGGGAGGGTCAAAAGGAAGCTAAGTAAGATGCAGGGGAAGGTGATTTACTGCTCAGAAATTAAACGATCAGTGTGCTGTATCTATGTTCTGCTGATACTGCATTGTTATTCTGCATTGTTATTCTCCTGCTTCCTAGGCCTCGTCGCAGTCAATGCCATGGCTGGCAGATCTGGTTCAGTCCAGCGAGGGCTCCTTGGACGTCCTACCTGTGCAGTGCCTTTGTGAGTTCCTGCTTCATGATGCTGCTGATGAGTCAACCTCAGGTGAAGAAGAAGAGGAGGGTGAGAGTAAGGACCAGCGTGCCAAGAAACGCCAGGTGAGTAGTCTCTTGGGGATCACTTCTGTTATCTACTTTCTGTGTGCATCCCAGATATGATTTCACTGGGAAGGCTGCCTTCTCGCTCCACAGAGACAACAGAAACAAAGGCAGTTGCTTGGACGGTTGCAAGACTTGCTGTTGGGTCCCAAAGCAGATGAACAGACAACCTGCGAGGTGCTTGACTATTTCCTGCGACGCCTGAGTTCCTCCCAGGTGGCCTCGCGGGTCCTGGCCATGAAGGTGAGCAAAATGAAAA
The DNA here is from genome assembly GCA_035590275.1 of Ibycter americanus. Taxonomy (NCBI): domain Eukaryota; kingdom Metazoa; phylum Chordata; class Aves; order Falconiformes; family Falconidae; genus Ibycter; species Ibycter americanus. The sequence goes on from JAVJGI010000050.1 coordinate 30,409,026, forward strand.
TCTTGACTAGGGTTTGTCAGAAGCTGAGGGCAGTCTTAGATGCCAGTGATTCTCAGAGCCAGCACAGTGAAATTGTTTCATGTCATCTTTCTTCAGTAACTTGCCTCAATCTCCAAACACTGTGAAATGCACTTCTGCTCCCTGGTGCTCTGAATCTGCCTTTGTTCAACAGCCAAGTAGTGCTTTTCTTAAGAGGAGCTGGATTTTGCTGTTTCCTGTGAAGTTCAGGTGTAGACCCAGCAGATCATGTGCTACATGGAGTAATTGGCAGCAGCTGTTGTCTGTGGGGAATGTAAACAAGTGAGTGTCTGGTGTTCTAGAGCATAGTCAAGGCAAGCAGAATTGCAGAGACCTCAAAAAAATAACGCTTAGAGAAGACTGAAACATCAAGCAGGGTAGCTGTCAAGCAAATACATTATATACGAACCCTGTTGTGTGGTGCATTAGGATCATTTCATGCTGTTAGAAGCTTGTTTCTATATATTCACTAGTATGAAACTAGTGGTCCAGCTGTGGCTTCAAACGCAACAGCTGTGTCCATGTGACTTCTGCAGGGCCTGTCCTTGGTGCTGTCAGAAGGGGGACTGCGTGATGGAGAGGAAAAGGATCACCCCATGGAAGAAGACTCTGGTGATTCTGAACTGCTGCAGGGGTATCAGTGGCTGCTGAGAGACCTCCCGAGGCTGCCGCTGTTTGACAGCGTTAGAGCAACAACAGCTCTTGCCTTGCAACAGGTAGGTGTTAGTAGCTGGAAGGGACAGGTGACCAGCTTATTCTTTGTGCTACTCATGCTAAAATGAATCTGAGCAAACTGTGTGTGGGCGTGATACTGACATGTTTATATGCTTGCAGAAGAATTCTTCTTATGCTGGTCCTTGTTTTCATGAAATCCAGATTTCTAACAAGAGGAATTCTCATTCTAGGCCATCCACATGGAGACAGATCCCCAGACCATCAGTGCCTACCTGGTGTACCTCTCCCAGCATGCCCCAGTGGAGGAGCAGGGACAGCACAATGACCTCGCTCTGGTGAGTGACCAGGTTGCCAGGGCAGAGGGATTGCATGGGGGAGACCTGGTATGCCTCAGGACCGTGGTAGGCATGCGACTTGCTGTGCCAGCAGGATGAGTGATTTTGGAGCACATGAATCTGATAACTGTGTGTTTGTGTTTCTGTGTATGTGTTGGAAGGCAACCTGTGTCTGGTTTCATATCATGAAATGATAATCAGAGCAATAACCTCCAGTCTAGCAGTAAGCAGGTGCTAAACCTGCAGTCACGTGTATCTGGGGAGGTCAGGAACCTTAGTGGTGGGATATTCACTCTCCTATAACCCAAACTGGATTTCTGATTTTTACTTTTTAAAAAAGGTTTTGGTGATTTTTTTTTTTTTTTTTTTTTTTTAAGCAATGATGTGTTTTTTTATTGTTCTATGTCTGGGTGCTTTTTTTTTTTTCATTGCTTTTAAGTCTCATGTGCTCTTTCTACCTCCACAGATCTGTTTAGATATGTGGAGAAGGTTGAATTATAAGAGTCAGTAGATTTGTTTCTCCAGAGAAATGCAGGTTTTTACTAGGTAAATGCTCGCTTTGTAATGGGAAGCATCAGAATGCAGCTTTGCTACAACTAAGTGTTACAACACTAAGGTATCACAAGTTGCATGCAAAGCACTGGCGTTTTCCGTGTTGTGACAGTTCTACTCTTGACTCTACGCATTGATTTCCAGAGTGGTGTTAACTGGGCTGATGATGGAAACTGGAGAAGGTGATGCAATGAAAGAGGAGGACCTGGCTGTGTTGTTCAGTAAAGACCTCACAGATCTTTTCCCCTTGCAGGATGTAGCCAGACTCATAGTGGAGCGCTCTACTATTATGTCTCACCTCTTCTCCAAGCTCTCGTACTGTGCTGAATCAGATGCAGTGCTTGTTGCTCTTCTCTCCATCTTTTCTCGCTACATCAAGCGTATGCGCCAGAGTAAGGAGGGTGAGGAGGTGTACAGCTGGGTGAGTGCCTCCCTGCTTTTCTTAAGTGGGTAAAAGAAACTGGACAAATTAACAAAAGAGAAGCCCTTTGTGGGTTACTGGGTATATATAAACCACATCTGGTTCAAGAATTCCCTGATCTGAAAACAATTGGATGTTGGCATAATTTCAGAGCCAAGTGTATGTGGACATAAAAAGCTTTTTTTAACTTTTCCGTGAGTGTCTGTTGTGGCCACTGTTGGAGATACTGGGCTAGGTGGAAATTTGGTCTGACTAAATTTGTCTATTCTCATGTTCTCCTTTTATCTGTATCTCACAAATCTAATTTTCCTTTCTGTCCTGACCTTTGTTCATCCTGGGTTTTTTCTGCCTTTTTCCAGTCAGAGTCCCAGGATCAGGTGTTTCTTCGTTGGACTAGTGGGGAAACAGCCACTATGCACATCCTTGTGGTTCATGCAATGGTTATTCTCCTGACACTAGGGCCACCTCAAGGTTAGTGAAGTGTGCTCAGATTTATTCAAGGGATCATGGACAATACAGAGAGCCTTTCTTCTATCTGCCATCTCCTAACAGGTCAGGGTGGTGTTAATCCTTCTACGCACAGGCTTGTCCATTGCAGTACTTGTTTCTAGCTGTAGGATCCATCAGAATATTGCTGCACAGAGTGAGGATTTGAAGGCTTATTTTTTGCCTTCTGCAGACAGCAGGAAATACTGAAATTACGGTATGTCCCTCCCTGCTAAACAAGGACTCAGAGACTTACTGTGGTGCGAGAGCTGGGCACTCAGATATGTAGTTCACATTTCCACTTGATAGTGTTTATTCCCAAGTTGTTTCTGACTGTTGAAGAAGAAAGTGTTCTGGTGTATTAATTTGTATAGAGAAGTTCTATGTAGAAGGGTGTTCTAGGTGTGTATGAACAATGGGAGATAATTTTGTATCCACTCTTAAGCAGGGGATGGTGATTTTTATACCCTACTGGATATATGGTTCCCGGAGAAAAAGCCCCTTCCTACTGCTTTTCTGGTTGATACCTCGGAGGAGGCTCTGCTTCTCCCTGACTGGCTAAAGCTGCGTATGATCCGCTCTGAGGTCCCGCGTCTCGTGGATGCAGGTGAGCCTGTGAGATGTTCGTTGGTGCTTCAGACCTTCCTGAAAGGAAAGGGAGAGACTTCCCTTCTCCAGTCCTCTGTGTGCCCAGCCGTCCTACTTGGATGCCTTTGGGTGGGGCCGTCAGTCACTACAGATGGTGCAGCTTAGCAGGGAGCTTGGATTTAGAAAGCAGTGTGTCTCTGGATTTTGTGACAGTTGCAGTCTGAACATATGATCAGTTCTTTGCTACATCCCTTAGGGCTGTCAAACGTACAGAATATGAGCTGATTCTGGGCAGGGAATGTTATGGGATGTCCCAAGGTGATTCCCTACTCAGTCATGATGTGTAGTTCATGTACGGTTTGAGAACAAATACAGCCTTGCTAACCATCAGGCCCCACAGCATTAAGAGCAGAACTTGGTGAAAGCTGAGACTGAAGAGGTCTGTACCTTTGGTAGGGCTCCTTACTGCAGTATGGAAGGCAGTTCCTCCCACTCTGATCCAGGTGCTGTATCTCGCTGGCTTTCACATGTAGTCACTATTACGTTCAAAGCAGAGGAGTGAGTCTGTATGAATATTGCACTTTCTGTATTTTAAAGGAAATGGGGGGCTCTGAATTGGAGTCCCATCTTCGTTACAACAATTCAGGTGGAACTAAGGTATGCAGTCACCAGGCAGCAGGCACAGCACAGCTTCCATGGGGCATGCCGTGCTTGCAGTGTGGAAAGCAGCGCGTGAAGGTTGTAAACTATACCTGTAGTTATTTTTGTCCTTGCACAGCTCATCAGTGCTCTTTTTCTTCTTGGTATTCAGAGTGTTCATCCCTTTCTTACTAATTAAATGACAGCTGTCTATAGCCAGTGATGGAATTATTCAATAATTCCTGCCTGCAGCTATCAACAGATAGGGTGGAAGTTATTTTTTAATATGAATGATTTGGTTACTGAGGTTCTGATCAAATTAAACAGAAGATCAAATTAGCCAGTGAGTGAATTAACTGGAAGATGTAATAAGGCGGCAATGATTTGCAGAGGAGAGAAAACATAGTAGGCAGCTGTTGGACTTCTGGCTTTAGGCTCTCTGCAGCCCTGTCATTAGCATGTCACTGTGGTCCAGCCAAAAGCACAAAGATCAGGTAATAAAGGTGACCCTCTGTGGGCAGTTCAGAGGTCTGAGGACTCAGTGTTTGTGTATTTCAGCTCTGCAGGACCTGGAGCCACAGCAGCTGCTTCTCTTTGTTCAGTCCTTTGGAATTCCAGTTTCCAGCATGAGCAAACTTCTGCAGTACCTGGATCAGGCAGTATCTCATGACCCACAGACGCTGGAGCAGAACATCATGGACAAGAGTAAGAGCGTCATATGAGGCTGACTAGGCATCTTACTCTTTCTTGAACAGTTTTCACAAGTATCTCCTGCGACTTCCTTGGAAAAATCCAAACTAGTTCAGCAAACTCTGTGCACAGGCTGCTTTGGCAGCCTTTTGCCACTGTGGACACCTCCTTAGAGAGCTTGTCTGGATGGCCCTTGGCTGTATTTCCTGACATAGAGAAGGATTTTGTAAATTGGATTGTACAGAGTCTAAAAAGTAATTTGGAGGCTACCTTGTAAAAGAAATAAGGCTCAAAAGCATTGTGTTTATGAAGTTCATAAGAACAGCAAATTCTCTTCACTGTGGGAGCTGTACAAACAGCAACCAGTTCTGTCCTGCTTTACTAAAGAGGGCAAGATGATGGTGTGTTCATATTTTTTCCTTTTCAGACTACATGGCTCACCTTGTGGAGGTACAGCATGAGAGAGGAGCAACGGGAGGCCAGACTTTCCACTCTCTGCTCACTGCCTCCTTACCAGCCCGCCGAGGTATTGCCTGGGATAGCCTAAACTTCCAAATATCAGAGTCGTGTTCCAGACTTCCTTCCTCTGTTGCTGTTGAGAGGAACAGGAAGAGCTGTCTTCAAAAGGGGTTATGTTGCAATATATCAATAAGCTACAGTTAGACACCAGTCCTTGCTAGAGTTTTTCACTCCTGGAAAAGGGAGAAATTCCAGTATTTTTTGAGTTTTCTACAATGAGTTGTTCTGAGTGATTTGGAAAAATAGGTCTTGCTCAGCCTTGAGAGAAAAGCTACTGAATTCCTTAGTAGTTAAAGACTGTACAGCTGAAGGTGATCTAGTATGAGGGCTCCAGATGCTAGCTACTGTAATGGTATTTTCCTTTCTTGTCTTTTATTCCTATTGCAGATAGCGCTGAGACTGCAAGGTCAAAATCTAGCCCTGAGAACTCCCAAGGTCAGAACAGGATCCGGGCCTTAAGCCAGGTCCGGGTTCTGGGCCCAGAAGACGATCTGGCAGGCATCTTTCTGCAGGTACTGGTATAACCTCTAGCTGATCAGCTGCTTCCCTGCAGCACCTTCACAAAATCCATTTCTCTTATACTTGCATCTTCTGACCCCTCCTCCTGCAGTGTTTGCAGGCAGTAAGTACAAAAGCCGCACATGCAATGGGGCTGCGCTATTGCATCCTGGTGGAATTGATAGTCGGAGAATTTGTATTTTGTACATGATTGTAGTTTGAACATGATGTGGCTTTTGATCATGCCTAATACTGTCAGTGCCTACTAGCATGTTACTGTCTCTGCACCTTGTTTGTTCTGTGTATAGTGCCTTTCCTCTCAGCAGTGGATGGAGGATTTGTGAAATGCTTGCAGGGCCTTGGCAGCAAAGCTGTGTGCAAACAGCATTTGTACTCTGGCTTGTCTGCTTGCAAAGCCTCCCTCTCCATTGACTCCAGAAGGAGCCTGCAGGGAATTCATTGGCTGAGTTGGTTGACTGTATTTAGGTAGTATGGTGATTCCACCACAGTATTGGTGGTGATAGTCATGTTGGGGTTGTGTAGACGCTGCATATGTTCCTGTACCAGGCACTAAAATATTGAAAAGGCTGTGTCAGATGGTTCCAGTTAACCCACAGTCAGTGTAATTGTACAAGGTAAATCAGTCCTCTGCCTCAGGATGTTTATGGTATAGCAAGTTCTTTCATTTCCTCTCATAAACTTATTCCCTTCTGCTTCCCTATCCTACCAGCTTTTCCCACTAAATCCAGACCCACGATGGCAGAATTCAAATCTGCGCCCACTTGCCCTGGCATTACAGCAGGCCCTGGGCCAGGAACTGGCTCGCATCCGCCAAGGGAACACACAGGTGACTGGGATCACAGCACGACTTCTCCAGGCGGTAGCTGCGCTGATGAACTCACCGCACAGCGGTGCGTTGGTGATGGCAATGCATCGTAACCACTTTATCTCCTGCCCGCTGATGCGCCAGTTGTACCAGTATCAGGTGAGTGGTGTAAGATGAGAATCTCTGGCATTTAACAAAGAGCAGTGAGGAGGAAACAGTCTGCAGTGCATCTGCTCTGTTGTGTGCATGCCCTCTACCTGCATAGTGCTGAGTGTGACACGGAGAGACTCAGGTTGCCTGGGCACGGGCATTTGAGTGCAGGCTGGCCACGCTAGCCTAGCACTGCTGAGGGCTGGGGCTTACATACAGGGTTGGGTGTACCTTACCTCATCTGGTTACTGTGCAGCACTGTGGATTTGTGGCTGTGGGTCGCTGTTGGTTTTGATATCTCTAGTCCGTGCTGTTTTGTAGCACGGACATGTCTTGTAAGCCAAGGCATTTGCAGACAACTTGAGAGCTGAAGTTTGTAATTCCTTAAAGTAGTCTTCAGAGCAGGCTGAGATTTATCCGAGCAAATATCTCATTCCTTTCATCATGATGAAAGAAGCCACAAAGTTACCCTTAGTTATGCTGGGAGAGGTATTGTGTGTGTGGCTGAGTCTTCTGCCTTGCACTTGTACACTAGAAGCTGCTGCCTTCATTTGAGTGAGCTCTGGTCCAACAGAGTAGGTGTGCTGTATGTATTCTTGGGAGTATGTGCTACTGGTTGCATCTTTCCTGCTGTCTTTTTTGTATTCTTGAAGTGTGTGTAAGCAGGTCTCTTTTGCTGCACTCCCTAGCGCTGCATGCCACAAGACACTGCCTTCTCCTCGCTCTTCTTCAAAGTTCTCATGCAGATGCTGCAGTGGTTGGAGAACCCTGCAGTGGAAGATGGTCCTCTGCGTGCCCAGCTGAAGGCCTTTGCTGTGCAGTACTCCTCAAGGCACAGGATCAGTGATGGTACGGGCATTGTACAGCTTATGGGACTCAGAGTAGACATCAAAGTGGGACAAGAAAGGGACAGAAACAACTGCACCCAGAGCAGAAGGTGTGGTGGGCTGCCTTTTAGAGATGTATGCTTAGGATAAGCAAAGAGAGGTTTTTGTACTGTGCTATATAAACTCCATGAGGATGCAAACAAGTGACTTAGCTCTGGGGGGTTGCAGTAGACACTTGGTAGCATCTCACCAAGCACAGCAGATCTTTCAGGGAAAACTTCCGGTTGCTCAGGCCAGGAATTCTGTGCTAGCTGTAGTCCTGAAAGACAAGCATGCAAGGAATGCCTCTGAAACAAGGTCATATCGTGACTTGTGGAGTTGTTTATCATCGCCATCTGTTAGGAGTCCATAACCAAGAGCTTAGGCATGGAAATGGGTTTGTGGTTATAGTTTTCTCCTAGCCATGTCTCTGTAACATCCAGAAGAGCTGTCAAGGATTTTGGTGTGAGTAAAATGGGAGTAAAATGCAGTGTGTTTATATGTTTGAGTAGTTTTGCCCTAGAGCCACATGGGGCAACTGTAGAGGGGAAGTCTGATGTGAGGGCTGGCTTGGCCCTGTGATGCCAATGCTGTAATTTCTTTGCAGTTCGAGGTGGTTTCTTGCACCTCACAGAAGCCCTGACTTTCCGTCGCGACCCTGACTTGATCAGTTCCACGGTACGTGCCATCATTGCAACCCTGAAATCAGGAGAGAAGTGTAATGTGGAGCCGGAGCTCATCAGCAAAGGTATGGCTGTCCTTCTGCTCTCCTTCCCTGTTGCAGCAGCAGGTTGAACTTCCAGCCCAGCAAGGGAGTGCCTACTGTGCAGGCTGTGGGAAGCTGCCTTCTGCCTGGATCAGAAAATGTGAACTGATCTAAACTTGGTCCTATCTTGTTTCACCTCCTTCCCCTGCACTGGTATGTGGGTTTATAAACAGTGATCTGGGGCTGGGATTAAGCTTCTCAGCAAACTATTGGTTTCTGTTAACAAAATGAGAAATAGAAGCCTACTATCCAAGCTGAAAATGGCATCTGTCTTTCTTACTGAGCCAGGCTCTCAGGAATGCTGGACTGATTGCCTTCATGATACTCTCATAAAGTTGCATATCTTTCACCATATCCTGAAGTTAATGAGTGATGTCTTTCTCCCTCTGCTAGTCCTCCAAGGTCTGATTGAAACTCACTCTCCGTACTTGGAGGAGCTCCTGACTGTCCTCTTCTCAGCTACTGTTGAGACCACTGCCAGGTTTCCTGCCATGAAACCAATTGCTGTGGTGAGCTCCTTGTTGCTCCAGGACAAAGAAGAAACACCAGTGAAGAAGGAACTGGACAGTTGCAGGTGAGCCTAGGCAATGATGGGAATTCACTGGTAGGTCTGGGTTCATGACACCACCACTGATACTGGCATTGTTTTCTCCTCAGTACTGAAGCAGCTTGGCTAGGACCCTCCTCTGGCCTTCTTAATGACTGGCTGGAGATGCTGGACCCAGAGGTGATCAGCAGCTGCCCTGATCTCCAGCAGAAGCTGCTTTTCTCCTGGAACAAAGTAAGAGTTGTTGGGCAGAGGGACTACTGTGTTGAAACCACCTTTCTGGGGTACTGACCTACACCTGAAAACAGGGCAAGGGGTAGTTATATGTTCTGTCACATGTTGCTATACCAGTTCCAAAGCAGGACAGGCAGTCAGGAGGGAGGTTCTGGTACATCCTTCTCAGTGCAAGGCTTATGTTTCATCTTATCTTTATATTTCTTCAGCTGTATTCTTTTCAGAACTTTGAAGTGCATTACAGACACAACATAGTCCCATAACAGCCCAGCCAGCTGTGTTTTCATTGGTATTTTTGCAGACAGATAAATAGCTTGCCCATAAGCACTATTAAGCTAAGACTAAAACTGAATTTCATGGCTGATGCCATGTCCTGTTAGGAAGTACTGCAGTTCAAATCCTAAATCCACGTCTTGTCTTCTGTGCTGTCTGCCTGCCTGGATCGTCATCCTGTAATATACCTAGTATCTTCTACATTCACCTTGCAGCAAGGATCTGTTTATTACATCTCTTCCTTGTTTGGTCCTTTCAGGCAGGGTCTCAGGTGCCCTCCTTCCGCCCATATCTCTTGGCTCTTCTGACTCACCAGTCCAGCTGGACCACGCTGCACCAGTGCATCAGGCTTCTGCTTTGCAGAAACCGGGAGCAAAGGTAAGTCTTGTTTTTCAGACCTAGCAAGGAGTTTTGAGTTGCGAGACTCATTGTGTCTGAGAGGGAACAAACAGAAGCCGAGAACAAGAGCTGCCATGTTCCATGGTGCATCTGCCAGGAGATGTAACCCAGCCAAAAACAGGCTTTGTGAGAAGGATGCTGATTTCAGTCATGCTGATTTGTGTACCTTGATATAAATATTACCTGCTGTTTGATGGAAGCAGCTCATAAAGATTTGGCTGTGTTCTAAAAAGGAAGTGATAATCATTGTGTGATCCATCTAGCATTTCCTTTGTTAATAATCTTTATGAACGTGGGATTTGCAAGATGGCTTGGATAGCGAACTGACAGCAGTATCTTTACCTGGGCAGGCTCTGCTGATCTTTCGGCAGTACTAAACTCCATTACCAGTCTTTCTGTGACTCCCTTCCTGGCATCAGACTCAGAGTTCTGATCTCTGGAGCAGCCCTAGCTCTCAGCTTCTGTACATTGCTCTCAAATACTGAAGTGCCACTGTAGTAGTATCTTGCTTAAACTTGTTAGGCTTATGGACCAGGAAACACTGGTCACACCTAACAGTAGTAATTCAGGACATGACTAAACTAGCAATACTTTTAAACCTGGTAGTATTTTACTTTGCTTATTTTTATTACTCATCTCTTGCTCACTAACAATTTAATGAATTTCTGCAGTCCAGGATAACAGCTGGTGTTCGGTAGGGTGTTCGGTACTCGGACAGTAAGGTCACTGGCCTGATGGACCAGTTGTTTGTGTTGATGACCAACTTCTGGCCTTGTGGTGCAAGACTATGTGTAGCCGCCACATGCTTGCTGAATGTCATTTGTTCAGCTCCATACCGTGTGCTGTGCTTATTGCAACAAATATTTAGTCATAATCTGGGAACAGAACCAAACCCCTTCTCGGGACTTAATGGATCCTATTTTTACATTTGCAGATGTTTCTTTCTTCACAGTACTCGTGATGTTTAGAGACACTACCATGCGTTTCTGTGCTGCTTGAGGGTTGTGTTGAGTCTTAATTGCAAATCTGTCTTCTTTTGTCTTCTGGCAGGTTTGACCCAACTGCATCCTTGGATTTCTTGTGGGCCTGTATTCACATTCCTCGGATCTGGCAGGGAAGGGACCAAAGAACTCCTCAGGTAATTGTTCAGTTCTTCCAAGATTCCTGTCTGGATGGAGTGAGAGGCAATGCTTTCACGATGCCTCATTTTTCCCATGGCCAAGAGGTGGCTGGAGTGGTACAGGCGCAGCATGCCAAATTTGCTGCCTGTACCTCAGCTGGTTACTTAGTTGCTCTGCTATGTTACATATCACAGTAGCAGTGTTGAGTCCAAAAAGCTGATAGGAACAGACATAAGTTTGCCAACTAGGCATTTCCTCTACAGCCATTGCAACAATATCTGTTACACATCTAGACACAAGGCTACAGTGGTGAACAAGCTAAAACCCAGTGTGGGATAATTCTGATTTTACAAAGAAGATGGGGTTGCATCTCTTCTCCATAAAATAATTTCTTTGGTTTGGTGACTGAATTATGGTTTCTGACCCATCAGCCATGCCGGGGTGGAAGTAAATGAGTTCAGAAGTAGAAAGGGATAAAGAGATTTCATTTGGGGCTGTGATGCATGCTTTCAGATCCCTAGATATGGGGCAGTTCTTAAGTCTAGTTCTAAGAGGTGTTCCATTCCAGTTGGGGAGGGTGCGACTAGAAGGAACTAAGGATGTAGGGATTTGGTGTGGATTTGTTTTGGGTGTTCTCTTGCATTACAGAAGCGTCGTGAGGAATTCGTGCTCCACCTAAAGGCATCAGAATTAATCAGCATGGTGGAACTGATCCTGGCTGAAGCAGAAACCAGATACCAGAACACTGAGGAGGCCTCCTGCACACTCATCCAGTCTCGACTGCCTTTGTTGCTCAGTTGTTCTCATGGGGACCTTGAGAGCATCAAAAAAGTAACGGAGTATCTGACCAGCTGCATCCAGCAGTGGGGAAGCAGGTAGGGTTGCAAATGGGGAGCACTGTCTACTGTAATTGTAGTTACTGGGGCACGGGCAGGCAGGTAACGATGAGACTTGCCAGCATGTCTTCATTAAGCCCATATGAAAAGTGCTGTCCTCCCAGAAGTTTGGGGGAATAGTAAGTCCCTTTAAGTGGTGCTTGGACCAGGAAGGTGGCTTTAAAAGTGAAGTTTAAGGGCCCTCTTGCTTTTAGGACTTAGGATGAAATGCTTGCCATGCATTTTTTTTTCTTTCTTTAAGGCAGTGGTTGTTTTTAGTTACTAGTTCCTCACATGGGACTTCTTGTCTCCTCATTCCTTGAATCACTCTGCTCATAATGCATCCTGGTTCTGACCATTACGATAGCTCTCAAAGCTGAATGGAGACCAGATTGTTTCCTAACAGCTATGTGAGCACTGTGGGAAGAACGGGAAGATGATGTATTTGTGGCAGTGAAACAAACTGACCTAATTCTCACCTCGCTTATGGTGGTGTTAGAAAAGATACTGAGTAATCTCAGTTGCTATTGCGTTGTACTGCCTGCCAGTACAGACTGTGCCAGGGATCTATAGAGGGCAGGTGTGTAGAGAACAGGCTGGCTAGTCTCAACGGTTCTGCTTCTAACTACTCTTCCAGTTGGGATGCGGATGACCATGAGTACCATGTGCAGGAACTCTTCACTGGACGTGTAAGCAGAACTTTCTTGTCCTGTGCCCCTTTGTAACTGCAGTTTTCTAACTCCAAACGGCTTAATGATGGATCCCCATAGACTGTGAATTATTTGAGTAGTTCAAAAGAAGCAGAGACTCAGAAAAAAACTAATTGCAGTTAGCAGTAGCTGCTCTTTTATATGGTCTGTTTGCTGTATGCAGGACAGCTGTTGCTAATCTGATGGGTCTGGGATGTTTCCTAGTTGAACTAATGTAGGAACCAGTGGCTGACCTTTCCCCTTTTCCTTCAGCTCTGTGGGAAAATGCTGCCAGGACCTTCTGCTTCAGATATACCTGCAACTACCTGAGCTCCTTGTGCCTATGCCCGAAATGCTTCTCACCAGTGAAGGAGCCAGAGACAGTAGCACTTGCAAGGTAAGGTTAGCAGCATAGGAAGGCTTCCGTCCCATTGTGTCCCCAAAGTAGATGCTACCTTGATGCCCAATCTAAAAGGAGAAGACTGGCAAAAGCTTCCTAAGTCACTTTGGTTTCTTTACCTTTCTCTTCTGTTGTCCCTTCTTCCTTGCCTGCACTCTTCAGGAGCAGAGAGTTCAGGTGTGGTTTATTTTGCAGTATCCTTCTGTAAAAGCGTAAGCTCCACAAGCTTCTGTGTGCCAAAGGCTTCTGTGAGGCACAAGTGTGCAGGCTTCTGATCCTGTTTTGATGTCTGTAGGGACTGTGGACTTCAGATCCTGTGCCAGCTGGAATGTTGCATCTGCTTGCAAATTCTACCTGAAAATCATTTGTTAACCCGCTCTATAGCTGGAAAGGGATTGGGAAACGCTGCTGAAGAGCCAGGGGCTTGATTGTGCTTTAAATTTCTTGACTGTTTACTCATTACGTTTCTTGTAGCTTGATGCCCTGGTTCACAGATTCATTAACCTCCTCGCAGACACCAGTGACTCCAAATCATCAGAAAGCCGTGTGTGGGATGCCAATATGGCCTGCCGGAAGCTAGCTGTGGCTCATCCCATCCTACTTCTTAGGTACCACTCTCCTCTTTAACCCTCTGTGCATCTGGAGTTCATTGAAAAGCATCCACCCTTGTCCCAGAAGGCGAACAAACTGGCATCAATCATGATTGTGACAGAATCCATGTTTACGTACAAAAGTCAAGAGAAAAGGCAGCGAAGTCATATCTCTTATAATGAGGCAGCACCTCTTTTTTGTTCCATGTCTGTCTGGAAACAGTCCTCTTGGAACTGGAGACTAGAGAACAGAACATGGGGACAATGGGGGTTGTGGATTCTATGGCTACAGAACCCTGGGAGAGGATAAGGAATGCTTTCTTGCAGGAACTGAGTTGTAACAATATGTAACTCTTCCTAGAAAGAGGCTAGATCTGGATCTTCTTCTGTTTGGTGTTTCAGGCACTTGCCAATGATTGCAGCACTGCTGCACGGCCGTGTTCACCTCAATTTCCAGGAGTTCAGGCAGCAGAACCACTTGACCTTCTTCATCCACGTCCTGGGGATCCTGGAGCTGCTCCAGCCGCAGGTCTTCCAGAACGAGCACCAGGTGGCACTATGGGACTGTCTCCTGTCCTTCATCCGTCTGCTGCTGGTAGGAAAGTCCCCGCTCCCCCTCCCTGTGTGGGCTGCCAGCCACTAGAGGGAGAAGCTCATCTCAGACAGGGCCAGCCCAGCTCTCTCCCATTTGAAGGGAAAACCTGCATATACCTAAGAACAGAAAAGTGTATCGAGTACCTTGGAGAGCTTAACGAGGCAGGAGATCAAGAAGCTACTCCCTGGTACCCAGAGGTGCAGGATGGGGCAGTGCATGACTGCTTTGTTTTGTTTTGTTAACTGTTATCTTCTCGATACTTTCTCAGAACTATAGAAAATCCTCGCGGCACCTGGCAGCCTTCATCAGCAAGTTTGTCCAGTTTATCCACAAGTACATCACGTGCAATGCCCAGGCAGCTGTCTCCTTCTTGCAGAAGCACTCGGATCCACTCCAGTAAGCTTCCTTACTCTGGTTAGCCTTAGCTGATGGAGAGCTTGCACAGTCAGGCTGCCATGAGCTAATCAGAAGACAGCAAGAAGATGTGACAAAATAATAGCTATTAATATGGCACTTTTTCACCTTTAGCTCCCTTAAGTCTCTATTGAGATGAGCACTGTACCCCTTTTTATAGGTGAAAACTGAACCCAAGGAAGTGAGATCATTATTTCAACTCATATAATGGCCTAAACATCCTATTGAAGCATTGTATTGTCCTGCAGCTGTTTCCAGAGAGCCAGCAGGAGGGTCTTTTCCCTGAGCAGTGGCTGTAGAGTCCCACCTGCAGATATGGGGAAAATGCATTTGAGTTCCAGTTATGATGAAAGCAGGAATCTTGTTTCTGCTTCTGAGAAGCTCTTTGTTTTAGTGTACATATATGTGCTGTTGCTTGTCCTCGTGTCCTTATTGCTATCGAAAGCTAAACATGTCATCTCTTCCCCCAGTGACCTGTCATCAGATAACAGTGACCTAGCAATGCTGAAGTCCCTCCTGGCTGGGCTGAGTCTGCCTAGTAAGAGTGGTATCTTGGACAGGGGCTCTGATGAAGAGAAGGATGGTGAGTCCGACGTGGGGGAAGTTATTGCAGCTGGTGAACCTGCAGTATGTTTTGGAACACACATGCTTTTATGGGCTGTATGCTGTGCTTATTCGTCTTGTAACAGCCCAGCGAAAGGGTATTTAGAGTGGAGAATGGCACTTGTATGCTCAGCAGTTTGGAACCAGTATCTGGGATGGGTTAATTTGTTTTCCTGTCAGCAGTATCACTACTGGAGCAGAAGAACACCTCTTAACAAGGGCAAGTTTCACTGTTGTGGATTTTGCCTTCCTCAGCCAACGTAAGAATTTGACCTGTCAGGACACCCTAAGGGTACATCCACATTCCTTCTCTTTACATCAGCTGAGTGGGTACCAGGAGGTGCAGTGAGGCTAGAGACGTTGAGAGCCAGGAATTGTATTGCAGTGTTGCTGGTCGGCTTGTGATACACCACTACACTGGTGGGGAATACTGGGTCTGTCTCCCTGTTAAAACTATATAGACTGTCAGGAGTGACCTGTTCTCTCTCTCACTCGTTCTCTCCTCCCCCGTCCCCCAAGATGAAGCAGCAGCTGGCTCTCTCCCCCTTGTCAGCGTGTCTCTCTTCACCCCTCTCACACCAGCTGAAATGGCCCCGTATATGAAGAGGCTCTCTAGAGGCCAAACCGTTGAGGGTAAGTGAGGACCTGCAGAGCTGTACAAAGATGCAAGGCAAATGCAGTCATTGCCAACCCTGTTACTTCTGTCAGCTACATGCTAATTTCCTGTTTCAGTCCTGTGCTTGGAAGTCTCCAGCAGCTAGGATGTGGTTTTGTTTTGGATGAACTTGTCCATAACGTGCAGTTCTGTGACAGAGGCTTCCTATGACATTATCATTTAGCTCAGTGGTGCTGCAACTGCCTCTGCTTTGGGGCTCTTCAAGGATCTTGTAAAAGCTCTGGAAGACAGTATGAGTAATTCAAGGAGTGCTGCAGTTCAGCTGAGCCAGGTCTGGAGTGCTGATAGGAATGCCGTTTTTTTTTAACAATATAAAAATGCCAAACTGATGGGAAGCAGGATTCTGTTAGAAATCCCCAAACAGCCTTCATGGAAGAAAATCATGTTAACCTGGCATAACAACATGCTGCTTCTCCAAAGGTCATCTGAAATCACAAGTGTCCGGTGTTCAGATCTAAGTTATGCTATTGGGGTGACAGTTTTCCTTCCACCCTAGAAATAGGGGGAAAAAATCCTGCCTCTGAAAGTGCCTCAACGCTGTTTTTAAGAAAGAGGCTTTCTGTGAAGATCCTTCGCTTACAGAAGAAGGTGTTCTGGAATTGAAACCTCCCAGGCCACTCCACTCCTTCCTCTGCCTATGGCATGACAGTGCTGGTGACCTCTGCCTGGGCAGGTTGGGACGTGCTGATCTGGCACATGGCCCACCTGTTCTCATCCTTTTTGAAGAAGTGTCTTTATTATGCTAGCTCTGTGTGCAGGTGGGAAAACTTGACTGCTTGGGAGATTGGATCAAGAAAAAGATCCTTTGCTGGATCAGTGAATTTCAGTCACCCCTTTCAATCTGTGTCTTCCACCAGACATCCTGGAGGTGCTGACAGACATTGATGAGATGTCCAGACGGAGGCCAGAAATTCTCTCCTTTTTTGCTGTGAGTATTAGTGTCTCAAACTCTCACTGGAAGGAAAAGATTCTTTTCACCAGCGTCTGTTTTGCACAGCCAGCTTAAGCTCTGCCCTTCCTCTGCTTTTTGGGTGGTTGTTGCAATATCATAGGAGAAATTTGTCTTCAGCTAGGCCTTCTGACAGCAGGCAGTATTTATTTCCCTGCAGTCTTCTTTCCATTGTGTACTGCGTCTGCCAGCATCCTCTCTGTATGTCAGAGGGAGAATGAACACTCTGTGCTCTTCCCAGTATTGGGGCAAGAAGAGAGCAGAACAGCTCTGTTGAAAACACTGGAGCCTAGGGAAAACTCAGCTGTCCCATGTGAAATAAGATTACAGAAGGGTGTTTTAAAGTATTCAAAAACAGGATAATCCTTCTTACAGAGAAGGATTTCCCGTCTCAGCCAGTACCTGCTGGATGTGTGTTGGGCTGAATTGGTGCTGAAGGGGTAGTAATGCAAGTCTGAGGAGCTTGTGCTCCCTGGATGGCTGTGTGATCCTAATTTGTGCATCTCCTTTCAGACAAGCCTACAGAAGCTGATGAGTTCATCAGAGGAGTCCTGCCGAAACCTGGCCTTTAGCCTGGCTTTGCGCTCCATTCAGAACAACCCCAGGTGAGGACCACTGGAACTTAGGCTATCCCAAGTCACTGATGGGCACTGTCTGCCCATCTTGCACACCTGTTGATGGTGATCTGGACTGTACTTACACTATGTTTTACTCCCAGCATTGCTGCAGACTTCCTTCCCACCTTCATGTACTGCCTTGGCAGCCGAGACTTTGAGGTGGTGCAGACAGCACTGAGGAACCTGCCTGAATATACCCTCCTTTGCCAAGGTAAGTTGATACCTGCCACCTCCGGTGCATGCTTGGCCTCACAAGGGTCCTGTGGGCTCATGTGCTGCAAACAGCCACCCTGGGAAGTTGCCAAGGGTCACTGTTGCCTAGACCAAGCCATCAAACACACAGGTGATCCATATGAATACCAGCTTTGGGCTGAGCATTGCAGGAGAGATTTGACAGAAACAAGGGAGGCTTCCTTGAAGCAGATTTGCTCCCTTACGATTTTCTCTTGAGTTGTGATCCCTCACATGATCATATACCTACAGAGCTATTAGAGGGTGGATTGTGCCATGTTCTTATGGAAGGAGAGAATTTCTTGCACAGCTGCAAACACTCATCCCAGTGTTTGTTGGATTGCCCTTGCTTGCATGTCGGAGCTCTCGGATCAGTCCTCCAGCTGTCTTTCCCTTTCACAGAGCACGCAGCAGTGTTACTGCACAGGGCCTTCCTGGTGGGAATGTACGGCCAGATCGACACCAGCTCTCAGATTTCAGAGGCCTTGAAGGTTCTGCACATGGAGGCTATGATATGAACGTGTGGTTCTGGGAGCTCCACTTCCAGAGGAATTAAGCTGGACTCAGCAGCTGCATTGAAGCCCTGTAAGAAGACAGTGTATTTCAACCCATGTGCTGAAGGATCAAAGAGGTGATGTGGCAAGTCAGACAGTGCTGGAAAAGGAGAGTGTGCTGACTGAAGATCAAAAGGGGGCAAGGATCAATCTGTCTGGCTAAGACACCATTACTGTGGGAGAAGAATCTCCTGAACATTGTGCCAAACAGGGACCACTTCCTTCATGGCATCTTGGGGCAGTGGCTGTCAGTTTGTTTGTGGGTTTTTTTGTCTCCAAGAAGGCAGAGCTGCTGGGAGATTGGAAGGAAGCGCTGGCCCTTGCACTTGAAGCCTCTGCACTCTGTGTTGCAGGGAACATGCAGATTTGTGCAGGGGAGAGACCACTTTGTTTTCTGGGGGTGGGTTTTTTTTCTTTTTTAATTAAAATTCTCTTTGTTTCCATTGTACCTTTCTCTGTTCTGTACTGTCTTGGGTGTAGCTTGACATCCCTCTTTCCCTGTTCTACAGCCTCTTGTTATTCTAGACAAAGCATCTCTGGAAGACCTGTCTCCATGACCAAATGCTGACAGAGCTGTCTTGGCCTTTTACAGAATAAGCAGGAGATGGAGGAGGTTTAGAAGGGTCAGTGGGGTATCATAGATGAGTTTGGTCAGCACCAGCTACTGACAGGACAACTTTCAAGAGGTGCCTTAGAAAACTTCTCTTTAAAAACAAATAAACAAACTTCTTGGTATATCTGCAAACATCCCAGCAGCTGGCCACTGTCACAGTGAAGTCTTCGAACAAGCAGCTGGGTTTCCTCTTTGGGATCCGCCAGTTCCTCCCTGTGACTTTTCTGACCACTGTTCTCTGGTCGTTGTCTGCTGATAGGGGTGATGGCTTATTTGCCATCATTTGAGGACAGAAAAAGAGGCGTCTTCCTTCCCTCTGCTCCAGAGAAGTAAGTGCTGCATATGCTCATTCTCCAGTCTCGCTTAATTCTAGTCACTAGTTTGCTTTCATGTCGTTTGTCTTTATTCCTCTGGCACTCCACTTGTTAGTAGAGAATCTTTGTAGTATTCTAAAGACAAAGATCCTGGAGGAATTTTATAGATAGCTGTAAATAAGTCTGTATCTCCTTGCTGGTGGCAGGGACAGTTGTGACCTCATGGGTGGCCGGGTGGAGAAATATTGTCCATTCTTGCAAATGAGCAGTACCACAGCTGAGCACTTTTGCTAATGTGTCAAAATATGAATGAATGTCCAACTGGCTTTGCAGAGAAATAGAGAAGAAAAGGGAGAGATCTGAACCTCCCATCAACTGTAAGTAGCCTTGCCTTTAAATAAAGAGATCAGAGTCATCACTTAAAAAAGCAACATGCTTTTTTTTCCTCAGCAGCATCTGCTTCACATCCGGAGCCACTACTGTGGCAATTAGCTACATATAAATTATGTGGAGGAACAGCTGAAGAAGATCAGGTCAGTGAAATGGTTTTCCTGAGGGGCTCAGTGACAGCAGGATTAACGCCTGTCTAAAGGGTTCCCAGTGAGATTACTGGCTCCTCTTACCTTAGTCCATTATCAGACAGACATCATTAAGGTACTGCTCAGTTTGTCAGAGCAGTGAGGTAGTTCTTTTGGTGCTGCTGTAGGCCTAGAGCAGCTGGGAACTTGTGGGACTGACTGGCTTTTCACAGGACTTTGAGCCAAGGAGCAAGGAAAATCTTTCAAGACACTTACCATGCAAAGAGAGCGAGTCAAACAAGTAGTGGTGCTTTGGTGAATATCCTCCCTGCAGGTAAGGCTTTCCAGAAATCCTGTTCCAGGGCTGCAACTAGAAACATTTGCAGGCAAAAACAGATTGTGTGGTTGGCCCCAAATTCTACTGTCTATTTGGCAATGCCTGCTGTGAGCAGACCAGCTCCAGGATGCCTGGTTTGGAGGAGCAGGGCGTGCTTGGATGTTGGCAGAGCTATTTAATGACCCCTCAGACCAGGAGCAGTGTGAAAAGAGATGTGTTTGAGATGGTGGAAGGAGCATCTCTTTACCAGCAGCAGCAGAAATCATCTTTTGGGAGATCAGGAAACAAACTCAGAGGGAGGGGACGTGGGTAGAAGTTATTTTGCAGAGCTGGGCCTTCCCATAGATCTCCCAATACAAAAAGCATCATTATGATTTGTTGATCTCCTTTTTGCTCTATTGAAGGTTCCCACGATGCATTTGCTCTGCTGCCACCCTCTGCTTGGACCCAGTGGAGCTATGCAGGTTGCCCTGGCTTGAAGCATGTCACTGAAACCAGATCAGAGCTGAGAGCAGGGCTGTCAAGGGGTGCCTGGCTGTGCAGAGACAGCTCAGGGCAGGAGCCTGTCCCTCTTGTCTGGGAAGGCAACCATGACAGCTCTAAAACGGTTAGTGACGGTGTTACTGATGCTCTGACACTCGCCCGCCTTTTAATCGGCGCTCTGTAACTTTCATCTCCGCCTGGCTGAGCACCTTCTCTCCTCCCATCCCTGCTGAGCTGACAGTGTTATCCTTCGCAGGTCTGCTGGGCTCCTCCTGGGGACTGGGGCAGTCTTCTCTGTCTTAAAGAAGAGCTGGTGCCTTGCTCAGAAGAGGAGTGGTGAGGAGGTTTGCAGGGTCATTCCTTGCCAAGCCTGTGGGGCCCCCACAACTCACTCAGTACAAATCACTGCTCCCCTCTGAGTTCCAGACAACACTGCAGAATCCCTGCTTAGACACTTCTCTACCATGATCTGCTGTAGTCAAGAGCTTCCTAGGAGAGCCAGGGCTGGTGTCTGAAGGAGTCCATGTGGGGCTGGGAAACGCGCTCAGCACTGGCTCGTGGGGAGTTTTTTGTCTTCTTGGATGCACTGGAAATCCCATGCCAGCTCTAGAGGAGGCATGAAGGGGAAGGGAAAACTGGCTGCAGCTTGTTGGGCATCCTGTGGCTGCACCCAGCTCATGGCAGGGCTGGTGCCAACCCCTGTGCATCAGCTGGCCCTGCTTTGGTGCCTGAATGGCTGGCACTGGGCAGAGGTGGTAGAGAGCTGGGGCAATCTTGGAGCAGCCAAGGGGCTGCAGGGCCCTTTCCCTCAGCACTGGCTGGTAAGGTTGGGGCAGGAACAACTGAATCCATTCTGGGAAGAGGCCCCAGCATGCCAGGGTGGAGATGGTGGCATTGTGCAGGCAGGCTGCAGCAGGAGAGCCAAGGCTTGGGAGGAGGGGAATGTGACACCTCTTCACCCAGGTTGCAATGGCATTAACGTCAGGTCTTCTCAAAGCCCAGCTGCTTCCCCTCAGAGGTGACCGGATCCCACCTCCATACCCTGCAAGCATCAGGGGATCACAAATCCTTGCAAACCCCAGGCACCTTTTGTGGTAGTTTCCTACTGCAAATTATTTCTCTTTACTGCAAAGATCAAATGTTTTTATGACCCAGATGTGGCAGCCTCGGGAGGGAGATGGACAGGTCTGGAATGTCCAGCATGCACATGATGGACCTTCACAGCCTTGACCAGGTACAAGTGGGCATCTCTAACCTGACCATACTACATTCCTGCCAGGCCCAGTGTAGCTGGGAGCATGGCCCCTTGCATGTGCCGATGCCCCGGAGCAGGGCTGTGGCTGTTTGACCCCAGTTCCAGGCAGGGTTGTGCATCCCAGGAACCACAGAAGATGTCCTGGAGCACCACGTGAGTTTGGCCATGAGCAGGGCATGACTCACCGGGGAGGTGCCTGTATGCTCCTGGCTCAGTGGCAGCTGCCTCTGGGGCATGCTTGACACTGGGGAGCTGGAAGAGTCCCAGCGCTGAGCTCAGAGGCAAATCTGCCTGACCTGCTACGTCAGCAGCAGAAACACAGGGAGAGGTATACAGGTAACACCAACAAATGGGATTTCATGGCTAAAGGCACTGATGTTTTGCCAGCTGTTAGAAAAGAGGAAGGGTAGAGAAAGAGAAGCCTTGCTTTGCAAGGAGCAGCATGCAAGAAATCTTGTGCAAAAAAGGGGGAGGAAAACTCCATCTCCATTACTTATTGTTTGCGTGTAAATGTGGGCCATGGAGTCTATCCCAGGACCGCTCCCCAGGGCCCTGCCATCCTCTTCCTCCAGTCAACCTCATCTGTGACCTCCGTCAGTGACAAATGCAATCCTGGCCCTGCCTGCCCTCAATTAACTTCCTTCTGGCCATACCACAGTTCAGGATAGTATGATTCACACTTCAGGAGTTGTTTGCTAAAAGCTAAAAATGGTAAGACTTTTGTTAGCTTTGGGAACGTCAAAGCCAGCCCTACACTAGCTAAGTAGCCTGGCTTCTATCGGGCTGGCATTTGCCTAAGATGGACTGATTTTTAAATCTCTGTTGTTGCCCCTCCATATATTTAGATAATTTGGCCCTAAAGCAGCAGAATATAGAGCTTGCATTTTCCCCTCCTTTTAAATTCAAGAGACCTTTACAATAATATATCTGCCTGTCTTGTGTAGCTGGTGGTGTCTTGCCTTTGGCGTTACCATGTTTGCATGAACAGCATCTCTAACACAAGAAGATATTGGGCAAAAAAACCCGTCAAGACCCCCAGCAACAATTAAAAAATTCATTAAGCTACAATAGGCCAGTCATTGCCGGGTAATTATTAAGCTGTAAGAATTGCTAATTGTCTTATTAGCATTAAACAATTATGCAAATAATGGAAAACATACCATAAGGCTAATAAAATTACCTCTCTCTTTTTTTGTATTGGTTGTGGGTTTTTTTTTTTAAACCAATAATGAGATTTAAAATCTAAAGTGATGCTTATGGTTTTACTGGGAACATCTTTGGAAAGGAGCAAGACCTCTATGGGCACTCAGCACAGGGTGAGTAGGACATCTTGAACCACATCTCCCATGAGTTGTCTTTCGGAGCTTGTAGTGCCCCCACACCAGGCTGTCCCCCTGTTCTGCACCCACCCAGGCAGCAACACAGGGACACGCAGGTGCTGATGGCTTTGGAGGACCACGCAGTGGTCACACTGCTAAGCCTGGACCGGAGACAGAGTTTGAACTTTGTGCTACCATAGACTTCCTATGGGAGTCCCTGTTCTCCCCCAAATAAAGCACGTGGTGCTTCAGGTTTGGTCTGCATGAAAACAAGGCAGTTTGTAGTTTTTCACATCAGTTCAGTTCAGAAGTGGAAAAGTTCTAGCCTTTAAAGTTAAGCTATGTCAAGGATTTTATTACTGTCAAGTTAGTAACCTGAGGTAAGAGCCAGTCTCTCTTCCAGGTGAGGTTCCAGCTGGATTTCCAAGGTCAGCAAAAAGCCGAATGATGAGCAAGTGCCTTTGTGTTCCTGTGAAACAAGAACAAGACCTTGTTTACCCCCACCACCAGGAAAAGACAACTTCACTTATTCATATTCACAGCGAGCTTGGAAGAGGCAAAAGTGCTTCTTTGCTTCAGCATGTTAACTTTGTTAATCACTAACAAATATTATCAGTTTTCTAGGCTGTAAACTCTGCTCTGCTGATAAGATACAGCATTTCAAAGCAGCCAAGCCAGCTCCTGCTCCAGGGTGGGTCCTGCTCCCATGGTGATGCCACAAGATAGAGACATGGGTCACCTCACCCAATCTCATTATCCAAATGGGATTTGATCAGCAAAATACACCTTCACTTTCACTATCTGATAAGAATGGTGAAATTTGCAGCTCCCAGAGGACTGGAGAAGTGTTCTGCCATGGCAGTGCAAAGATCAGGGGTCACCACTGCCTGTTTCAGTTTCCTTGCAAGAGGAGAGGAGGTCGCCTTCTGAAACAAACACCATCCCCAATCCCCTTGGAAAGCTGTTTTTAGCTCCCTGAGATTCTCTGGTGACCCACCAAGCAGCTGTTCATAGCCTTTTCATTCTTCCTTCTCACCTGGTGTGTAGGACGCAGCATGTGAGCGGTCTGTCGTCCTTGTTGCCTGGAAATAACTTTCTGACATCAACCTCTAGACAGTCCCTCACCTCACTGTTTTGGGGGACAGGAAAGCCAGCAGGTCATCTTGCTGGCAAGCAGGAGGGAACATGAGAAAGAGGCTTTTTTCTTTTGTGATGTGACATTGTGTTATACTTAGGTGACAGGACACACTTCACTCATGCTCAGTGGTTTTGATCCTTTGAGGTTTTAAGATAATGGAGTCACCATTTATGAGCTTCTCGGAAGCATGTGTCGTGGAGAGATTTACCAAAATGCCTCTTTCTATAACTTCACATTTCACTTTCATCTTTCAGTGGAAACTCGTGTTCAGACTTGAATTTTGTAATATTTTTTTTTCTGCTACCTTGCAGGTCAAACTAGCCAGACTCCCAGCAGAGGCGGATTTCATGTGGAATCATTTCTATGTGAGTAGCTGTGAAATTGTTGGGGCTTTCTTTTCCCTGGCTTGGGCCTTTCTGTCTCTGTGGAGTCAGCCTGGCTGCGTTCTGGGAAGAGAGAGCTGATGAGGCATGTTACTGATGAGACACATACTTTTTCCTTCTCGTTTTGAATCCCTCATTTTAATATAAGCCATTGGCACGGGAATGTATGAGAGCTCTTGGCTACAACACACTTCCTATTGTTGGGAGTGAACAGCCCTGCGTACAGCCTGCAGCAAAATTATGAAGTAGCTCAATTTGACCAGCTGATTTCCCGCAATAGTTAAAAGATGTGATTTTTCTATGGTCTTACACTCTCTTATGAAAAAAAACTTGCATCACTCGGTTCTCAGCTTCATGAAGCCCCACATTGTTTGATATAAGGAATCGACCCTTTCCCCTTCCCTCAAATCCACATGCTAAGAAACATTGGTTGTTTTTCTTTGGGCTTTAGGGTGGTCCTAGTCATATATTTAAGTTTTTTCTCTACTAGTGGTGAAGTCCGGTCTGCTGTATACAGGAACCAGTATAAATTTAAGAGGTAATGGCAGAGGGTGATTCCTACTAGTCATAGTCATAGCAACCCTCAGGAAGCACTCAGCATTTCTCTGTTGCAGTTTGGTATCTAGGAAGAGAACTGAAAAGGACTTTGGAAAAGAAAGAATAGTCTGTAAGTAGAGAAGAATAAATCAGTCCATGTCTGTGGACTGCTGCTCTCCACAAAGCCTCCAAACGTGCCTCAGGAAGGGATCTAGGGGAGCGGGCTCTGCACTCGCAGGACACGCTCTGCTCCGTGAGCTGGCAGTCCATCATAGGTGGGAAATTTCACGCAGCAGCACTGGGAAAAGCTCAGCAAGCGTGGGCAAGGTCCAAAACCCAGGATGAGGACATATAAGGCTCTTCCAAGGAAAAGACGTAGAAGGGAAAACCACAATCCAGAGTAAGGATTTGTAAACATCATCCCATGAGGAACGTCCTGGGAGACCAGCAGTTGTGGGTAACAGGTAGGCAGCTGCACAGGCAGCTCTGCTCCCTTCCTGCCCCATTCCTCCCGCTAGTGCTTGTTAGTTTACCTGTTGGTGCGTTAAAGACTCACCATAGCTATAAACTCCTGCAGAGCTCTCCTTAATCACTAAGAACACTGCACAAGTCACTGATGCCTGTATTTTGAAAAGCCATTATTGGCCCAGTAGTAATACTATTACTGCATTAGCTAACTCCTTCAGCGATGTCATTTTAATCACCTTAGCGTATAATGTGGACCTGATTCTTCTGGTGTACCAAGGGCTGTACCTCCAACCTAACCCTCTCTTGGGATGCGCAGCTTGGAGCCAGCAACTAACTGTTTTCTTCTTCTGGCGTCTGCAAGCCTGGATGCCTTTCTGATACGACCATCTCAGTCAGACACAGATGACCAGGCTCAGTGCAGGGAGGGACGAGGTGAAACATAGTGGCTTGTGATATACAGAAAATCACAGCTGCTCTCCGAGTCCAGCCTAGCTTTCCGCTCCATGGGTCTGTGTCCCTTGCCACCCAGCCCAAGCTGCCCCTTCCCAAAGCGCGAGGTAATGAGAAGGGACTAACTGCATCAACTCATTAAGCTGGGTTTGTTAGAAGACAGATTGTCATGTTAAACAAATATATTTTTAAAAAACTAAATATCATTCCCTGGGCTGTGCCCCATCTGGGCCATTAAATCTGAAAGGGGTAACTACAGCTGTGTCAAAGCTGAGCTCAGAAGCTGATTTGCACCATTTGTACTACTAGCAATTGGCAACAACTCCATTTTCAAACATTTTCTTCTCGTCATTTCCCAGCGCTGTGCTATGTAGATTGCGAGCTCGGCAGGGGGATGCACGCTGCTGAACAAAACAGTCTTTGGGACTTACAAAAAGAAAGCCCACAAATGCATTTCCTAAACCCATGACATCCTCTTTATTTCTCACCAAGCCCTATGTTACCTGATGACAGAGGATGGGAAAGGCTGCCCGTCGTTATCCAGCTGGTTCTTTGTAAATCATGCAAATTTTATCCATCTAATGAAAAGGTGGTGTGGCAATGAAGCAGGACAGCTCAGCTTTCAGGGCCCCTGCACGGTAAGTTTCCAACTTGCAAGAAAGCAAGCACCTTTTTCCAGGGAACGCGAAAAAAACAACAACTTTGAGTTAATCCAGCATTTCTTTTGATTGGTCCCTTGGTAGCCTGATTAATTTTGAGTGCAGATGTTTATGCTTTCCTTCACAGAATACACCCAGTATTTGGGAGCAGGCTCGCTGTGCCGTATTTCCTCCTTGCCACACCGTTCTTGTTACAGTTGTGCAGCAACATATGCTAAGGCCTTATTACAAGGGGTTCCTATAAATGGCATAAAGGATTAATAATGTATTTATAACACAACTTTGTTTTAGTATAAAGTGATCTATAAATTTGTAATAAATGTTTTATAATGTTTTTGTAGCCTGTTATAAATGATAAATGGGAGACTATAGATGCCACATCAAATATTCATGCTGCATTGTGTGCATTATTATGCCGTTACTGTTCAGGAAACCATTAATAATAAAGTGAATGGAGATGTAAAAGTTGCTGACATGCCCAGCAAGCCATTTATAATGAAATGTATAATCCTTACCATAAAGTAAATACATTGGCCAGTGATTGTTGATGAAATGGAAACACACTGAATTATTTGTGAGGTATTTATATATTAATGTATATTATCCATATCATGTCATAGAAATGCCATTAATATATTATATGTATTATTAATTATTTTTACGTAATTTATAGGCAGCTCTTAAAGTGTTACCTTTTCTCTTCTGCTGTTTTCTCAGCCGCACGAGATCTGGTGAGTTATTTTATGTGGTACGTGTGCTGCAGGGCAGCCACAGGGAACTGGCAGTCACGGTGCGGCCCCAGGCTGGGCTGAGCCTTCCCTGGCCACGGCCTCCCCAGCTCCTTCCCCGGCCACGGCCTCCCTGCTCCTTGCCCGGCTACGGCCTCCCTGCTCCTTGCCTGGCCACGGTCCCCCTCGCTCCTTGCCCGGCCACGCTCCCCCTCACTCCTTCCCTGGCCACGGTCCCCCTTGTTCCTTCCCTGGCCACAGTCCCCCTCGCTCCTTCCCCAGCCACGGCCCAGCTCCTTCCCTGGCCACGGTCCCCCTTGCTCCTTCCCCAGCCACGGTCCAGCTCCTTGCCCGGCCACGGCCCCCCTCGCTCCTTGCCCGGCCACGGCCTCCCCAGCTCCTTCCCCGGCCACGGTCCAGCTCCTTCCCTGGCCCCGGTCCCCCTCGCTCCTTCGCCGGCC
>JAVJGI010000050.1:30437593-30450359 GCA_035590275.1 Ibycter americanus
TTCTGAAAAGGTACAAGTTTGCAGTGTTACCAGCTCCCAAAATGTTGAAAATATTCTACTACATTTGCCTTGCCATGTTTCCAGCAATTTTGCTGTTTCTAGAGTAATACTGCCATGAGGAAGTATCATGATATGATAAAGGACATTAATAATGGGATCAATCAACTCAGTATCTTCTCTTTTCCGTATTGACCAGACCATCCTTTGTCAAGAACTAACCCATGAAATTCAGGTCAAGAAGTATGGGTCAATGTTTACAATAATGTATTATAGGGAACATGTTAGTAGATGTGCATTTTAGGGTTTCCACGGTTATTTTAACATAATTGGGGCTTTTATTTACGGGTTGCACTTACGTGTAACTGGACTATAATCCATGTAAAATATATGTAAAGGGCGAAGGTGCTACTGTCGAGACTTGTCTCTGTAATGAATTCCTACCTGTAAGAGTTTTATACTTCTAGATAAGCTTCATAACCATTTTGGTTTCCTGTGGCTATATAAAGAGTAATTACCACTACCCTAAATTTAATCAGGCAGTAAAAAGCTAAAGTTTCCCCATGGCTTCCCCCTGCTTCACTGCAGTTTTAGAAAATGTCACACTGTAAGTGACAATTTGTTAGTAAAAAGATAATTAGAAGGTACCATACTGAGTACTTCACTCACTGGTGACAGCTGTGCCACTCCCATGAATAACGGGGTCTGCTGGGCAGAAAATCTGATGTGCCTTGATTTTTCACTCGTTGAGGGAATCTCAGGAGCACCCGATTGTCATAGTCTCTAACATCTGCTCGATAAGCTGAACTGTAATAATGCAAAGAAGAGCCATAAGTACATGCAAGAAACAGTTTAATAAACACTTCAGTTTGTCTCAGAAGTAACTGATAGCACAGATCTTTTTCAGCCCTCTTAAAGCTCATGCATTGGAGACGCATAAGAAGTCCACGTGGTGTGCTCAGAAGTGCCTGGTGTCCGACCAAGACCTGAGTAAGATTCAGATTGGCTTCTAGCAAAAAAACCCAGGAGTTCAAAATCTTGACTCTGTGCCTCTGTCTTGGAAGCAGATCACCACTTAGCTGTAAAATTACCCTGGTACCAAAAATACAATTTCATCAGTTGCTGTTAACCAAAATAACTTGCTGTGTATGTAAGCTCACGCAACAGATGTTCCTGTTGTAAAAAAAAATGAATATATATATGCCTCAGGCTATATTTTCCTATTTCACACAGCTATTATCTAGTCCTTTAAATAACCAATTGATAACCAGCAAGAACATTTCCATTAGTCTTCACTGTAAAGTTAGCATAAAAAGTACTACTTCTTATGCCTTGTTTTCTTTTTCCAGCAAGTGAAGAAAGAGTCTAAAACCCTGGAAACAGTCTGACATCAATTAATGATGCTGGTAAATAAATAAATGTTTTGCATGATAAGGTATCAAACAAGTTAAAATGGTTAAAAACAGCCACGCTGATTTCTTTCCAAACAAAACAGGAAAAATCCCTCTCTGCCAACTGGACAGGACCTAACTTCATAGCAAAGCTGTTATTTCAACACGTTGAAAGACTTTGAAACACTTTTCAGGGAGATTTTGTTCTTAAGAGGTATTACAAGGCATAGGCCCAGAAACAATTAGCAAGTTATAATTTTAACAGTAACTTTTGCTGGTTAAGAATAGGGTTGGTCTTTTTTCTTTTTTAAATGGAGTAGGATATGATCTGCTTTGATTAGGGGATGAAGGTGCAAATCACCAGATTCAAGCAGGTTTTTTTAGGTGCCTCCATTTTGCAAAATTCAGATATGTTCAACTGAGCCTGATAATAGAAACGTGCAATATGACTTTTCCCAAAATGTAGGTTCTTCGAAGCATCTGTAGTTTGTCTCTCTAATATGGCGGTACCGTATTCTTATGTGCACACTCCACCATCTGCCACGGGCTTAGAAGCAGGTAGCAAACGGGGCTGTGTTTTCCGAGACCCTCGAGCCCCCCTTTTCTCCGGCCGCCACCGTGTCCTCAGGTGCTCGGCGGTGGGCGCAGGGGCACAGGAGCCCGCAGGGCGCAGGCAGGCGCCGGGGTGGTGCCTACCTTGCCAGGCAGTTCTCCTCGGCAGCGCACCTCAAGTTATACATGGACATCCTCTGGACATACGTGGACGCCTGGATGTAATAGGGATCCGGGACTAAGTCAGGGAGACCTGCAGTTCATCAAACCAACCACATAACAGCAAGATCAACCCAGGACACGTCTGCAAATACTTGGCTGCCGTCCCAGCCGTGAGGCGCCGCCGTTCCGCTGCGGACCCCGGCCCCTGCCTTGCCGTGAGCACCCCCAGCAGAAGCCCAGCTCCCCCCGGGCGATGCTGTGGGCCGGCGGCGGCACCAGGAGCTCTGCCAGCACCCACGCTGAAAATCCCCAAGCAATCTGCTCTCCCTGCCAACCAGCCTGTTTTTTCCCCTGTATTTTTCCTTTTTCCCCTCTGTGGCTGAATTATCGGTGTTTTAAACGCGCCCTTTCCATTGCAGAACAAGTTCAGACACTGATTTCCTTCTTTGCTGTCGGTGTTTGCTTAGGCTAGGCTCTCCTCGCTCAGCCCGCCGGCGGCTCGGTTGCTCACCCGTCAGCAGGCGAGGGCTATTTAAACAAAATGTAATAGAAGGGCAGGGCCTGGCAGCCGCTGGATTCCTGCACATCCCTCGTTTTTCCCATGTAGAGCTCCGTCTGTGGGAGGCAAAGTGCTTTCCACCCCTTGCTGGTGCCCTCTGGGTTTTGACCTGTCCCTGCCCAAATGCTGACATCTGGGAAGGCAAATTCCCAATGGGAGATGTAGATCTGCTTCCCAGGTGTTGGTTTTTTTACTTCTGGGCTATTTGGACTTTGGAGAGGGGGGTGTTGATGGGGGAGGTCAAGGCAAGGGAGCAGCGCAAAGATTGCCTAGGAGCACTGGTTTAAGCGTTAGGTCTCTCCCAGCCAGATGTGTCCAGCTGGTAGAAGACCAGATTGGGTTGTCTGTACTGCAGTTTTCCTCCTGTTCCTTGAATTCTGCCTTTTTCCTCCTGTTCCCGGGACAGCCTGCTGCTTGGGTTCATGTGCAGAGATCTCTCTTATAGGTGTCTCGCTTCTGGTGGAAGCCAAGGAGAAGAAAATCTCCTCTTGCTGTCTTTCCTCTGTTCTGAAACTTGGAAGAGGCAGGAGCAGGCTTGGGCAGCTTCTTGGGCAGAGGTTAGTGCAGGAGCTTCAGGCACGCTTTCTCTGTAGTCCCCAGTGCTTGGGTAGTCACCATGGTGTTGCTGTCTATGGCTTCCTGACATGCTGTCATCTCCATGTGACTCCAGATATTTCCTTTCCTTCCTTTGATTCACAGTCCCAAAGACACAAAACAGCAGGGCAGAAAGGTTGATGCATCCAAAAAGTGCTCGTGAGGGACTGTAACTGCTTCCTGGCCATCTGCAACTGGCCCATCCGGAGCATGAGTGTACACAGGGGCTCTGCAACTGGAGAGCTGGAATAATCCTGTTGACCAGTTCAGTGGGTTGTTTATAATCCTTGAACTGTGCATCAAAGGTTGTGTATAGACATACCTTAAATAAATTCTCCTGTGCTGAGGAGGGAAGGTGTTCCTCGTGGCATCTCTCTGTTCCCATTCATTTTCTTTTACGATGGAAATTCTGCCTGACTTTATTCAGAACCTTACAGAAGCTCTTTCTGACTTGGACCAGCTCAGCAAAGACTGCCTGAAGGTTAAAGTAAGAGAAGCTTTTATCAGTGACCTCCTTCGTTAGTGTCAATGGTGTAATGCAGGAAAGTACCTGCTGCATCCTTGGCTGTGCAAAGTCCTGCTGGAAGGAAATTATGCCTTCAGGTAGTTGGTGGCCAGGGCTGCTGGGTGTCATGTGTCGGATCCTGGGGCTGAATACTTTGCAGATTCTCCATCTATCCGTAAAAGCTTGTCTGAGTGTCGGCAGTGCCGGAGCCACTGGCAGAGCAATGTGCCTGGGTACACTGGTGGTTGTGACTCCTGCTTCCCAGGAGCTTGAAGTGCTTTATCCCGAGCTCCTCCCCTTGCTTCGGGCAAAGATCATAGTTGAAGATTAAAAGCATCATACTGAAAATAAAACTAGGAAAGGATAATCGGTGTTCAGAGCGCTTGGTGTGTTTGCAGCAGCTCTGCTACATAAATCACTTGCAGAACACAATTCAGTCATGGCATCAGGGTTTTGCAACAGTGTGTTTTCCATCTTGGTTTACACAAATGACATTCTTGGGCTGAGGAGTGCAGGGGATTTCTCCTTGCAGGAGCTTGAGAAATTCCCAGGAAAACCTCAAGCAGTTACAAAACATGGTCATAATCATGGGCTTCTCCTGTGGGGTATGCAGCTCAGAGGACAGGCTGGTGGAAGTCTCTTCCCCCTTCCTGCTTTCTTGCTGGAAAACGTAAGAAAAATATGATAACTTCTCTCAAACTTGGCTGGTGTTGGTTTGTATGTTATCAGTGAACAGGGCAGGCTGTGTAAAATTAGAAATGCATTTCCCACTCACTTCCCACTCACCCAAGGATGTTTTGGGGGAGTGGAGATGCATGCTGAATTACCATGGAAATTCATTTCTCTTTTGTCCCAGCTGAAGAGTGCTTCTCAGCCAGCCCCAGCCAGGCACGCACGCTGTGTCAGGCAGGTCCCAGCCCATTTTCTGGGATGATTGCGGCGGGGCCCTGAGGCTCCTCTCATCAGAGGGACACGAAGCCTCACAGCAGTGTGGTGGGAGGCTGAGGTCGGCAGCTGCTGCATGTGATGGTGAAGGCTGTGCAAGCTCTGACCACAGTTTTAGTGGCCTTGGCTTGATAAGTGAGTTAGAAGAAGCAGGGGAGCTGTGCACACTCGCTCAGATATTGATGCCAGATGTGGAGGAAAGGTTTTGATTAAGCTCCTTCTCTTCGTCCAGGATCTTGCTCTTTCCCAGACTGTAAGCTGGTGTTCAACTCGGCGTTCTGGGAATTGACTGGTTGTGAAATCCCCCTTGGCGTCTGAGCACCAGCGGGCACCCATTCCTCCAGCAGCATTTCCTGGGCTGCTGTCAGCTCAGCGCAGCAGGATGAGGCCAACAGTCACCGATACGGACAGGGAGGGCCCTGGCTGTGCTGAGGATGGGTTGCCCACAGCCTTCATCTCCTTAGCAAAAGGCTGGGGTGAAGCAGAGCTGCCGTCTGCTTGGGCTCTGCAGGGCTGTGGCTTGTGTGACAGGCGTGAGGAGAGGATGGTTCTGGGGTCAAGGAGTCTCATCTGTTGTTAGTCACCCCCAGTGTGCAGCACATGCAGCGTGCCAGCAAGACCAGGGCAGTGGGGAGCAGGCATTGCTGAGAGGAGGATGAGAGCCCGTGGGACATCTTCTACCTGGGATTCCCAGCCCTGTCCCCCCTTCCCCAGGTTCCCCAGGCTCCCGAAAGAGCACAGCTGAAAGGTCCTGCTCCCAGCAGAGCATGCTGGATTTAAACCCTCTCTGTTCAAGGACTGTGAGCTGGTAAAGGCTGCATCAGGCTTTTTCAGCGATCTTTTTGACTGTGCATATCTTATCGTCTGTAGAGAAAATAATACTGAAGTGCCGAGAAGCAGAAGCCTTTTTGGTACCGTCATGGCTCTTGGTTTTTTTTGCTCGGCCTGCTCCAAGGTCAAGTTTCCAACCAAGTTAGTACTTGTAGCAGCAGCAGAGATTCCTCCTGTGGAAGTAGGTGTGCTTGCAAAGGACTGTGGCATGCTTTGCGAGCGCTGGGTCTGTGCAGCTGGAGCAGTGGGTGGTCACGGAGATTTGTGGGCATAAGAAATGCTTGGCCACTTTTCGCTAAGAGGATTTTTTTGGGAGCTAAAAACTTCACTTCCATTCCTGTACTAGTGAACTCCACTCTGATTTGTTTCCAACACTGGAGGCCCTCTCTTGGGTCAGATTTATATTTCTCACCTCTTCCAATTAATTCAGTTGCCTGTGTTTTCTCAGCGGAGAACTCCTACTTCTCCGTTTGTATTAGCATTGCTTTCTTAGGATTACATTGGTCCAGAGAGCTTTGATACTCCAAGATAGGAGATGCACCAGCAAGATCAATTTCCAAAAGAAATATTATGTGTAAGCAGTTCATCTGACTAGCCAGGGATGGAGTGATGCTGAGGGGGCAGGAGGCTCTCGAAAGCACCAAGTAACCTGGCTGTTTGCTCACTGCTTCGGGGAACAGAAGGGGATTTCAGGCATTCACCATCAAGAGATTCGGGTTTCTAGGTGTCTGTTACATGCCACGCAGTGTGAAGTTGCACACACGCTGCCATAGCAAACAGCATTCAGCATGGCGGAAGGCCACTGACTGCCCGTGAATAGGTAACTCCAGTATGTTATGTCTTACGTGCCAGCATGACGGGAAGCTGGAGCTCCCCTTTGCTCTTGCAGGTGTATTCCTGCATTTCCCTGCTACAGAGACCATTTGGGAGCAGAACCAGGAGTGCAGCAGAGCGCTGCAATCACATCCTTCAGCTGGCGCTTAAAAAAGTTGATTTTCTTGCCTGACGCAAGCCAGAATGATTGTATCTATTGTTTCACTGAAACTTTTTTGGCATGTGACTATTTTTGTTGCTCTTTTCAATCCATTGTCTCAGGGAGGGGAAGTCTCTGGGCAGGAGCACTGCTTGAAGAAAAACCTCAGCAAGTCCCTTTGATTTTGCACAGGAAAGAATATATGATTTAGAGGTGGGATGTGCCTCTTCTTTACATGCTTCTTTGGGGGAGTTTGACCTTTGGGTCTTATCTGCTGTCTGTTCTCTCCTTATCCCACATAGCAATACCAGA
Organism: Ibycter americanus; assembly: GCA_035590275.1. Lineage (NCBI taxonomy): Eukaryota > Metazoa > Chordata > Aves > Falconiformes > Falconidae > Ibycter > Ibycter americanus. The sequence goes on from JAVJGI010000050.1 coordinate 30,444,415, forward strand.
TGTGGGAAGCAGGGAGGAGGAATGGTCTGTGGCATGATGGACAAACCAGTATGAAGGCGCCTCTCTTATTCATAATGTGATGCTCCGCTTTCTGTACTAAGTAGATAAAGGACCTAGCTTGCTCCTTGCTGTTACAAGTCATGGAAAAAGTTCCCCGGCTGCAATACAGATCATGTGTTTCTCTCATGAATAGGTCACTGTGAGCCAGCTTTGCCCTGGCTTTCACAGCGTTATCCCAGCTCCTCTCAGAGGTGAGGAACTGGCTAGCAAGGGTAGGTCCACATTGGTTAGGAAGATAGTACATACAAAAATACAAAGTTAGTGCCGTAGCCTTTTCTGTTCATCAGTGAGAATTCCCTCTCTGATATCAGCCTTTCACTTAGCTTTATGCCAGCAGGTACAAGGATTGTAAAGTGAGACTGGGTTATCGGAAAGGAATTGACCCTTCCTGCTTGCCTGTTGGGAGGGCAGGGCTGCCAGCCAACAGTCAGTTTTGTATTCCCAGTTTAGCAACTGGCAGTCGCTTTAAAACAAAACTGACGGTGACCGTTTCCTAAATGAGGGACATGCTTTGCTATGGGTGAGAAAGCATGCTGTGTTGCGGCTCTGCTTCCAACAGCACAAACTTGCCCTCCCCTGTGCTTTCTTGCCTGTCCTGCCAGGTCCCGGTTTCTGAGTTCCCAGCACAGTGCAGGGAGAGGTGGCATCTGGGTTGGACCAGAGAGGGGCAAGAGCAAATCTGGGAAGAGGGGAAGAGGGAGGTGATGCCTGGGGACAGCAGAAAGGAAGAAGGATTGTTGACTTTGGCTTGTAACTGCAAACAGCAGTTGTCTCTTCCTTTTCAGTTATTGGTTGTGATTACAAATCAGAAGTCACAGCCCTAGGGAAAGAAGAATAAGGTTTCTACAGGCAACTTCGGTGTTATCAGCTGCAGTATTGTGTTGTGGGCAGAGGTATTTCCCAGGCAGATTCCTGGTGGTGATTTTGTGGAGCTCTGCCAGAGGAGAAAAGTGGATTTGAAACCAGAACTTGTGTGCTGGTGGAACTAGCGGCTTCTGAGATCAGGGGATATGGGTGCACCGGAGACGTGTGCGATACATGCCGCGTCTGAGGGATCCACACCTCCTCGGGGCTGAGGTCTGTCTATGTGGAAACAATCTGCAAGATGGGAAAAGAGCATGGATGTGACTTTGGAAAGTACTTGCAGGGAGAGAGTGTTGCAAATCTGGCTGGCAGGCATCAGTGTATCATTTTGAGGTGGGAGAGGAACAAGGCTTTTTGAGGGGGAAAAAACCTTGCCCCATGAGTTGGAAGTTGCTCCTGGCTGTCTCAGCAGACCCCCTGAATCTGCATGGGAGGTTTTGGCATCAACACATCCTGTCCACGGGAGGCTGTGGGAGTCAGCCCTCCAAGGGTAGATGTGCCAAAAATGTGTTGCGCTGGCTGTGGGCAGGTGGCTGTGCCTGCTGAGTCTCCCGCATGTCTCTGTCCTGGGAGGAACGGCAGGTCTGTGACTGTCTCGGATGGGATCTGCCACGCTGCTCCCTCCAGAGCATCTCTGAGAAGGCAGCGTGGGAAGAGGTGCTCTGTCCCCCAAACCACTGAGGCTCCGAGAGGCTGAAGAAGCTGGAAGTGAAGCAGCTTGCTCTACGTCACCAGCCTGAGATTTTTCTCTTCTTTCTGTATTTCAGAAACTTCAACTCCCTCAGTAAAGAAAATGTGTATGAGAACAACAAGTTGGTAAGTGACTTTTAATGTTTTACTTTTGGTCTAGTTTGTGACCTGGCACCTTGCTTAATGTGATTTAGCAACAGAAACCCTGCAGATGCAGTGCGCTGTGTCATATTCAAATCCTTTGCCTTGTTTTGCATGCATCCGACCTTCCGATTTGAATGGCAATATCCAGGCTTGCTGGCTGCTTGAAAGCACCCTCAGGCTGTTCACACTTCTTTGCTGGCCACACAGTGATGCCCGTGTCCAGTGTGTCCTGTGGCAGCAGGAATTCGAACAGAGATGCTGGAGGTCAAAACATGGACATGGACATGTTGGGTATGTGATACTCCTGAGGGGTGGAGCAGGAGCTGAGAGATAGCTGGTGTGGAAGGGGAAGTGTAGGGAGTCTCCCCCTACTTCTGCTTGTTCCAGGTGCAGGGGATGAAGTCTGCTGGAGGGTGGAGACATCCTAAAATCTCATTCCTGCCTGGACACTTCAAGATGAGATTTGAGTTTCTCTTGTTCTTTCTATGAAGAAAGTAGAAGTTGGGCAGGCCAACCCCTTCCTGCACTGGATTCAAGCATGGGCTTAGTGCTTCAAGAAAGGATTTTTTCCTCGCTCTCTCCCTCACAAAGAGATTTAAATGCTTCTCTTCCCTTGGCATCGCTCCACACAGCTTCACGGCTGCTTGGCAGGAGCTCGGGATGTGAACGAACCACAGCAGCTTATTCTTGTCTGACTGGAGGAATGACATCCCCTGATGCAGTGAGCCATCCGAGGTGGTCCTTGCCTCCAGGAGAGCTAAACTTGCCCCGGCTTCAGCCCTGACCATGGTCACAGTACCTGTGACAGACCCCTCTCCCCATGCTCGGGCTGCAGCATGTGCGCAGTTATTCACACTCTCTGGGGTTCAGCCCTGTGTGTTCCTCTCCTCTAGGTGAGATTCAGATAAAGCGGTTTTGCCCTTGAGGTTTGGTATTTGGCAGGCGTCAGGGCCTCTTCGCCATGGACAGTCGTCCTGGCCAGAGCGCTGTGAAGCCCCGAGTGTGGCTCCTTCCCCAGCGGGCTGATGGTGTCCGCTCTGCTGGCAGCTTTGCTTGTCTCTGGGAAATGAGCTGTACGAGCTGCCTCCGCTGCTTTTAGTAATGAAAAGCTTCTTTGTGTGTCTCATAGAAAGGCTTGCTCCCCTCCTTTGTCACAGCCTGTCTTTGCCCCACCTCCCCACCTTCTTAGTTTCTTTTATGTCTGTTATTTTGCTCTCTTCCTTATTTCACCTGCTGTAGGATGCGTTGTCTGTGTTGCCCTCTCACTGCTGGTGTCCTGCTGCCTTGGCTCCGCCATGCGTGGGGTCAACCCCTCCAGCTCCCCATGGGCTCCTGGGCTGGCCCCCCGCCTTGGACTGCTCTCCATCCTAGCTCCTACACTTTCTTGCTCTGGCTGCTCTTGGGATACCAGTGGGTCTGATATCTCCCAGCACTGTTCCTCTGCTATGGTTCAGACCCTCCTTGATGCCTCACTATTCAATAACTTATTTTCAGGGGCTGTATTACTCAACTAAAAAAAAACTGTTTGAGCTGCAATTTGCCATGTAAGGTCTTCTGCCAAGGAAGAATGTGTCACCTCTCAAGTGCCAAAAAAAATAACCCCAAACCCTAGAAAAAAATCAGTTGGTGGCATTTTTTTTGCTAAAGATTTCAAAAATACATAAAGAGGAGAAAGGTTTCAACAGGCCTGGGATCCAGTTCTTGCAGTGCTGATGGATGGTGGCACGGTGTAACAGATACAGCGGTGGCCTGTGTCAGAGGAAAGCTGTGCCCGGCTGGCTCAGATAGCCTTGAGCGTATCACTTTGCCTCCTCTATGCAAAATGGGAGCAGCGGCACTTACGTCCTTTGTACAGCACATGGAGCAGCACTGATGAAAAATTTCATGCAGAAATAACATGTTGCTTCTTTAAAGGCCAACCTGGGCAGGCAGGTAGAGAAGGGCAAGTGGGCCATGTTAGATGGTGATCTTGTTGGATCTCCAGGCAAGAGCAGTTCCCAGGAGCATGGGGATGCTGTAAGCACAGGGGATGCTACATCCTAATGCTGCTGTCTGCATTGGCCACCTGGTTCCAGCCAAACCAGTGGTGTGCATAGAGCATCCTCCTCTGTGGGTCCAGGCAGCCCCTCACACTTGTTCTGTGCCTGGTGCAGTGGTCTCACTCATGGTGGTGTGTGGCAGGAGGTGGCATGACCTGCGTTCCTGCTAGACTGCACACCAGGAATGTCCAGCAAAAAACCCACTAGTCAGACCAGTTGTGCAGCCAGTGCAATGGGGAACACTCCAAAGAATATACTAAGTACCAGGTTATGAGACAGGCGAGTGCCAGGCTGGGCTGGCAGCTGGCTGACGCAGCCAGAAGAGTAACTGGCTGAAAGCATTTTTAATGTCAGCTCAGTTAATTTTTACTGGGATACCCAGTGGAAAAAAATGGTAATTATCTTGCTGAAAAATAGTGGCTGTTTGTTTCTTCTAAGCAGGAATGGTTGGCTTGTACACCAACACTGTTGTGTGTCTGTGCCAGAGGTCAGATGCGGAGGGTTTTATAATGTTCAAGTCTTTCTTTAACCCTTTCACTTTCACAGGCTACTGTGGGCTTCAGCAGTAGCCTTCCTTGTGCCTCTGGTCCTGCAAGTACTGTTTTCTTTTGCTGTGTTGGCATTTCAAAGGGAATGCTCCAAAGGGGGAGGGAAAGGTTTTTTTCCTATAAGCCAGGAAGGAAGAGGGCTGGAGAAAGTCCTTAGTAAAAGCCCTACACTGAGTTGAGCAAGGGCAAAGTTGCTTTATGGGTGTTGCAGGTTTTTTTGTCCTCTAGTAAAGGCTCTTGTTCAAAGGCAAAAGAAAATAGCTTTTGCCTCCCTTATCTGACTTTGATCTTGCAGTTTTGAAGCAGAGGGCACCACAAAGGGGAATATTTGCCCCAAATACATGTTGGGCATCATGGAAATGGTTAAGCTGGAAGGGGAGCTAGGTATCAGGAGTTCTTCTGCATCACTCCCCTCTTTCCCTCTCTCTAGTCTGGGATAGAGAACTCCCTCCTGCAGTCCAAGATTTCCCCTTTTTCAAATGGGGAAGAGCAGGCAGTAGTAGGCAGGAAGCTTTAATATTTGCACAGCACTCACAGATAGAAAGCTGCCTGCAACCACCTACTGGCACACCATTAATTGGGGAGTGGTCCAGGTTGGGCTGGAAGCCTGGAAACGAGTCTGCCAGCCTGGACTGACACATCCCCTTCTGCCAGGCCTCACTCTCTGCAGCTGTGCAGATCCAGATAGAGGCAGGCTCGAGGAAGAGCAAGGGAAGCCCAGGTGAGTTCTGTGCAGTGAGCTATGGCCAGCTTGCCAGGCCAGATTTTGGGCTCCGTGCCTGAATTTCTCAATGCAGTGGCTGGAAGCCATGACTCCGTTGGTTCCTGTAACGGCCGTATGATGTAGGAGTTAAACTGGTGCAGCTGTTCCCCAGTAGAGTTATTATTCAGGTGGGGCTGTTGGCGGTGGAGTTTCTTACTTCTGATGAAGAGCAGTTCTGCTGCCTGGGCTGGACAAGACACACATACACACACCCCGTTGGTTTGTTGGTTTTTTTTTTTCCCTTCCTTCTGTAGGCATTTCGAGTGGCAGAGGAGGAGCTGGGGATCCCAGCCTTGCTGGATGCAGAGGATATGGTTGCTCTGAGGGTACCAGACAGGCTGAGCATCCTCACCTATGTTTCCCAGTATTATAACTACTTCCATGGACGGTCTCCTAGTAAGTACCATATTTCATGGAGGGGTGGGAAGGATCGGGGCTTAATTTTGTGCTGTCCGTTGCCTCCTAACAAGCTTGGAAAAACAAAATAGACTGCACAGAGGCCTTTTGATACCAGAACAGTTTCAGTGGGGGATCTGAACTCTTTACACACCTGCCTACGGTAGCACCAATGCTTTTGAAAGGGCATAGGGCTGTGCTTTCTCTTTAAAGCTAGCGCCTTAAAATTTAAAATACAATCTAAATTTTCTTACGTTGCAGCCAGACAGGAGCACTGAAGCTTCCCCTCCATAGTCCCCACCTCAACTTTTCTTTCTCAAGCACCTACATCCCTGCTTCAGTCTTTGCCACACCAGAGGGCTGGTGAGAACACAGAGTCTAACAAGGCTGAGCTTGTCTGTGAGGCTGTGCCAGTGGAACAGCATCGATGGTAGGGCTTGT
>JAVJGI010000050.1:30450459-30477556 GCA_035590275.1 Ibycter americanus
TGCCTCCTAATAAGCTTGGAAAAACAAAATAGACTGCACAGAGGCCTTTTGATACCAGAACTGTTTCAGTGGGGGATCTGAACTCTTTACACACCTGCCTACGGTAGCACCAATGCTTTTGAAAGGGCGTAGGGCTGTGCTTTCTCTTTAAAGCTAGTGCCTTAAAATTTAAAATACAATCTAAATTTTCTTACGTTGCAGCCAGACAGGAGCACTGAAGGTTCCCCTCCATAGTCCCCACCTCAACTTTTCTTTCTCAAGCACCTACATCCCTGCTTCAGTCTTCGCCACACCAGAGGGCTGATGAGAACACAGAGTCTAACAAGGCTGAGCTTGTCTGTGAGGCTGTGCCAGTGGAACAGCATCGATGGTAGGGCTTGTACAGCACAGCAGTACTGATACAAGGAAGTAGAAGAAAATGACCCCCTTAACTGGCGTAATAGTTATAGCAATGCTTTCAAACATAAAACAGGCCACAGAGCTGCCAAGGCATTATATTCATGTGCTGGAGAGTTTATCTGGACTCACAGGAGCATTATTGTAGACTTGGTTTATATTTGGCTTTAAGCTCATACAAAATGAAATAATACGATAAACCAATTTCACAGGTTCCTCCAGAGGAAACTTTAGAAAGTGGGACATGGATGCCTTAACTGGTTAAGGTGAATCTAGATAAAGAAGACAGATATGTATTAAAAATGTCCTACATCTTGGAAAGAAAGCACAATTCACTCTGAGAGCTGTCTTTAATGTCTAAACTCTTCACTGTTCTCCACCTCTTTACGCATTTAAGCATGCTTTTTCTCTCCCTTCACAACCTCTTCCCTCCCCCTTCTTCATTTTTTATTTATTGTTTTACAGCCATTCCGATTGAAGTCAAATTCCATCATGTTTGTGCCAAGTGGTGGGAATCTGGGTCATTTTGGGGTCTTTACCCCCTCCCCCCTCCAGCATCTTGCCTACCATGTCATCAAGCACAGCACATTTTTATACTCTCCAGTGTCCCACAATATGTTCTAGTTGCATTCCTGTTGCTGGGGTGAATATGCATGTCTGAAAATGAGCCCAGCCAGGAATGTGCCCTCTGACACCAAGCAGACTCCTAATACCATAGTCATACCCTTCAAATGGGCTCCAGCAGGACCATGAAATAAGCAGGACACAGGAGGCCAGAGAGGATGAGCCCCCAGTATTTTATTGAGGTCATGCATGTACAGAAGAGTAGAGCTGAAGCCACCCGTCTTTGTGCTGGGCTTTGGGAATTCAATAAATGGCACAAGTGGGAAGTGAGTGAAAAGTCTAAAACATTTGCTGGGTTGGCTGTCACCAGACCACTGGTCGCTGCAGTGAGAGAGCCCTGGGTGTTTGTTTGGATAGCTAGCTTTCTCAAGAGAGGGCTGCTGGGAACTGGGCTTTCTCTCTGTATTTACCCTGAAGGGTATAATTTCTTTTCAGATGGGTGGTCATTTAATTGGTTGCTCTTAAAGCGAAGCTGTAGCTCAAATATCCCACGAGGAACACAGAGGCATCTCATTCAGAGTAGGAAGTGGTGCAAAAATAACATCCCCGTGAGATGGATGAGGGGTCTTTGTCTGTAAAAACTGTTGCGTGAAGCCTTATTTCCTAGGGAAGTCTCCCTGCACTTCCCAGGGCACGGGGCATCATTCCTTGCTCAACTGAAGTGTGTTGGAGATTCTCTTTTCTCTGCTTGTTGTGAATTTAGAAGGTTTGTCTTTCATCTACAAAGAAAAGAGGACTGGGTATTTGCAGTCGTCTTGTGGTAAGTCGTGGTTTCCACATCAGCACCACCATGGCACCTCCAAGTCTTTGTCATTGTACAGTTACCCGTTTTAGTGGTCATTTCTGCATTTGACAAGCCTGTTTACTCTGTGAGAGTCCCAGCTGGGATGTGGAGTGGATACCCACAGCAGTGAAGGCTCAGGGTGTGTAGGAAGTCTGGAGCACAGCAACTTGAACGCAGCAAACTTCAGCTGTAATACCTAACAGGGGTGCCTGTTTAAGTGGTGATCAGTTCCAGCCAAACTGTGGGCCAGGTAAAAACCCAAGGTCTTGTTCACACCATTGATGGATGATGTTTTGTATTTTTCCACTTTTTCATTCCCCTCCATGGAATTCCCTGAGAAGAAAAAAAAATCAGCAGTTTCAGCTGAATGTTGGTAAAAGTCACTTGTTCCTCTTGCCCCTCAATGCATTACAGAACTGCCTGTGAAGGAAGCTTGTGTTTCCTTGTGTGCTTTGCATGTTATCCATCGGGCACCTCTGGGTCTTCTGGTCTTCTTATGTTGTGAATTACTCCTAAGCCCATGGCTTTTCCTTATATTTCCTTAAAATCTTCCCTTCTTCCTTTCTTCCAGTTGGAGGCATGGCTGGAATCAAGCGTCCTTCCTCTGAACCTCAGGGGCAGCCTCTTGGGAAGAAAGCTGTTTCAGAGCCTCCTAAGCCGGTGCCACCAAAGCTGCCTCCTGCCCACCCACCAGCCAGAGCTAAGCCAAAAGAAGCCTCCCCAGTCACCACAGTAAGAAATATGTTTTGGGGTGTTCTTCATACCTTAAACCTGTTGAGTGAGCTAGAGTATCACGCTAATTCAAGGCTGCTGGTGGTAAGGACTTAGTCTCTAAATTTTCTGCTCACCATGGGGGATTTAATCCAGAGGTCTGGCTACTGCACATATTCAGGTGCGAGTCATTGGAAAGACATCAGGCAGCTGGGACTCATCTAGTGGTGAACAGGACATGGGTGTCTTAGGACACAGCTATGCTGTTCCTAGATCTTGGGAATGGAGATTTTTAACAGAATGTATTATTTTTGCTAGAAAACATTGATTAAATTCTTGGAGCAGTTTGAAAGCAGAGTAGGGATGAAAACAGGGTGGAAGAAGGGAAGCTCTTCTCTCAAAAGGGTAAAGCCCTTTTCCAGCTAATTCAAGTCAGAAGCCTTTCACACTTCAGTTTCCCACAGGTAGACAAAACACGCTGGTCCTCTGGATTTGTGGGAACAAGTCTCTCTTCCTCTATCCTTCCGAACGCTGTTCCAGTTTGTATGAACAAGGGGTTAGCGGGAGCAGGGATTTTCTGGATATCACTTCTGTGTCCTAGCCAAGTGGCTGTGCATGCCGAACGCTCGCCTACCTGGGAGATTCATAGCTGTACTCAGGGCCACGCTGCTGCCTGCTCACCCACTGCTTCTCCCCACAGAAAGGCGTCCTGGCAGAGAGCGGGAATATCCCTAGCAGCAGCTGTGGGATCTGCGGAAACCATGTGCACCTGGTGCAGCGCTACTTGGTCGATGGGAAGCTCTATCACAGAAACTGCTTCAGGTATGGCTCTTCAGAGTGGGGGCACAGGACTGTGGGTTGCAGAGGGGCAGCCTGGTTCCTTTGGGGCTGGAGGGAGAGTGGTGTTGGGACATTTTTTTCCAGGGTGGAGGCAACCTGGGCCTGCTTTTGGCTTGTGTATAAGGGAAACTCTTTGCACAGGTCTGTTTATATCCACAGCTTTCCTACTTCAGGCTGTGCTGTCAGCAGCTCCTGTTTTGGTGCCTGAGGAATGTGCACAGGGGATCTGTTCACTGCCAGTGTTGTACCTTCACCCTCCTTGTGCTGGCAGTGGAATTGTGCCTGCACTCTCAGCTGTGTGTCAATGGCCTCCCAGTGCCACGGAGGATGTTTTCTGAGACTTTTGTATCCACAGGTGCAGGCAATGTTGGAACGTGCTTCTTCCTGGAAGCTACAAAGCTGGGCCTGAGCCCGGTACGTTCATCTGTACTAGCCACCAGCAGCCAGGCAGTGTCCAGATCTCTGGTCTCTGCAGCACCGGGAACAAACCTGAGAGTACCCCAGCCCCTACTGCTGCCAGGGTGTTCCAGAAAGCAGCAGAACCCAAGAAACCAGAGCAGGTGTTGAAGAAACCCAGCCAGGAAGGCCTTACTAATTCAACCAAGCCATCTGTTTCATCTTCTGGAAGCTCTGGCTTCAAAAGTGTAAATACTCCATGGTCCTCTTCAGCTGTAAATAAATCAGATGACTGCAAAGGTACCCCGTTGGGGAATAAAACAGATCACCGTGAAGGTACCCCATCAGGATCTCTTTGGACAACCTCCACAACAAAAACACAGCAAGCCCGAGAAAACTTTTTTCGGTCATTGGAGTCCTCCAGCAATAAAACCTCTGACACTAAAAACCAAGTCCCTTCTTCTCATGGCCCTGGTAGAACTGCCCCTGCCAGAACCACTGTTGAGGTCAGTGCAGTGAATGCTGAGAAGGATCAGGCACGTAACCATATTATACAGGCTTTGGCTGGATCAAACACCTCTCCAAACAGACCAGGAGGGCTCAGTTCCATAGGCTCCTCAGCATCCAGTAGGTAAGGACTATTTCTCTTTCCCTTTTTACTCCCAAGAAGATCCTTGGGATAACTTGGAGAAGTCCCAGTTCTTCCCTTTTGCCAGACTGCTTTTGTGGCTGAGAGTTAAAGACATGCAGAGGGACTCGTCCAGGTCTTTGGAACAGAGGCCAACAAAAAGGTCTGTTCTTTTCAAAAAGACTAACTAGGTTGTTCTTTTTTGCAGTGGCAAGTTTTCTCCCAGCAGTTCTCAGTGGCAGAGCCCAGCTCCAAAAGCACAGTCCAGCAAAACAGAGTACACAGCACTAAAACAGGAAAAGATTACAGACCCTCCAGCCAAGAGCCAGGCTGCCAAGAAACCTGTTGACTCTGTGCACAAGCCAGAGTCAAAAGGCATCAAAGGTGAGGATGACTGATTCACATACAGCTCTGCCGGGACACAGCATGCCAGCTTCATGCCTTTCTCTTGGACCAGTACAATGAATGTGTCAGTGACTCCTATACTTTCTGTCTGTACCGTCACATAAGGGTTTTCTGAGTTCTGGGGCTCAACACACCTCCGTCTGTCCCTGTGCAGTTGCTTCCTCTAGCATGGTGAGTTTTTCTTCTCTCAGGATCTCCAGGTATTTGAAGTTATACTGTCATCAAACACTGGGATCAAGGTGGATTTCAGAGGCTTAGGTAGACTTTCCCAGATGGGAGACCTTGCCAGAACTTCAGGATGATTTTGTGATTGCAGTTGGGGCTTACCCAGCCTCCTGGTCTGTTTTGAACAGAGCTTCCACCGTGGTGGCTGAGCAGTGAGCAAAGGGATGATTTTCTGAGGGTACTCTGTGTCTCAACCACTTCCAGATGGCCTTTTCTTGGGCCAGAAGCAGTATCTGTCTGCAGTTTGCGGGTTTTTTTGTCTCTCCTCCTTCCTGCCCCATCCTTCGGTCTCTGAGATCTTAGCTGTTTGTGTTATATTGTTTTTGAAAGTGCCTGTTCATTTACAGTGTGGATGTGTTTCTGTAGCTGTGTAGATTTTAAAGCATTTGAGCTGAAAGGGACAAAAATGCCACCAAGGTTATTTACTACCTATAGTATGTGAATCTGTCCATGTTAAACTCGTTGAACTGGTGCTGGGTTTCTGCAATAACATCATAGTGCATGGCTTATCTCCTAAGACCCTCCTGAGACTCAAATCTGGCTTGTTGCTTTTTATTGGATCTGATATTATCTTGCTATGTTCCTTTCTTTAGGAAGCATGAATGTTGGTGAAGACAAGTCTGAGAGCCCAGCAGAGTGGAGATCTCTGTTGAAACCTGTAACGAGCAAGTGAGTGTCTTGGAGCCAGGGGGTCTCCATGACAAGTGAATGGGGATGACTATGCTTGCACCCGTGTTTGTTGCTACAGGTCTGTGTGCACATAGGAGGGTAAAGCTCCTGTGTTTCAATGCTTCTGTTTTCAGAAATTTGATGGAAAAGGCAAAGGCTTTAGTTTCTGGGGAGGGAAAGCATATTTCAAATTGCTGGACTCTGATTAGAAAGGTGTGACCATCCCAGATGGAGATCCAGCCCAGGATGTCCAGAACTGTTCTGTTCTGCAAGAAGGGTAGTTTCCTACCTTTGTCTTTCTTCTTTGCAGAGGCCAAGGTGGCTCTAAGAAACCTACTGATAACTCCCAGGTGGGAACAGGGAGCCCAGCACACAAGGAGACAAAGCCAAGTCCATTAGTTGTACCATCAGCAAAGCAGGACTCCGGTATGAAGGATATAAGTTTTGCCTTCATTTTGCTAGTCAGGCAGGGGACAGGCGATAGTGCTGCAAGGCACATGTAAAGAGCGTGTTGGAGGAGGCTGTGCCTCGCTTTCAGGGATTTTTGTTCTCTGCACCTGCTTTGGCCCTGTGGTGCCTGTATTTGAAGAGCCATCCTTTCCCAAGGAGAGGGTCTCGGTCTTCACAAGGTGCCCTTCTTCTGCAAGACACTAGCAAGATTTTGCTTACGCTCTCTTGCATAAATGTGTAATGGTGAGAAATCTTGGTTCCCAACCATTTATTCTTCTCCTTCACCCTTCTTTCCTACTCTGGCTTTGTAATCAAAATCAAACAATCACTTGTTTCTCCCTGTTTCAAGTGAGGGCTTGTGCCCCTCGCTATCATCAAGAGAAGACAACTAGGACTAGAAATGAAAGTGGCTAGTGGTGAGTGCCAGAGATGCTGGGCAATGAAGGGATTTTTATGAGATGAAATTTCTTACACAAAACCTGTCTGTGCTTCTTAATCCAGCTTCATCTGGTGGATTCATGAAAAAGAAGTTGATGCCCAGTTCAGATCTTATCAGGAGCTGTCAGAATTCAAAGCAAGGCTGGGAAGACCCTGGAGGCTCTGCCAAGAAGGAAGAAGAGGGCAACCAGTTGAAGAAAAGCACTACCACATGTAAGGTCTCTTCTGCCTGCTCAAAGGCACTCTCCTCTCTGCACTGTCAGGGAACAGCCTGAGTGGTCAGTATGGGAGATACGTCCCCAAGTTCTCTGTGGCTAAGCCTGTGGCTGTTGTCATGGGGGAAAAAAAACCCTGTTATTAATTTTTATTAGCCAGGTTGACCTAAGCAGGAACCAGCCAGGCCAGAGAATTCAGTGGGAAGGGAAGAAGTTAAAATAAGGATTTGTCAAGGTCACTGCCCTGTCATTCCTTAGACTCAAAGCTATGAAGAGGACCATCTCCTAATTTGGGGAACTGGGATCTAGTTGATGTCTCTGTTCCTCTCTAGTTGAGTGGCTTTGGGAAATGAAAGGAATGCAGAGAAGTGTTAGCCAGAGACTCCAGCTGGCGGGACTCATGGTAGCAGCAGCCAAGGCTGCTGCTTCTTGGACTTTCAAAGATGTCCTGACCAGTTCTGACTAGTTTGTCCCTACCCTTAATCCAGTTCCTTACTCCTGTATGTTCAACCACAGCTTTACTGTGTACCTCTCCTTTGCCCAGTTGTCCTTGGTCCTACGTAACCCGCCACAACACAGATGAAATTTCCTGGAACTGATCTGATGTTTGTTGCTGTCCTCTTTGCTCAGCTTGTTTGTTCTCCCCTTTCCTTACCCCATTTAGCTCTGTCTTATCTGTTTGGACTGGAAGGTCCGCACAGCAGGGCTCAGCTGTTTGTCTTGGAGCAAGCAGGATGGGTCTTGATGGCTCGGTAGCCTCACGCTTTAGTATTTGTTAGCTGGCTCCAGCATTGTGCTTAGCCTGCACCTCTGACAGCCACAAAGCATTCAAACCTCAGTTGTGTTGTCCATTTTAGAAGTTTAGCATGCCTCCACTGCCATCATTTTTGCAAAACTTTCCATCTCCTTTTTCCTCAGACTCAGCCACAATGTTCAGCATTACATCTTTCCCAGAAAACAAGCTGAGAAGAAAGGCTGGGTTTATATCCTTCTTCCTAAAGCTTGATGATTGTGGTGGGGGAGTGCCCACTATGGGAAACTTTCCCAGCAGTCTCCTTCAATTTTTCATGTGTGTGCAAGTCTGCCATCCGAAAGGCTGTTCTCTTGCTGCTGTCACTTGGCTGTGGATTAAGGACAGACTTGTTGCTCCTCTGTACAGGTCTTTACCTCAGCACTCAGATGCTGTGAACAGTCAGCTACCGTTCCTGCCCGTAATCCCCTGTGTTGTGTGGGGCTGTGGATGGTGAGCATTTCTGTGGATCATTCATTTTTTTTGGCGTAGGTAGTGTTTTCTGTTGAGAAAGGAGGCTCCAGGGTTTTCTTGCCAACTGTCCTACTTCCAGTTTGCAGGCAAGGAGCCAACTCATCCTGTGTCTGTCAAGACAGAACTTGAGGCTATCAGGGGATATCAGACCCTGAGCTAGGCAGGAGAGTCGTTTTACTAGCTGTTCCCCTCCAGTGACCTTTGTCTTCTCATGACCAGTGGTGCAGCTTTCTGCCTTGGTTGGAGGTGCTGCAGGGATCGCTCGGAAGGAGCCTGCAGATGCAGGGCTGAGCTGGGAGAGGGAGGTGTTGCTCTGGCAGTAGCAGCAAACTGCTCATGGCAGGCCAGGTCCGTCTTGGAGGAACCTTTAAGAGAAATGTGAGTCTCAGGCACTGTACAGGGCAGCAAACCAGCAGCATCCAGAGGGAAGAATACCCTGACAGAGGCCAGCAGTGCAGGGATAACACAGCTGATTGGCACATCCAGCATCTTCTTCTTTTGCACTCATCCTAGAAAATGCAATAGAGCAGGACTGGGCAGTTGGAGAGCTGTCCTTGAGCTCTTCCTCAAGGCAGAACCAATTGCCAGAAACTCTCATGAGGCTCCCCTAGCCTCTCTGTCCTGTCTTTCTCCTTGTGTGTGCTGAGCCTGCACCGCTTCTGCCTTTCTTACAGCCATACTCTTTTGAAATTAGAGTTTTCCTTCCTTAACACATCATCCACGTACGCCTCTGTTCTCTCTCTGTGGTAATTATCCAGCCCAGCCCCTCGGGTATCCAAATACCTCACACTCTTCTGTAGTTATCCTTGCAGCACAGTTGGGCAGAGGAAGCTGAGGCACAGTGGAACAAATACACATTGCTTAAGAATTGATTTTAATAGGTGTCCAGGGCCTAAATAATGCTGTATAGGAGGGCCTAAGGGACTTCTCACCTAGGAGGTGTTTTGTGGAAGGAATTGAACCTTAGTTTCCTGAGACCTATACTAAGGTCCCCTAGACCATCTTTGTTTCATCAGTATTTACTGATACTTCTTTGTACAAGCACACTAGAGGGGCATTTTAAAGTATATCTTGGTGTTTCCTGTGACAGTAACCCAGTATTTCTGTTCTATCCTTTGGAAGCTTAAGAAGGGGTGGCTTTTGCCACAATAAATATCTTTGGGTTTTAACAAGATAATGAATGAACATAGAAGTCAGTATGCTTGGGTGCAAGGTCCAAAGTCACACCTGAGTCAGGTGACTGCCTATGCCGTGGGGGTGAAAGCAGCACCCTGTGACTGGAAGGTAACTGAGTGTCCAGCCACAAGGAGTAAATCAGGCTGTGCTGTTCCCTGCAGACACATCCCTCACCTTAGTCAGGCATGCCGATGCATGCATGTCGTCAGTGCCCTCTGTTGCGTGGCAGGGACCTGTTGTGTTTTCTGGTGGTGCAGGCACTGTCCCACACCACACCACAAAATTATTTCAAGTTTGTTGTGGCATTCTTTGTGTTGGTTTTTTTTTCCTCCCTTCTAGTTAAACCCTCGGTTCCGAAAAGCATCCAGAGCCCTGAAGCAGTGTCCCCAACCAAGGTATGGCTGGAAAACAGATGTAAGGGGAACAGGTTGGGGTTGTTAGGTGTGCTGCTGGAGTGCTTGCCCAGATATATCTGTTTGTTTTATTAAGAGAGTTTATTTGAATTCCCAGGAAAAGGGTGAAAGGTTCTGAGGCATAGACAAGATGGAGAGACTGCCAGTTATGTCCCATGTAGGGCGACAATAGAAGCTGGAATCAGACAGAGCCAAACAAAATTCTGGTAGACATTGCATCCCCCAACAAAGGAGGGAGAACATCTGTGGATTGACAAGTGTGGGTAGATGTTTTGATGTTTTCCTAGCTGCACCCAGACTACCTCCCTGAGGAGAAAATCCAAGAGAAGGTGTGTGACATCGAGAAGCAGCTGGATGAGCTGGAATTGAAAGGAGTGGATCTGGAGAAGCAGCTGCGTGGCTGTGAAGGAGGTAAAGGAGACCAGGCACCAGCTCTGTTACAATGGGGAGGTGTGAGCCTTATGCTATCCCTGGGTATTCTTGGCTCCATTTGCAGGAGCTCATGCTACATGTGAGACACCAGGTTGTCAAAGGTACCTGGTATAGCAAGATAAAGCACTAGGAATTTTGAACCCTCTCTGGCTGTTTCCTAATCTGTTGTTTGAGCAAGATCTTATGTTTATTTGGCTGAGGATCAGGGAGTTCTGGGAGTGGAAGGCTGCTATTGGTCTGGCATCTGGATCCCAAGCCAGACTGGGCATCGTGGCTGGCTCCAATTTCACAGGGCTTTGTGGGCTCATTCAGAATGGCAGAGTTGAGCTGGCCACATGGAAGATGAGCTGGGTGCCCTGTGGCAGAGTATCTGTGAGCAGCTACTTTGAATCTGCAGGGAGCGATCTGCATCCTTTCCTTTGTACCGAGGAGTACTGAAGATGAGCTAGTTTCACCTGAGGTTGCCTGTGGCTCAGTATGTGGCTTAGTTATCCTAGGCTGTCCCTCAAATGCCTGTGTGTTTGAGCCAGGGAGTCTGAACTGATGCAGCTTCTGAAGGAGACTTGCCCTTTGTCTCCTTTGCAGATGAGTCTGAGGATGCCCTCATGGTGGAATGGTTCAAACTGATCCATGAGAAACAGCTGCTGCTCAGACAGGAATCAGAGCTGATGTACAAGTAAGTACAACCAGAAATTCACCCATCTGCTTGTGCACTTCACCTACGAGCAGTAAGCAGTGAAGGAGAGGGAGTGTGGCAGCCCAAAAAAATAATGTGCCAACTGGTGGGATGAGGAGGGCTTGAGGATATCTCTGGGAGAACTGCCAGCATCCTGAGGTATTAGCTGATGGGCCTTTGAGCACTGATGAGCTTGTTGGGAGGGAAACTTCACAAATGTGATGGAGGAAGATTTCCCCTGACCCACCAGCCCCTGCCCAGGTGGTGTGGTGGGCGATGTGAAGGTGAGACTTTGGCATGATATGAGAAGGGTCTGGCTCTGGGGCATGGAGGGGCAGTAAGTTGTCACTTCTGTGGTTCCTTTCAGGATGAAACAGCAGAAGCTGGAGGAGCAGCAGTGGAACATTGAGATGGAGCTGCGACACCTCATGAGCAAGCCAGGTAAGGACCAGCTGCACTGAGAGTCCTGGTGGCCCCAGGCTGTGTGGAGCCCTCCACTTTGCGTGCCAGCACTGGGATGTCCTTCAGATCTGAATGACGCTGCCAGGGATTGCAGTTTCACTGCGGGGCATCTGGGGACTGCGCTGTCAAGCTGTGTGGTGCAGACTCACTCTAACGTCCAACCCACGTGTGCTTTCTCAGGGGATGTAAGATGTGCCCCGAGCGTGAGGCTATTAAAATTTGGGCCTGTGAGAGGGACTTGCTGGAGCAGGGTGGAGGCAGGAGCCACGGCGGGGAGGTACTCACCTGTAGCTGTGAGATGGGCTTCCCTTGTCTTGTGCAGAGGAACTGAAGACATCCAGGGAGAAGGAACGAGAGAAGGAGCTGTTGGAGTCATACCTAAACACGGTCAATGATCGGAATAATATTGTGGAGTGCCTGGATGAGGACAGACTCAGGTGAGGGCCCTTAGATGGTGGGAGATGAGCCAACACCAGGGATTATTTCCATTGTACTTCCTCCGCAGACCAGGCTGTAGGGGTGGATGAATGGCTGTCATCCAGACTTCTGCTCCGTGAGAGGTGGGTGGTGACCTGTCACCAACCATCTTGTCCTAAATACTGCTGCCATTGCTTCCTTGGCAGCTGTTAGAAGCTGAGATCAGGACTGCAGCCATGTTCAGTGCTCTCCCAAGCTAATGCTCCTCTGAGGACAAGGGCCGTGAAAATGTAGAAGGCAGAGGAGGAGAGGGAGAGGCTGGAGATGGGGAGGATGGAGGCAGTCCGGGAGCTGCAGGGGGACTCTGGGAACATGAAGCCAGGAATGTGTTTATCTGCTGCAGCAAGTGAAAGAACAACTGTAGTCGAGAGTTGGATCCTCCCCAAGTTCAAAGGAAGACTGCTGTGTCCAGTAGCTGGATTTGTGCCTCCTGTTGCTGGGAGCAGCCTCCATTTCTTGCCCTCAGGGCACTGACGCCAGCTCGAGGATTCTAGTAATGCCCAGGCTTTGGGCTCTAGCCTTGCCCAGGCCCAAGGAGATAGCAGTGTTTGTCCCTGATTTCCATGAGCACCTCCGCAGCCCCTCAGGCTACTGGTGTCTTCAACCTTTATTCATCTCCTCGGGTCTGGTGTTGCCTCACAACCCAGTGACCATGGATGATTCATAGGCCAGCTGGGGAAGGACCTCCCTGCTGCAGCGCTGTACTGCCGTGGTCTGGAAATCCCCGCACAGGCCCTTGCTTTCAAGGGAACCAGATGCCATTTGCTAATCTCTTGGGCTCCTCTAACTTTTGGTTTTCCCCACACCCTTCTCAGAGTGTGCTATGGAGGCTGGTCATTTCTGACTGGGGGAATAACAATAGTCTCTGCCTGGGTTTTGGTATCTACCACCTTGTCATGAAACACAGCAAAGTGTTTTAATGCCGTGCTGTTCCATTACAGAGAGCAAGAGGAGGACCAGATGCTGGCAGACATGATCCAGAGGTTGGGTAAGGGCCCCTTCTACTCTTACGGAGCAGCACTGGGTGGCTCTGGGGCTGTGGGTCTCAACCTGCTCTGTGTCTGCTCCCTCTTCTGCAGATGGATCTCTTGAGAGCCAGGAGCCAGAGAAGAAGAAGAACAAGTTCCGCTTGCCCAAAATACGGAAGCAGAAAAATAAGAGTAAAGCTCAGGAGTGATGTTCCTTTGCCCAGCAGCCCGGGGCGGGGGGCCATCACAGGTATGTTCCTTCCTCACTCTGCTTTCCTGGAGTCGTGCAGGACTGTGATGAGACTCCTCTGCTCCCTGACATGGAGGCTGCAGGTTTGCAGACCAAAGGGACAGTGTGAATCCCTTCTGGCCCTGGTATGTGGCCCAAGGATACCTTTCCCAGAAAATGGACTTTTAAGACTGTTTTCCTTATTTTGCTATAGCTCAGATCTGGCTTCAGCCTTGTTGGCAGCTCAGGAGGGCAGAGCTCAATTTGCCCATCCACTGCTTGGGTTATTACAGTCCTGAATGCAGGAGCATGGCACTGCACGTCACCCCACGGTGCCCCACTCGTGTCAGCCAGGGCTGCACCAAGGATGCTGTGCTGGTCTGTGAAAGGGCCATTCTCCCTCCCTCTCTCCCTCCCTGTGCTTGCTGTCGCTCTTTGGCCAGGATCAGAGATGCAGGTCGGGGGGGGGTGCTGTGGGGAAGAGAGATGGACGGAGTCCCCCTTATTATGCCAGTGCAGATGGGAGCTGCAGACCCCACAGCTGGGGGGACACAGAGAGCAGAACCACCTCTGTATCTGTGGGGCAGACTCAGAGCAGTTTCAGCAATAGTGCTCTTTTCCAGACCTCCTTTTGGGAGTTGCTGTAGGCTGGTTTCTCAAAGCCGTGAGGGGTTGCTCGCTGCTTCATTCCCTCTGTGGGGGAGATTTGTAGCTTCCTTATTTCTCTGACTGCACAGTGAAGCAGGGTTTTCATTGTCTATGGCCTATCTTGCTGAAAATGAACAGAAGTCTTCTTTTAACAACCTGGTGCTAACTGGGAGCAGAAGGGAATTAATGGGTTTGCCTCGCCCGTGAGTCTTCTGCATGAAAGCAATATTTCAGTTCCTGAGGCTGTGTCCCTGGATAGCCAGTACCCACAAGGAATGCTGCCGTTTATCTTGGTGAGACCAGGAGAGCACGAGCAGGTCCTGGGCTGTGGCAGTGAGTCTTTCTACTCTTCCCTCAGTCCAGTGACTGCGGCCAGACACTTGCCCTGTGTGGCAGCATCCTCTCTTCCCAGTCAACCTGGGAAGCAAGGACGGAGACAGGCAGGGGGAGATCAGATCAGTTCATGATGCCTCTAGCTCTGGTATGTGTGGACACCCCTCCTCCCTCCAAGCCAGGTACTTTGAGGTTTCACTAGGTCCTGTTCTCCGGCAGGGCCTGGGGTTTTGCAAGGAGGCTTGCTGCACGTGAGCCCGACGGGAAAGCGGAGGCGATGCATCCCTCACCCACGAGGTGGCAGTGGGACTCTCTGTCCCGGGCAGCCTGCCCTGGGCACTGCTGGGGTGTGCTGGGTCAGGCACCAAGTGCCCGAGGGGGTTCCTGGTGCCCACAGTATGTGCCATGTGTGTACGTGTGGTGGGATACCCTGTACCTGCATATGCTTTTGTCCAATAAAGAATTGCTGGAGCAAGTCTCAGAGTCCCAGCGCAGGTTTGGATGTGGGTGCGGGGTGTGGGCTGCCCTGGGCACTGTGAGTGCTGACAGACCCTCTCTGGAGCTGTGAGAGGCAGCGGGAGCTTGGTTTGCCTGCGATGGAGAGGCTCCCCTGCCTGGAGCTTGCTGCAGACCAACTGTAGGTCCTGGGAGAACAGCAGCACCAAGGGGTTTCTCAGTGATTTCATTTACGTGTCAAACTCCCCCCTGCTCTCAGGTAAGTGCATCTTTTCCCTTGCTGCTTTAGCACCACACACGCCTCCAAGCCTTGTGGGATCCCAGCCTAGCCATCAGTCTGGGGGAGAAGACGAGACGCAGAGCTTGTTCTGCCACAGTTGTACTGTGGCATTGGTGACCCAAATGGCTGAAGCACGGTTTCATCAGATAAAACGCTGATGGAAGCGCTGTCACCATACTCTTTGCTCCATGTTGGCCTGTGCTCGCCTGGAGGGGAAGACGAGCTGGGTTTGGGGGACATGCTGACCACAGGGGCTGGTGTGCTCTGCCTTGCCCTCCTGGTCAGCTTCTCGGGAAACTTTCTTTCCTGGGGCTGAGTGTAAACATGAGGGGAGGGAGGAGGGCCTCTCTTCTAGACCTAGGCATCAGCAACCTCAGAATTAAACCTGCCTGTGTAGGCTGTCAGCTGAGAGGGAGGGCGCTGAAACCACTTCTGCTGAAGGAGAGAAATACCCTTCCTAATGAGTGGGTCCTCCTCCTCCAGCTGTCTCAGGCTGTCATTATTGCTGGGCTTTCATCTTTTCAGGCTCGGATTCTCTAACCTCAAGAAGTTTAGTCTGGATTTGAGGGGTTCAGCATCATCCAGACTCATCCAATCCTTCCCCCTCCAGTGCAGTTTAACCTTCACCCATCTTGAAGGCAGGTGGGAGATGGGTCTACGCAGGAAGGTGATCACAGGGTGCTTAACCAGCAGTCCCTGGTGCCCTGCAGGGGCAATGAGTACATGGTTTGACCTGCTGCAGGGTTTGCTTTTGTGAGACCAGCTGCTGCCAGAGGGCAGGCACTCCTTACACTGCTACCGATGTGCTTACCTGCCTGCAGGAAGAGGTTTTGAAGGGAAAACTGCTGCTTCTCCATCTGGAGGCTGTTGGAGATGGTAACTGTGATCTAGGGGATATCAGGCTTACCTGGAAATGCTGTGTGGGTTTAAAAGGTTTAAGTGGTCTCTAGGTAGAGAAATATTGAGAATGGGAGTGGAGACAGGGCCCCAGCCTTCCTTGCCACACCACTGGGAACGGGAGGTTATGGGCTGGTGTGAGGCTGAATTCAAGACTGACCTGAATTATTTCTACACCAAAGATGAGCAGACAACCTGTGGAGTAGTGATCCAAGTGCATCCTGCCCAGAGACCCAGACTCTTGCCTGTACTGGTGGAGTGCTGCCTGGTTGTGGCCAGGGTCTGCCGCTGCCAAGCCCTGTACAGCCTGCTGCAGCTCCACAGCTCCTGCACCCCCAGACAGCTGCTGGTCTGAACGTCAGGACAACCCAGCTTGTTCCTCCTTCTTCTACCTTGAATTTGGGACTCAAAGGATTTGCATTTCCACCACCCTCCTAATCCAAGGCTTGAAAAGAGCCCTAGATGAGCTAAGCCGTTGACTAAGGTGGAGGAAGGGAATGGCTTTTTCCAGCTGGCTGCTTTCAGCTGAGCTGATTCCCCCCGCCTGACCCCCGTTTACTCTCCCAGCACAAGCAGCTTTGCTCACCCTGTGGAAGTGCTCCAGGAGGCAAAGCACGAGGATTTGGCCTTGGGGCTGAGCAGAGAGGGAGGTGTTGGGAAACCAGCTCTCGGCTGCCTCTCCATAGCAGTCACCCCTGAGTAATTAGGCAGTCCAGGCACCCTCCTGTAACCAAACAGGAATCAAATTCCTCTCCGTTCTCCATGGGAAAGGGCTGTTTGTGCTCTGCTCCGGCCCCACCAGGCACTGAGCCCCGAGGTCAGGCTAGCAGGAGGTTGACTGATACATTGCTGTGTGCATGTGGGTGTCTGCATTTTCGTGATGACCGAGAGCTTAATTACTCTTCTAGGTCAGCTGCTCCACTTCCAAAATGGTTTCAAGGGGGCTGAGCTTCCTGCTCATTTCCTGATGGCCTCCTCATTCATGGCTTCGCCAGCTCCCGGATACCCGGAGCGCTGCTGCTGTTTCTTTGTAGCTGAAGGGGAGCACAGAGGGGCTGTATGGGGCTGGGGGGCTGCACCCCCGAGCCTCTGCCATTTAGGAGGCTCTTGGGGGTCCTTCTGCAGGGCTGAGGTGACGGGGAGGCTGCTGTCTGCTCCAGCACTTCAAGACTTGCAAATGAAGCTGTGATTAGGCAGTGTGTGTGTGTGTATGTCTCTCTCTTCTGCAGTTTTCTTTAATTACAATCTCAGAGGTAATTTCTGACGCATCATTAACAGTTCTGAGTAAACAAGGGGAATTCTCCAAATTATTCGCCATGAGCACAAAGGGAAATTGGCTTTCATCGTCTCCCTCTTCACCCAAGGAAGAAGCTGATCTGCAGTAGGCAAGGGGAGAAAGAGAACGTCGTGACTGCCCTCAGAGGCCTCAAGTCAACTTGAGACGGAGCAGCAACCCTTCCAGTTTCTCCAGCTGTGAGGCCAGCTCTGCCTGCAGCTTTTTGTCCCTGCTGCTGAGCTGGGGCTTGTCACGTTTGCAACTGTAAATGCAAAGTGCCTCTTGCCTACAAGAGCCTTGGGTGCTGCTTTTGAGTGTTCACCTCCCGTTTCCAGCTGGATGAATTGGTACCCAAGCTGCTCAGGAGACAGGACAGACCAAAAGCTTCCTCAGGGAAGGTGACACCCTGGTCCTTGGCTGTTGGGGTGAAGGGTGATGCCCGAGGCCAGCATGGGGTTGGGAAGGGAAGGAAGGAGCACTGATACGGAGGAACTTGGGACTGGGAAACTAGATTTGGTCCAAAGCAAGGAGTCGGAGGGATGCTGGTGTGCTCCGTGAGAGCAGCAAATATGCCTGGCAGCTGGGGTGGAAGGAGGTGGCTGGAGAGGACCTCTTTGCTGGGAGTCCATGGGAAGGCATTCCAGCCTAGTGCAGGGCTCGAGGGAAAGGGGCTTCGTTAGAAGGGTGACACATGGAGCTGAGGTGAGGCAGTTGCACCCACTGGAGCATCCCCACAGCGCTGATGGCCCCTTCACCCACGCTCCGGCACAGTGGCAAAGCATCTGCGGCAGCAACCAAGGGAGCGAAGGTTATTTATATTCATGTTGCAGCTCTGCCAACCATGACTCTGTTATCTGCCATGCATGAATATTATTTGAATACAGAGTTTGTCGTGACTATTCTTCCGCGTGAAACGAGGGATTTGCTGTGGGATGGGAGCCCTCCCTCCGGCTGTCAGTCAGGAGGGGTTTCCTTTTCCTGTCTCGTTGGAAGCCGCATCCCCAGCAAGGTGAGACAGTGGACACTTTTTCTCTTGTTAATATCCATGTCTAATCTCCTCTCAGAGGGGCCCTTTGTCCTAGACTGTAGCCAAGATGAGTAATTCAGGGATAGATGAGACGCTATAATTGGTTTGTGACAAATTAAAACATTTTTCCTTCGGAGCTGAGAGCAGGACTGTGGTCTGGAGCTGTCAAGCGTCACAGGGGAGGGTGATTTTCGGAGTAAGCGCATTGCAAATTGGCTCCAGATATGCCTTGGAGTCTGAAATTAAACTCCAGCTGGTGACTCTTCTCAGTTGGGGTTTTATTTTAGTGGGGGACAAAGGGAACATGTGCAGGGAGGGACAGCCTGATCGATAAAGAGTACATGACTTTTTTTTGCATCATGCAATGTGCTGGGGACCGGAGCGAGCTGTGGTGGCGATGCTGGGGAGCACCCAGAGGCGTGGTGGGAGTGAGAAGACCAAGAGCTGGAGCCCACCATTGCCTGCCTTTCCTCCATGCTGCTCTCCATGGTTCCTCCATCACATCCCAGCGAGGAAGGACCGTGACGGAAAGTTGCAGTTCACACCATCTCTTTCCTTGGTTACAAGTGGGTGCCAGGTACAGAACGTCTTCAGGAGCTGCGGGCTGGTCCTTGCCCTGTAATACTTGTTCTCCTGGGCTAAGGACAGTCCCTCACTTCCACCTGGAGAGCAGGGGACCAGCTAAAAGTCAGGAACACAGAGGTGATCAGGACAGACAGTTTGATGAAGTACTTGGCTTGACCCCAAGGTGTTTATGAGCCGAATTTGGGCAAAGGGATGGAGGTGGGAGGAAAATGATTTCCTGATGCAACTGCTCGGCATTACTTAATGGAGAGTGCTACGGCAGCGGCATCTCCGCCTTGCGACGGGGATAGATGGAGAATGAAGGAGTGCGTGAACAGCAGGCTTGGGAAAGGTATGGATCTGAAAAGGGCTTCAAAAGAGGCAAGAGAAGTCACCGTGGGCTGGTTTGTGTGTAAAAGGCAGTGGGGAAGGAAGCTCTGAGATGGGAAGAGTGGACAAAGTCCAGAGGACAGGGGTGTTGGGGCTGGGTCTTGCCAGTCTGGTGGGATGGAGACCACAGGCAGGTTCGATATGGGAATTTGTCAGATGAGTGGAAGTGAGGTCTGCAATTGTTTGCCTGAAGATTTTGTATCTGATACCGAAGGAAAAGGAGGCCCAGGGAAGGGGTGCCATGAGTTTTCCAGGGGGCCTGTATCTCAAGGCGAAGGAGACAGTCTGGAAGAGAAACTTGTAAGTATCAAAACAGAGAAAGTGCAAAGGCTGTCAGCGAGCTGGGAGAGTTCAGACCCTGGAGGTGTCTGGGGAGGAGATCTGGGCATCTCCTAGACATGACTAGTCTAACTAGCAGGGCCCAGTGGCCGGGTGATGGTGACGGGGAGTTGGAGGACTTGGAAGGAAAGATCACAGGATCTAGTTTAGCAATGGAAAGTGCATAGATGCAGCAAATCCTGAAAGGCAGGATCAGATGGTGAGCTGTGACTGGTGTCACTGGCATTAAGATGTTAGCTAATCCGGTTTAAGGGGATAAGCCCAAGAAAAACTGTGGACACCTAAATTGGAGCTTGTCAGTCTCCTGTGGAAGGCAGAAGTGTGGAGGAGGAGGATTTGCTGAAAAAGCCCCTGGATGGTTGGTCAGAGACAGGGCAGCTGGAGGAGGGCTGGGACGGTGAAGGGGCAGGAGGTATCAGGTAGGAAGGAATGACAGGAGCTGCCAAAAGCTGCACGGGGTACAGAAACCATTCGCTGTGGCAAGGAGAGGCCATGGGACAGCCTGTGTGAGGGAGGGCTGGGGCAGAAGGTTGTCTAGCGGGTGTGGGAGGGCAATGGATGGGAGAAATCATGGAAAACCTGCTTAAACAGAGATGCCTGTGACTTAGTGCAGGGACAGGTGTGCTGTATTTCGGAAGTCACACTCAATTTTACTGTCTTTTCTTATCGTAAGTGTGATGTTACTGCAATAGAATAGCGAAAGGATAGCTCCAGTTCAGTTGTCTTGCTGATGAGGATAAAATAAATGCTTGGCTGCATACTTTTTATCAATATTGCTGGATATATTTCAGAAAAGAGACGGGAGGCACTGGGAGTTTGTAGCTGGAAATTACAAGGTTTGGAAGGAATCCCTGGTCTAGTGTCAGTCCGTATGTGACTTCCCTTGTTACAGTTTGTCCCAGACCCTTCTTGGGCTGCACAATCTCTCTTTCAATAGTCGACCTATAGCCCGTGCTGTTGGTGAAACTGGTAAAGTAGCAGCAAATCTACAGAAACCCAGTGGTTATGGTCTGGGAAGCTTATATGATGCATATCAAAGCCAGTATGTGAATTGCATAAGTGTGATGTAGGTCTGGCACTAAAGTGATAAGAGTCATATCAAGGGAATAACTTAATTAACTGGTCTCGATCAAAGAACTATATGAATTCAATAGCCCAGTTTTCAGCACTAAATGATGAAGTTTAGAAAAACTGTACTTGACGCAATTATCAATTTTCCTGTCCGAGGAGCTTTGAAGTGGCATTAAGAAGGGACAGTGTGTTGTTCCATTTAGGACAACTTTCTCGCTCCCTCCAGTGATCAGGAGGCAGAGGGGCTCCCTCTCCTTTTCAAGTGCTCATTTGAAATGGTCTGAAGTATAATAAACACTGGATGCCAAGGGGAATGGTATCTCAGCTTTCACAAGTTAATTGTTTCAGACGGTGTAAATCAGGAACAAAGAGTTGTCCTTTCCCTGCCAGCCAGAAAAAAAAATTCTTAATTTCCCTTTAGCTTTAATTTTGCTCAGGATTTTGGAGGGAAAGGGGTCCCATTTAACTTTCAATGGTCCTGGACCTTTTGGTCCCTCTGGCATGTCTGTCCAGCTGCATGCTGTTCAAAGAAGATGCTGGGTATGAGAGCAAGGACAGAGTTAGGCTGTAGAAAGGCTTCTGGAAGTCTTTAAAATACCAAATGCCACGTGTTTTTATCCAATCTGGATGTGTCTATACATACCACAGTGTTGGTGTCTATCCCACAAGTTGGGTTGCTGTGCTGGATGACTTTCTGAGCCAAAGGGAGAGGGAAGCACCCTCTTTTAAAAATATTTTTTAAAAATGAGAAATCAAATGCTGAAACATGTTGAAGAATAGCAGTGAAAGGCCTGTTCTGCAGAGGGGTAGGGTTTTAATGGCCTTTCTGAGCAAAATCTGGCCTGCGTATTTGGTCCAGGACTAAAAATGGTGTCATGGGTAGTCGGTGAGAGATTTGGCTGATGAAATCCATCCCGTTACGGAAGCTGAGGTTTAACCTTCTGCACAACTTCACAGCTATTTTGAGGGGCAGTGGGCAGCCCTGCACTGCGCCCTGCACCCTTGCACGTGCCCTCCTCTGCTTGCTGCTGGCTTCTCTCCCCTCCTTCGTGTCCAGCTGGCGTCCTGTAGACTCACCCTTCTGCTTAGGTGGGGTCAGGGCAGGAGGTGGTTCCTTTCTCCAGTTACCTTGGCAGACCTCAACCAGGTCTTCCAGAGAGGCAGGCCAATGCGTTTGGATATGCCTCTTGGAAAAGGATGGCTAAACCTCGTTCATCCATCAGTGACAGTGCTGGGAGAAAAGCCCCACTGCTTCCAGCTGCTTCTACCTGTGAACAGACTTCCCAACGTTTCTCCATCCCCGGGGCACTGTGTCCTTTCCACCGGTGAGTACCTCATTCCCAAGGCAGGGAGAACTGGGGATGTGTCGTGTCTGCCAGGTGTGGTGTGAGGCTGCTGTGAAAAGCTGAGAAGTCTCAGAAAAGCCCTTGGGAAGTCAAGGATTAATTGAATTTCCTTACGGCTCCAGGACTTCCCACTGCAGAACACAGATGGACTTTTGGTTTTGCTCTCTGAAATGAGGTGGTTCCTCCTCCCTGGGCAGAAGGAGGGAATGATTTCCAAAGGCAGTAATCCCAAGGTCCGCTCACTTGGGTCTTCCCCAGAATAGGACTGAGCGACGAAGGTGAGATGACTTGCTCTCCAAGCCACACCGCTGGTTTTTCCCCAGGAGATGGAAGGAAGCTGGGTGCTGGTAGCCGGGAGGCGAGGCTGCAGCTGGCCACGCCGGCTCTGAACAGTGAGGGCAATTAGAGATCAGAAGAGCTGGGGTGGCATCATCACATTTCCCTGCTGCTGTTCTGGAGGTGATAATATAATTCATATCAGAAGAGTTAGTGGGCTGAAAATGAATTGGAGAAATCAATCCAGAGGGTATAAATGAATTAGCATGTAAATGAGGACACTTGCTCTACATAGTTTAATATTGCCTGCAGCTGTAAATAATTCCAGGGATGGAATCAAAAGCCGCAAACAACTTCATTTTTGTGCTCCTCCCCCGTCCGGGAGCACCTGCAGCTACGACCAACCCACCCTTGCAGTATCATCGCATTGCAAGGGAATTAAAGGAGATGAGATGTATATACTCTTATTTTTTTCCCCCCTATTGGCCATTATTTACAAGGCTGCTGCTCCTGGTTCCGCGCACCGAGCGGCTGTTTGTGCACGCACGCAGCAGTCGGAGCGCAGCGAGGGGGAGGCGGGGTACCGGCTTGGGGTGACATCTCATGCAACGCGTCACAGGCCACCCCGGCCACCCCGTGGTGGGTTGACGTGTGTGTGAAATAGCAATTTCTCACCAAGACCTGCGGCATGAAAGGCCTTGATTGGGGTGGAAGACTTACCCCTCCTGGGGTGCCTAAGGGTGGGAGAGGTGGGTGCTTGGAGCTATCTGGAGAGTTGGAATTTCCAGGAGAGGTGCAAAACTGCACTAGAAGCACGGTGGGACCGAGTGCTGTGTACAGTCAGGAAAACTGTAAGAGGTGCAGAGATGGGTCATTAGAGTGGGGAAGGTGTTGGAAAGCTCCTTTAAGAGGTGACTAAACAAGCACAGCTTATTTAGCCTAACAAAATGAAGGCTGAGAGGAGATGTGATTGCACAGGCAGATAAACACAAGGGAAGGAGAGGAGCTAGTTAAGCTAAAGGCCAATGTTGATACCAGAACATGCAGATACAAACTAGTCATGAATAAATTTCAGAGGGAAATGAGATGGAAGTGTCTTAAGTGCCAAAGCAGAGACTATGCACGAGCACTGGAGAGTCCATACAACCAGGCTGCTCTTGCACTGGCGTTTGACTGTAAAATAGGATTATAGGAGCAGGTCCCTCGAGATCAGGCAACTGTGTTTTGTGGTCTGGGAAGTCCTGCCTGTTGCCAAAAAACCCTTTAATATTCTGGCAGGGGAAGGATGCAGATCTGAGGAGGGCATATGTCTCGTTGAATGACTCCAAGAGCGGTTGTTGAGAGCTTTTGGAGTGGTGCTGATGACAGGAGGTTAAAGATGATCCTCAACAGTCTTTTATCAGTGCTTCCCTCTTGTTTTTGACACTGACAGATCACTGAGTTCCCTCTTTCATCAGGTTGGAGTTTCAGGTTCTGCACTAACTAGATCTCCCAGGTGGACTGGAAACACTGATTAAGATGGATAGAGTGAAAGCAAGTCCATTAAATTGTTAATAAAGAATATTACACATATACCTTAATCTGCAGCTAGCCTGACACTTTATAAAAGTACATTAGGATATAATCCAATTGAAGCCACAATATCGAGAACATCTTATCTCATCACAAATTGAAATTATATCATATTCCTCATTTCTTAAACTAAAAAGCTAAAACCTTTTAGTTTGCTCTCATATGCTTGTGTAAAACTTAATCAGTGGTTTTAACAACATTATTTTTCAATATGGGCCATTTCTGCTCTCATTTATTTACAAGAGAGAACTTCCTGGTAGGAGAAGTGATTCAATTTGCAGGAGGATACATCAAGCACTTAAGGATTTTGTAGGGATTGATTGATTATTTATCGTGTTATCTTGCCTGGAGACGTCTGATATGCCTGTGCTTTTGCTATCTCTCATTCCACCTAATGCTCTTCCTTTGCGTCTCACTCCCCTCCAGTGCTAAGGGCGCTCTTCCTGCGTGCGTGTGCCTGCACGAGTGTGTTGGAGGAAAAGGGGGTCAGGGAAGGCAAGGCTGAGGCTGTCTCTGTTGGGATGAAGACGCTGGACTGGGCAGATATGAGAGATTCATTTCACTGGAAGATAGCTCAGAGGTAAGAGAGGTTAAAGGGTGGTTTGCAATTTTGCTGGATTTTAACCGCAGGCTGCTGCGCTGCTCAGCCATAGGTCTCCAAGTGCACCAAACACATCCTTTCGCACAGGGGAGGGAACTGGGGCACAGAGAAGCTGTGTGGTTTGCTGAAAGTCCCCCCAGGAGCAGAAAACAGCCCTGAAGGGCCATCAGCCCTGGTTGGTAGCTGGTCACCTCAGTCCACGCTTCCCAGGGCAGCCATAAACACCTTCCAGTCGCCCAGCGAAGCACTGGGTGATGTCTGGGCACGTCTGTGGGACAACGCGTCCTGCTCAGCCAGGCTGTCCCGGTGATGCGCTGTCAGTGGCTTGTCCAGGGCTCTTTGCAAAACCACCGCTGTCCCTACGCTTGTGATGAATCTAGTGACCCAAGAAGGCCGGGCTTGGGGTGCAGAGGGGAAGGGGCCCACCTCTTCGTGCTTAAAGGAAACCGCTCTCGTAGCAATAGCCTGGCAGGGTGGGGGATGCTAATTGTCTCCCACTGCCTTGCTGTGACAGGAGGGTTCATTAGTAATGGCATGTCCTCCTCGGAGGTGTGGGGCCTGAGGCCAAAGGGAAGACGCTCAAGTTCTCCATTTGAAGGGGGGTTGTCCCCCCAGGAGCCCTGTAAGAGGGCTGTGGCTTGAGCTTTGTCCTGAACGGTGGCTGCTCTTTGGTGCGGGCATGAGTGTGTGAAGGAGGGATGCTGCCCACAGGGGCTCTTGGCCTCACATCCCTGGTGGGGCTTTGGGGCACTGGATATTGCAAGACAGAAAACTTTTTTGATTTTAAGTAAGCAAGTAATGACAGCAGGAACTCCAACCAAACCCTCAACTGTTTGGACCACGGTCGTTTTTCTGGCAGGGGGAGGCACTGGGAACAAGGACATTCGAGGTTTATTCTTTTCACTGCTGCAGATTTTGGCAAATTGCTCTCCCTGCCATAGTTTTCCCTGAGCTGTTTGAGATCAGCTGGGTTTATTCTTTTATGAGTATTGGAGTGCAGGAGCTGCTCTCTTCTGGTGAAAATAAATACAGAAATCCTGAAGCACGACTCCAAAGAGAGACGAGCCTGTGAAAAAGCACCACGCTGGAAAAAGAGTACGTTTGGTTTGTCTTATTTTTCTTCTGCTTTCTGGGCTTTTAGGGTTCCTGTTGTAGGGATTGCACCAAGATGACAAAACTAGAGAGGTTTGAAAAATGGAAACACAATCCCCTGACTCCAGGAGCTCAGACTTAAATATCAAAAAATACCTCAGGATGCACTTGTGAGTGCTGATGGAGCAGCTGACTCGGCGAGCGTGGAGGTGAACAACTCCAGAGCCCCGCAGAGCCCCGCAGTCCCGATCTGCTGAACCCAGCGGAATAAATTCCTGTATAGGATGATCCATGTGCATGGGCCCTCGCAGGATCAGGGCCAACGTTTGCGAAGTGCTGTGAGATGCTTGGATGAAAGGGACTACAGAAGCGCAAAGTATTACTTTTTCATGATCACTGCAATTGCTATCCTTGGGGCTGTCCAAATGTTGTTGTTCCAAGTGAAAATATAAAACCCTTTTGGCACGTTTCTTTTTTGCGTTGTGATAAATAGAAATGCAGGAGGGGAAAAAAAAAACATCTCCTAACAGTGAGAGAAGGAAAGCAGTCCCTGTGCAATTTGTTACACATCTCATATGTCTCTGACTGCTAGCTGTAGAGATATTTAGAGGGAGTATTTAGCCAACCCAGTGCACAGCCTCTGGAGTACTGGCTTCTGCTTTGGTCCATGCTTGGTTGAACCTTTACAGCAGCTTTATGGTTTTTTGACACAGCATTTCAGGAGAGGCTTTGATTCTGGAGGATGCCAAGTGGGGCTAAGATGATTAATCAAATTATTTGAAGGGTGTTCGCCAGAACTGGGAAGTGACCAGTCTCCATCCTAATCTCTGGATTGAGATGTCAAGCCGGCCTCCAGCTCAGAGCACTGAGCTCGTCAGGAGGCAGAGGGTGGAAAGAAATCTCCAGCAGCGAACAGCCTGGCAGGGCTGCCTGTGGTGGGGAGGGAAGCTGGCCATCAGGGGCTGTGGGGTGGTGCTGCTAGGGGGGCTGGGTGAGGCTGTGGGGGGATTGCACATCACGAAGGCCAGATGAAGCTTCTCCAGCTGCTGCAGAGCAGGATGAAGTTGATGGTTGTGCCTCAAGCTGCCTTTCTCCCACAGGGCTGTGGGGAGGAGGGGGTATGGCCAGGATGTGCTGCACTCCTGCAGCTCCTGGCTGGCCATAGGTTATGGGCTCCTCTGCTCCCACCCCGATTTTAGGTTTTTGCTGAGCAGGATGGAGGAATGTGTGGCCTGGCATGGAAGAGACACAGGCATGAAGTAGTTTTGAACTTGGTGCCAGTGTCAGGTGCTTAGAGGCTTTGACTGAGGTCTTGCAGGGGATGGCTGAGGGTGGACGGCATGGGGCTGCACTGACCGGGCTGGCAGAGGGCTCTGTGAGATGAGAAAGGTGGTGGGGAGCAGGGACTCGGCTTCGATGATGTGCTTTTCTCTTCGGGGACCAAACAGGTTCATCACCCATCTGCTTTTTGTTTCAGTAAGTGTTTGGATTTACCCATAGTTAAAGATGAAGCCAAAGCACCTGAGAAGGAGAAGGCACATGCTGCAGCAGCACAGCGTAGGGCAGCTGGGGCTGGGTTGGATGCTGTGGGGTTAAGAGGGAAGCCACCCCCATGGGGGTGAGGGACCCTCTGCTGTTCTTCTTCCCCCACCTGCCCTGGGGCTCGCAGGCAGATGGGCTTTCCCCTGAGCCAGGGCGAGCACTTGGCACTGCTGCATAGGGAACTGCGGGTCTCAACTCTCCTGTCCGGCTGGCTGGGTGGCTAGTGTCCCTGCTTCTACGCGAGCCCCAGAGCGTGCCGGTATCCCCTCTGCAGCATGAGCTGACAGCACCTGGGGCATTTCATGGACCAATGACCTCAGCATCCTCACTACCTGCCCTCCCCGGCATGCTCGATGCTGCCTTCCTATCCACCGCTCCATTCCTCCTCGGCAAACACCTCTCACCATCTCGCCACTTCTCTTCCAGCCCCAAAGCGGGGGGCACTTGCCCTCGGCCGGAGCAGCGCCGGGGCCATGGTTTGCAGGGGCCCCGCTCGCCATCTGCGCGGC
>JAVJGI010000050.1:30477595-30494644 GCA_035590275.1 Ibycter americanus
GGGTCCAGCCGCTGGCAGCCCTCAGCCGCTTCATCGGGCACCCAGAGCCCGGTGCCCGTGGCACCACGGTTATGTGCGGCCATCAGCTGATGGGGAGGATGACTCAGCCAGCAGCTGTCGGGCCCCTAAAATAATGACAAAAACAATTAGCAGTCCAAGCAGTAGCCTCTCCTTAATTATCTCCTCCGAGTTTAATTAACTAGCTAAATTATCAGCAGTAATGTAGGCATTAATTATGTCAAATTACAGTGTAAAAATCACAAAGTGTGGAAAATGTCAATTCAGCTGTGCTCACCTGCCGGGCTGAGACAGCGCCGGTGACAGAGGCTCAGCCTGGCACAGGGGAAGGGGATGCTCCCCGTCCCCAGGGGATCAGGACCCCGCCACAGCAGCCTCGGTGGGGCTGGGGGGGACGCCAATGCCGGCAGGAGCCGGTGGCAGGGTTTTGGTTGGGAGCCACTGGGGGCTGCCTGGATGGGTGCATGAGCAGGGAGGCGGGAGTGTTTTGGCTCTGGCAGAGGGAGGGGAAGGAGCGTGGCTCCCCAAACCAGATGGCTTGGATGCTGAATTATTAAATTATGAATATTAATACAAATCAGACACGGAAGAGGTAATAATTTTGCTGCCCTACAGAAATAATTAACATAATTTTGATAAATTACATGATAAGAGAATCTCAAAATTGAGGTAGATTTATCTTAATTAATATCTTGGACTTGCTCCGAAAGGTAAATTGTTCCACTGGGGGCTGGGGAAGGGTGAAGAAGGGGCCCCTGGCTCCCGGAGCCGGACCCTTCCTGGGGTTAGCACGTGGGGGGGAAATGGGGCAGCCTCCCCAGGCTGCACCCCAGCCCTGGCTCAGCCACACAGCAGGGAGTGATGTCGGGGTTATTCCCACTGCACAGGGACACCAAGTGACTTATTTCAGGTTGCGTGGGTTGGTCAGAGAGCAGAGGTTTGAGCTGGCATCTCCAAATTCCTGTGTACGCAGTGACACCCTCCACTGGGCTCTGACGGTGGCTTTGCCGTGTCTCTGTGGAGACAGGACTGGGTGTGTGCCGAGGTCCAAGCCCGTGGGATAAATGGCTTCACCAGAAACTGTTGCCCAGGTGCCCCTTGACTTCGCTTCGGGTGCCTCTGCTTTGGCACACACGCATCGTGACCCGTGTGCCTGTTGGTTTCACCCATCTCTGTCACTGCACGCACACAAGGGGGTTAGGGGCTTCTTGCGTTTGCAGCTCATGCAGTAACATGGGTGTTTTCCCTTGTCCATTTCTACCCAAGGGCTGGGTGTGTGAGTAAAACCTCACGTGCTTCCTGTGCTTGCACATGCACGGTTTGTAATCATTCTGGTGTATCCTTAACACCTTCATCCACACCCTGGAGGGGAGCGCACTGCAGGGGCGGGCGGATGCTCCCTCCCGGAGCCTGCGGAGCCGTGTCTGTGCTGCACACCTCCAACAGCACCGCTCCAAGGGACCAGGGCAGGGCTGCATCCCAGGCAGATGGAGACACACCAGGCAGATACAGTGTGTCTGTTTTCTGCAGGTGAACCACCAAGAGTTGTGTGTGGCTGAGCCAAAGTCAGTGGGGACGTGCCAGGGTGGAAGTTAACCTGGAAGGGAAGGGCATGTTCAGTTACCGAGTGATTTGCTTCACCATCCATCGTCGTGGTGTTGGGCTGCTTTGCCACTGCCCCACATTGTTTTCCTTAAGCTTGCGTGACTCCACAGGAGCCTGTGTCCCTCTCCAAGCGTGTGTGCAATGAACAGGCAGTGCCCTTCCCCTTTGCCAAGCCACGGTATTGCTCTTTGTCTTGGTGCTGCTGCTGGTCATCAGCTCAGCCTGCAAAGGTGCAAAAAAATTAAAAAAAGGGTATATAGGTGGGGTGTGGAGATTGGTTTGTGTTGCATAAAATTTTGCACTCAAAATCCAGAGTCAACCTGGAGAGCGTAACCTTACATCTCCAGCAGAGGTGCAGTGCGGAGCGGAGCAGACTCGGAAGCAGTGGACAACCCCAGGCAAAGGCAATGCATATGCTGGTAAGGTTATGTGTATGAAGATATCAACAGCTTGTGGCTCAAAGCTGCAACTCAAATTAAAGGGCTAATTGTAAAATTAAAAGAAACTATGCTTTACTATGACATTTTTGCAATACCAGTTGAAGCAATCTAGGAGAAGACGTTATCTGCACAGTAATGGTGTCCATTTAAACATCCAGAGCGGTAGCTCCGCTGCAGTTATGTCTGTAGCCTAGTTATGTTTCAAGTATGCGTCTGCCGAAAAAGCTTATAGCTTGGTTACTTGATGTATTTCTGACATGGGTGAGCAGGAGGAGTGTGAGGAGCAGCCAGGAGAGGCTGTTCTCAGGAGGCTTCAGCCTTGGTCTCGAGCTTGAGAGGTTTTTAGATTCACATCCATGCGTTTGCCAGCTTAATTGGCAAAAGCTTTAATTTTTCAGCAGGGTTAGAAATCTTGTTGATCTGTTCCCACTGGCAGGATTTAAAGCCTCAAACACTTTCCTTTTTCAAAGAGCTGTACAAATGTTAACTAATACAGCCCCAGTTAAGCATAATGTCTGGATGGGGAAACAGAGTCACATGCTGCACGAGTCCCTGAGCCTGGACAGGGGCATTGCTGGGTCCCCATCCTGTGCTTGCTTCATTCAGAAAGTGCTGTCATCTCTTCCAAGACTTCCCTGCTCCACCTGATCCCCCAGCCTTGCTGCTGTAAAACCAACCTGTATTTCATGGGTTTTCCTGGGCAGAAAATAACGAGAATAAAAACTCAAAGCCACTGACTGACGTGATGCCAAGGCACAGGCTGGAAGCAGAGACTTGTCATGATGTGGCAGCATTGGTGCATCCTGGTGAGATTGGAGATGGTGCCCAAGATAATAAGGAATATTCCTGGGGCACACAAGGAGCAGTAGGAACCAGTATTGGCAGTATCATTCATGGAAAATACACAACAGGAGAGCCTTTGCCTTACTGGGAGCTTTTCAATGCGACCAAGTGCTGCAGCCACAGGTTGTGTGTTTTTAAGGACAGCCAATTCTGTTATAAAGCATGTGAGCCAGCCCCGCGGCCACCCTGACGTCCCTTCTGCTCCCCACCCAGCTCGCAGGGTGGCAGAAGAAGGGAGGTTTACCTGGGGGTTCCCCCTTGCGTGGACCCCATCCGACCGACCGTCCCTGCAGCTGGAGCTGTCGGCAACCCCGGCAGCAAAGAGGGATGCGAAGCCATGTGTCTGGACGGTGCTGGAAACCCTGTTAAAACAAGGGCACCCCGCTGAGGGGCATTGAATGTGGCTCCGTGCCACCCGCCACCTCGGCTGGGTCCTGCCGGCGCTTGTCCAGGTTCAGCGGCCGCCGCAGCTGGCCGAGCAGCCTGTCCTCGGTCCTCGCACACATACTGATGGGTGCCCAGCTCCCGCGGCAGGGCGGCTGCACCTTGGGACTTGCCTATATACACATCCAGCTATTTTCCTTGCAACAGCAAGTTAGAGCCTGGGCTCTGGTGTTGCAGGAATACCCCGTCTGCACCATGCCCCGCAGCCCCGGCAGCGTTTTTTGGCCGGCGAGCCTCACGCTGTGCGTAGATATATGCATGCACACATGCACAGACGGATGGATGGGCACTGACACCCGCTGCATCCAACAATTCAATTTGAGTCCAGCCTTAACCCCTTCACTGCTGCAGGAGGTATGTCCTGGGGCTCGGTCCCATCAGGAGGAGGGGGGACATGCTGCCAGTGGTGCTTTGATGGAGCTGTTGAGATGGAGAGGGATGTGACTGGTCCCGAGGGGACCAAATTGTTCAGCTGTGTCTGAGGTAGGGGGTGGAGAAAGAAAAGTGAATCCCAGTGTAATGTAGGGCACAAAGGAGGGATTTTGGGAGGTCTGGGTGGAAGGAGGGTTGGATGGAGAGTGGGGCTGGCAGGACCCCCTCGCTTCAGGCAGCAAACCCTGAGCTGTAGGAGCAGGGTGCGGAAGGTGGGGGGAACCTGAGGCAGGGAAATAGATGGACACACATGGAAGGGACAGTTGTTGATGTGACAGCCCTGCTTCTGCAGAACAAGGACAGGGTGTGGGGGTGAAGGATGTCTGTACGGAGGGAGGAAGCCAGGCTGGGACAGCAGGAGAGCGCAGGAGCTGCCCCTACACCTGCACACACGTGGGTGCGAGCAAGATGTTCCCACCTGGGAGAACACATCATCCCTGATGCAGAGCTGGTGGAAACCTCACCCTTCCCCTCCTCTCGCAACCTCCCCTCTGCTGGGGCTAAAGGTGGGAACACCGGCTCTGCTTCTGCCTTTTGTGGTTGCTATTTCCACTTTGTTTCAGGTTTCTCCTCTGTTGGGACTTTGGGCCTTCCCGTTCCCCAGTAATTACATAATTACTTCACAACATGCTGCAGGAATAGTCGGGGAGACGGCTACAGCTAGCACAACAATGGTGACAAGTAAAACATTAATTTCTGGAGTTCTTTTAATTAATTCATCAGGAATCGTGCTGTGCGGGATGATTACGTTAAAGTGTTTAATTACAAATTTATATGTAATGATGCACTTTAATTACTTTGGACTGGTACAATATTATTGGGCCCTTTTCCCAAGATTCCTGGCACTGGGTTTGGGCTGCACATAAGCAGTGCCATGGATGCTTGTGCCTCTAAATTATTTACATGGCATGGGAGAAATCTGGTCCTGATTGATGCGAGCAAATTCTCCCCTTAGCTGAACGGGAGAGAGGGCCATGGGGAATCTGGAGAAGGAAGGTCAGCATGGCATGTGTGTATCAGGCAGAACATCAGGGCATTTTTTGTTGGAAGAATCGAGGTTAATCTGGTGGAAACTGAAGTGATAGAGCGCCAGGCGCGATAAATATTTATCAAAGGGACTGGTGTCAGGATTCCGGTTCACCAACACAGATATGTCCCGGATGGATCTCACGAAGCGGCATGAGATGCTGCTGCAAACAGCCCTTGCCAAGCACATAGACTGGTTTTCTCCAGCTCTGCTCCTTTGCTTGTCCCGCTTTCCTTTGTCTTGCCTGTCTTTGTGTGCACGTGTGTGAGTGCATGCACGCTCATTTTCTTCCCCTTTAGGCTCCCATTCTCCCCTCGTCCCGTCTCTATTTGCCTCCGTGCATGGGGAGCATCTGTCATTCTTCTTGCTCCTTTGTCAGTGTCCTCCCAGGCTAGACGGACCCCAGAGGGGCAGCCACACTGTTATAAAGGCCTGTGAGCTAAAGTGCTTCAAGTTAGGTTTGAGGTCAGCCTGTCTTGAAGCTGCTCTACATGCAAAATGATCAGTTATGTAGTGCAGAATCTGTGTGTGTTT
This sequence comes from Ibycter americanus, assembly GCA_035590275.1. Classification (NCBI taxonomy): domain Eukaryota; kingdom Metazoa; phylum Chordata; class Aves; order Falconiformes; family Falconidae; genus Ibycter; species Ibycter americanus. Next base: position 30,482,939 of record JAVJGI010000050.1, read on the forward strand.
GTGTATCCATCTATCTCTATCTGTGCCGCACAGAGCAATCTGCAGGGCAGGCACTGCCTTGCTGTCGTGGGTTCACAGTGTCTGGTGCGCAAGGGTCTGGGAAAACTTGCTTTGTTTTGCCTGAGTTTGGAGAACAGGATCTGGCAAGGAAGAAGTCAGACAACTTCCTCTTGAAGAGCAAGGCAAAGAGAAACCAGCGTTGGATTTGTTACACTGACAGATCCCGGCGGATGCACCAGTGAGGTTTGGTGTAGTGTCACCGACATTTGTCTTGCAGTGGGTTTGTGTCAGTATAATTGCAACCGGAATGTGCTGGCACGTAGCAGCAAATGGACCCTGTGAGATGCTCTGCTCCACTGCAGCTGGAACTTTGCATGCTTATTTCTTGTGCAGTTGCATAGATGATGCACTGCTTTGTCTAGGACTGCAGGGTCCCGAGGTCCAAGCAATTTAGTTGTGTTACTTGACTTTGAACACACAGAAAAAGTCACTTGCAATAGCTGATGTCACACTGTTTCTGTGTGAGGGTGCAGGTTGCTTTTATGGGTGAGCTGGTTTCTGGTGGATCTGGCTAGGAAGAAATGGGAGTTTTCCTGGGAGATAGCAGAAGTGCCGGGGCAGGGGCAGGTGACTGCCCTCACGGCCAGCACCCCTTGCCTGCTCTCCAGAGCACCGGAGCTCAGTGGCTGCTTTGCTGCAGTTGAATTGAGCTTCAAACCTCTGTGGGCACTGCAGCCATCTCATCTCCACACAGACAGACAGATGGAGTTTCAGAGCTTCGCCTTGACGCTGGGCCCTGGCGGGTTGGTAGCTGAGAGCAGCTTCAGTGGCTTCATCTGCTAGGGGTGTCAGCAGTGGGAGACTGTGTTGACATTGCTTTCATTCGTTTTTCTCAGACCAAGTCTTTATTGACTTGTAGCTATTTTTTTTCATCTTCTCATCTAGTCTCCTCTTTCCTGCCTCTTCCCACCTTGCCTTGATCCTTCTTGAGCTGCTTCGCCACGTCAAAGCCATATTTCATCACAGCAATCCTGTAAAAGGCTCCCTTACTGGGTAAGCCATAGGGGAGCCCAGGTTTGAACGGGTAATTCTGGGGAGATGCCATGGGGGAAGAAGGTTGGGACATGGACCAAGAGCAGCCAACAGCAAGCAGAACAGAAGGAGATATAACAGAGGGGAACAGACACCCTGTCTGCTCAGCTCTAGACCCAGAACATCTCTTTGCCTGCAGAAATGGAGTAAAACCAGATCTTTTGTTAATCTCTGGGTGGCTGCTGCCTGGAGGCATGTAGCTCAGATGATGTCCAGTGAAAGTCTCAGGAATATTAGTTGCAATTTGGTCTATGGCCATGGAGAGCTTCATAAGGAAAGAACAACACAGCTCCTACAGGGCTTAGATGGGCAGGAGAGCTCATTGCCAGGGTGACTGGGCATGAAACTAAATGGAGAGGGGTGTGGGCCTTCTGGGGTCCCATCTGAAGCGCTTGGTGTTCATCTGCTGGATGATCAGATCATCAATATGTACAAAAATGGTGGCAAAACAGGGAGCAGTAAGGACCTGGTTCCCCATACGAGAGCTCACAAGCCAACACTGTCCATGCTTGTGCTGTGGGCTGGGTGCAGCTCCCGGTGGTGTTTGTTATCTTCTGAAAGGTGTTAGGGCTGTTACAAGAGGTGACGTAGCTCTTTTGCCATTAGCAGGGATGGCATAGAGGTTCAGACGCCCTCCTGGGAGAGCAGGCAGCGCCTGGTCCGGCTGACACAGACCCGCAGCACAGGGAAGCTGTGGCAGCCTTGGTGGGTCATTTCCTAATATTCCAGATTTGCAATCCAAGCCTTCCTTTGAGCTCCTGGCACTCACCACTCAGTGAAGATGGAAAGGGGCATGATGACCGTATCCTCCAAGAAGACATAATGCAGGGCACGTGGGATAAACCCTTGCAGTGCAGCATGCCTACCCCAGGCAAGCAGGCTAACAACTGCTGAGCGAGAGAGGTCCTGCTGAGGTGAGGCCATTCACGTGGGATTCACGTGGGTAAGCAAGTTGGCAAGAGTCCCACCGGGAGCCAAAATATGCATCGCCCTGCTGACTCACAACAGCTGCTGCTCCTGATGATGTTATAGCTGAGGGGAGAACCCCCCTTTTCTTCCATGGGAAGACAGGGTGGTTGCAAGCCCAGCTCATTCTAGAAAGTTTTGCCCCCTGCATACCCCTCCTGTGGTGGCCAGGCTTTGCAGAGGCTGTCCCAGCACATGGAAATGGTCCCTCGCTGCATGCAGAGGGGAACGAAGCACTTCTCCCCCACAGGCTCCCTGTGCTCCTTTGCAAATGCATTCACAAGATACAACTGCATTGTGGCAGGGAGCTGGGAGCGCCGGACTTCCCAGTGAGTGCAGAAGTGCTTCTTGCCGCAGCTCGGGTGTTTCCAAGCCAGAGCTGGTCCCAGCATTCGGCATTGCACGTGCCGGGTCATGCAAGCGTTTTCCTGGCAGTCTTCAGAGAGAAGGGGGTTGCAAGCAGCGGCAGGAGCTGGGCTTTCCCGGAGGGTGGGTGGGAGACAGGGAGCTGCAGTCAAGGTGCAGGCAAAATGTGTGGGCATCAGGAAGAGCAAACCAAATGGACTCACGTGTTTGTAGTAGCCATAGACTCTGCGTGATGGAGTTTGTTAGACTGCCACGCAAGCTTCAGATGTCCCTTTTTCTTTTTTTTTTTTTTTTAATTCACTTTGACATTACTCCAGACATCTAGAAATGGTTTTAGTGCTGGTACTGACTGTGGGAGGAGACGGGGTGCTGTGCGCACACACCCCTCTCCCAGGTGCACCGTGCCAGTCAGAGGCACAGGGCAGCTTTCCAGGGCGGACCCCTCCGAGCAGAGAGATTCATTCTGCCATCTATAAATCCCGTTTGGCTTTTCTGCTGCCTGCACTGGGCTGGTTCAGGTGCTGGAAGCAGAGGGTGCTACCTCGCTGAGGTGTGTTGGTGCCCCATGCACCACACTGGGGAGGGCTCCCCGCGGTGCTGAGGAGCCTCCTGATGCCACCTCCCCACTGCTTGGTGCTGGAGGGGCCAGGGGCTCCTGGGGGGGCTAGGAGATGGTGCCTGAGCTGTTTTAATGCAGCTGAGGGTTGCCAAAGGCTCCCCTTTGCATGGGGTCAGGCTCCCAGCAAGAAACCCCACGTAGCCCCCAGGTCCCTTCTCCGAGCCTGTCCCCAGTGGCATTGCAGCACCTCGGCCATGCCGAGCGTGGATGGCACCATCCGTCCGTCCAGGCTGCCGGCGCGGGGAACGGCTCCTCGGGCAGCAGGCCTGCCAAGGCCAGATGGTGTTTGCGAGTGGTGCCAGGTCCCAGCTGAGCGCTGCCCGGCGAGACGCGCGCAGAAGCTGCCGCCGCAGCCGGCGCTGCCAAACCCGCGGCATATGCTGCGCTCTGCCCTACACCTGCCGATGGGCAGCCTCCGCACGCTGCTCGCGTGGCGCCGGCGTGAAGGAAGGAGGAAAAGCGGCAGCCCCATCTGGAAGGAATTTAGTGGATGAACAAGGGCGGTGAAACCCGAAAATGAAAAAAAAAATAAATAAGAAAGAAGATGGTGCAAGGGGAGATGCAGCCACCCTGGTAAGGTTGTGGGGTGCAGCAGGCGAGGGCTGAGTGGTACCCAGGGGTGGCGGGGCATGGGCATGGGGTGGCTGGAACATGTTCCCTTTGCACAGGGACCCCCATTTGCAGCAGGATCCCGCTTTCCCAGGGTTAGCTGCCCTGCCCCAGCCCCACCAGCCCCAGCAAACAGTGCTGGGAAACTGTTGGGGGATATTTAACTTCTCCTTCTCAGGAGCAAACCCCAAATGATCATGAGAAAAATTGATGGGAGGATACACTTTCTGTCTATTGTGAATTTACTTTGGTAAACTGTATGCACTCGAGGCTCAGGTCTGTAATTTATTGAAAGGAACCAGACTGGAAACCAGCTTCATACTGTGAGTAATTTCTAGCATCACTGTAATCTATCACTGGGAGACAGGGCACTTTGTTTCTCTGAAAAATTATTTTTATAGTTGGCTTAGTAACAACAACAATTATTATTATTAATATTAATAACTACTTGTGTAAGGCCTTTCATGCGTGGTTTAGAAAGCATTTTGCACATGGATCAATAGGTGTTAGCTGCATCTCATGGGAAGGGAAACCAAGGCACAGGTTTGGCCGATGCCTTACTTAGGTTCATCCTGGCGTGCAGCATCCTCACTCCCAAAATACAGCTTGGACCACTGGATGCTGCTGCCCTTTGTGTATTTCTAAAATATCTGAGGGGTCAATAGTGATGAAGGAGCAGATCAGGAAATTACTTTCTTTAAAATTTGGGTCTATTTGAGTTCAAAAAATTAATAAGAAAACTCCAGAAAGAAACAGCCCTTGCCATGCCATGGTGGCTAGAGCTGATGGCACGGAAACAAGCACAACATCTTAGCTCAGAAATAGTGACTCAAATGTTTCTTCCACTTAGTTTTCACGTAAGGGAAGTAGAAGATTTTAGAAGTCTTTGATTTTCCCCAGACTGGCTCGCCAGTGTCTGGCCTGTGGCCACTGAGGCCCCAACACCATCGTCTCAAGCGCAAGGACAGCTGCCTGGATGTGAAAAGCAGGATCCATCCCCAGCAACAGCGGTGCCAGAGCTGAGATCCATGGGACACCCGTCCGTAACTTCATGCTGCCAAGCTCACCAGCTTGGCTTATTAAACAACGAGGTGCCATTTCACAGGGATCTCCCCAGTCTCCAGAATGCAAAAATGCCCTTTCTGGGTAGAAAGCAGCAAAGACCTGCTGCTGAAAACACACCGGGCACTGGGGATGGGGGGAGAGCCCCCAGCCTGGCTCCCAGGGCAGACAGACGTGGATGGGGACACCTCAACACCACCCTCTCTCATCCTCATGCCAACTAAACATGGTTGTTCTGGACATACGTGAATTTACTGTAATATAGAGAGTGAAACTACTCCAGGTGATAATTGCATTCTTCTGTGGAAGTGGGGTAAACTTTCTATACATATATCGTTCAAGACACTATTTTATCTGTAATGAGGGAGCTCTTCAGCTGAACTTTATCCCTGTCTCTTTTCACTTCTTGCTTGGTAGCAAGAATAATAATATTTAACATTTATGGAGCACTTTACATCTTCAGAGTCCATTTGCAGGTATTAACTACTGAAGGCTTGGGTTGCTCCCATGAGCTGGAGGGGCACAGCAGTGTTACCTGCAATTGCAGGTAGAAAATTCCAGGCAGGAGAGGAGGTAGGGCAGGACTGGGAGTGGAGCCTGGGTTTCCTGCCTAGTCCCAGGCTGCATCCTTCAGTGCCTTGCTGTAGCCCACCATCTCTGGGTTCGCTTGCAAAACGTTCACCTCCAGTAAGACTAATGGCTAAAAAAACAACAACAAAAAAATTTTTTTTCCCAATTAGGAATTTGAGCTTTCTTTTGGCATTTTTTCTTTATTTCTTTAATGCAATCAGAAATGTTCGGAGCAGAGCCATGTTCCTTAATCCTGTACAGCAGTAATATAATCTGCATTTGTTCAGAGTCATTCAACCTGAATCATCCCTGAGCACTGAAGCTGACGTACGAGCAATGCACGGCGATAAATCCACCCACCACCTCGGTGTAGGTGCTTCCAGTTAAAACACAGTGAGACAGTCTGGGCGCAGGTGGGGAAGGGCGAGGACTCATTCCTTTACCCAGGAGCACATCAAACTAAAGCCTTTTCGGAAGATGCCCATTTCTGCTCCGTTTGCTGTGCCAGAGTGGGATGTCTAGGATTTACTGTGCAGGTATGTAAGCCCTGGACACATCTTGCCTGTGCTGTCCGTCTGTCTGGGGTTTCTGGACATTGGCAGTTCCAGCAGGCTCAGGCAGCATCTGCATATCCCTGAAAAATTCCCCTTTTCCACCTGGAAAAAAAATCCGGGAAGGTGTGTTGGAAGCGACACGACGCATGGTGGTGGTGGTTGTAGTTAATTATCCAGTATCCCAGTGGGACTGAGCTGTCACCACAACGCTGGAGAAGCAGAACCATGGGGAGGGCAGTGCCACGGCCCCGCTCGCACACAATGCCAGGCATCAGATGGAAAAGCAAAGTGTTTACGCTGCCAGACCCATCATCTCTGCCTGCAGAAGTTAGAGAGGAGGGCAAGCAGCAGCCGGGAGAAACCCAGGGTGCACATAACTTTTTTTCCCCTCCAGTTTTCTCCTGTTTCCCAGGACTTTCAAGGGTTGTGCTCCACTGCAGGGTGAGGAAGCCAACAGATGGCACTGTGCTGTTTCTGGAGAAGCCCAGCCTTGCTGGAGGCCAGACAGGGGATGCCCGAATGCTGGAGAAGCATTGCACTTCAGGGAAGTTTCTCCCATTGCAAAGGCACAGGCAAAGCTCCCCATGGCCCTTGGTCCACCCTGAGCTGCTGCTTTGGCCCAAAGCACGATGCAAAGCAGATATGTTTGTACACGACCACGGGACAGTATCTGTTACCAGGAAAAAGGATGCAAAACCATCCTGCAAACCAGGTCAGTGTTAGAAAAGCTCAAATTCCCATCAATAACGTTTTTCTCCCTGCATCCTCTGTGGTGGACGCAGACAGGTCGGACCCCCTTGGCACTGTGCCGGTAGCCAGCTGAGGGAGTCAGCTGTGGGGAGCTGATTATTTTGGCAGGAGGTGCAGGGTTCCCCGGAGGGTGGCTGGGTCAGCCGGTGGCCCTCATCTGGAGTTTAACTTTAGCCCCAGGGGTTCCTGCTGTTCGGGACCGGCAGAGCAGAGGTGAGGGATGGGGTGATGCTGAGGCTGGTTCCTGGCAGTAAACCCCTGCCTGTTCTTTTCATCAAGCCTCCCCTGTGCAAGAGTGGCCTTTATTTACATGTCTCACAGGTTTGCACTTGCTGCTCTAGGAGCAGAGAGACATTCACGGCTCCAGCCATAGGTTTGCCCCACAGCAGCGTTGTGTGGGTGGTTTGGCGTGAGTTATCCCCACCACTTAAAATGTGCCTGTTTTCCAAGCTGAATCTGCAACTTGTTTCCAGGCCAGTACTGCAAAGTCCTGTGGAGCCATTCCCCAGTGTTCCCAGTCCTACCTGGTGGATATCACCATCATCACTGATACGCTGGGCTGACTTATTTCCAGCTCCTTAACAAGTTTCTGTGCCCTGAGATCTCCTTCCTGTACTGATATCACCTCCCCCAGTGAACCTGTGATGGGAATGGGGTTATCCCACAGGATATCCCTGTGATGGGGATGGGGAAAGCTGGGCTCCAAACACAGCGTCAGGAGCTGCTTTTACCTGGCAGATACATCTGAACAGACGTAGCTGTCAGGGTGAGGGAAACTCAGAAACATGGGCCGATTTTCTTGCCTTAAGCTGCAAGACCTTTTCTAGCGGTCAGGGCCAGCCGTGAGAGCGCACCACAGCTCCGCACCCTGCCATACCGTCTCTCCGCCTCTCCTTCCTACAATTTGCCATTCTCTTTTTTCCTCCCTCCCTCTTCTAAAAACCCTCTCAAGGTCCAATCCAGCAGAAGTATCCAGTGTTTGCTGTCAGGTCCTGAGCATCCCTGTCTCCCGCAGAGCCCCTGCACACCCTCCAAGGACACGCTCGGCATCGCCGCTGCGCCCGGCCATCCCCAGCACACGGCGGGCTTGACCCCGCTGCCATCCGATGCCGCCTTTCAAATTGCTGAAGTCAAATTAGGGTAAGTAGTTATATTAGGCTGACCTATGCCTTGTCAATCTTTACATCATTCAAAGGCAATTTAGCCTATTCATTCATAACAAGAGGTTATTGATTGAATAATCTCTGTTATTAGCGTTTGGGTAGAACTTGCTCTTTGTCTTATTTTATTATTGTTTTTGTTGGTTAGCTTAAACCTGCTTCTGTTTTGCCCTGCTGTAACTGCCACTGCAATTACAGTAACGAGTACGAACAGATACTTGATTAAGCCTTGCAGAGATTATTACAAAGCAAGGCCTCTTTCCGAATGCACATATTTCAGAAGAAATAGCATAAAGAAGCAGGCACGTGTGAATTCCTAGAATCTGCAAGCACAATTTATCCTTGCAGGTCAATAGCTCATATTGTCTGCTCTGCCAAATTGTTCAAACATATATAATGCTCTCAAAACATTGCTTAATTAGATTCTAGAGAACATTGACACACAAACAAAAGATATTAATATCAAGGATTTCAGCATCAAATGTAGTTTACGCAGATCAAAGAACATTTTTGGTGCAAAGAGGTTATGAATGTGACAGGTTGTTACTCCACAAGTGAAGAATATGACAAGAGGGGGAAGCAGTGATCAGAGAGCGGAGCACAAAGAGGAACGAGTATGAACTCGTGAGGGACACGGGGAAGATAAAGCTGCAGAAACAGAGAAAAAGGAATGTTACTGGAGAGGCAGGGAAAACACCTTCCAGAAAGCAGTGACAGACTCTGTGGCAATACCCCTAAAATGGACACGGAGTTTTTTGGGGGGTATAAGGTTGTGAATTGCTGCTGTGGGGCGGGATGAGGTGTGTCCTCTTTCCTGGGGATAGGGATGGCATATTAAAAGCAAGATCCAAAACCTGAAAATGTATTTGTGGGCAAAAATCTTCCTCAAAACTGATGGCTAAGGTCTGAATGGAGACTTGGTCCCTAGCTGGGAGCCCTTTGTTGCTTGACCATTTGATGTGGTCTGTGTTGCTTGAAACCGGGGTGAGGCAGTGAAGAGGTGAAGGAAGGGGATGTGGAGATGAGCTGGAAGAGTGATGAAGTGACAGGTCAAAGTCAGAGGTGGGTTGTCAGAAGATGTGTGGTCCTAGCTGGACCTGGGATCTTGTGGGGGCAATAAGATAGGAAAGGGGACAAATATAGTTAACAATTGTCTGTCCAGAGTTTCACAAATGCTACTGAGAACAACAGACGTATCCACATATGCCTGGTGTGGGGGAGATTGATGGTCTCTTTGGGATGTGAATGTCCTGTCCCCATCACCTTGGAATAGCTACAAGGTCTGGGAGCAGCTTCACGGAGCCTCGGTGATCCTGGGACAAGCAGAACTGCCCCAAACCTGCAGCCTGAGCAGAAATTTTTAAGTGTGGTCAACAGGATCTTAATTCAGCTTATCCACAACACCTGGAACAGAAAATTGCTCTCCAGTGGCTGCCTGGAACAGAAGCAAGGAGCTGGAAAGAAAACATGGGAAAGGGATGTAAGGGTAGACACAGAGTAGCAGGCTAGGAAAACAAGCAAACAGCTAAAAGAGCAAGCCAAGGGGAAGTCAATAAAATTGACTTAAAATACATACGAATGAAAAAAAAAATTAATAAGCCAAAGCTGTATTTAATGTCAATATTGTTGTAGTAGTCTGAGAAATCATGAATAAATACAAGCAGATGGTGGATTGATCATACAACACCAAGAAAGGCACTTGTGAAGAATATTTTCTTCTCAAGGCACACAGACTCATATGTGTGTTTCTCGTTTGCTTTAATGGGAGTCATGTTTGAAACTCCTATTGAGAAACAGGTAAACCTCAGTGGTTAAGGTTTGTTTTGACACAATTATTTCCTTTTTCTCCCGGAAAGTATTAACTTCTATTTCAAAAGTGTTGCACCTGCGTATTATGCTATAAATCACAGCAACCTGCCAGATCCATGGTAAATTATTCAAAAATAGGCTGACAAATCAAGGACTAGCATTTTAAAGTGTGGGTGATTTGCAGCATTATTGAAAAGCACCCTGTCCCTTCAACTTTTCCCAACAAGCCCTAAAAGCAAACTGTCCCTGTTGCTTCTGACAAAGGAAGGATTGCCCTCCTCCAAATGCTGGCCGAGCTGCTGGGACCTGCACCTTGGTCATGAGCGATGCTGAGTCCTGTCAGAGCCAACCACATCGAAGAAGCTCAGCTCCTTGCCCAACTTTTCATCTATTGATTTTTTCTATGTGGATAGTGCATCGTAATATCCCATCTAAAGAACTGGAAAGAGAGGAAACTGCATCACAACGAGTTACATATTCCTGGCACAGAGGGCTCGCTATTAGGCCCTATTCCAGAAGATCATTTAAGCATGCACTTTCTGAAAAAGCTGATTTTTATTAAGCTCTTTCATTAGGCAGGTCCTTAGTGATACTGCAGGTGCAGAGGCCAAGCAATTCATCTGTCTGTCACTAGTTCTTATTGCTGTGGTATGTAGTCTTCAGAGACTGAAATAACATCCTTAGCATCCCTGTGAAAATGCATTATCTGTCTTAAAATGAAAGTCCTATTACTAAAATTAAAGTGAGAGCAATAAAGAGGTGGCCAGGTACAAAATTGTCAGAGTATCCCAACTTTAGCTCTCCTCAAGAGGAAAAACAACATCTTCCTAGTTTCTTCTCAGAGAGTTGAACATACAGTTGTGCCAGAGCATGGTGTGGATGACACGTCCCACCATCGCTTCGGAGGAGTAATCAGGGAAGGGTGTGGAGGCAGAGCCACGAGAAGAGCAGAGCAGCGTCCCTGTTGCATGGAGTCACTCAGTTCATGGTCACTTTGGGCCACTGAGCAGGAGTGGTGCAAGCTGGCGGGGGCTGGTGCACAGCTTGGGAGCAGGGTTGCTTCAACAACACGCTCTTGCTACTATCTGCTTGTACCTTACTGACTATGTTTCTCTGTGCCTGAAGCAATTATGTTCAGAAAACCTCCACTGTAGCCTTCAAGATGGATTGTTTTGCATTTTGATCCCTTTCTGAAGCCATGGAGCTGCCAGGAAAATTTTGTCTACTTGAAGAGATTTGTTGTGGAACACCTGTACATGGGATGGCCATCGCGTACTTCAGGAGATGCTGGAGTGCCTGCTGATTATGGTCTGATCCTGTAGACTTGCTCTTTGGGCCCCAAGACAGCGTAGAGAAAGTCAAGAACCTCTTCATTTATCATTGTCACAATCTGCATCTTGTTTCAAACCTGGTTTTGTAGATCACAGCCTGGGTGTTCTTCTGTTTGCATTGTGCCTATTACAGTGAGATCCAATTTATGGCTTGTGCTCTTCAAGTGTTTGACAGTTCTGGTTTATCTGCCCCAGGAGCTTTGTTTTTCCCCTGGAAATGATTAGGTGGTTGTGAATTGACATGAGGAGCTATCAGGAGGAATAGGCAAGAACAACATTAACGGTCAGTAGAAAACACAGGAGACCTACATCAACAGGTATTTCAGAAAAGCGTTAGGGGAATTATTCTCAGCTCTTGCTAGAGGAAACAACTTGCAGAACTCTCAACTCGATTGCTGCTGGACTTTAACCCAGCTTATGAAGTCAAGTATGATCCCAGTGTGTACACATGCCCATGGCAGCCGTGTGGCTGGGCAGCCCGTGGGATGCTCAGTCTGTGCAAACCTTGACTGCAAGGTCCTGGGTGTGCAATCAGATCGGATTGTGGGATCGGAGGTGGAGACGGCCTCTGCGTGCCGTGATGAAACCAAAATTCCTAAAAAGCAGTAGTCAGGTGCAGGACAGGCTATGTAATACTGAATTGGGGAAGAGTGGCTGGGAAGCTGCCCGGTGGAAAAGGACCTGGGGGGGCTGGTCACCAGCCGGCTGGACAGGAGCCGGCAGTGTGCCCAGGTGGCCAAGGTGGCCAACAGCATCCTGGCTTGTATCCGCAACAGCGTGGCCAGCAGGGCCAGGGCAGTGCCCGTCCCCCTGCACTG
>JAVJGI010000050.1:30494765-30513219 GCA_035590275.1 Ibycter americanus
GGCGGGGGGGGCGCCGGGGCGGGAGCGGGGGGGGCCCCGCCTGGAGAGCAGGCGGCTCAGGGGGGCCCTGATCGCTCTCTGCAGCTGCCTGACAGGAGGCTGCAGCAAGGTGGGTGTCAGTTTCTTCTCCCAAATAACAAGCAATAGGACAAGAGGAGATGGCTTCAAGCTGCCCCAGGGGAGGTCTGAATTGGATATTAGAAAAAAATTTCTTTACTGAAAGGGCTGTCAAGCACAGGAGCAGCCTGCCCAGGGAAGTGGCAGAGTCACCATCCCTGGAGGTATTTAAAGGACATGTAGACGTGGCACTTAGGGACACAGTTTAGTGGTGGGCTTGTCAGTGTTGGGTTAATGGTTGGATTCGATGATCTTAAAGGTCATTTGTAACCTAAATGATTCTATGAATCTATGAATCAAAAAGTTGCTAAGTGTTGGCTACCCATGGCTGTGAGCACCCTGAGCTGGGGAGCACCAGCAGCGCAGGGACAGGAGACCCTTGTGTTAAATCAACAGGTAAGGAGATCCAGTCTTCCAGTGAAAAAGATGGATCAGTCCCTTGTGACAAGATGCAGACACACAAGATGGGTAGGGAGTGGCACTGCCTGCCAGGCAGGGGAGGAAAAGGCTGAGGGGGGATTTGGTTGAAGGCTAGGAAATCCTGAAGGGAGCAGATAAGCTGGATACAGAATGGTTGTTCACCAAATCCTGTAATAGAAGAACAAGGAGCACTTGATTGGAAACAGTGAGAGATTAAGTTTGAGATAGATAAAAGAAAACACTCCTGGACATGGCAGGTTGTGAACTTTGGGAACTTGCTACCATGGGAAGAAAAGGGGATGGAAACAGCTTTATAAGTGGCAGCTAAAGTCCCTGGGCAGGGATGTACCCTCCAGAATCCCTGCCAAGGAGCTCAGGGAGCTGGGGAGCATGAGGAGTATGGAAAGCGGCCCTCTCCATATCACCATCTCCCACTGTGCCCATCAGAGACAGCGTGCCAGGCTGGACATCCCACCGGCCAGAGCCAGCCAGGGCATCCCGTTCCCCGAGCTTTCTGGCATGAGCATGCCTGCTGCAGTGTGCAAATGCTGGCTTGCACGGGGGCTGGCACACTTCCCATGCCAGGCGTGCAAAGGCCATCGCCCTGCAGCTTATTCTGCATCACAGGGTAAGCAGCACAGCTGCTGGGGGTGGTGTTCACCCCCCATCCTCAGGGCAGGGGGCTCTGCCGTCCCCCTGCTCTCCATCCTTCCCGTACTGTTATTAGCCCCAGCGATGGCAGCTGCCCGGGGAGTACCTCACTGCTACAACATAAGACGCATGGATCAATTAACTCAGTTGCTGGGTTTCGCTTTTGAATCAATTAACTGGAACTGAAATTAACTAAAAATATCCTTTGCTTATTAACAGACCGAACTAATTGCACTAAAAGGTGGAAAAAAAAGAGAAACACAGAGATGCTATTTGTCACAGCGAATCTCTGCCCTCATCTTTATTGCAAATATCCCTTGTTTACTAGGCGGACTAATGACTCCACAACCTCCAAACTGGTAAGCGTCATCCCACGATGAGGAGGCTGCATTTCCCACCATCCCCAGAACATCGCGGCTCTGCAGGGCTGGGATGGGGCCTGGCCAGGACCCACTCTCATCTTCACCAGCCCTCCTGCCCCGGCTGCTCCACGGGGCCTGGCAGCGTGCAACCCTCTTTGTCTTGCCTTCCTTCCCTTTGTTCCTGGCTCCAGTTCTTTGTTTGCCTGGTTTTCCCCTTTTTTGTTGTTGTTTGCATCCATCATTCCTCTGTTGGCCTCTCTCTTCAATTTCCTTCTTTGTGCGTGCTCCCACCCCATCCCAGGGATCTCCATCTGTCCCCCCAGCCCTTTCTTTCTCCCCATTTCTACCATCCTCTTCCCCTTCCCTCCATCCGCAGCGCTATCCCGCTCCTTCCCTCTGTCTTCCCAGCTGCAATTAGAGCTAATCAGATACCTGAGCAGCTCTGCAAAGCTATTAGTGGCTTCCCGCTCATCCCCGGGGGAGGTGAGCAGAGCTGGACAATTAGGCTTTTCCATGCAGCCCCCAGTCTGATAAACAACCCGGGGTGATGGGCACATCTCTGCCACTGGTGGGACCACACCGGGCATGGCCCGGCGAGCATCCCTGGCCATGCCGGCTGTCCCACAGCGGGACCTGGCACATGGGCCACTCCCGGGGAGCATGCCCAGCCGCCCTCCTCCTCCTCTTCCTGCCCCTGGTCCTGCCCTTGCTCTGGATCACCCCATTTCAGGAGCCTGGGGGGTGCTTTTGGTGGGGGGTGCAGCTGCTCCTGCAGGGCCGATGTACGGTGTTTGTTGCAGAGAATTTCCCCACTCGCTCTGCAGCCCGGCGCACCCCTCCTGCTGCTGGATCTATGAGCTGTGTGTGTGTTTTGTAATTAAGCAGTTAATTGCACTGGAGTTCTTGATTAGCTTTGGGGGATGGTAATGTTCTAGCAGGATGAGATGTTGTGTACAGTTCAGAATCATTTACAGAAATTGGAGCTAATTTTGCTGTCTGTGCTTATTACTGCATTAATTTAATTTGGGTTGCTTTTAGCTCATTAACACATCTAATTAATTCGTTGACATCACTATTAAGATGTCTCTTTGAAATTGGCGTCTCCAGATAATCAGGATGGAAGAGGCTGACAGATCAGGCGCGAAGCTGACTGGGAAAATGGGGAAGGAAAAAAAAAAAAAGGGACGACTAATGAATTTTCCATCAGAATCGCACGGTTTGTCAGAGTTGGTATCAGAAAGGCAGAGACAGAGCTAGCGAGACAGAGAAAGGGCATGAGAGAGACAGCAGTGGTAAAGGGAGACTAGTTCTTTCAAAAATATTATATTTGTTAGGAGAGCAAGCAAGACACATGAGAGGACAATAAATATTCTTTAGTGAATCGACATCAAGGCTGCATATTTCTTAGTTAATTTTCTTCTTTCCCTGGTCTTCCATTGCGGCCTTTTGGCTGTTTTAATTTTTTTCCGCACCACAAATGATTTTGTAATACCGGTGCTGGGGGCTTTGATGGGCTGATTGGGCTGGGGGCTGTGTGATGCCTCTCCTGCTGCTGTGGGTCCTGCTCTGCTGCGGGGATGGGAGGCCACCCGTGCCCCGTGCTGCAGCGAGCGTGGAGTGCAGGGGATGGACGGACAATTGCAAGCAATTAAATTACGGTCATTTAATGGGTTAGCACATATCAGCAGAGCCTCAGTATCTGGCTATATGCCGGCCCGGCTGCATTTGTGAAATAAAACAGCTTAGCTTAAGCCTGCCCTCACGGTGGTTGTAGCTAGCAGGAGAGAGATGTCTTACGGGTTTGGGGGGTCAGCTGTGGCTCACTGGTTTGGGTGGAAAGTCACAGCAAGACCATGCCCTGGCCCAGGAGCTGCTGGTCCTGCACGTGGGCAGAAGACCCAGAGCAGAGGTGGCTGTGGGGCACCTGAGCACCCAGGGCAGCCCACCTGCCACCCTGGCTCTGCACGGAGGTAAAAACACCCTTTGTGAGAGGTGAACTGGGAGCCTAGGGCACTGCAGGAGGCTGGGAAATCATCTGCATCAGAGTAAAAGTGAGCAAACCCAGCAAAATGGGGCTGGCAGCAAGGAGGCAAGTAACACCTTCCCCCAAGCAAGGACTTGTCCAGGGCATAAACTCACAGCCCAGCTCTGGGTGCAGCCGTGAGTGTCCTGGGTGGTGGCAGGGCTCGGGGACTGTCCGTTGGCAGGGGTTGGAGATAGGTGGGCTGCAAGAGAGCAGGGAGAGGAGAGGAGCTGGCACTGACCTTGCTCCATGACACAGGCTCATAAAGGTGCAGCATGTGCTTAAAATGACCCAGAAGAGCTGATTTTCTGGCTCCAGGACCCAAATTTGGAGGGTTGATGTGCAAGGGAAGGGGGCTGGGGAGCACAGCTGGCTAAAGGTACACAAGAGGCAGGGGTGGTGTGGAGGATTTACACAGAGGGCAGAAATATCACAGACAGAGTAAAACCAGAAAGGCACGGGAGGATGGGTCTTGTGTAAGAGGTGAGAACCGGGGGAGTTCTGGTATTAAAAATATTTAATAAAAGACGAGGCAATGCTCAAGGGGCAGATGGGGAAACACTGGACAGGGACTCTTTCCTTTCTCTTTAGCCCCTCCAATGTCCACATCTGCAAGGTGCTGAGCCTGCAAGCACATCCTTCAGCACACAGCCAAGATCTCCAACCTTTTGGATTTTCACTGTTCTCATATTATTTCCCTGTTTCCCCCAGATTTGCCCAGAAGAACCCGGTCAGCAAGGTGCAGAGCTGGGAGCCTGAGTGTGGCCGTGCTGCCATAGTGGGAAGTTCTCCCCTGTTCCAGCTCCAGATCTTCCCAAAACTATGAGGTCCCAGACACCAGGGGAGGTGGTGTCTGGGACCAGACACAGGTATGTTTTGAGGTTGATTATGGTTTTCTCCTGTAGATAACCCCCACCCAACTGCAGAAGCCAACCTTTTTCTCTTGCATGTTGCCTGTGACAAGTGGGACAGAAACAGGAGGAACAGCCCCAAAACCCACCTCACCCATGGTTTTAGCCTTTTGGGATTCACAGAACCCCCAGGTTTTCACGGTGCATGTATAGACCCTTCCATATACTTAAATTTTGTGCTGACTGACAGCAAACCAGCTTTTCTCAGTTACTTCCCACAACCCCCGATGGGTCCCTCTGGAGTCTGTAGGCAACACATCGAAACCACCAATCTAGTTAACTCAGCACACTCCCAACCGCGTACTGGATGCGCCAGGCAGCATGCTTGTTTCTGGAAGCATTTTCAGTGGAGTTAGTAACATTATATGGGCTACAAACATAATGCTCCCTTCCCACCATCCCTCTGCAACTGTCAAGGGAGATGCCATGTGGATGGAGGCAATAGAAGGAGCATTTTCACTGGGAATAGCTATCCTGCAGAAAGGCTTTTGTAAAACGGCTTCAAACTAATTGATTTTAAGAGAAGAAAATCTCAAGTTGCAGTAGGAAAGCATTTGTGGAGGAAGATGATTTTTAAAGGGTCTTTGCATTGCACCTGACTCCTTGAACCTTGAAGGTTCAGTGCACTGCCCTGTTTGCTGAACCCGGGCAGGCAGCCCTGTGCCCCTAGCTCCAGGGACATCCCTGTCCCCATCAGACTCATTGTCTGTGTGCCCTCTCAGACTTAAATAGCCAAATGGAGAAAGCAGCACCTTCCTCACAGCAATTACAAGCCTTGCTGAGAGTGAGAGGCTGGGGGAGATGATAGGCAGGAGGGCTGGACTCTGGGAAAGCAGGCTCCAAGGTCCCTCCAGGCAGTGTCTATGTGGTGGTAAGGGGTTGCAGAGGTGCAATCTCCATCATTACTTTCTTTGCTTTGCTCAAACCTCGCTTGGGAGAAGGTTGTTCTGGTGGATGGAGGTGAAGGAGAGCCAAGACCTTCCCATTACAGAGGTAAAGGTAGCTGAGCTTTGTGTTGTGCACTGTAGGATGGGTACGGGGAGGCTATGCACTCTGGCCAGGGTCGTCAGTCTTGAAAACGTGTCATATGTAGGCGTTTACTTGGTTTTCAAAGGTACTAAACCAGACCAGGGCCACATTGTAAATGGGGAAGACCAGTTCTAAGAGCCTCTTTTCTGGCAGTCTTGGTTTGCCCCACTGCCATCAAACTGAAACGCCTGGGCTGGAGGCACCACTGCTGCTGTTACCTGTTCTCCTCCCCACGTCTGTTCTTCTTCCTCAAACCCTCCTTTCAGCCCACCCCACAAGAGAGAAGCGCAGTATCATACTGAACGCACAGTCAATCTGAAAAGCCACAGGAGTGACTTGCATTGGCTTCTTGGGATTCCTTGTCCAACAGTGGTGCCAAAAAGGAGCATGTTTGTAGGTCTCTTCTCCTACCTGTGATTTGGGAGGAAAGAAACCCAAGAGCATCCCCACATCCTCAGTCTAACAAACAAACCCAAGCAAATCTTTCTCCCTGGCACCACGAGGCTCTCCCTGTGAGGAGCACAGAGCAATTTACTCCAACACTGCGCTGCAGTTTCCACCTGGGGAAGAGAAGTTTGCTCAAATTTCTATTCAATTTCATTCAAGGGAAGAATATTAGAAACTCCACTCTTTAGCACTTCATTAAACACTTTAGTTTAATAGCATCCTCCAGGGAATCCCAGTCTGGACCACGTGAGCCAGGAGTAAACAGCTGCATCAATTAACCCCATAATCTCAAGGGTGCTATTAGAAGGTGAGATACCCTTAGAAAGTGCATATGCCTGCAATTAGGCTTAAAATACTTATGTGTCAATAGGTTTAGTTATTTGTGCTCTCTGCTATTGATCTTGCTTATGTTTTCCACATTAAACAGTCTTTCTTACTTCATCAATAAATTAAGTGCCATTTAGATTTATTCACTTTTTCTATTAAATGGTGCAAACTCCTGAGCTCCTGACCCTTGTCTGGCTCTGAGATGAGGGACTCCAACCCTCTTTGCTGGCAGCTCCATCTTGCTTTTGTTTCAGGAGCTGGGGAAAGCAGCAGTGGGAAAAGAAATGCAGGAGCTGCCGGCCTGGAATGACCATTAGCAGAGCTCAGGCAGGCCAGACGAGATGTCTGGGCTTGGTTTGCTGGATATGCCACTTTACATGGGTTTTTCTGCCTAGGTCAGATCTGGAGATCTTAGAGAGGGCCAGCTTTTGACACCATGAACACAGCAGGAATGATTGGGTTTCTGCCACACCGGGATCTGAGGAAGGGGCAGGATCTACAAGACCATGCAGAAGATGAGGCTCTCCCTGACTTTTCTTCCCAGTAAAAAGCTTTGGGAAGAACTTTAAATCCTCTGAAATGACAACCGAGCAGGCAGGGAGCAGTGCTACCAGCAGTCATCTCACCAGGAATTGGTGCAGTGAGATGAAGGGCTGTTCCTCTCTTTTTCCTCCTCATATTTTCCATCAGCATCATTACTGATTGCAGCCTCATCCTTCAGATTATCTGGCCCAAAACCAGGTGTGTGCACAGACAGAAATGCAATGGTGCTCAGTGTTTCTGGCTGGAAGCTGGGACCGCAGTGGGACATATAGGTGTTCCTGGGTACCAGAAAAGTGTGAAATGGTGAGGAGATGTTTGCCTGCAGAGCTGGTTGAGCAGAGGACTTGAGGAGGGAGGAGAGTTTTATGATTGTTTCTTTTTTGTAGCCAGACATTTATGTCCTAATTCTTAGTCATATGGGAGTGGATCAAGGCTGGGGTCCTGCTGCAGGATAGGTGCTGTGCTGGGGACTGAGCACACTGAGTGAAATAGCAGCTCCTGCCAAGGGCTGGCGACATCGTGTGCTGAAAATATCTGCTGTCCTTTTCATTCTTTCAGTTCTTCAAGAGTCTTTGCTTGTTTTCATCAGCTCCATTGAAGACCTGTTGGCTTTCTGTAAGGAAATTGCACAATATATTCATGGAAAATAATTCTGGAGGTAATTATTTTATTTTTCTTGTGGTCATCCTGGCTTTTCTTTGCTATGTTTAATAAGTGTGGTGGTGTTTCAGGAGGAACACGGGTGAAAAAAGGAAAACTTAGGGCATTTAAAAGACCAGTCTTTCAGATAGTTTGCATTGTTTAGTTTGCTGCTCCCCTGCCTGTCTGGTGGGTATTAGTGCATGCAAAATTTTATTTTTAACCAGGTTCTCCTGACCGAACGGAGGCCGGTAGGCCCTTGTTGTTACAATTAAGCCATGTGCTACTTTCCATAACTCATTAGCCCTTTAGTTTCTGGATTAATTCAATGTGCAAATAATGTCACAAATTGAATATTAGTAGACTTGTATTGAGGATTAAGCAGCAGTAAAAGCATATCACTGTGTCTTCATTTTGCTTTGCACGACTGTGGTTTGTCCAGCGTAGCAAGTGGTTAGTTAACTACCCGATAGCTCGTCGCCGTCTTTCCCATACTGGTTTTTCATGTAATAGCCCAGCCATTAGAAGAGAAAAACAACAACTGTGCATGTAAAAGTGGGGGTATGCAAAAGGAATCTGCCTGTTAGCACTGCACAGTGTCCAAACTCTTTGTCAAAGGCGAGCTTTGCTCGAGATGGCCCCAGCTCTTCTGCAGTTGCTCCCACAAACACCCAGCAGCGCTCAGTCAACACCAGCTTGTGGTTGCTAATGGACTGTACTTGCTCCGAGTTAAACACTTCAGCTGTGTCATTGCATGGATTTTGCAATGCATTTTATCACCTCTAATTCTCAGCAGATAAAAAATTTGGGTGGGATTTCTTCAAGCAGCCTGAGCATCCCTATTGTTGCTATACAGATGAAGCAGAAAAGCAGGCTTTGGAAGGGGTGCAATGTCCCATCCCAGTCAAAGATCTCCATGGGGACCCCAACATGTGCGCCGAGGGTCTAGTTGTGGGTTTAGGACCCATAGTGTGCACTGCAATGCCAACACGAGCCCAGAGCTTTTAACTTCAGACATGGTGGTGGTGTCAACACGGGGAGAATGGCTCCACGCCACCAGAACTTTCAGGGTATCACTAAGCAAAATGGGTGCAGCTTTCTTTTAATGCACTGAAGTGGAGGCAAATTTCAATCTAATAATGTAAAGCAGCAATAACCATTATAATTAATTTATATAAAAGACATTATAAAATTACACTTGATGCATTTAAATCCCATCCAGGAGCAGTGCTCGTTTTCCAGTTAAGCTATGGGCTGTGCGAAGGCAGACAGGGAAAGAGGTATTTCAATATTTCTTATAATTTTATATTCTTTCTAATATCTCTCATGCTAATTTCATTATGCAACACAGTCAGCACAGTGATGTAATTATTGAAAAGTAATTTTGCAATAAATGGATTTAAATGTGTTCGAGTCCATTGTAAATTCAATCTCTTGGTAAAGGTGGATTGAACAGGCAGGAAAAAGAGAGCAGGGACGTTGCAGGGTGAAAACTGAGAAGTCCTGGGCATCCCATGTTGAGCATCTGCTTACACCAACTAATAACAGCCACTTCAGATGGAAACCGCTTATGGAGCCAGCCTCCTGCCCTTTGAGCCCCAAAGCTGCTGCTTGCAGAGGGCACTTCCAACCTTCACCGTGCGGGAAATTTCGGGTCAGTCAGGTCTCATCCCAGGGAAAGGCACTGCTGTTGCTGGGTGTCTGTGCTGCTCTTAGCAAAGTGGGTCCTGTGTGGGTGTCTTAGTCTGGATTAAGGGCTCAGTTACTGGGCAGGGACATAAAGATATTCTTCTGCATAAGACATGGGAGATGTGATTTCTATTCCTGGCTCTGTCAGAAACTTCCTGTGTGATACTGGGCAAGCGGTATATCAGCTCTGTGCTTCCATTTCCTCATGTGCACAATAGGGATAAAGAGTGCTTCCCCAGCTCATCGGTGAAATTAATGTAACATATGTAAAGTGCATGTATATCCCCAGATGAAAGGTGCCATTGTAATAATATTCAAATTATTATGGAAAATAGATAAAGCGACCAACTCCTGCTAAATGATCGTCTAGCTTTTCACCAGATTCATGAGATCCACGCAAAATGTGATAAGAAAACTTCAGATGTCAAGTGGTTTAGAGTCAGACTCTGCTCATGAAATGGAGCTGGCTGTGCCTTTTAAGTGGAGGATGAGATAGTGAAGAATTTGGGGCTTGGAAAGTTGCTGCCGTGGTTAAGCTGCCCTGCTTTACTGCATGTCACTGTTCATCTAGAGGGGAAGCCTGAGGGATACATTGCCCGACGTCCGAATCAAGACCCAGGAACCCTGCAACGACACTGAAATCAATGTGATAGAGCAGAGCTGTTTGCTTTTTCTAACCCTAGTGGCGGCATACAAATTTGGGATATCCCAGAAAGGTTGCATGCGGATGGAGGTGACAAAGGGGAGCCTGGATGAACTGACTTAGCAGGAATACTTAACCCCCAAGGCTTATGTTAGACTTTTACCTAGAGGTAAAGAGCTCTGGTGTAACTTGTAGAGCATTAACAGATACTGCAATGGGAGGATGTTCAGGTCTAAGTACCAAGGTGATATCTTTTGTCTGATGTCCTTTGTACATCTCCCCTTTTCCCCAACATTGCTGCAAGGTTTGTTTGGACAGGACGGAGACCTCTGCCATAAGCAGTGCCCATGTTCTAGGCAATAGGGTCGTATCTGAGCAAGGCTGGTAGCGGGCAGACGTTTGTGCGTTTCTCTGAAACAAATGTACCTCCTGGAGTTTCCTTCCATTGTGAAAGAGGTGCTGGCTTGGCCTCCACAAGAGCCAGGTTGGGGATCACTTAAAACCTGAACTCACTAGAGATTTGACTCCGATACTGCTGTGCCGGTCTCTTCTGGCACCATTGTATAGTTGCCCAGCACCAAATGCTCAATTATATACAAAATTGAATTTACAATTTGCTTTTGGGCAATGTGTAAATTGGCCCTTCATTGATTATTAATGAAGTGCTAATTGCTCTTTGCAACCAATTTTTATGCAAATGCTATTAGTGCTATTTGCACAATCCTGCAATTTACAGTTTTACATTTGCAATGGCCTGGTGAAAAGATGTGAAAAGACGACAGCTTGTCCTAAAAGAAAACAAGAAGGGGAGGGGGAAGGCAGTCGCAAAACTTGCAAAACTTGGAGTAGCAAAATAACACAATTAGGAATGAGAAAACATTTAAGAAAAAAAAAAACCAACAGCGAACAAACAAACTCTCTCTCTTTATTGATTGTTACAGATTCAGCGTTGACAGGGGTTGTTCTGAATGTAACAGGATCCCATGGCAGATGTAAACCAGACTCCAGGCATTTGCTGTGTGTTTCACCGAGAAGGTCAGTGTATGAATTTGCCTGTGAAAACATTGATGCGAGGCTGCCAGCATTACCCATTCAAGAACCGGGTGCTTTTCCCGGTGACAAACGACGCGGTGTTAGTTTGCGAAGCAAGTGTGGGCAGCAGCTGAACTGTTTTGGTGCAGAGCTCCTCTCCAAGATAACACCTCTCTACCCTGCACGTATAGGGTGTAAATCCACAGCCCTCCTGCCGTCCTCTGCCACCACACCAGGCTTCTTTAGACCTCCCTTTGCTTCTGCATCACAGCGACACCTTGTAGGTGGCGCAGGGACTTATATTTAGTCTGGGTCCTACCAAATGGGAGACTCTCTACCAAAAGGGTCTCCCTTTGCTGGTGGGGAATGAGGGTTTCCAGTAAGGGCTTGTTCACAGGTCCAGTTTCCTCGGAGGGTCTGGGTGTTGCTACCTGCTCTGAGGCTTCACAGGAAGCCTTTGGTAGAGTACGAAATCAGATTCACCTCCAAGCTATTCCCTAATTGCTTCTCCTCTATCAGACAGACTCTTCAGTGAACTTCACTGAAGGTGTTTGAGGCAGCAGTGGCCTCATCTGTTGCAGGGTGGCAGATGTTGCTGGTGGAACAGGGCTTGCTGAGTGCCTAACAGACATGGTTTTTCATTTGGGTCGGGGCAGGCTGTCATCATTAGGACCCAAGGAAGCCACAGGTAGCCCTTGTGTGATGGGATAATAGGAAACAGCTGATACGAGTGCCTGCATGGGTGGCACTAGCCGGGCATGTTGCAGATAGATACACCCTGGGGACCCTCAAGCAGGGCACAGTGAAGGTGGATGTCAGCTTGAACCTATCCATAATCAGAGAGAATGAGACAACAGGAGAGGTTATTGCTGGTCTACAGACACCCTTCTTTATTCTATTATTCATTTTATTGTTTTTATCTTTGAGCAGAAAGGTGCTGTTTTTACATACAGCTCCTGGGTTCAGAAATCCAGGGATCCTATTTATTCCTTGGCTAGAGAAACACACTGGGAGCTGGTGCTGAGCTGCTTGTTCACAGCAACCCCAGTCTCTCTAGAGCTGTCCAGGTGCATCCCTCTGTGCTTTAGAAGTTCTCTGTGCCCTTCCTTCTGACACAGGTGACCTACCCTTTTGCTGGGATGAGTCCAAGCAGCCAAGAGATCTCAACTGCACTGGTTTCCATTCTGCTTTTGTGTCATGTCCAACTTTCCCAGCAGTGATTTAAAGTTTTCCTTCTAGAGCCTTATCGAGAACATGATTTCTGCTAGACTTCATGCCATTCTTGTCTTCAGCTTTCAGAGGAGGAGGAAGCCGGCGGATCACTGCCCAGGTATGTTACCCTCATCCAGACCTCGCTAAGGGCATGAGCAGCTGGTCCATACCCCAGGTTCGTGGCAGAGCATTTGATGCAGGTGAAGGTCTCTCTGCTGCCCTGCTGTCGGGAGCAGCTGCCACTGGCAGGGCTTTCCCACGGCGCTGCCCAGGCAAACACTCGCTGCCTGCTCCCTTTCCTCGGGCAGCAGCGCAGGAATTTTGCTACAGCTGCAGGGATTGCTGCCGGCTGCCTTGCTCTCGCTGGCAGCACAGGAAGATTTCCTCTTGCTTTGATTCGAGCGCGGGTTGTTTTCTCAGTGGGACACTGCTCCTGGCCACCCCTGGCGCGGTTACTGATGCTGCAGGGAACGCGAGGGTGCCGGGGATGCCGCAGGCATGGAGGACAGCTGGACCTGCGGCTGTTTCCCCCAGGAGCTGTGGGTTGTAAGGCCCGACACAGACGCAGCGCGGCACTCTTTTCCAGAGCACTGTGCCCGACACCCGTGGGAGCCCGTCCCCACTCCCAACCCTGTCCCTGACCTCACCGGCAGCCACAGGCCCCTGGTGCTCTCCCATCCCGGTCACCCGGTGCCCCCCACTCCGGCCACCCCAGCTGCCCACCCTCCCACCCAAAGCCGGTGCCTCGCTGAGCATCACAGCTCAGAGACCCGCAGCCGCCTGAGCCATCCCAGGGCTCAGCCTCAGGGAAGCATTCAGAGGATGCTCCGCAGCTGCTCAAAGCGTATGTCAGAATGCATCCACCTATAAACTGCAAATGTTTTGTGGATAGACCAGCGAGGAAATAATTTCCAAGGGAGTAAAATCTTCATTTTTAATCTTGGGAGGACTGTTTGTCTGTGACTTGGAGGTATTGTTGGTTTGCCTTGGTTTTGGGGGACATAATCTGCTTTTTCAGGTTGGATGTGGCCCTAATCTGGATGAGGACCCAGATGTGACAGCTGAGGGTTCAGGAGATGGGAATGCAACCAAACTATCCCGGAGGTAAGAGCTACCCAGCCACCTCCCCCCAAAAAAGCCCTGCTTGGGGTAAAATATGCATCGTGTCCAGGAGAAAGAGCTTTCTTAGCCTAGAAAAAAACAAGGAGCTGAGCTTGGCCTTGGCCTTGGTGACATTGGACAAGTCTCCTGGCACTTTAAGGTGTGTGCAACTCACGGCCCCCCACGAGCAATGCCCTGGGTGCAAACAGCCTGCAGGCAGCACTGCTGGGACCCCCCCACAAGGCAGATGTCAGCACCGCTCTTCCCACTTGCTCCGGAGAGACAGGGTTGCTGCTTCAATTGAAATAATTATTGCCAGGGTTTCAGCAGTGACTTGTCCTGTGGAGACAGGATCCCTTGTTAGCAGGGGGCAATCTGGGGAACACCCCCCACCCCGTGTTGCTAAGGCACCTGGACCAGAGGGACTTTCTGCACCTCCCTCTGCTCCTTTCTCTTTCCTTTTATTTTCTAAAACACTCGCCCCAGCTGGGCAGAGCCCCTCGGTGCCCCTCAGCTCTGCGGGCGCAGACGGGGTGCATGTGCACAGGGGCGTGCTGTCTGCACCCCAGAAGGGCTCTGCTCTGCCATGGTGGCCAGGCTCTCGTGTCGTTGCTCTTTGTTTTAATGGAGATGGGGGGAGAGGCTGTTTTGCTGGACCACCAAGCATCTGGTGGGTCAGTCCGTACCACTTTGTCCCCAGGATGTCATCTGCATCCAGAGGTCCCGGCATGGTGGATCAGTGTTGGCTTCCCGGGGCCAGGTGGGCACCTGGAGGAAGGGCAAACTTGGGATGGTGAGACGGGAGGGGAATAAACTTGCTTAAGCTGTTTTAGTTTTCAGATTCCGTCCAGGCTTAAAGCATGCTTTCATTTTCAGCATTTTCCTCTGCTTTCTTTCCAACATCTGGTTTGGAAGGTTATTCTACCAATGAAACAGGAGCAAAATTGTGTCTTCCCCCACGCCTTGGCAGTGGCTGTCTGCTGTCGGCAGTGGCAGCCTGGGGTAGACTTGTTCAATTCATCCTTAGCCTCCAGACAACACAGGGAGGTTCAGAAGATGGAGGAGGAAACCTTTTCTCCACCCCATACAAGAACATTTCCCTCCATGTACTGCTGGGTTTTAGTGTCCATTAAAAAATCCCTCCTCCCCATGGAAAATAAAATGAAGGAATAAATTATAGGCCTTACTTTTGGGGACAAGAGTCCTAGCAGGATCTCATTTCAAATCCCCCAAATTTGAGGAATATGTATTTTAAATATGATGTTATAAAAATGTAGTAAATATTTAATTTTATTTTTATTAAATACTAAATTGATGATGGCTGACACTTTATTAAAGTGTCAAAGTGAGTGTTCCTACATTCTAATTACTTATTCTAACAAGGAGGCAGCCTCGTCAGGAGCCCCGCGTGCTGGCGTGCGCAGGCGAGGGGCGCTCCTGTTAAGTAACACCTATTAAACTATCATTTGCACCTAGAGGCTTCTCATTAATATCTCAACTGGTGAGACTGCGCTGCCAGTGCCTACCTGACCCAGGGCGTTGACAGGAGAAATGGCTCCAGGAGGCCTTTCCTCGCTCCAGGCTCTCCTGTACAAATAATTCCTATAAAATTAATAACGACTATTTCACTTAATTGAATTCCTGATAAATGAAGATTCTTCCAGGCCCATGTTAAATGCATCCATGAGATGCAGGAGGAGTGCTGCACCACAGTCTGGGGAAAGTTTTGTTGTTCTCCCCTCTCCCCTCCCTGCTTCTTTCGTCTCTCCAAGCTTCTTCCCCCTGCATGCATCCCTCCTGCTGCTCCCTTCTTAGCACTCTTTTCCTTCCCCTCCTGACCACATCTTCTCTTCTCTGCAGCAGTTTCCTCTCTGAACTCCCATCTGACTCGCTCCCACTTCTCTGCTTCTGCCTGGATCTACCTTTATGGCTACCTATCCTGATTTTCCTTCTGGAGCTGCCTTGTTCTTTCTTCTTTCTCCCTTCCACCTTTCTTTCCCTTTTGTCCATCTTCCATTCGGCTCTTCATCTCCCCAATAAGAGCCATTTTTCTCACGTTTCTTTCAGGCTCTGAAACGGTTGTCTTGGAGGAATCTCCTTGCTGTTGGACAAGGTCATGGCATTGCATCTTCAGAGCTGTCCAGTCACTGAGAAGATACGTGCTCCCGCAAAGTGGAGATTGCCATCCCAAAAAAACTTAAAGAAGATGCAAGTTTCCTTTCATCCCACCTTCCCCATGAATACTTCTGTAAGAAGAGGAGGTTGTCCTCAAGGCAGAGTTTGTACGGTCACCACTTGGATGCCAAATCATTACAAGAGAGGTAATGGGCTTCTGTGACGGACACTTTGGAGTTTGAAGGCTTTTTATTGCATTGCAAGGCTGCCTTTAATGTGATTTGATCTGCTCCTGGCAGTAAAGGGGCTGCCTTTTTGCCCTTATCCTGCGCAGCTGCACTACTGGCATCAGGGTTTGGTCATCAGTTTGTTGGGGTTTGCTTTTGTCATTCCTTTAACAAATATAAAAATACCCACTAAAAAATTCCATCCTATTTTTATTTTATTCCAATTAGAAGAACAAACTAGAAACTACACTTAATATTAAAAACACCGACTCGAGATTCAAAGCAAGCAACTTAAAAATAAATAAATACATAATGGAAAAAATATCATTAAATAACACATGAATAAAAAGTAATGGGATTTTAATCTTCTTGCTAGGAGAGGCTACTTCTTCAGCACTAAAGGTGACTCACAAGCAGCATCACTCTGGGAAAGTTAAAAGTGGTAATTCGATAAGACTCAAGGATTGTGTGGGACTCAAAGAGGGATAAAACAGCCTTGCAGGGGGCTCTCCTGCCTCTGTCTCTTAGTGATGAATGAAACTGGAAAATCTGATCAGTTCAGAGCTGCTGAAAAATGAAACATGATCACGCCTTCATGAACACCCAGGTAGGCTGGAAATCGCTGCCCCACGATGCCACGGTGGCTGAAAGCTGGACGGAGTTCAAAAGGAGGGTCAGCATTGTTATGGGTAACTACGTTCAGAACTGTAGGCATCATTATGAAATATATATCTATAGAAATCAAACAAAATAACACCACCTTGTAAAGGGCTCTGGAGAGTATGTCTGGGTGCCTGCACCAGGGCTCGGCTAACCATGGAGGTCAGGAAGAAAATTCCTGTGGCATTAAGTTACTCCCAACACAGGGTTTCTTGCACCAGCTTCTGCTGCCTGTAGTGTGGAGCTGAGGTGGATCCTGAGGCTTCTGGGGCACCTGGGAATGGGGCTGTTGTGTCCAGATTTTGCACTTGAGTTGTGTGTTTCCGTTCAGATACTCCTGTGGAGACATCCAGAACAGAGTGAAAGAGATGGAGGTGGGAAAGGAGTATAAGTCAGGGAAGGAAAAGATTGGTCTTAAGGTGGCAGTGGGAAAGCCAGAGGGGAGGAAGGAGAAGATCTGAAAGAAAGGAGAAACAGGTGGAGAAGGAAGAAGGATTTATTTCTGCAGGTAGTGGGAGGTTTTCAGAGGCCAGTTCTAGCAGATGAGAACCTCTCACTGAAATCCAACGGCAAGACTTGGGGCAAGTCTTTTGCAGTATGTCAAACAAAGCAGAAAAAATGGTTCTTTTGATTAAATTGGTGCTT
The DNA here is from genome assembly GCA_035590275.1 of Ibycter americanus. Taxonomy (NCBI): domain Eukaryota; kingdom Metazoa; phylum Chordata; class Aves; order Falconiformes; family Falconidae; genus Ibycter; species Ibycter americanus. The sequence continues at coordinate 30,511,559 of JAVJGI010000050.1, forward strand.
GATCCTGGGATGGCGGGTGAGCTAGGAAACCAGAAGCAGGCAAATATGGACTGTGAAGCAGGGGTGCAGGTAATAAGTTGAAGAAACATTTTATGTAAGCAGAGGAGACGTGTACAGAGCACTTAGAGGGACTGATCAAACTGTGTGTAGGATGTTTTTCACATTTTAGTCTACAAGAGGTAAGAACCAAAACTTGTGAAAACTTCCAGAGGACATACCCATTGGTGTGTTTCTTTGAGTGCAGGGAGGACAGGCACGTGTGGCAGGAGCAGGGACTTCACTGGCAACAGCAGGCACCGTGCTGCCCTCCCCATCTCATGGCTCGTCATTGCCAGGGGTATAATTTAAGGCAGAACTTGGCCTTTCTTAGATATTTCACTTGGTGCCTTGATTTCAATGGATCCCGTTGTGTGCATTTCAACCGTTTCATCAGCCTGTGGTGCCTGGTTTCCCAGGTCAGGGGGAGGTGAGCAGAGTTCCTCTGCCGGAGGGTGAAGGGGAAGGGAATGCTGTCTGTGCACAAGCTTTGGGATGGAGAGGGGGCTGTGAATTGGTGTCGAACATGGGTGCACCTTGGAATACTTCTCCAGCCACTTTGCCTGCCTCGGTTCACCCTCCCTTTCCCTCCACCATCCCTCTTTTCTCTGCTTAGAGAATCTGGTTCTCTATACTCATGGCCTTTGCGGGAGCCCACCCCGCTCCCGTTTGAGTTCAGCTCTGCCACCATCACAGCCAGGTGGTGAATGGGGCTCCGACATGTCCCTTGGCTGGAGCTCTGGGCACTGGGTGGCTCAGGATGATGCGTCTCCCTGTCCCCATGGAGTAGGCAGGGTCCCAGGGCTGGCACACACAGTTTAGGCAACAGCATCGCAGTGGGGCACGGGGCAGGGTGCTGCAGGTCGGGGTGCAGGACAGGGGTGCCATGCCACCCCTCCAGTGAGCAGCCAGGTGTGTGTCCCACTCCTTGCGTGGTGGTGGATGGGGCAGGCTGGTCAGAGGTACAGCTGCCCGGCTTCAGATTAGTGTTTATTTTCCAGGCTGAAAGGAAGCTTGTGATCCCAAAGCCCTTCTGTGTTTAGCCAGACCTCTCATTCACTTGCAGAGGAAACCCATGTCAGCCGCTCCCCTTTGTCTCCCCTGAGCTATTGCTTTGAATCTGAAAGGATTGGGTGCAGATTTCAAGGGATGTTCAGACAAAGGCTGTTTGAACAGCACTTGTGTAAATAATCCATGAAAAACTCTTTGAATAACCTCAATGAAATTTTCTCTGAATTTGCTATTCTTTTTCTCCAGCGGCAGAAAGAAGTGGAAGTCAGGAAAGGGAGGAGAGTCGGAGGAAGGGAGGGAGAGAGGGAGGAAAGGGGTGGGAGAAGGACCGACACTTTTTTCTCCCTGCCAACTTCTCTGAATGCCAAGAAGTAGCTTGGCTTAGAAAAAAATCTCTTTGTTATTTTCACAGCTTTAGGAATAATCTCATACGGGACCTCCGTGTCCTCAAACTTCTCCATACATTAAATGTAAGGGGACACCCTTGTATTTAACACAGCAAGGGTAATGTCGAGCCAGTTAATTATTAGCCGTATGGTTTAATGTTCACTTGCTGTACATATGTACAAAACAATTCCCCTTTAGCATGTCGTTTAGTTTGCATTAAAATGGAG